>CM067175.1:65198012-65418012 GCA_034093135.1 Erigeron breviscapus
ATCTGGAGGAGAAGAGCAAACTGTTGAAGGTTCATCAGAGTTTCCAACTGCTGATGATGACACCTCAAAAAGACTGGAACAAGAATGCATCATGATCGAAATATTCAAGAAAAATCAAAGAGATGAATTGCTGGCCCACCAAAGGGAGATGGCAATTATGGGAACTCTGGATTCATATAATGCTGGCAGATTGGCCATAAATATTGATGTTTACAAGAAGATGAAGGATGACCCTAGAGTTCATCAATGTCTGAATGCATTGGATGATGTTCACATTCGGTCCAGGTACTTTGAAGAAGAACAATTGTATGATGCTGTAACTTATGGTGTCAGTGTACCTGAACTGATCAGACAGAGAAAGGAGGAACTGGTGAACCTCCAGAGGAAAATAAGGAAGAATGCTGGTGCTCTGGAGATAGAGTACAGGAAGAAGATAAAGGGTCTGCCAAAACTTACTGCCAAACAGCTCAAAGCAATAAAAGATGCAGATATAAGTACGTTCATTCCTCTGGATACTTCTCTCAAAATTAATCGTGAACAACTCCAGTCTGCCATGGAACAGCAGAGAGTATCAAAGGAAACTGAACATATGGTCCAGATGGCTAAGCAGAAAGCCAAGTATGATGAATGTTGAAATTCAGGGCTGATACCAGAAGGATCATAAGTGCTGAAATCAAACTCGCTGAAAATCATCAAGGCATGACCAGATTTAATATAAAGTTGACCAGAGAGGGTAACTTTACAGATGAAAGGAAAAATGCATCAGTCCAAGCTTTTGGATGGACTGAACTGAAGAAGATAGGATTAACTTTCAAAGGTAAAACTGATTTGTCTCCTGATGTAAAGGCATTTATGAAGAGGATTGAAAAGGTTTGGATAAGAATTCAACAGATGGAAGCTGTTCTAGGTATGAGACCACCAGTGTCTGTTCCATCCTCTCCATCACCTAAGAGAAAGGCTACTGAAGATGCTCCAGGACAGACATCGAAGAGAAGGGCCTAACTCTTGTATCATTTACTTGTTGTTTGTATTTAAATTCACAAAATTGTAACTTTGTTTCTGTTGATGGCTGTAAATATAGTTGCATATTTTGTTTCACAATGTAAATGATCAGATTTAGTCTAAGTTAGAACTAAAAGATGAAACTGAAAACACTGATGATCTATAAAGTGTTTTCCAGTAACTTAGATTTTTAGACTAAGTCAAAACTAGTGTTTTTCAAGCATACAAAGTTGTATAGATATAAGCTTGAAAACACTTGAATTATTTCTAAACAAATAGGGGGAATTTGTTAGGTCCAGATTTACTGGACTCGCTCCAGACTCGACTACTGGAGCCTTACTGAAGATCTGTCCAGTAACGTATTTTACTGGACCTACTCCAGACTTGGAATCTGGAGTCCCTCTAAGGATTTGTTCAGAAATAATGAAGAAGACCAGTGAGCAAATACTTGTATAGGAAATCTGGAGTATTCCAGATTAGCTCACTGGACTTCACCCAGTCCAGATCTACTCTACTGAAGACATTCTCACTGAAGTCAAAGACTGAAGTCATAATAAAGAAGACTGACAAATGGCGGAGTCCACTGGAAGTCTTACCATATCTGTACACTGGAGGATTGTCAGTGTTCTAGACCTTACAAGTCTGAACACTGATATCGAGGAATTGACTTTTGCCTTTACACACTTTCCAAAGGACATTTCACTTGTTCTTTACCAAAGTTTATACGTGTGTAAATGTGGTTGGTTAAAAGAATAAAGTCATATTGATGTGACTTTATCCTTGTACCTTAACCAATGCATTTAATGATCTTATCGGTTCATTAAATGCATGCAACCATATTTGTACGGCACAATTTCACTGGTGAAATTGTTTGCCTATAAATACAAAGTCATTTCTTTGAGAAAATTACTTTTAGCATAAAGGTGAATTTGTCTAAATACTCTCGATCTAAACAGGGATACTTCACAACTTTAAGTATCTCGATCCAAAGAGTTTATTTGGCAAATATAGATCATTTGTAATTCATAGTTTGTTAGGATACATACTTATTTGTATTATCTTGATTCCGCACAACCTTGTATTTTATTTAACATCATAAATAAAATACACTTGAAAATATTACATTGTGTTCCACCTTTAGTTTATTGCTTTTAGTCGTGTATTACTTTATTTATATACTTGCATTTATATTTAAGTAATACTAGTCCATTCTAGTGATTATTAGACTTGTTGTATTTTACACTTCTGGGTTTAACCATCTCGTATTTGGGACCTCACACCTTCCTTCTAATGGTTTGATTATGTTTAGTGCCTTGATGGTCCCTTTACTTTAGTGAATTTAGATTTTGTCACCAAATGGTAAGTGGAATTATACCAAATTACCAAATACCAATGTGTCTTTCCACGTCCGTATTTGAATACAGTTCTTTCACAATTGTCTATACCCGTATACTCCGTAATATTCGTTATATTCGTAAAAATTATAATTAATATAATAATTAGGGTAAACTAGCATCATACCCGCGCAATGCGGCGATGGTTGTGGCGTCGACGTTGTGGTGGTGGAGGCGGCGTCGAGTGGTGTAGATAATTGATGTAAAAGGTTAATGGAGATATTTTAAAAGATAAAAGATTGATAGTGTATTTTAATCATTAATGTTAAGGAGGTAGTGTATTTGAAATTTTTTTAAGGGGTGGTAAGTGCAAATATTACATTTTTTCAACACTTTCAAAAATAAAGTGTTATTTCTTTTATAATATAGCATAGATTATTTAGATGGTCAATTTTTAATGTGTATATTCTATTTTAGACACATACAAAATAATTTACCTAACTGGTCAAATGATTCTTACCACGTAACATTTTAAGTAAGAAACAATATTATGCAATCAAAACATGAAAAGTATTTATGATGAGTTCACTACTTTATTAAGTTTGTAGTGACTTCTCATCCTTCCGTAAATAATACCGTTTATCTTTCAATGTTGTGTAATGGCAGCTAGTAAAAAACTTTTACTTACTTTAAAATGGAAATTAAAGGAATGATGAATTGATGATATGACAAAGTTTTTCTTTTTCCATATCGAATCTTCATGGCCCAAGAAATTGTTATGCACCAACTTCGTAAAACAAAACCTAATGAAACATATGTAACTGAATCATGGTTGACTTGTAACTGAATCATGGCCCAAGAAATCTCTTTTCTCTCTCTTCTTAGGTGATTATGGCGCGAAAAACTTTTAAAGTTGTAACCGCCTCCGCCATTGTTAAACCTTCATTTCTCCACCAAATCAACACCGTTTTACGTCATTTTACGTCTAGAGATTTTTGGCGAATTTCTGTGGCAATAAAAACCCTAGAATTTGGGATTTTTTCGCAAAATGCCTAAAAGAAGATCCTCTGGTAGAAATACGAGAACTCCTATCAATTTAGGTGATTATGTGTTGAATAATAAGAATATTAATCAGAATAAAGATGAAAATACTGTAAAAAATAATAATAATAAGGATGATGACGTCAACAATATGAAGGAGAAAATTGAGGTGGAAATTGTACATGGCAACAATGGAGACATGAGTAAGGAGATGAACAAAAGTATGGAAGAAGGAGAAATTTTGGCAGATGTGACTAGTGTGCCTGTGGAAAACCCTACTGTAAGTATTCCTGACAAGCTTATAGAGGATGATAATTTTGTTAGTGAGGATGAGAAGAATAGTGCTAATAAGAATAAGTTTCCTAATAATTCATATGTGAATATTATTAAAAATAAACCTAATGAACTTGAGAAAAACTTATTTTATGTACTTATTGAGGTGAATGAGAAAGGTGAGGAGGTAGTTAATTTTGAAAAGGAGTTGGTTATGGAAGGTTGTGAGAAATGGAAATTAAAGGAATGATGAATTGATGATATGACAAAGTTTTTCTTTTTCCATATCGAATCTTCATGGCCCAAGAAATTGTTATGCACCAACTTCGTAAAACAAAACCTAATGAACTTGAGAAAAACTTATTTTATGTACTTATTGAGGTGAATGAGAAAGGTGAGGAGGTAGTTATTTTTGAAAAGGAGTTGGTTATGGAAGGTTGTGAGAAATGGAAATTAAAGGAATGATGAATTGATGATATGACAAAGTTTTTCTTTTTCCATATCGAATCTTCATGGCCCAAGAAATTGTTATGCACCAACTTCGTAAAACAAAACCTAATGAAACATATGTAACTGAATCATGGCCCAAGAAATTGTTATGCACCAACTTCGTAAAACAAAACCTAATGAAACATATGTAACTGAATCATGGCCCAAGAAATTGTTATGCAAATTTAAACAAACTAAATTTGTTAATGTTGAGTATGCTTGGAAGCCTATTGTGTGTAATCATTGCAATGTGTTTGGACACAATAAGGATAAGTGTAGTCAGGTTTTAAAGAATAAGGTTGTTGAGGAGAATAGAGAAGGAAATGGTGAGAATGAAGGAAAGGGGAGAATGCAGGAGGAAGGTGGTTGAATCAACCAAAAGAAATTTAGCCAAAAAGCAAGAAATGTGCAGAAACAGTATAATGAAAAACCCAAAGTGAAATACATACCAGTGAATGGGGAGAAAGATAAGCAGTTCTCTGCAAAGGATGTTAATACTTCAAATAAATATAATGTTTTGGGTAATGAGCAAGAAAAGGAAAATTTGCATGATGAATTGGAGTTCTTTAGAAAGCTTAAAGTGGAATGGTTTGTCAAGAATAACAAAAGGCCTACTGATGAAGAAGCTAAGGAATGGTCCACACCTATGCATAAGTATTTTAATGAAAAATGGCAAGAGAGATTTAAAGACAAGGGGAAAAATGAAATAGAGGGAGATATTATGAAGGATAATAATGATATCTGCTATTTTAAGTTCAAAAATAAGGAAGGATTGAATTATGTGGTTGAACAAAGTCCATGGATGGTTAATGGAAAACCTTTAGTTGTACAAGAGTGGAATCCTGAGGTGAGTATTGAGAAAACTGAACCTAATAAACTGCCTATTTGGGTTAAACTTAGCAATGTTCCTCTGGAAGCTTGGAGTTTGAGGGGAATTAGCACTTTGGCAAGTAGATTGGGCACCTCTTATGATGGACAGTATGACTGCATCTATGTGTCATTCTGGAAATGGTAGAGTTGGTTTTGCTAGAGTGCTAATAGAAATAGAGGCTGGTAAAGGAGTGTTGGATCAGATTGAGGTGGTGTATAAAGATGCTTTGAAAAATGTTAAACAAACTAAATTTGTTAATGTTGAGTATGCTTGGAAGCCTATTGTGTGTAATCATTGCAATGTGTTTGGACACAATAAGGATAAGTGTAGTCAGGTTTTAAAGAATAAGGTTGTTGAGGAGAATAGAGAAGGAAATGGTGAGAATGAAGGAAAGGGGAGAATGCAGGAGGAAGGTGGTTGAATCAACCAAAAGAAATTTAGCCAAAAAGCAAGAAATGTGCAGAAACAGTATAATGAAAAACCCAAAGTGAAATACATACCAGTGAATGGGGAGAAAGATAAGCAGTTCTCTGCAAAGGATGTTAATACTTCAAATAAATATAATGTTTTGGGTAATGAGCAAGAAAAGGAAAATTTGCATGATGAATTGGAGTTCTTTAGAAAGCTTAAAGTGGAATGGTTTGTCAAGAATAACAAAAGGCCTACTGATGAAGAAGCTAAGGAATGGTCCACACCTATGCATAAGTATTTTAATGAAAAATGGCAAGAGAGATTTAAAGACAAGGGGAAAAATGAAATAGAGGGAGATATTATTGATGATGGAGATGATGCTGCTCAGGATTTATTGGCAGATGAGATGAATGGAGGTGACACTCAAATTCTCAATTAATAAATGGAATTTAAAATGAGTGCTTGGAATATTAGAGGTCTGAATACCTCTTTAAAGCAGAATGAGGCTATTAAGATTATGCAGGATGAGAAATTACAGGTGTGTGCTCTTGTTGAAACACATCTTAAAGTTAATACTGTTAACAAGGTGGGTAATAAAGTTTTTAGGAATTGGGAGTGGATATCTAATGTGGAGCATAGTCCTTCTAGTTGTAGGATAATGTTGGGTTGGAATTCTACCATGGTTAAGCTGATGGTGATTGATAAAAATAAGCAATCAGTGTTTTGTGTCATTGAGACTGTGCCTAAAAGAGATATTTTCTTTTGTAGTATTGTGTATGCTAGTAATAGTGGGTTTGAAAGAAGGGAATTGTGGAAAGAATTGGAAAAGCAAAAGGTATTTGTGAATAAGCAGCCATGGGTTTTATTAGGTGATTTTAATGTCATCAAAGATGTGGCTGAACAGTCTCTTGGGGGGTCTTGTAGATCTACTGAAATGCAGGAACTTGCTGAGTTAATAAATAAGATTGAAGTGGAAGATATTAATAGTAGTGGCTTTAATTTTACTTTGACTAAATCTCTGAAGAATAAACAATGTTATGTTCTCAATAAGTTGGACAGGATTATGGTTAATGATGCTTTTTTGAGCAGTTTTATTAGAGCTCATGGGGTATTTCTTCCTAATTCTATATCTGATCATAGCCCTACTGTTCTTACTATCAAAGAAGGTTATCCTATGAAAAGCAAATCATTTAGATTTTCTAATTTCATTGCTGAGAAAAAGGAATTTTTAGATTTGGTTAAAGAAGAGTGGGATGATGGAATCCAGGGGTGTTATATGTATAAATTGGTCAAAAATCTTAAGAGATTAAAGAAGCCTTTGAAGAGGATGAGTTGGGAGAAAGGTAATATTTTTGATAAAGTTAACGCTGCTAAAGAAGAGTTGGCTAAGAACCAACATAAAATGAATGAAAAACCACATGATGAGCAACTGAGGAAGAAAGTGAGTGAATCTCTGAATGAATACATGACAATTGCTAATGATGAGATGAAGTTGTTGTAACAAAAGGTTAATATTAAGTGGTTAAAAGAAGGTGATAAGAACACTGCTTTCTTTCATAGCATGTTGAAATCCAGAAGGAATAAGAGCAGAGTTGAAAGCATAAGAGATGAGGATGGTAATAGTTATGAAGGTGAAGAAGTGGCCAACCAGTTTGTGAAACATTTTTAGAGTTTTTTGGGGAAGGTTGATCATGTTGAACAGGTGAATGATGGGATTTTCAAAGATGTGCTTAGTAATCAAGAGGCTGCTGACATGGTCAGACCAGTTACAGATTTTGAGATTAAGGAGGTTATTTATGGTATGGATAGTAACAAAGTTCCTGGGCCAGATGGATATACTGCAACATTTTTTAAGAAATCTTGGGATTTTGTGGGCTCTAAAGTGTGTTTGGCTGTGAAGGAATTCTTTAGAACTGGCAAGCTGCTTGGTGAGATTAATGCTACTTTCATTGCATTAATTCCTAAGGTTAGTGTTCCTTTTAAAGTTTCTGAATTTAGACCTATTGCCTGCTGCAATGTTATATATAAGTGCATAAGTAAAATCTTGACCAATAGAATTCAAAAGGGGCTGAATAAGATTGTTCATATAAATCAAAGTGCCTTTGTTCCTGGGAGGCATATTCAGGATAATATTCTGATTGCTCAAGAGCTTCTTAGGGGGTATAATAGAAAGAATGGGCCTAAAAGGTGTGCTATGCAAATAGACATACAAAAAGCTTATGATACTGTGAGTTGGAAGTTTTTAGAAGTTATTCTGAAGAAGTTTGGATTTCACAAGGATATGGTTAATTGGATTATGACATGTGTCAGTTCTACCAAGTTCTCTATCTGCCTAAATGGTGAAATTCATGGATATTTTAAGGGTGGCAGGGGGCTTAGACAAGGAGATCCCATATCACCATATCTTTTTACTCTGGTTATGGAAGTTTTTAACCTCATTATGTGCAAGAATATTCAGAATTCCAATGAATATGGGTATCATTTTGGGTGTAAGGAACTCAAGCTCTCACATATGTGTTTTGCTGATGATCTATTGGTGTTTTGCAAAGGAAATGTGGGCTCTATTAGAGTGATTAAGAATACTTTGGAAGAGTTTGCTCAAGTTTCTGGTCTTACACCTAATTTGGGAAAGAGTGTTATGTTTTTTGGAAGTGTGAAGGAGAAGGATAAGAGTGAATTGTTAAAAGTGTTGCCTTTTAAATGTGGAAAGCTTCCTGTTAGATATATAGGTGTACCTTTGATGGCTAAGAAGTTGGGGGTTGCTGACTGTAAGGTGTTAATTGATAGAGTTAAGACAAAAATTGAATGTTGGAAGAACAAAATGTTGTCATATGCTGGGAGAATACAATTGATTGCCTCTGTTTTATCATCTATGCAATTGTATTGGCCTTCTGTGTATATGCTCCCTAGTATGGTTATTAAGGAGATTGAGAAGCTCTTAAAAGGTTTCCTTTGGAATGCTGGTGGTTCTTCAGTAGGAAAAGCAAGAGTTGCATGGAAAGTAGTTTGCAGGCCCAAGGAACAGGGTGGATTAGGGATTAAGGATATGAAAAAATGGAATGAAGTGTTACTTGTTAGGCAATTTTGAAAAATTTTGGAGAATAAAGACTCTTTGTGGGCAAAATGGGTTAATGTTGTAAAATTAAATAATATTAATTTTTGGGAGGTTATGGAAGATAAAAATGATAGCTGGGGCTGGAAAGTCATGCTGAATATTAGAGATATGGTGAGACAAAATGTGAGCTATAAGATTGGTGATGGCAGGAAAATATCTATGTGGTATGATAAATGGTGTCATGAAGGACCACTTAGCAATTTCATTACTAAGAGAGTTTTATATGATGCCAGAATGGATGTGGATACAAGATTAAACAGTATGATTAAGGATGGAAAGTGGATGTGGCCTGAAGGATGGGAGGAGAGGTTTAATATTTTGGAAAGTATTAATGTCCCTGCTTTGCAGATGAATATGGAAGATAAAGTAGTTTGGGTTACAAGAAATAACCAGAAAATGGATTTTTCTACTTGGCAGGATATGAGGACTGATTGGCCAAAAGTTGGGTGGAAGGATGTGGTCTGGTTCAAGCAATTCAACCCAAGACATGATTTTATACTGTGGCTTGCAGTGCAGGATAGATTGATGACTCATGATAAAATTGCTAAGTGGACTTATAATGATTCTTTGCAATGTGTGTTCTGCAAATCTGGATGTGATAGTCATGAACACTTATTTTTTAAATGCAAATTTTCTGAGGAAATTTGGAATAGATTAAGGAATGTTAGATGGAGAATGGGAGCAGAAATGAATTTAAAAGAGATACTGCAGGAGATTGCTAGAGCTAAAGGTAAGAATAATATTGGAAATGTGGTGAATAAACTCCTTTTAGCTGCTGTCGTATACTACATATGGCAAGAAAGAAATATGAGAGTTTTCAGAAAGAAGGAAAGGAATGAGGAGGTTGTGTGTAATCTCATCAAAGATAGTGTAAGAACAATGCTTCTTTCCATTAGAGTAAGGAAGACCAGTAATGTGATTGCAATTGGTGCTCAGTGGAAAATGAAATGGGCCAACTGCAATTTTGTGGCTGTCTGATGGTTTGGTGATGATGGAAACTGCAGGGTCATTTCCAGTCTTTGTGGATGGCTTATGAACTGATGGTATTTGATTCTTATTAAACTTGGAATATGCTTGCGAATTGGAATAGTGAGCTGTGAAAGATGAAGCTACTTGGTCCTCTTCTGGCTGACTTTGAGTTTTTTGAATGTATTGTTTTGGTATTTGGTCTGTAAGCATGTGTTTACTTAGGCTGCGGTGTGACTAGTATATTGTTTGTGTATTTTCTGTTTGTATGAGGTTTGGTTATGACCAAGTTCTATGTCTTTATTGTACATATTCTGAATATTAATAAAATTCACCAGTTAAATTAATCCATATTCAGCCATGTTTGTATTCCACCACCACATTTTGTATCCATCATGCTGACAAGTTTCATGAATAGTGTGATACCATCACCTTTGAGACCAGTTGCCCCCAGCTCGAATTTCCCCAACCAAATAAATATCCATAGGCCCTTTGGAGACAATTTGTCTCATTTCTTGAGGTAATTTCATCATAGCGATATACCATGGATACTTCCAAAACTTGTACAAGTTAGTGAGCCCAAAATCAACGGTTGTCCTATTTTGATTGGCTGGTTTTTGTTTTTTACTTAAAAAATTAGGTGGTAAAAATTCCTTGACCAAATTGGTAAAATTTCATGTATGTGTCTAAAATAAAATATACACATAAAAATTTGACCATCTAGGTAAATTTCCCTAATAATTATTCATTTGTCACTCATAGTTTTATAACCACTTATAATTCAAACACCATAACTTCTAATCCGAACCACTCTTCTTTCAAACATCCATTACTTTTAATCACAATCATTTATTCTATAAGCTATACTACTATCAACCTTATACTTTATTTTTCGCAACCATTAGTAATTAAACGTGTATATAAAATGAGTTGCAAAACAATATGAGTCACAAATCACAAATTGCTCAGTACCGTTACATTGCACGAGTACATGTTAGTAAAAAAAAAAATTATAATAATTCGCTTACAGCAAAAACTTTCAATCTATGTTATGTTTCAACTTATTACAGTTTTCCTTAATTACCAGTACACAAATTCTAAGAGCTATATTTCGAAAGATATATTTTTGTATGTGTACAATCGTAGACAAACGATCAACATTATAGTCGGCTTATTTTCGAGACTCTCAGCTGGCATTATATATATTACATTTACAGTTCTCTTAGGAACAGTAGAGCAGCCAGACAGGCTGCTCAATTAGCAGCAGCCTGCTTGCCTGCTTGAATTGTTTTTTTATTTGTTTTTTAATCAACTTTTTTTTTCTAACTTTTGCCATGAAAGTTTCATTCTTTTTACTTTTTATCACATAAATTTACTAAAGTTTTCGCCCTTTTATTTTTGCCACTTCACTTTCGTTTATTCTACTTTTCGCACGAAAGTTTTGTACTAAAGTTTTCGCCCTTTTATTTTTCGCCACTTCACTTTCGTTTATTCTACTTTTCGCACGAAAGTTTTGTACTAAAGTTTTCGCCCTTTTATTTTTCGCAGCAGCCAGGCAGGCTGCTCAATCAGCAGCCTGCTTGAATTGTTTTTTTATTTGTTTTTTAATCAACTTTTTTTTTTCTAACTTTTGCCATGAAAGTTTCATTCTTTTTACTTTTTATCACATAAATTTACTAAAGTTTTTGCCCTTTTATTTTATGCCACTTCACTTTCGTTTATTCTACTTTTCGCACGAAAGTTTTGTACTAAAGTTTTCGCCCTTTTATTTTTCGCCACTTCACTTTCGTTTATTCTACTTTTCGCACGAAAGTTTTGTACTAAAGTTTTCGCCCTTTTATTTTTCGCCACTTCACTTTCGTTTATTCTACTTTTCGCACGAAAGTTTTGTTTTATTTACCTAGCTTTTATACTTTTATTTTTCTAACTTTTGTCACGAAAATTTTATTCGCTTACTTTTTACCACATAACATTTGTTAATTTTTACCACATAACTTTCGGTTTTTTAACTTTTGTCACGAAAGCTTCATTTTACTTTGTTTTTGCACATAACTTTGATCGACACGAATGCTTCATTTTCTTTACTTTTTACCACATAACTTTTAGAGTTCTAACTTTTGTCAACGAAGTTTCATTTTCTTAACCTTTTACCATATAGCTTTAAGTATTTCAAGTTCGGTCACCAAAGTTTCATTTTCTTTACTTTTTATCACATAAATTTACTAAAGTTTTCGCCCTTTTAATTTTTTGCCACTTCACTTTCGTTTATTCTACTTTTCGCACGAAAGTTTTGTACTAAAGTTTTCGCCCTTTTATTTTTCAACTTTTGCCAGAAAGTTTCATTTTCTTACTTTTACCACATAACTTTGAGATTTTTTTCCCTTTGTCAACAAAATTTCATATTCTTAATTTTTTACCACTAACTTTAAATTTTTCAACTTCAGCCATCAAAGTTTCATTTTCTTTACTTTTTACCACATAACTTTTCACTTTTTAACTTTTGCCACGAAAGTTTTTTTTACTTTTTACCACATAACTTTTCACTTTGTAACTTTTGTCAAGAAAGTTTCATTTTCCTTACTTTTGACCACATAACTTTGAGATTTTTTTCCCTTTGTCAACAAAATTTCATATTCTTAATTTTTTACCACAACTTTAAATTTTTCAACTTCAGCCATCAAAGTTTCATTTTCTTTACTTTTTACCACATAACTTTAAATTTTTCAACTTCAGCCACCAAAGTTTCATTTTCTTTACTTTTTACCACATAACTTTTCACTTTTTAACTTTTGCCACGCAAGTTTCATTTTATATAATTTTTACCACATAACTTTTCACTTTATAACTTTTGCCACATGTGTAGATGTTACGTAATGTCTACCGGGGCAATGCCCGGGAACAAAAAACTAGTTATATATATGGCCAAAAGATGGACAAAGTTAACCTTGAACACTACGAGGGTTTAAATGCATTCTATAGCTAGAATCGCTAATTATCTATATCTATAACTCTATCTCTACTACATTATAAAGCATTTGTTCCCTCCAAATTTTTTCAACTTTCAACTTTTCAACAATGTACACCTACTAATGCATAATGTACAATACATCTATTCAAATTTCAACCATTCATTTTTCTCTCTCCTCGAATCTTAACCACTCATTTTTCTCTCTCCTCCATAAATCATTTTATTCCTCTAATTCATTCAAAATCTTTTATCTCAAAAACCGTACATCGATAAATTATAAAAATTATATGGGTGTTTTTAAAATTTCATGCTCTTTCATTAAAGAGGTCATTCGATATATTTTCGACGAATTTTTAAATCCGATGGCGGAGCCCGTACGACTAAGACATTTGGCTATCACACTCTATGACCTATCACCTCTATGACCTATCACACTCTATGACCTATCACACTCTATGACCTATCACCCCCACCATCTCACCGCCGCAACGCGCGGGTACTTTCTCTCGTATTATAAAACAAATAAGGTTTCAACTTTCAACTTTCAATTTCAACAATGTACACATGATAATGCATGATGTACAATACATCAATGCCCCACAACTTTCAACTTTCATTTTCCTCTCTCTCCTCAAATCTCAACCACTCATTTTTTTTCTCTCTCCTCCATAAATCATTTTATTCCTCTAATTCATTCAAAATCTTTTATCTCAAAAACCGTACATCGATAAATTATAAAAATTATATGGGTGTTTTTAAAATTTCATGCTCTTTCATTAGAGATGTCATTTGATATACTTTCGACGAATTTTTAAATCCGATGGCGGAGCCCGTACGGATAAGGCATTTGGCTATCACACTCTATGACCTATCACCTCATATGACCTATCACACTCTATGACCTATCACCCCCACCATCTCACCGCCGCAACGCGCGGGTACTTTCTCTCGTATTATATTATAAAGCAAATAAGGTTTCAACTTTCAATTTCAACAATGTACACATGATAATGCATGATGTAACATACATCAATGCCCCACAACTTTCAACTTTCATTTTCAACAATGTACACCTACTAATGCATAATGTACAATACATCTATATACATCTCAACCACTCATTTTTCTCTCTCCTCAAATCTCAACCACTCATTTTTCTCTCTCCTCCATAAATTATTTTATTTCTCTAATTCATTCAAAATCTTTTATCTCAAAAACCGTACATCGATAAATTATAAAAATTATATGGGTGTTTTTAAAATTTCATGCTCTTTCATTAGAGATGTCATTCGATATACTTTCGACGAATTTTTAAATCCGATGGCGGAGCCCGTACGGCTAAGGCATTTGGCTATCACACTCTATGACCTATCACACTCTATGACCTATCACACCCCCACCATCTCACCGCCGCAACGCGCGGATACTTTCTCTCGTTTATGTTAAAACAAATGAGAGATATGTTTGTTTTAGGGGTTTTTACCATTTTACGAAGCTAGTTAGCAATGAAATTGTGGTATTTAAATTTAAACCTTCGAGAGAGTGATCGGCTAAGAGCAAAAGATATCCAGATTTGAGAGAGATACAAAGTGAAATGAATACTAAGCCCATTGTCAGCTTATTAATTATATCCTCACTGCACTCACTCAGTCACTTGGGCTTTAGTATTCAGCTTCTATTTTTTTTGTTACAATTGGACCGTAAGCCTATATTATTGGACCAACAATATCCATCTCTTTTATATCTTAGATTCGGGGAATAAGAATTAGAACTCGAGATAAGAATTGAAATAGAAAATTTTTGGGTTACTTATCTAAAATAATAATATATTATTTTATTTTCAGTTTATAAGTCATTGAAATGTTTTCGTAGACTACTTCCAACAATACCTTGGTCAGTTTTGTCATATCAGCATTACGTCAATATTTTTGAACTGAATATCTTCATTTTACTTCATTGGAATCATTTTGTCACCTTTCGTGGTAATTATGCTTTTTGAATATACCCCGCAATAACCGAACGTCTATTCTTTTTTTGTTCCATTTTCTTATTAGTTGTCTTTTAGTACGTTTTACATAAACTAACGAGTTGTATGCCAACATAATGATATTCCAAAATTATTCCTCCGTTTTACATATTACTTGAATTGGATTTCCAGAAGTGCCTATCCACCGTTACGCCAAAATCACAACCTCGTCATGAGTCCATCTTGTATATACTTCCTCTTTCCCTTCGGATTTGTCGCTACCTCGACACCAGCCTCTTCGTCGGTTTCAAATTCTGGTTGATAATCAGGTGGTTGATGTGGTTAATAAAGAAGAAATTCTGTTGATACAGGAATTGTGGGGGGATAGGTAATTATTGGCGATGAAGGACATATCGATTTGATGATAAAATGGTTGCGGCTAAGGATTGACAGCAAAAAGGGGGGAAACCACCTTGATCGAGAACTTGGTGACGTGTTTAACAAAAGCTAACTTATTGTACTTAAATGAACTGGTAATTACTTCATTTTAGTTTTTGTTAAACTTATTTTATTGTACGAATGTCAAACTTTGATTGGTTCATTTTGAATAATGTATTGCGGACAAAAAGATAATTATGATAACAGATCTTGAAAAATGTATTGCGGACAAATTATGATAACGGAAAGGAAAATGATAAATCTTCCTAAAATTAGTCTAAAAATCCTCCTAAAACTTTAGGAAGATGACATGTGTGATATCCACTAATTCTCTTTCCTAATCTTGCCCCCTGATTTTTTTCACATATCATCATCTCATGGTTAGGAGGATTTTTAGGCTAGTTAGTTAAGATGATTAATCATTTCCCTGACTGAAATGGTCTAAATGGGAATATGAGATGCAAGAAGAAGCTTGATGGGCAATAATGAATGGAAAGAGTTGTTACATTAGTAATTAATAAGTCGAAATGTACCAAACATGAGTATGAACAAAATATTTGCTGAGTCGAAACCAATCGCATATCAAAATGACAAAATGTATACTCTTTAAATACATATTATTGACCTAAGGCTTGTATTCAATGATAATGGGTGTTTTCCATATACATGTCATGTGAATTGAAACTAGTTGTGGCTGCCGGGTAGAGTTTGAGACTACTTGATGTGTTGATCTCAAACCAAACGTACAATTGATTCTTTTTCACTATTACTTGAGATTATAATTCTATGCTACATCATGTGTCTCTTCACATTGATATGGCTGGCTGGTTGCTCAATATACGTTGGTTAATTCGTTTTGTTTAGTAGTTTTATCTTCCAGGTCCTAACCTATCCTTTGACCCGCCATTTGATTATCAATCTTATTCATTGTTAACAAAAGGCCTTTGGTTTGGCCCGGATATACCAGCCTACAGGTTGTAGATTACAAACTTACTTAATAGTTGATACAAGTATTTGTACATATGATTATTGTGTACGTGTGAGTCAGACGATCAGTGATTGTGAATATTTACCTTAAGAATACTAAAAAATACAACTGAAAAAACCTATTTCAAAAATAAAATGTAGGCTTATCTATCCATGTAAGATTGTATTTTCATATATATAGATGACAATTTTTATTTTTTTTAACAGTCAGTCGGTATTCGACATCAGGGACACCTCACCGTATAATGGTGAAGCCCTGCACGTACTCTAGACTACGAGATGTAGATCATAAGCCGTTACAGGTGATTCAAAGAAAAAACCCCCAGGACATGTCACTCTAGAAATTCGAACCCATAACCTGGAGTAAAACCAAAGATGACTCCAGTGAGTTGAGCTAGCTTACATTAATTATCTATGAACAACTTGTAGGCACAATATATTTTTAAGTCTTAAGACTATTAGGAATGGGACAACTTTGGGCTCCCCACATGGGGGCGACTTCCGTCATGTGGCGTAGGCTTTCCCAAAGAGTTGCCCCTCCTTTTTCTTGGAGTGAGGCTCCTCTTCTTCGTGTGAAACGAACACCTAAAATAGTAGAGTGAGCCCGAAATAAATAAAACTCATTATTAAACTTTATTTAACGTTAATGTCATCATTTAATTATACCTCCTCGGTGTAGAAATCGCTAGCGTCGTAGTCAAAATGAGGGGCCACCTCCGGGATCTCAAAATCTTCATCAGGTTCTTCTAAGTGAAACTCAAAATCTTCCGCACCCATATCTCCCCATATATTCTCAAAAGAATCCATCTGAAACATATATACATATATATAAATATCAATAATATTAATAAACATATCTATATATATATATATATATATAGGGGAGCCTTATTTTGAGAACCCATTTTTTTGTAAGAACCGTGAGAACTCTTAAATTTCATATTGGAACACATGTTTTTTTGTTCATTCACATGTGAAACGTTATAAAAACATATGTTGTAGAAGAAATTTTTTTCCGAAACCTTATATATAGCCGTTTGTCACATGTGAATGAACAAAAAACGTGAACAAATTCATTCACAAGTTCATAAAAGGCTAATTTGAAGGTTTCTTGAAAAATTTTCTTCTACAACATATATTTTTATATCATTTCACATGTGAATGAACAAAAAAAACATGTGAACAAATATATAATTTAAGAGTTCTCATGGTTCTTACAAAAAAAATGGTTCTCAAAATAAGGAATATATATATATATATCCTCATGAATTAGATAGAACGAATGAAAGCGAGAGTATAACGAATGAAAATGAAAGCAGATGAAATGAATGAAAATGAAAGCGAATGAAAATGAAGCGAATGAAAATGAAGCGAATGAAAATGAAGCGAATGAAAATGAAAGCGAATGAAAATGAAGCGAATGAAAATGAAGCGAATGAAAATGAAGCGAATGAAAATGAAGCGAATGAAAATGAAAGCGAATGAAAATGAAGCGAATGAAAATGAAGCGAATGAAAATGAAGCGAATGAAAATGAAAGCGAATGAAAATGAAGCGAATGAAAATGAAGCGAATGAAAATGAAGCGAATGAAAATGAAAGCGAATGAAAATGAAGCGAATGAAAATGAAGCGAATGAAAATGAAGCGAATGAAAATGAAAGCGAATGAAAATGAAGCGAATGAAAATGAAGCGAATGAAAATGAAGCGAATGAAAATGAAAGCGAATGAAAATGAAGCGAATGAAAATGAAGCGAATGAAAATGAAGCGAATGAAAATGAAAGCGAATGAAAATGAAGCGAATGAAAATGAAGCGAATGAAAATGAAGCGAATGAAAATGAAAGCGAATGAAAATGAAGCGAATGAAAATGAAGCGAATGAAAATGAAGCGAATGAAAATGAAAGCGAATGAAAATGAAGCGAATGAAAATGAAGCGAATGAAAATGAAGCGAATGAAAATGAAAGCGAATGAAAATGAAGCGAATGAAAATGAAGCGAATGAAAATGAAGCGAATGAAAATGAAAGCGAATGAAAATGAAGCGAATGAAAATGAAGCGAATGAAAATGAAGCGAATGAAAATGAAAGCGAATGAAAATGAAGCGAATGAAAATGAAGCGAATGAAAATGAAGCGAATGAAAATGAAGCGAATGAAAATGAAGCGAATGAAAATGAAGCGAATGAAAATGAAAGCGAATGAAAATGAATGCGAATTCGTAAATAAAAACAATTAAAAAAACACTGTGTTCAAATGATATCTAATGTTTATCTATAATATATTATAAAAGAAATAACACTTTATTTTTGAAAGTGTTGAAAAATATGTTATATTTTCACTTAGCATCCTTTAAAATATCTTCACATACATTATCCTCTTAACATTAATAATTAAAATACACTATCGATCTTTTATCTTTTAAAATATCTTCATCAATAAATCAATTACTTCTACATCAATAATATACACCACTCGACGTCGTCTCCACCACCAACAGTCGCCCATACCACCACACCGTCGTTGCCACAACCACCGTCGCATTACGCGGGTACAGTGCTAGTTTATATGATTAACGCCCCAAACCATTTTAAATCGAAAATCATAAAACAAATTGAAACTTAATATTAAACAAGTTGGACAATTTTATACTTAGAAAAATATTGCAAATTTTCGTCAAAAATCAAAGTCATCAAAATTGAAAAATAACAAATGGAACGTTCTTAATATGTTAATATAAGTCTATTGTGGAGTTTCAGGTCCCGGAAAAGTCAAACGAAGCCTCGGCAAATTTTTAGTAAAAATTCACAGATTAAGACGGCTCTTGTTTCTGCAAAGGCCGTCCGCAAAGGCTGTCCTCTTCACAAAGGCCGTCCTCATCAGTTTCGTACATTTTGACATTTTAAAAACTTTCGACCTTTTCTACTCAATACCGAGCTTCTAACAACTGATAAATAACTTCATTTTTTGACATAAACACCTAATACAATATTTCAAAAAGTCTTCAAACCATCCGATGATACAAAACAAGTTTACACACGTAAATGGGTCATCTAACCCATTTTGCCAAACCAAAGTTCACATTTTGACATAATTGTTACAACACAAAATGTTGAGTTGAAACTTGACAAGACATAATAATATCATAACATACAAATTCATCATTTCAAATACAAAACCGAGTTTTGTGGTACTTGAGAGCACATGGACATTCGGGATCTTCTAACCATCAAAAGCGATAAATGGTAAGAAACGTCTTACCCAAAAGCTTCACACAAATTTCTTCTAATTGTTCACTTCTTACCACGGCTACTACCTTGACCTATAAAAAGGTAAACACTAAAACAATAAGCAAAATGCTTAGTCAATGCATACACATATTACCAACAATTTGCCAAGACCGGTATGTAGCCTATAACATGAACGAACCATGTCATCTCTTTCATACAAATCCTAACACAAAAACAATTATATGGATCCATACAAATTGCTAGTAGGACTTTACCCACCTACTAGTCTTAAAAACATATTGCTAGAAGGACTTTACCCACCTTCTAGTCTTTCACATTTATGTTGCTAGTAGGACTTTTAACCACCTACTAGTCATTATTATCAATCAAACAATGGATCATAGGAATTTACCCACCTATGACCTCTATCAATATGAATATGAATATGTGTATATGCACTCACCTTCTATTTGGCGGCTCAACTACACGATCATTTCTACAATCTATACACAATACATATCATAGATAAGCTCAAATATGAAAATTTCCTCTTCAATATCAATCCAACTCCAAAAAGGAGAATTTAACCCACTAGTGTGCTTAGCTATACAACATTTTAAAGATCAATTTTGTTCATTCAAAATTATCATCAATCCGCCTTAATCATTTCAACTAATCATTCTATACTCACTTGCCAAACACCAAAATGGGTTATTCAATCTATAGCTTTCATTCATCAATTTACTTAATAACATAATTCCAACAAATCCCATCTCAAAATATTAGGGCTTTTCTTTTAAATTCCCAAAATAACAAAACCCCCAATCCAATAATAAGAACCTAATTTCAATTGAATCAAAATAACACTTCTTTAATAAAATCCCCAAATTTCATATAATTCAAGAACCCTAAATTTAAATAGTAAAATCATTAGAATCTTACATACCTCCAAGAAATAATAAGTCAACTTAGTTGAAATCATACTTTCTCTTCTTCCTTTTTCTTGCCAAATTCGACACATTCACACACTCACTTACAATTTCCCCAATTTGATTGTTAACACTTAATCTTATTATTATTGTTATGAGGAATTTCTTTTACTTGAATTGTTAATAGAGATTTGATTGAAGAATTCAATCTTAGAAGAAAATTAGGTAGAAGGGAATTAAGAATTGGAAAGTTTTGGAATAAAAATGAAGAAGATGGATGTTGAATCATCAAGAAGAAAGTGGCTGACTTCCTCCCCCTAATGCCACGTTTATATTAAATAAAATAAGGGTATTATACCCGCTAGCCACTAAGGTTCCAACTAATTTAATCCCTTATCTCAAAACTAAATACTAGGAAATTATTTTAAGGGCTAAAATACATAAAATATTGATTTATTTATCTTTTATATTTTTGGGGTGTTACAAATCTCCCCAACTCATTTCGGATCACTCCCGCCCGCTCCCTAATTGCAATGGAATACGCCTCTCCTCGCCCCTCCCCGCACTTTTTATTTATTTTTTTCTTAATAAAAATTAATTCATTAACAATTATTTAATAAAAAAACATTACATAATATTACTAAAACCATAAAACATTAGATAATATTACTAAAATCATAGAAAAACATTACATAATCCTAACACTCGGAATAGTCCGAGTCCACAGTACTGTCGCCGTCGTTGCGATGAATGTATCGATAGGGTTCAGGAGACCCGACAGCGTCGCCGGGTTGAGGAGATGCGTACTCCTCCTCCGGGGCAGTATGATAATACACATGCCGACCACCGCCGACACTGCCTTGCCAGAATTCCGCGTGGTCTCGCGTGGCTGTCAACGTGGAAGAGGCGGCGGTAAGCTGGAAAATAATCAGATCCAGCCAATCGATCTTCTGTCGAAGATATACAACATACTCATTTTCGGCGGCGCTACGAATCCGACCGACAACTTCAATTCGTTCGATTTTGGCTATGTAAGTCGCCTTGTTGTCAGTTACGCTCTGAATCACGTTGTTACTTCAAATCGGTGTCTGGCGTCGTTGAGCAAGTGGTTTTGCATCGCCATTTTAACATCAAAAGGGTCATGTTTGCCATGGTTTATATGTAATATGTGTGTGTTTGTGATAAAAAAAATAATAGAAAGAAGAAAAGAAAGAAAAACAGAAAGATGAGAAAAAAAAGAAGAGAAAGAAAGAAAAAGAAAGAAAGAAGAAGGAGAGGAATTGAACGTTGGATGTGGGCCCCATGTGTTTATTATTATTATTTTTTTTGTAACGGTCAACAATCGAGATACACCCGGGGACGGTCCTCCCCGCCTCGCTCTCCACCCAACCGGTACCGGTACCACGGGGCGGTGTTCCCTTAGATACCGGACCGGTACCTATTCGGTGCCTATGGCACTCCGTGCACCCTAAGAAGCTAATTCATCATCCTTAGAGATATTGTTAGCAAAACCCGATAAAGGATAGTGTGATTATATTTGGTTGAGGCATATGTCTTTTAGAAAGAAATTCAATACTTAATAATATAAATTCATACAACTTGTTCTTTTTTTCAACAAAAGTTAACAGAGAAAATATTTTTGCCACTCACCGCCAAATTATGATCTTTTTATATTAAAAGTGCACTCCTGAATTTTATGATAAATGTATAATTTTTTAATACACACTAACAAAATTTATTAGGGTTTCGTTTAACAGAATTTTTTTATTTTTTTACTAGATTGAACAGTATTTGATAAGAAAAAAAACACCAAAAATCAAAAATACCCTCACTAATCTATACTTTGATTGGGAATCATGCCAATTCTTGTCAAAGTTGCTAATAAAATCATTTTTCAAAATAGTTGATTTCCTCCGTCACATATATAAATATATTTTTCTTACTTTGTCATTTTATTAATTCATCCTGGTTTTGATTAATCAATTTTTTTAGAGAAATTACATTACAGTATTACACAAACCATCAAAAGAAAGTATATCATTTCCCATTTTACAAACATAAAAATAAAGGCAACTGTACTTTAGCTGTCCGAACCTTCCTCTCAAATTCCCCACCATCATCTCCTTTCACATCAAAATCAAAATCAAAATCATATATATATACACACAATCGCAACTTTTTCCCATATATATACACACACTAACAACTACTTTATTATTTGTCTTCAATCTTAAGCCAAACTCTTAAAAAGTATAAAAAAAATGCATCACACCAAGACCGATTCCGATGCCACAAGTCTCACAGCGTCATCACCACCCCGATCACCACGCCGACCAGTCTACTACGTCCAAAGCCCATCACACTCAACTCCTGCGTTACTAAGCCCAACCGGTTCACCACCCCATTATTCTCACTCATCTATAGGCCACCATTCTCGTGAATCATCTTCCACTCGTTTCTCTGGGTCCCTTAAACCACATGGGTCAGGCAAGATCACGCCGAACGATATCGCGTTAAAACGTTATTCTAAAACTTGGGAAAATGATCAAAATTTTAAACAGTTTCAACATCATCATGATACGATAGAAGAAGAAGGTTTGCTTGATGAAGTTGAATATAAAAAAAACATTCCTAGGAGATGTTACGTTTTGGGATTTGTTGTGTCGTTTTTGGTCTTGTTTAGTTTGTTTGCTTTGATTTTATATGGTGCTAGCAAACCACAAAAACCTAAACTTACTATGAAGGTACGAATTGAAATTAATTATTTTCTCACATAATTCATTGAAATATTTGTTACGTTTTTTATTCTGCTAGGATTGAGTATCGTTGATATTGACATATTTTTTTGGCACGAATTTATGAAAATATGTGTTGTGACAGAGTATTACATTTGAGAGATTTGTGATACAAGCCGGGTCGGATTTTACTGGAGTGGCGACGGATATGGTGACCATTAATTCGACGGTTAAATTTACTTACCGTAACACCGCTACGTTTTTCGGTCTGCACGTTACATCTACACCGATTGATTTGTCCTTTTCTCAAATTGCACTTGGCACCGTAACTGTAAGTTTTTTTTTTTTTATAAAAAAATCTAATTCTCTAGTCACTATTTATAAATTTCGATTCTTGTATATCTTTCAAAAACTAAAACCGACCAATATGCCTAAAAATTTGCGTCTACCAATGTGGTGTCATAAATAGAAGATTGAGATAGAAAACGTTCATATAATGTGTGGAATAGACATGTTTTTAGACACGTATATCATCTGTTAATCAATAATATTTGTATGTAGTTTTCTGTCTAAATTCGTGGGTTATAATTCATTAGTATGGACTCAATAATTTTGATCACGACACTTTGAGCTCGACTCGTTATTGTAGGTTGTAAAATTAAAATGTATAAAGGATATGATTATAAAATAACACAAGCTTGGTAACGCTTGTGAGCTTTTCAAGCATGAGTCAGTTTTGAGTATTTTATTAGTTAAATTAAAGGTGTTTTATATGGAGTTTCATCCCTTAAAAAAGAGATTAAGAATCTAAATTTTTATACATGGTTGAATTTTGCCTTTGTAGATTAATAAGTTTTATCAATCGCGGAAGAGCCAACGACTACTGAGCGTTCCAGTTATGGGGAATAAGGTCCCGTTATACGGAAGCGGTCAGGGCTTGAAGAGCTCGAATGGGATACCAACCGCGCCGGTGCCATTGAAGCTAACGTTTGTGGTTCGATCTAGAGGTTACGTTTTGGGTCAATTGGTTAAACCGAAATTCTATGACAGAGTCGAATGTAAAGTTGTTTTTGATCCTAACAAGATCAATGTTCCTATGTCACTTAAAAATAATTGTAAATTAGTATGACCAATTCTTTAGTACATTTTTTTGGTCATGGAGGGAGTGGTATACAGCTAAGTAAGTAGTGGATTTTTCTTCTTCTTTATAATCGAGGAGTGTAACCCCACCAGGCAAAAAAGTGTAACCCCACCAGAGAGATTATTAGCGGCGACGTCGCCGCTAATACTCTCTCTGGTGCAGTATTAGCGGCGACGTCGCCGCTAATACTGCGGGCCCCCTGTCTGTAATGGTAAATCTGGCAGAGAAATTAGCGGGCCCCCTGTCAGTGTCAGAGTATTAGCGGCGACGTCGCCGCTAATACTCTGTCTGGTGCAGTATTAGCGGCGACGTCGCCGCTAATACTCTCTCTGGTGCAGTATTAGCGGCGACGTCGCCGCTAATACTCTCTCTGGTGCAGTATTAGCGGCGACGTCGCCGCTAATACTCTCTCTGGTGCAGTATTAGCGGCGACGTCGCCGCTAATACTCTCTCTGGTGCAGTATTAGCGGCGACGTCGCCGCTAATACTCTCTCTGGTGCAGTATTAGCGGCGACGTCGCCGCTAATACTCTCTCTGGTGCAGTATTAGCGGCGACGTCGCCGCTAATACTCTCTCTGGTGCAGTATTAGCGGCGACGTCGCCGCTAATACTCTCTCTGGTGCAGTATTACTCTCTCTGGTGCAGTATTAGCGGCGACGTCGCCGCTAATAATGCCTCTGATGGAGTATTAGCGGCGACGTCGCCGCTAATACTCTCTCTGGTGCAGTATTAGCGGCGACGTCGCCGCTAATACTCTCTCTGGTGCAGTATTAGCGGCGACGTCGCCGCTAATACTCTCTCTGGTGCAGTATTAGCGGCGACGTCGCCGCTAATACTCTCTCTGGTGCAGTATTAGCGGCGACGTCGCCGCTAATACTCTCTCTGGTGCAGTATTAGCGGCGACGTCGCCGCTAATACTCTCTCTGGTGCAGTATTAGCGGCGACGTCGCCGCTAATACTGCGGGGGCCCAGAGAGATTATTAGCGGCGACGTCGCCGCTAATACTCTCTCTGGTGCAGTATTAGCGGCGACGTCGCCGCTAATACTGCGGGCCCCCTGTCTGTAATGGTAAATCTGGCAGAGAAATTAGCGGGCCCCCTGTCAGTGTCAGAGTATTAGCGGCGACGTCGCCGCTAATGCCTTGGTCGGGTTGACTTTTGGCCTGGTGGATTTTTCTTCTTCTTTATAATAAGTATTAAATGTGTAGATTCTTGGACACGGAAACATGTAAGATATACACAGATTGGGTTGACGTTGGCACACGGTTTGTTATACTAAATTTTGATGACTTCGTTTACAAAGTTGTTAGGTTTATTTTCTTCTGTGATTAACTGATTATCAATATGAAACGAGTCGAGCTTTTGACGAGTCATTTGAGTTCCATTTCGTTTAACTAGAGCATAATAGCTTTCGAATTCGGGTTGAAGTTGAACACAAGCTTATTACTCGATAAGTTTTACAGGTCGAACTTAATAAATTGTGATCGTTCTCGAACCACAAGGATGATGTTACATTTAACTTGAGTTGTAGTAGTTCTAGTGATGTCTTTCAAACCATCATCCTCGCGTCATTTTTATGGTCATTGAGTCGTAAGAAAGACCTTTTTTCGTTGTAGCCTTAGCTAAATAGGCCGAACTACTTGATGTGATTATCCGGCGCCTTGTCGATGTGTAAATCAAAGTTTTGCTATTCAAAAAAACAGATAAATACATTTTCGGCCCAGCTAGTTTGACGGTTTGTTTAATTATTCGACTCGAGCGAGCTTTTCGATCTTCACGAATCACTCGAGCCGACAAGTTTAGTTAAAATGAGTTTTACGAGCTTTTTAAATATAAGATTAGTTTATTTATGATTAAAAATGAGATTATTCGGATACAAGTAATTAGATGAGTTTATAGAGTTTGAGGCCTTGAAATTCAACAAAAATCCTAAAAAACATAAACAAGTATCAAGTTTAACAATAACTAAATATTTGAGCTTGAACATAATTCTAAATAATATTTCGAACTCAAGCAAGATATTTATAAAAGAAGCAAAATTTAAAACTTTTTATATTCTACACAATTTATTAACACCCAGAAGTACTACTCTCAAGTTAAAACTAGTAGGATCGAGTTGGCTTACTTTAGAATCTTAAAAGTAAAGCGTATATATATCAGAAAAAGAAATGTTTGATTTTGACACATACTTTTTGATATATTAATCAAAAACTTTTGATAAAGACAAGAGGTAAAGTTTTAAAGATTCAATTAAAAATGCAATTGTTACATGTAAATTTATAATTAAACTAAAAGTACCTCGGATGTTCTGATGTTCATAATATAATTACATGTTTACATGGACGAGATAATAGAGAAATTAAGCATATGTAATTTGTTGTAAATGGTATATATTCACATAGAGACTATTACAGTTAAGTAGTAAACTACAAGTTCACTACAAGTCTACAACCGATAGATCTTTAATGTTATCTGGGTGGGTAGTTTATTCGACAGTAACAAGCACGGTAATTAACTTGCTATCAAAAAGTAATTTTGGATAATTTTAGTTTTTAGTGTCTACCAAAACATGTATAATTTTTTTTTGTAAGAAACAAGGAAAATATGTATATGTAATTATGTATATATCAACTTATCAAGTAACAATTGCTTTGATCAATGTATGACGAAACTTGAAAATTATTCTATTTTATTCATGGAATGGGCGTGTGAAGGCGGGTGCTTTCATCCCATTATTATTTATCTCCTTATCATTCATTAGAGTTGTTGACGAATTTTCCATAGTCTCATTTCTAATTTTTTTGTAGTGTATTTCAGAACGACGTGACATAAATTTTGACTTCACCCATATCTTCTTAATTGCTTGGTTCACGGAATATCAACTATTGATATTTTTAAAATGGGTCGTTATTACGCATTAATACTCGAAATTTATGAAAATGTTAACTTCTTTTTTTGAAAGGCAGTGAACAATGTTACATATTTCTTTATTTGTATATGCTTTGTTGGTCAAAATGCTTATAGCATCCTTAAACATGTAGACACGTAGTGTTGTACCATAAACTCATTTGATTCGATAATAAATTATAATTAACTTAATCTGTTGTGTTAAATATGTAGATAATACCTTCAATTCAGCTTGTAAGGTCTCTAAAATCACTCGATTCAAATAATGAATTGTTTGGAACCTGGGTTCGAGTCTTGACAAAGGCAAACTTGAGATAATCAGGGGATTATTAAGTGGTTGAGAATCACCTGGACACTAGCCTGGCTGAAGGATTAGTGGGTACCAAATGGTACATGGGATCAGGGGGTTCCCATCCAATTACCCTTTTTTTGGTATGTGTAACAATTCAATTGAGTGTCACAACTCACAATAAACTTTGTTCATTAGTTAATAACTCAATATGTTTGATATAACTAAGAAAAACTTTATATACGGTTAACTTGGTAAGCCTGCAAATCTGTCCTTTGTCTTAAGAGAGAGGATAAATGAAATCCATGCATAATCTTTTGAAACATTAGGCATGCTCATATTTGTTCGGTCACTTATTTACTTCTTAATTCCAATTAATCTTAATTGTTCACTGTGAGTCTTGGTTAATTTATATCCTTTAAATTTTAATAGCTAGTAATTAACTTGATATATTGCTGCACATTCTTAACCTTTTAAATAACAATAAAAAAAAAACTTTTTAAAAAAGGTGCATTTTTGTATTGAAGAGGTCTTTGACCAATCAATTGAGTATTGGAACCAGGCTTGGATGACCCCAAAGGGTTGTGAGATGTTTTACTACCATTTGGGCTATTAGCTCAGTGGGCTCGGCTCCCATCATAATTGGGTCGTTGTGGTCTACAAGGTAACTCGAGCCCTCGAGGGACCAAAACCGCCCATCAAAGCCATCTCTACCAATTGGGGGCTTCCTTTCACCACCCCAGGATACATCAAGTTCATACTTGCTTTGACTTTCATCTTGCTTAGGTAATCTAAAAGTCGGATATTATTTTAAGGGAAAAGTGAATGTGATGTTGTCTCACATACAACTTTGGTGAAAAACCTCTCACATATTATTTTTTTAAATACTTTTAGTATAATGAATAAATGATTGAGTCCCATGATTTTTATGGAATAAAAAATCAAGATGTGATGTATTTTTCACCCAAGGGGAGTGATAAAGCTACAACAAGTTTTAGCCATCCACAACAATGTCTGTTTTATACAGTTATATACTGTGCAGTAAATTGTATACATTTGTTGTAGATGTCCAATAATTGTTGTAGATTTATCACTATCCTTCACCCAAATTGGATGTAAGACAACCTCACCTTCACTTTCCCCTTTTTTTAAATAAATTAAGTGGTCGCCTACATTGGATACAAATGGGTTAGGCCCATACATAATAAATACATACAAAATTAGCTATATGGCTTGAAATTTACGAGTATTAGTTTGTAGCCAAAATAGGCCATACATATGTTCACTGTTCAGTGATGAAATTGCAAGAATAGGAGCTTCTGTTAGGGTGCTTAAACGGTCAGTATCCGGTTAAAATGGGGTTAACCGGTTTGGTTTAAATAATTTTCCTAAATTTTAACATTTCCCCAAATTTTAAAAGAAAAACTTAAGTAAGGGGTTCCAAAAACCCCCTTTTAAAATGTGACATGCGTAGTTCCTTGTAAAAGGAGGGGTTCCCTTGGAGTGAGGGTTCCCATAACCCCTAGTTATATAGATATAAAAAAAGAAAAAAAGAAAAAAAGAAAGAAGAATAAAGAAAGGACCAATAGGATGCAGGAAAGGAGCTGTTGGGGGTATTGGTCAAAGCTTCCATGGGCGTCCAAAAAGAAACGAGAGGAACAATTTTTTGAGGTGGAACACCCCTGGGGGTGGTGTGTCGGGCGTTCCCTGCACTTTTTGGGCGTGCCACGGGTTGGGAACGCGTTACTCCGTATGGCCTTATTGGGTTTCCGGTGGGCCTTATTAGGGATGGGCATGGGACCAGTCCCGTCCCGTACCGTCCCGGTACCGACGGTACCAAGTCCCGAATTTTTCAAAAACTTGGTACCGGTCCCATTTCCCATTCGGTACCATTTCCCGGTACCAAATCCCGGTACCGCGGTCCCAAGTCCCGCGAACTAAGAAAAATGGGTACCGGTCCCGGTCCCAAGTCCCATTCGGTACCACTTCCCGGGATCGGGATCGGGACTTAGGAAACTCTGCTCATCCCTTGCCTTATATGCCCACAACCAATCCAATACCCAATAGTTTCATTCTGTTTAGACCCAAATACCCGAACGAAACTAAATCACTATTTTATAATTTAATAATGTTGATGCTAAATATGTTTCCTCGGACCTCGATGAATGAATAAACTCGATCAGACATTATTTTATTGTCTTGTTAGTCATTGTACAGCTATATATTATGATCGAGTTCAGCAACAACATATATGTGTGTGTAGAATCAGGACACGCGGGGTATATGGTAGCAAACTTGAAAGCGTATTTTCTTATGTAGAATAGGGTAGCTTTTAATGAGATACGTTGTTAAATTCTTTCTGTGAACGTTGTCCCTTAGAACTTTTTAAATATCATAGTGCTCATTATCGAGTCCATAAGAAAAGATGAAGTGAAACGAATAAACATGACAACTGGAGTAAAAAATAGCAATGCAAGTACAGGGAAATGATTAATCCTCCTAACTAAATAGCCTAAAAATCATCCTAACCATGAGATGATGACATTTGGAAAAATCAGGGGACAAGATTAGGAAAGAGAATTAGTGGATAACACATGTCAACTTCTTATAACTTTAGGAGGATATCTAGGCTAATCTTTAGGAGGATTTATCATTTTGCATGCAACAAAGATAACAAACTAATTAACTAAGGAAAATATAACACATACTCGTATAATTTAACAAGACAACAAATATAACACATACTCGTATAATTTAACTAAGCTAAATATGTTATGGACCGGGTCCCGTGTAGGTGGGTTGTAGTTGGATCTAGCAGAAACAGTTTAGGATTGTTTCATATCACAAAGTGGGTCGAGAGTCACAATTGCTATGGAGAAGTGATAGCTAACAACAACCGATGTATGACAACAAGTATGATAGCTTCTGAAATTTTGCCCCAGGTGAAGGAGAATTTAACTTATCAAGTCAAACACATCCAGGCGCAAGTTAAAACAACTTTCAGTGTCGATGTGACCTACGCCAAGGCGTGGAATGCAAGAAGGATAGCAATTGAAAGGTTGTATGGAACTTGGCCGAGTAACTTTGATGCATTGCCCAAGTATATTGCTGAATTACAACGTGCTAATCCAGACACTGTTGTGGAATGGCTCCATTCTCCAACCAGTTCAAGCTATATACAAACATTCAAGTTTGTATTTTGGACATATGGACCGGCATTTAGGGCATTCCAACGTTGTATTCCAGAGATCTTTGTCGATGGCACTCATTTGAAAGGCAGCTACAAGGGTAAGTTGCTAACTGTAGTGACGAAGAACGCCAATGGACAATTATTGCCCATCGCTTTTGCCTTGGTTGATGAAGAGTCTAATGAAAGTTGGGGATGGTTTTTAAATCTCTTTCAAGAGCATGTCGGATCACAGCAGCAGGGTGATTTGTGTATCGTTTCAGACCGTCACCAAGGCATAATTAATGCAGTGAACGAAATTGACGGGTGGCATCATCGGTATTGTTTGAGGCACGTTTGTAGCAATGTCAACTCGCACTTCAAGAACAGGCGTATCAAAAATTTGGCTTGGGTTATCGGTTCCACATCCAACAATCCAAGTATTCTTGGGCGGTGGATCAAGTCAGAGGTGAAGAAGAGGGTGTTTGGCCGTATTTGAGAAACATTGGTTTGGATAAGTGGACTCTAAAGCACGACTCGGGACTTCGTCGTTGGGGTAACTTAACGACAAACATTTCCGAGTGCCAAAACAATATCCTTGGAAAGGCTCGTATGCGATTAAAGCTTTAATTGAGGCGACTTTTACTTGGACAAGAGACCATTTTGTCAAGCAATACCGGAAGGCCACCAATTGGAACCCACCACTAGCTTGCAAAATGTGGCAGGTTTATCAGATGCGTGAAAGAGCCTCAACAAACCATCGGGTGGAAGTGTATGATGAACGAACATGACATTACACGGTGAGAACAAACCAAAGAAATGCAGATGACGAGTACACATACAATGTTGTCATGGCAGATAATAGGAAAAAATGCTCTTATGGAGCTTGACAGCATCAAAGGTTTCCATGTTCTCATGCCATTGCTGTTTGCGGATATAGACAGGAGAGAGCTGCTAATCTTCCAAGTAAGAGGTACTCAACTAGGACGTGGATAAATCAGTATAATGCTGCACTTGCTCCCCTCCGAGACGTTCATTACTAGGCAGAGGTAGATTGGAAGGTTCAAGGAGACCCGGCAAAACTGGTCACGCATAGGGGTAGGAGACGCACCAGACGGTACCGGAACGAGATGGATGAGAGTTCTACCAGCAGATCTTCAACCTCAAGACAACAAGCTAGATGTGGCATTTGCAACGGATTGGGTCATAATAGGAAAACATGCACTCAACTTTGAATATGGCAATAATCTTGTCGCTTATCTGTTTCCGTTTTTGTGTGTTGTTTTTATCCGTTTTTTTCTGAATTCCTAGGCGTTTTCTTGTAACATGGCAACTTTGAATATCAATTTTATGTTTGTTTTCTTATTAGGTATCCTTGTCACTTTATAATAAAAAACATATATGGCGAAACAACTTACTTTATTTAAAACCGAAATGATTACATAAAAACGATTACATAAATAAGCCAAAATTATCCAAATCATAAAAACAGGAATAAGTGGAGTCGAATGAACTATCACCATCATTACGGTGAATGTATTCACCGGGCTCATAGGCAGGGGCTGCAGCTTCGGGGTCTTCTGTTGCGTATTCTTCTCCCGGGTCAGTCACGTAACCATCAGGCCGACTACCAACCGAGCGAAATTCAGCACTAAAGGTATACGCGTGCTGAATCGTGCTCGTTATTGAGGACTCGGAAAAAGTAAGATGGTTAATGGTTAGTTGCAACCATTGGACCTTCTGCTGCAGGTAGGCCTCGTACCTCCTGTCTATTTTGGTCGGTTGGACCACTGTTGCACGTTCTGCAATCTCAGCCTCATACTCCGACTTTCTCGCCTTCAAACGCTCAATTAAAGATGTCACCGCATTTTTACGCTCGCTATCATCACTCATGTGACTCCAAACGCTGTTTGAGGCTCCAAACCGTGTGATATTTGGGAATGAATCACCACCAGAAGATGATTGACCTACCATTTCTTTAGATATGTTTTTTTGAAAATTTAGTTGGCGTATTTTTTTTGAATGTTTTGAATGCCCAGCTATGTTCGTTATATATATATATATATATATATATATCAAAGTTTGTATGAAGATGCTGAAGCTGTTTTTGTCGTTTACCTCGAACCCGGTTTTCCGAATACCGGGTTCGCAGCCTTTAGTCACATCACCCACTCAATGCTCTGCATGTTTACTGTGCTCTGAAAAGGTGGCGTACGATTTCTGAAACCGGTAATGCTAATACCGGTTTCGATCTCCTTTTTCTGAACCCGGTTTTAGGATTACCGGGTTCGAGCCAAATATCCGAAACCGGTAGTGGGAGTACCGGTTTACCCGGTTTCACAATTCTTTTTTTCCGAAAACTTGTTTGACAAAACACCCTTGAAAAACGTACATTTCAAAAAAAATTCGGAAATCTTGGTCCTTGAATGAAAATCAAGGGCTAAGATTCAAAAATCATCTTTGAATCTTGGCCCTTCATTTTCATCTAAGGGTCAAGATTACCCTAACATGACTAGTCATGTTAGGAATAACTTGATGGAATCCTCTCCCGAAATATATAACTAGAATAGATTTAACTGATCAAGAGATTAATTAGTAACTCCCAAGTGCACTTATGATGAACTCCTCATCACATTCAAGTTCTTGTAAATACTAGATTTTAACCCATACTTCCGCTGTCATTTTTCCATCAGGCTTTGTTAACAAATCCGCTTCTAGCCGCTATTGCTTTCCCCAACCCGAATTCACACCCATACATATGAAACCTGGGTGAGCTCCTAATGTGTACCATGTTTGGAAGCATCAAGCTACTCCTTTGAGGCACTACCAAAACGAACCTCAATATGCCAAAACGAAAGACGGCTCTTAAGCGGCTCGAGCGATGTTAAGTGCACTTACGCCTCATCGCTCACGAACCGAACCCGTTCAGGGTCTAAAAGGAGTAGTTTGATGTTTCTAAACATGGTACAAGCTAGTACAAATTGGGAGCGGTGATATATGTTACATTTTTAAAAACGTGCCCGTTTTTTGAAAATTAAGAGCACTTGTCACCTTCATAGTTTCAGGCATTAAGCAAACTTTGACATCGATACTTCCGTCTCCTTTGCGACCTGGATACATTGCGACTTTCCCATCGGCTTTGTTAGCAACCCCACTTCAATTCTAGCCGCTAATGCTTTCCCCAGTCCGAATTCACACCCGTACGTACATATCAAACCTGGGTGAGCTGAGCTCCCAATTTGTACCATGTTTGGAAACATCTAGCTACTCCTTTTAGGCACCACCGGGTTTTTAAACCATGAATCGACCCATTTCTTCACTGCTACATCGTCGTGGCTTTTTACCGCTTCATGTAACTTGAGTGCGGCCCATCCGAGCCCATATGCCATCAACTCCTCCACTGTTTCTGTTGCTTGTACCGATTGAATTGGGTTACCAAAATAATCATCAGATAAGGCGGATTCATCTTAGGTCGGTTATTAACAGCTAGTTTACACACTGTTTCACTATCTCCTGGTCGGCGTCTTACTCGAGCTACACACCTCCATAACAGAGCGGACACTGCTTGAAAACTTGAAATGATATTTGCTAGTATTATTATTAGATAATTCTGCATTTGCTTTTTTCTTAAGTCTTGCTACCGAAGCCGATGAGAAATGGAAGAATCTATCTTTAAGTACTATTGCTTGTGGATTTTCGTATCGTTCAATGAACTGATCGTGATGTGTATAAGGAAGATTAACTATAGGATTGTATCCTTCAATAAGAGCCCGCCTTTCGAATACCGGATAACGTGAGAGAATGCAAGCACCTTCATTCTTAGATTTGAATATTTCACTCCAAGAAGCCATGAAATGCCAGAAAGATGTGCCATCAGTGATAACGTGGTTACTCGAGACACCGATGAAGATGCCATCGGCTAGCTCGGTCACCTTAATGGATACCAAAGGCAATGTATGACCATCATGGTTTATAGCATTATTAAGATAAAAAAACGAATTATGAACAATCAATGGGACGTACGTAGTTTAAGTACATCATCAGATATCGTAGCATGATGTTAAAATACCAAATTAATTGCTTACTTAAAATGTTGTTGTGTAGGAAATGGACCTCAAGTGTTGATTAAAGAAAAGAGAGGGGCTGAAGCTGGATAATTTGATCAAGTATGCTAGGAGGAGCAGATTGAAGAAAGACAAAGATGAAGGACCAGATGTGTAATATTCGAATAGGGTTGCAATATAAATATCCCCTTATGGACACTGTAGATCTCACCTCTTTGATGCAGCCCTTTTTACCGTTATTCAAAACCCTAAATCTCTTTCAATGTAATCGTTTATGTTCTTTGTTGTTCTTGTAATTAAACCAGATTTTAATCATGATCAGTTCATTCTCTATTTGCTGCGTTGAAGAGTGTCTATATTATATATACATCTATACTTTTTTACATGGTATCAGAACTTAGTCTCAAAAATATATATATATCTATCTTTTTGATACTGCTTCTCATCGTTATATACAAAAATATATACATATATTTATATATATTTTATATTGAAATCTTTTTTGATAATATTTATTGTTTATTATTTAATCTTTTCTTATCTGCTCGTGTTAGGGTTCAAATCTTTATAGATCTTGGATCTTAACACTTGTAGCAGTCTCTTGTCAAAATCAGATCTAATCTCTTTAGATTAGGGTTTGTTTGTTTGACATATCTCTCCTACTTTCCTTATCAATCCTTAGTTGGGTTGATACTTGGTATTATTGGAGTATATTGTTGCCTTGATTATGTCCCTTTCTTGATCATTGGAATTACTGTTGGCGACCCTACTGTAAGCTTATTATCCTACCCTTCTAGTAGCAAATTGTTTCACTTGGAGTACTCCGAGTGGGAAAGGTTTGGCCTATCAGTTGGGATTTCTCCTTTTCTTATGAGATTCTTGCTAATCTGTGCTATTTGCTTCTAAGATGAGTATGTCTGTCTATTGTGAGCTTGTTATTGATTCTTCTCGTGTTGTGATTAAGTTTTATGTGAGTTTTAATTAATATTTGTTCTGTTACTAACCTTTTCTTGATAGAAGAGAGGATTCTTGAACATACCTGTCAAGACACTTGAGTGTTCTTGAATCTGTCCTATGTTTCTGCATCCTTTAGGTTTACTTTGTCTTATCTTTGTGTTCTTTTGTCTTTGAATCTGCTTCTTATCTGCTAAAGCTATGTTTTCTGTTAAATCTGTTATCATGGATGATTATGTGGATGATAATCTGAGACCTGTTGGTAATGAATTTGAAAATGGGGTCAATGTTTTTGGTACTCTTATTAGCAGTCTTAATTTTGGTGATCATCTATATCTGCATGATAGTGACACATCTGGTGTTCCTCTAATTAGTTTGAAATTGAAAGGCACTGAAAATTATAAAATATGGGCCTGTGCAATGGAACTTGCTTTGGAAACTAAAAATAAACTTGGTTTTATTAATGGAAGTTGTGAAAGACCTGTTGATAATAAAGTTCTTGCTAAACAATGGGATAGATGTAATTCTGTTGTACTTTCTTGGATTCTGGGCTCTCTGTCTGATGATGTTTACTTGGGTCAAATCTTTTCTAAAGAGGCTGTTCTGGTTTGGGAAGAACTTAAAGAAACATATGATAAAGTTGATGGTTCTATAACTTTTAATCTTCATCATAAAATCAACCCTCTTACTCAAAATGGTAGCACTCTTGCTGATTATTATCATAGATTGAATGCTTTGTGGAGATAGTTTGATTCTTTGGTTAAATTACCAATTTGTACTTGCAATGCTGCTAAAGGAATTCAGGAACATCATCAGTTAATTAAGCTTATGCAGTTTCTAATGGGCTTGGATGAAATCTACTTGCCCATTAGAAGCAATATCCTGAAAAGGGATCCTCTTCCTAGTGTCAAAACTGTTTTTGCAGTCATTTCAAGGGAGGAATCACATAGGTCCACACCTGTTGAGATTCATCCCAAACCCCAAAATTCCGCTTTTGTTGCTAAATCTTTTAAAAATAAAAGAAGACCTTTGGATAACATAAACTTTGACACTAGAAGGGGACCAAATCCTAACCTAAAATGCTCTAAGTGTCATAGACTTGGTCACACAATTGAGAAATGTTATGAGCTTGTTGGTTATCCTCCTGGTTATGGTGGCAGTTCTTACAGACCCAATGGTGGATTTGTTAAAAGAAACTCTTTCTCTCCTTTTATGAAAAATCCTTCTAGTAATCATGCTGCAGAGTTTCAAAATTCTACTGCTTATCCACCATCCTCCAGTTCTGTTCCTGCCAACCCTATCTCTTCTGCTCCCTTTACTCCTGAGCAAATTAATCAACTGTTGAAAATGATCAATGAAAACACTTTGCATAACTCACCCCAGGATAATATGACAGGTAGTTTTACTTTCTTCAACTCAAATGCCTTTTTTAATTCCAATTTTGAAATTTTTTTCTGTTCTAATCATGTAAACACTTCTCAAAAGGCTGCCAAGGGTTGGATTTCTGACTCTGGTGCTAATCAACATATGACAAACTCTAATAAGAACATGTTTAATGTTGTTGATGTTTCCAATCTTGGTCTATATGTTGGTCACCCAAATGGCACTAAAGCCAAAGTTATTAAAATTGGTGATTTGAAACTAACTGAACACATTGTATTGTTTAGTGTGCTTGTTGTTCCTGAATATTGTGTCAATCTGCTTTCTGTTCATAATTTGGCTAGAGACAACAAATTCTTTATAGGGTTTGATGAGTACCATTGTTATGTTCAGGACTTGAGAACCAGAATAACTGTGGGGATTGGTAATGAATGTGATGGACTTTACTTGTTTGATGATTTTAATTGTGGTAAGAGCAATATGGATTGTTTTAATTCTTCCTTTACTTGCAACATTTCTAAGCATACTTGGCATTGTAGAATTGGTCACCCTGCTCACCAAGTTCTTTCTGTTTTGAAAAATAAACTGAAACTTGACAACATCACCCATAGTTCTTACTGTGAAGTGTGCCATAAGGCCAAGCAGACTAGAGAACCCTTTCCTTTGAGTGATCATAAGACCACCAGCCTTGGTGACTTGATTCACTTGGACCTATGGGGACCCTACAGGGTTCAAAGTAAGGAAGGTTATAAATACTTTCTTACCATTGTGGATGATTATTCTAGAGCTGTGTGGGTATATCTTTTGAAAAGCAAAGAAGAAGTCTTTGTAAATACTGTCAATTATCACAATCTGTTGAAAAATCAATTTAACAAAAGAATCAAAATTTTCAGAAGTGATAATGGGAGTGAATTTGTGAATCACAAAATGAATAACTTCATAAAACAAAATGGCATAATACACCAGACTTCTTGTGTCTATACCCCACAGCAGAATGGTATTGTTGAAAGGAAACATAGGCACTTGCTTAATGTTGCAAGAGCCCTTATGTTTCAAGGGGGGATACCTCTTAATATGTGGAGTGAATGTATTTGACTGCTACCTATTTGATTAACAGGTTACCTACTTCTGTGCTTTCTGGAAAGTCTCCTTTTGAACAAATTTTTAAAAACTCTCCTAACCTGTCCCATCTAAGAGTCTTTGGATGTTTGGCTTTTGCAACTGTTTTAAATAATTTAGATAAGTTTAGTAGCAGGTCTGAGAAATGTATTCTCATTGGCTATGTTGATGCCAAGAAAGGTTACAAGTTACTCAGTCTTGAGAATAAAACCATCTTTTACTCAAGGGATGTGATCTTTTATGAAAATATATTTCCTCTTAAAAATAATCAGCACAACAATAATCATTTTTCTGAAAATGAAGTTAATCACCAAAATTTCTTTGACATTCAGTTTTATGATAATAATAAACATCCAAGTCTCTCAATGCCCAATGATGAAATGAGAGAACAGAATTCTAGTGTTGGCATTAGATCTGCCCAGTTTGACACTCCCTTGGCTAGTACTGAAGGTGGATCACCTCTCCACCTTGGCAGCCATCATTTGGCTACTGGTGATCAGAGGAGGTCATCTCATCCTGGCAATTCATCAAGAACTGCTGATGAGATTGACAAAAGTGTCACACTTGATGAGAACATAATCATTCCTGAGGGCAACCCTGTTTTAGATGAAACTGTTCAATTGGTTGATAATCCTGTTAATCTAAGAAGGTCAAATAGGGTTGTTAGAACTCCTAAAAAGTATGCTGATTTCATTTTGAATAATAAAACCAAACACAATATCTCTAACTATGTGAATTACTCTAAATTGAATTCTGAAAGTATGTGTTTTGTGACTAATTTGAACAAACAACTTGAACCTTCTTGTTTCTCTGATGCTTGCAAAGACCCTCTTTGGGTTGATGCAGTGAATGCTGAAATGGAGGCATTGCATAAAAATGGGACCTGGATTTTGACTGACCTTCCTCCTAACAGAAAACCTATTGGATGTAAATGGGTGTACAAGATCAAATATAAGTCCAATGGGGATATTGATAGGTATAAAGCCAGACTTGTGGCCAAGGGCTGCAGTAAGAGGGAAGGGGTTGATTTTGATGAAACCTTTTCCCCTGTTGTTAAAATGATTACCATTAGATGCTTGATTACTGTTGCTACTAATAACAATTGGCCTATTTTCCAACTTGACATTAACAATGCCTTCTTATATGGTGAAATTGTGGAAGATGTCTATATGACACCTCCACCTGGCTATTTCTCTCCTAATGACCCTAGGGTTTGCAAGCTTGTTAAATCATTGTATGGCCTTAAGCAGGCTCCTAGAAAGTGGTATGAAAAATTAACTTCTGCTCTTGTTGATTATGGTTTTAGTCAAAGTAAAAGTGATTATTCTCTATATATAAAGAATCAGAATGGTATTTTCTTGGCTCTCCTTGTTTATGTTGATGATATGGTGATAACTGGAAATTCTATTAGTGAGATTAATAAGTGCAAAGGTTTTTTAAGGTCAAAGTTTTCTATCAAAGACCTTGGTAAATTAAGATACTTTTTAGGCATTGAAGTTCATGACACTAGTGAAGGTGTATGCATGACTCAAAGGAAATATTGTCTTGATATTATCACTGAATATGGTTTACTTGGCTACAAGCCATCTCAAACACCAATTGACTCAAATTTGAATCCTAGCTGTAATGATCCTAATGACAGTGTCTTGGAAAACATTACTGAATACCAGAAATTAGTTGGTAAGCTGATATACTTAACCCTCACTAGACCAGACATTGCATTTGCTGTTCATGTGTTGAGTCAATTCATGCACAAACCATATCTCTCTCATTTCAAGCTTGTCTTAAGAGTTTTAAGGTACCTGAAGGGGTCTCCAGGTAAAGGCATTGATATGTCGTATTTTATACCCATTTCCCACTATGTATTTAGTTGCTTTCGTATGGTTTTTGAGTCGTTTTCGTATACATTTGGTGCGTTTATGGTATTTGTTAGTGTTTCAGGTTATTAACAGGTATTTGAGCGTAATTCTGGAGGAAACGACATTTTTGAGGCAAAATAAGTGCGTACAGAAGTTTTACGAGTCTCGATGATGTATTTAGAGTCTGGTCAACGAAAGTCAAACAGACTGAAGATACATTGCGACGCAACTACCCATTGCGCCGCAACAGAATTACAGCAAGATAAGTTGCGTCGCAACTTGGGATGTTGCGACGCAACGCGATCAGTTTCAGCTCAGCATCAAGTCAACAGAAGTCAAAAGGTCAACGCGGTCAAAGCAAGTTGTGACGCAACTAGCTAGTTGCGACGCAACGGGTGACGAATTTTGTGAAGGTTTAGGGTTAATATAAATAGCTTGCAAATACATTCTTTAAACCTATCTTTAGTTTCCCAGCCGTTTTTGGAGCTCTTTGAAGCAGATTTTCATCAGATTTATCATCTTTGAAGATCCTCATTACGATTGGACGAATTCCGTTATTCGCTTTCATTTATTTGCATTCGGTAACGATGAACTCTATTATTTTGATTTGTTATTCTTACTTCAATATGAGTAGCTAATCACCTTATCATCCATCTTGATGAAGTGAAACAATATGTAAGAATTGCACTATTTATTAATTCAAAAGTTGATTTCAATTATCGTTGTGTCGAGATCTTGATGAATTGATTCTTTATTAATTATTTTTATGATATTGGTGATATGTATGTTCTTCGTTAGTGGTACTAGTTGAACATATATGTGATTTCAATTAATTATCTTTAATCAATTGTCACTAGTTCATGGTATGATAGTGAATGTCATTTTAATAAAAGGAATCATTTGTCAACGTGTTGATTAACGGTTGGTGGTACCACGTTGTCTTCACATAGATACAATTGTTAATTTGATAATCAAATAAACTAGTTGGTTAGGGAAATTATTTTAAGCATTGGTGGTACCGGCTTTTACAAAGGAACTGATTAATTAGGTGATTGAAATGATTTTACAAACGTTGGTGGTACCAGTTTGTGTCTTTGTTTTGTCACGATTATCTTTGTCAACTTAATTGAATTTGAACTTCATTTATTTGCATTCGGTAACGATGAACTCTATTATTTTGATTTGTTATTCTTACTTCAATATGAGTAGCTAATCACCTTATCATCCATCTTGATGAAGTGAAACAATATGTAAGAATTGCACTATTTATTAATTCAAAAGTTGATTTCAATTATCGTTGTGTCGAGATCTTGATGAATTGATTCTTTATTAATTATTTTTATGATATTGGTGATATGTATGTTCTTCGTTAGTGGTACTAGTTGAACATATATGTGATTTCAATTAATTATCTTTAATCAATTGTCACTAGTTCATGGTATGATAGTGAATGTCATTTTAATAAAAGGAATCATTTGTCAACGTGTTGATTAACGGTTGGTGGTACCAGTTTGTGTCTTTGTTTTGTCACGATTATCTTTGTCAACTTAATTGAATTTGAACTTCATTTATTTGCATTCGGTAACGATGAACTCTATTATTTTGATTTGTTATTCTTACTTCAATATGAGTAGCTAATCACCTTATCATCCATCTTGATGAAGTGAAACAATATGTAAGAATTGCACTATTTATTAATTCAAAAGTTGATTTCAATTAATTATCTTTAATCAATTGTCACTAGTTCATGGTATGATAGTGAATGTCATTTTAATAAAAGGAATCATTTGTCAACGTGTTGATTAACGGTTGGTGGTACCAGTTTGTGTCTTTGTTTTGTCACGATTATCTTTGTCAACTTAATTGAATTTGAACTTCATTTATTTGCATTCGGTAACGATGAACTCTATTATTTTGATTTGTTATTCTTACTTCAATATGAGTAGCTAATCACCTTATCATCCATCTTGATGAAGTGAAACAATATGTAAGAATTGCACTATTTATTAATTCAAAAGTTGATTTCAATTATCGTTGTGTCGAGATCTTGATGAATTGATTCTTTATTAATTATTTTTATGATATTGGTGATATGTATGTTCTTCGTTAGTGGTACTAGTTGAACATATATGTGATTTCAATTAATTATCTTTAATCAATTGTCACTAGTTCATGGTATGATAGTGAATGTCATTTTAATAAAAGGAATCATTTGTCAACGTGTTGATTAACGGTTGGTGGTACCAGTTTGTGTCTTTGTTTTGTCACGATTATCTTTGTCAACTTAATTGAATTTGAACTTCATTTATTTGCATTCGGTAACGATGAACTCTATTATTTTGATTTGTTATTCTTACTTCAATATGAGTAGCTAATCACCTTATCATCCATCTTGATGAAGTGAAACAATATGTAAGAATTGGACTGATTGATCTCTTCCACAATTAATTTGTGGGAGGGTGTTAAAATACCAAATTAATTGCTTACTTAAAATGTTGTTGTGTAGGAAATGGACCTCAAGTGTTGATTAAAGAAAAGAGAGGGGCTGAAGCTGGATAATTTGATCAAGTATGCTAGGAGGAGCAGATTGAAGAAAGATAAAGATGAAGGACCAGATGTGTAATATTCGAATAGGGTTGCAATATAAATATCCCCTTATGGACACTGTAGATCTCACCTCTTTGATGCAGCCCTTTTTACCGTTATTCAAAACCCTAAATCTCTTTCAATGTAATCGTTTATGTTCTTTGTTGTTCTTGTAATTAAACCAGATTTTAATCATGATCAGTTCATTCTCTATTTGCTGCGTTGAAGAGTGTCTATATTATATATACAACTATACTTTTTTACACATGATCCGCCTTTGCATAAATAAACTTCACCCCGGGGCTGTTTTCGTTGTCAATGTAGATAACATAGGAAGGTGGGTTATCTTTTTTTTTTAGTGGCTAAACGGCCTGCAAGCGGTTAGAAATGAGTGAGTGTTGCGGAAAGAGAGTTTTTGAGGTCATTCAAGAATGCGGTTATGGAGAAAGTTTGGCCCGGTGGTTTAGCGAAAAGCAAACCCACTTGGCTATAGTTGATATTAAGGTAGGCTAGTTCAAAAGGCGTGCAGTGAATAGGTAGTTTTGTTTCGCCGGTTGAGAGGTTGTCATGAAATGGTTTGACAAAGCATTTTGATACTTGTCTTACCTCGGCGAATTCATGGTGAGTAATATTATCTACAAATCAAATGGGTTGTTTCTTATTTATTGATGAACTTTGAATGAATATATATACTACTCACTAATTAATACACATCAGTATTTCCATTATAGCTTAGTAGTTGAACATCAGTTTTACATGTTATAGGTATTGAGATCGATTATAGCTTAGTGGTTGAACATCAGTTTTACATGTTATAGGTATTGAGTTTGAGACATGAGAAAGACATCTCTAGGAATTTCACAAATAAAGTCTTCCAATGAAGCAGGTTTGAGTCCTGCAGAGGGGCAAAGTTTTATCCCAATTAAATGTCGTGCCTTCGGACGGTTTAGTTGGGGTTTCTCCTCCTACTAGATATTGGAGGTGAGGGGTCTCTTTAGTGCGAACCCGGATAAGACAACGTATGTAAGACCCTTCGCTTCGAGTAATCAACACCATTCAAAAAAATTAATACACATCACATTCGCATGCTCTTCACGCATATGCATTAGGAAATTAAAAACATAAATTATTGCCATGTTAGTCACATGTATATATTTTTATATATTGTATCTACTAAGAGTGTCGTCTATGAGGACATCCATAAGAAAAACAAGCTTAGGTGCAAGTTGTCTCCATGGTATAGATGCCATTGTGAGTAATGACGTGGAGGATGTTTATTCGTGGATATCCGTGGAGAAGGATTTCAACAGATGAAGATGATTTGTTGTGTTTAGTTTTCTTCTTTTTCATTTTTCTTCTTCTTTATCTCTCTTTTTCCCTGAGTTTCTAATGGTACTACAAATGTGTGTCACTTATTTTCTCTCTTGTAATTGTTTAAGTTTCTAGTTAGTCTAAACTTAACTATTGTATGTTCATTTTCTTTCTTGTAAGACAAGTTGTAATATCGACCATGTATTCACTGTTTAATCAATCAATGATACATATGATTAGACTTGCATAGATTCTTTTATTTGAATTCTACTCTTATTCTTGTTCTTTACATTCTTGTCTATTTAATTAATATAGAGTATAAGTTAAGCAAACAAGTGGACTTTCAACACTATCATTTGTAATAATGATAAGATCTTGATTAATTCCTTTATCAATAAGTTGGCCAAGGTTCGTTCGATCCTAATTCTCACCAATGCTTGGTCACGTAATGAAGGCAGATCGACATTGGTCAATGGGTGTACGTCGCGCACGGTTGAAATTTGAAGGTTTAAGCTATCTAACTTAACTGGTACAAGCAAATTCAGATATGACTCCTTTGTCATTGGAACTTCCTATATATCTGTTGGAAAAAAAAAACACAAAGATCGATCCATTTTTTCTTACAACACCAAACACACACACCGTTAATATTTTTAAACAAACGCTAAATGGATGACAACCCCATCCAAAAATAGGTAAAGGATAACTTGAAAAGCAACAAATTAAACAGGAAATTAATACGTGCAGCCAGACTAAATCTGGACTTTAATATAGGAGATCGACCGAAAGAAGCAAACATTCACGTACGCATGTGCACATCGAAAAAGTAGTAAGTTTGGATCAATTAATCTCCAAAAATATGTTCAGCTTAAGAGATTAATTAATCTTATTGATATCGCACTTTCAATTAAGAGCATGCACTTAAGAACTCCTCGTCACGTTCAAGATCCTGCATATATTCGGGCAATAAGCAAACTTCGACATCCATACTTCCGCCCCCTTCCCGACCTGGATACACTGTCATTTTCCCATCTGATTTGTTAGCAGGCCCGCTTCTAACCGCTAATGCTTTCCCCAACCCGAATTCACACCCATACATATTAAACCTGGGTGAGCTAGAAATAAGTACCACGTTTGAAAACGGAGATAACATATCACTTATTTTATACGCTGCCGGGTTTCTAAACCATGACTCGACCCATTTTTTCACTGCCTCATCATCGTGGTTTGTTATCGTGTCATGTAACTTCAACGCGGCCCATCCAAGCCCATTTTTCATTAATTCCTCTACTATTTTTGTTTCTTTTACCGTGAGAACCGGGCAACCAAAGTAACCATCAGATAAAGGCGGGGTTATCCTACGTCGGCTACAAACAGCAAGTACACATTCTGTTTCGCTATCTCCTGGGCGGCATCTTGCTCGAGTTACACACCTCCATAACAGAGCGGACACAGCTTGTAAACTTGAGATCTTTCGAGTATTATTACACTCAGCATTTGCTTTTTTCTTAAGTCTTGCTACTGAAGCTGAAGAGAAATGGAAGAATCTCTCTTTAAGATCATCTTGTGGATGTTCGGATCGTACAATTAATTGATCCTGATGTGTGTACGGAAGATTAACTATAGGATCGTATCCTTGAATAAGAGCCCGTCTTTCAAATACCGGATAACGTGATAGAATACAAGTACTTTCTTGATTTTTAGATTTGAATATTTCACTCCAAGAAGCCATGAAATGCCAAAAAGATGTTCCGTCAGAGATGACATGGTTAATCGAGCTACCAATGAAGATACCATCGGTTAGCTCGGTCACCTTAATGGACACCAAAGGCAATGTATGAGCATCATGGTTTATAGCATCATTGAGGTCAAAAAACGAATGAACGATCGATGGACGTACGTAGGAATGATTATATCCGATATAGTAGTGGCGTCTGTCTTTGCGTGAATAAACTTGACCCCGGGGCTGTTTTCGGGGTCAATGTAGATGACATAGGAAGGTGGGTTACCTTGTATTCGAGTGGCTAAACGGGCTGCAAGCGGGTAGAAATGTGTAAGTGTTGCGGATAAAGAGTTTTTGAGGTCATCCAAGAATGAGGTTATGGAGAAATCTTTGTTTTCAAATGATGATGGTTTAGCGAAAAGCAGACCCTTTTGGATGTAATTAAAGTTGAGAAAGGAAAGCTCAAAGGGTGTGAATTGAAGAGGTTGTTTTGTTTCGGGTGAAAGGTCGTGAAGTGGTTTGATAAAGCATTCCGATACAAGTGTTACGGTCGATGGCGAAGTCATGATAGATAATATTTTGGGGGTGTTTAATTATGTTTATAGATTACTTACAAATGTGTGGTTTTAATTGATGATGATGATCTTTGAATATATATGCATAAGACTCAGCATATCTACATGCTTTTCATGCACAAGGAAAAACATAAACTATTGCTTGCATTGGTTGCTCATATATTTAAATATTACTTCTTCTTCTGTCTCGTTTTAGTTTTGAATTTTCAAAGTCTTTATTTATAAACTTTGACCTTAAATATTTTGATTTGTGTTATATAATTGATATAACTTTAATCAAACATTATATAAAACAAATTAAAAAATTTAAAGTCAAAGTTTATAAAGTAAGACGTTAAAAATTCAAAATAAAACACATTTAATGGGACGGAGGGAGTATCTTCTTATATCTATAATAGTTTTCGATGGAATCATATCATTTAAGCTACTAAACAATTACCCCACATAATTTGGTTACTAATAGTCTAATACACTAGTTAACATGCAATTCACGGCATAATAATTAAAAAAACATAAATTATTGGTATAATATCTTTGCTGATATTGTTTTATATATAACTTTTGATGGAATCATATCATCTTTTATTATATTGATCTAATAACTAATTAACCAATCAAAACTCTTGATTTTTAAAGTTGACTTTTGTGTTTAATTTTAACTTTAATTTACACTTTTTTGCTTTACATCACAAATTTACACTTTTTAACCAATAATAATTCTAATATAATAAATAAAGAATAATAGTTAATATATATCCAATAAAATAATTTACACTTTTTAGTTTTCCATCTCAAATTTACACTTTTTAACCAATAATAATTCTAATATATCATTGATTCGATCATATACATTCATATCACGATCATAATGCACATAAACAATCAAACAATCAAACCGAACACAAAGAACACTTTTCACTCCAAAATCATATAATGTAGAGGCTACGAACTCACCTTGATCGGCCACAACAAGCAAATATTAAGTTAGGTAGGTCAACGTGTGCCAAGAGTCCACAACCTATCATCAAACATACACATTCACAATTCAAGATCACGTTTTGAGTTCCAAGAGTACTATTCAACTTTGAGCGACCATCGAGACTCGATTACGGCACTAGAGGTGTCAAATAAGGGTTTGGGTAAAAGGTGGACTCGATCCAAGGAAGGTAGGAATGAAGCTAGAAGAAACTAAAAAAACTCACAACCCCTACTACCGTAAACTACGGTCCAGACCACCGTAGCTTACGGTGGTCCAAAATGTGGCAGCGTAAAGGACGGTCAAGAGAGGCGTACCAGACGGTGGCTCAAAATGAAGCAGCGTAAGAGACGGTGCATGGCACCGTAAGCTACGGTGCCTTGCAAAAGAAGATTTTGGCGTCTCACGAGCCTTTTCCTAGCGTAAGTCAGCCACTTTCTAGCGTAAAGTCCAAAAGGTGGTTAGACGCCACCGTCTCATATGGTGGGTGTACCGTATGAGACGCCAACCTGGTCCATGGCAGTGTAACAAACGCCAGCCCTAGCGTACAAGACGCCCGGTGCAGGTCAGGTCGAGCAACAGCAAAAACAACACCCAAACATGACCCATTTCACCCTTAAACCTCAATTTTGACTTCAAAAACGTTTTTGGAAGGTTCACAACACTTTTTGAGACAAAATTAAGCATAAATGGACATAAATAAACGTAACCCACTTCACCAAATCATTCCATAACATCAAAAATCAAGCTTAAATCCGTTTTGACCCATTTGAAACCCTAACAAACCCTAATTCGACCCATATTGACTATTGACCCGAATTTGACCAAGAACTCACATGATTTGACTATGAAACAAGTTTACAAACATAAAATGATGAATTTAGGATGAAGTTAACTTACCAAAACCACCTCCAAGATGATAAACCTGAATTTGATCTGAAATGAGTGATTCCTTGCACTATGAAGCCCAAACTTTTGATATGATGATATTAATGATGTTTCCTACTTATCTTGCTTGAACAATGATTTTTGGTGCATTTAATTTAGAGAGAGAGAGATAGATGCAAGAGTTCTCTTGCATTTAGTGAGAGAGAGAAAGAGATGGAGAAGAAATGAATGAGTGGATGAGGGAAAAAGTGGGGATAGGGTTGGTGAGTGCACATGGGTCTGTTGAAATTGTGTGAACTTTCGTAGACCCGACTAACCATATGTCTTCGGATTTTTGAGCCCGTAGGGTCATACACAATAGAACATCTATAATGTTTAACCATAAAGCTACGGAATGATATTTGATCATTTACGCATTTAATTAAACTTGCCTTTAATTAAATTATCCGTTTATAAATTAACGTGAGTTAATTAAGGATAAATGGATTAACCGACAAATATTATTTATAGAAGTCAATTAAAGTTTACTTTAATTGATTGATAAATAAACTATTAATTAAATGAGTTAACGGGTTGGATAATTAATTAGTTAATAGTCCAAATTAATTAATAAGTGATTAATTAATAAGGAAAGCCCGGTCCGTCCCACCAAAGCCCCAAGGGCGGTTCTAGATCATTCCTAGGGAGGGGGGGGACGAAATTAGGGAGGGATTTTTAGGGTTTTTGGTTTCCTAATTTGATTAGAAGACTTCCCTATAAATACCCTAAGAAATCCCTAATTAATTCATTCATTCGAAAATCCCTAAAACACATACAAAAGGTGAAAACTGTAAGTGCACGTTTTGGTGCACAATTTGTGTCCGATGCATCTCAATTAAAGGGCTGTTACTTTACAGAGATTATCCAGACAACAGGACAAACTCGTGTGAACAGTACCACGAGTTTGGACAAACTCGTGTGAACAGTAACACGAGTTTGGACAAACTCGTGTGAACAGTACCACGAGTTTGGACAAACTCGTGTGAACAGTACCACGAGTTTGGACAAACTCGTGTGAACAGTAACACGAGTTTGGACAAACTCGTGTGAACAGTAACACGAGTTTGGACAAACTCGTGTGAACAGTACCACGAGTTTGGACAAACTCGTGTGAACAGTACCACGAGTTTGGACAAACTCGTGTGAACAGTAACACGAGTTTGGACAAACTCGTGTGAACAGTAACACGAGTTTGGACAAACTCGTGTGAACAGTAACACGAGTTTGGACAAACTCGTGTGAACAGTACCACGAGTTTGGACAAACTCGTGTGAACAGTACCACGAGTTTGGACAAACTCGTGTGAACAGTACCACGAGTTTGGACAAACTCGTGTGAACAGTAACACGAGTTTGGACAAACTCGTGTGAACAGTAACACGAGTTTGGACAAACTCGTGTGAACAGTACCACGAGTTTGGACAAACTCGTGTGAACAGTAACACGAGTTTGGACAAACTCGTGTGAACAGTACCACGAGTTTGGACAAACTCGTGTGAACAGTAACACGAGTTTGGACAAACTCGTGTGAACAGTAACACGAGTTTGGACAAACTCGTGTGAACAGTAACACGAGTTTGGACAAACTCGTGTGAACAGTACCACGAGTTTGGACAAACTCGTGTGAACAGTACCACGAGTTTGGACAAACTCGTGTGAACAGTACCACGAGTTTGGACAAACTCGTGTGAACAGTACCACGAGTTTGGACAAACTCGTGTGAACAGTACCACGAGTTTGGACAAACTCGTGTGAACAGTACCACGAGTTTGGACAAACTCGTGTGAACAGTAACACGAGTTTGGACAAACTCGTGTGAACAGTACCACGAGTTTGGACAAACTCGTGTGAACAGTAACACGAGTTTGGACAAACTCGTGTGAACAGTAACACGAGTTTGGACAAACTCGTGTGAACAGTAACACGAGTTTGGACAAATCGGGTTGGATAATTAATTAGTTAATATTCCAAATTAATAATAAGTGATTAATTAATAAGGAAAGCCCGGTCCGTCCCACCAAAGCCCTAAGGGGCGGTTCTAGATCATTCCTAGGGAGGGGGGGGGGGGGGGGGGGGGGGGGGGGGGGGGGGGGGGGGGGGGGGGGGGGGGGGGGGGGGGGGGGGGGGGGGGGGGGGGGGGGGGGGGGGGGGGGGGGGGGGGGGGGGGGGGGGGGGGGGGGGGGGGGGGGGGGGGGGGGGGGGGGGGGGGGGGGGGGGGGGGGGGGGGGGGGGGGGGGGGGGGGGGGGGGGGGGGGGGGGGGGGGGGGGGGGGGGGGGGGGGGGGGGGGGGGGGGGGGGGGGGGGGGGGGGGGGGGGGGGGGGGGGGGGGGGGGGGGGGGGGGGGGGGGGGGGGGGGGGGGGGGGGGGGGGGGGGGGGGGGGGGGGGGGGGGGGGGGGGGGGGGGGGGGGGGGGGGGGGGGGGGGGGGGGGGGGGGGGGGGGGGGGGGGGGGGGGGGGGGGGGGGGGGGGGGGGGGGGGGGGGGGGGGGGGGGGGGGGGGGGGGGGGGGGGGGGGGGGGGGGGGGGGGGGGGGGGGGGGGGGGGGGGGGGGGGGGGGGGGGGGGGGGGGGGGGGGGGGGGGGGGGGGGGGGGGGGGGGGGGGGGGGGGGGGGGGGGGGGGGGGGGGGGGGGGGGGGGGGGGGGGGGGGGGGGGGGGGGGGGGGGGGGGGGGGGGGGGGGGGGGGGGGGGGGGGGGGGGGGGGGGGGGGGGGGGGGGGGGGGGGGGGGGGGGGGGGGGGGGGGGGGGGGGGGGGGGGGGGGGGGGGGGGGGGGGGGGGGGGGGGGGGGGGGGGGGGGGGGGGGGGGGGGGGGGGGGGGGGGGGGGGGGGGGGGGGGGGGGGGGGGGGGGGGGGGGGGGGGGGGGGGGGGGGGGGGGGGGGGGGGGGGGGGGGGGGGGGGGGGGGGGGGGGGGGGGGGGGGGGGGGGGGGGGGGGGGGGGGGGGGGGGGGGGGGGGGGGGGGGGGGGGGGGGGGGGGGGGGGGGGGGGGGGGGGGGGGGGGGGGGGGGGGGGGGGGGGGGGGGGGGGGGGGGGGGGGGGGGGGGGGGGGGGGGGGGGGGGGGGGGGGGGGGGGGGGGGGGGGGGGGGGGGGGGGGGGGGGGGGGGGGGGGGGGGGGGGGGGGGGGGGGGGGGGGGGGGGGGGGGGGGGGGGGGGGGGGGGGGGGGGGGGGGGGGGGGGGGGGGGGGGGGGGGGGGGGGGGGGGGGGGGGGGGGGGGGGGGGGGGGGGGGGGGGGGGGGGGGGGGGGGGGGGGGGGGGGGGGGGGGGGGGGGGGGGGGGGGGGGGGGGGGGGGGGGGGGGGGGGGGGGGGGGGGGGGGGGGGGGGGGGGGGGGGGGGGGGGGGGGGGGGGGGGGGGGGGGGGGGGGGGGGGGGGGGGGGGGGGGGGGGGGGGGGGGGGGGGGGGGGGGGGGGGGGGGGGGGGGGGGGGGGGGGGGGGGGGGGGGGGGGGGGGGGGGGGGGGGGGGGGGGGGGGGGGGGGGGGGGGGGGGGGGGGGGGGGGGGGGGGGGGGGGGGGGGGGGGGGGGGGGGGGGGGGGGGGGGGGGGGGGGGGGGGGGGGGGGGGGGGGGGGGGGGGGGGGGGGGGGGGGGGGGGGGGGGGGGGGGGGGGGGGGGGGGGGGGGGGGGGGGGGGGGGGGGGGGGGGGGGGGGGGGGGGGGGGGGGGGGGGGGGGGGGGGGGGGGGGGGGGGGGGGGGGGGGGGGGGGGGGGGGGGGGGGGGGGGGGGGGGGGGGGGGGGGGGGGGGGGGGGGGGGGGGGGGGGGGGGGGGGGGGGGGGGGGGGGGGGGGGGGGGGGGGGGGGGGGGGGGGGGGGGGGGGGGGGGGGGGGGGGGGGGGGGGGGGGGGGGGGGGGGGGGGGGGGGGGGGGGGGGGGGGGGGGGGGGGGGGGGGGGGGGGGGGGGGGGGGGGGGGGGGGGGGGGGGGGGGGGGATGAAGAACAAGATCAGAGCTGCAAACACGTTTGGGAAAACACGCGTTTGGGAAAACACGCGTTTGGGAAAACACGCGTTTGGGAAAACACGCGTTTGGAAAAACACGCGTTTGGGAAAACACGCGTTTGGGAAAACACGCGTTTGGGAAAACACGCGTTTGGGAAAACACGCGTTTGGGAAAACACGCGTTTGGGAAAACACGCGTTTGGGAAAACACGCGTTTGGGAAAACACGCGTTTGGGAAAACACGCGTTTGGGAAAACACGCGTTTGGGAAAACACGCGTTTGGGAAAACACGCGTTTGGGAAAACACGCGTTTGGAAAACACGTGTTTGAGTTGTCGAAATGGAATCGAGGTTCAAGTATGTTTCGGTGTGGAAGGATCACAGCAGAAGACAACGATACATTGAAGCATAGAAGACAGGGTTGTAGAAAAGCTAAAAAAAAAAAAAAAAAAAAAAAAAAAAAAAAAAAAAAAAAAAAAAAAAAAAAAAAAAAAAAAAAAAAAAAAAAAAAAAAAAAAAAAAAAAAAAAAAAAAAAAAAAAAAAAAAAAAAAAAAAAAAAAAAAAAAAAAAAAAAAAAAAAAAAAAAAAAAAAAAAAAAAAAAAAAAAAAAAAAAAAAAAAAAAAAAAAAAAAAAAAAAAAAAAAAAAAAAAAAAAAAAAAAAAAAAAAAAAAAAAAAAAAAAAAAAAAAAAAAAAAAAAAAAAAAAAAAAAAAAAAAAAAAAAAAAAAAAAAAAAAAAAAAAAAAAAAAAAAAAAAAAAAAAAAAAAAAAAAAAAAAAAAAAAAAAAAAAAAAAAAAAAAAAAAAAAAAAAAAAAAAAAAAAAAAAAAAAAAAAAAAAAAAAAAAAAAAAAAAAAAAAAAAAAAAAAAAAAAAAAAAAAAAAAAAAAAAAAAAAAAAAAAAAAAAAAAAAAAAAAAAAAAAAAAAAAAAAAAAAAAAAAAAAAAAAAAAAAAAAAAAAAAAAAAAAAAAAAAAAAAAAAAAAAAAAAAAAAAAAAAAAAAAAAAAAAAAAAAAAAAAAAAAAAAAAAAAAAAAAAAAAAAAAAAAAAAAAAAAAAAAAAAAAAAAAAAAAAAAAAAAAAAAAAAAAAAAAAAAAAAAAAAAAAAAAAAAAAAAAAAAAAAAAAAAAAAAAAAAAAAAAAAAAAAAAAAAAAAAAAAAAAAAAAAAAAAAAAAAAAAAAAAAAAAAAAAAAAAAAAAAAAAAAAAAAAAAAAAAAAAAAAAAAAAAAAAAAAAAAAAAAAAAAAAAAAAAAAAAAAAAAAAAAAAAAAAAAAAAAAAAAAAAAAAAAAAAAAAAAAAAAAAAAAAAAAAAAAAAAAAAAAAAAAAAAAAAAAAAAAAAAAAAAAAAAAAAAAAAAAAAAAAAAAAAAAAAAAAAAAAAAAAAAAAAAAAAAAAAAAAAAAAAAAAAAAAAAAAAAAAAAAAAAAAAAAAAAAAAAAAAAAAAAAAAAAAAAAAAAAAAAAAAAAAAAAAAAAAAAAAAAAAAAAAAAAAAAAAAAAAAAAAAAAAAAAAAAAAAAAAAAAAAAAAAAAAAAAAAAAAAAAAAAAAAAAAAAAAAAAAAAAAAAAAAAAAAAAAAAAAAAAAAAAAAAAAAAAAAAAAAAAAAAAAAAAAAAAAAAAAAAAAAAAAAAAAAAAAAAAAAAAAAAAAAAAAAAAAAAAAAAAAAAAAAAAAAAAAAAAAAAAAAAAAAAAAAAAAAAAAAAAAAAAAAAAAAAAAAAAAAAAAAAAAAAAAAAAAAAAAAAAAAAAAAAAAAAAAAAAAAAAAAAAAAAAAAAAAAAAAAAAAAAAAAAAAAAAAAAAAAAAAAAAAAAAAAAAAAAAAAAAAAAAAAAAAAAAAAAAAAAAAAAAAAAAAAAAAAAAAAAAAAAAAAAAAAAAAAAAAAAAAAAAAAAAAAAAAAAAAAAAAAAAAAAAAAAAAAAAAAAAAAAAAAAAAAAAAAAAAAAAAAAAAAAAAAAAAAAAAAAAAAAAAAAAAAAAAAAAAAAAAAAAAAAAAAAAAAATCAAATAGATGGCAGTTGTGGAAACTTTGTCGAAATATTAAGAGCAACGAAGTTGGTCATCTGTTGTTAAGTAATTGAAGATTGAACCTATTTATATTCCAAGAATAGAGATGATTATCAGGCGATCATTTATTGTGATTGCGAGATTAAAGATCTTTATATTTGGTGGTGTATACAACTGAAGGGGAGATCTGATAGGAAAGACTTCGGGTGGTTGGTGGAATTGTGAAGGTACAAGACAAAGTCAGATGCTGCTAGTTGAGACAGGATTTTTGGTACTGCAGTTTGTGATTCAAGCTACAGAGTTTCTTATTTTTGTGAGAGCTGATTGATTTGATGCTGATTGTTGGAAATTCAACTTCTCTATTATATGCCGGTTAAGCAAGTCGAGGAATGTCTCGAGCAAAGTTCCAAGCAGGAAGAAGATTGCATATGTTTAATTCGGAGATGGCTACTGTTGAGGGGGAGAACTACAATGAGATGTGTTAGGTTAGTTGGTTGTCACAGAGATACAGAGATTTTGGAGTTTGAAGATCAGAGTGTTGTGTCAGAAGATCGAGTCTCAACAAAAGAAGACCCGGTATCATTAGTTAAGGGGGAGTTTGCTTTTGCAGGTTTTCGATTGCTAATGATTATCGGTGAATGAATTGAGTGCATCGGTCAAGGGGGAGACTGTAAGTGCACGTTTTGGTGCACAATTTGTGTCCGATGCATCTCAATTAAAGGGCTGTTACTTTACAGAGATTATCCAGACAACTGGACAAACTCGTGTGAACAGTACCACGAGTTTGGACAAACTCGTGTGAACAGTAACACGAGTTTGGACAAACTCGTGTGAACAGTAACACGAGTTTGGACAAACTCGTGTGAACAGTAACACGAGTTTGGACAAACTCGTGTGAACAGTAACACGAGTTTGGACAAACTCGTGTGAACAGTACCACGAGTTTGGACAAACTCGTGTGAACAGTAACACGAGTTTGGACAAACTCGTGTGAACAGTACCACGAGTTTGGACAAACTCGTGTGAACAGTACCACGAGTTTGGACAAACTCGTGTGAACAGTACCACGAGTTTGGACAAACTCGTGTGAACAGTACCACGAGTTTGGACAAACTCGTGTGAACAGTAACACGAGTTTGGACAAACTCGTGTGAACAGTAACACGAGTTTGGACAAACTCGTGTGAACAGTAACACGAGTTTGGACAAACTCGTGTGAACAGTACCACGAGTTTGGACAAACTCGTGTGAACAGTACCACGAGTTTGGACAAACTCGTGTGAACAGTAACACGAGTTTGGACAAACTCGTGTGAACAGTAACACGAGTTTGGACAAACTCGTGTGAACAGTAACACGAGTTTGGACAAACTCGTGTGAACAGTAACACGAGTTTGGACAAACTCGTGTGAACAGTACCACGAGTTTGGACAAACTCGTGTGAACAGTACCACGAGTTTGGACAAACTCGTGTGAACAGTACCACGAGTTTGGACAAACTCGTGTGAACAGTAACACGAGTTTGGACAAACTCGTGTGAACAGTAACACGAGTTTGGACAAACTCGTGTGAACAGTACCACGAGTTTGGACAAACTCGTGTGAACAGTACCACGAGTTTGGACAAACTCGTGTGAACAGTACCACGAGTTTGGACAAACTCGTGTGAACAGTACCACGAGTTTGGACAAACTCGTGTGAACAGTAACACGAGTTTGGACAAACTCGTGTGAACAGTAACACGAGTTTGGACAAACTCGTGTGAACAGTACCACGAGTTTGGACAAACTCGTGTGAACAGTACCACGAGTTTGGACAAACTCGTGTGAACAGTAACACGAGTTTGGACAAACTCGTGTGAACAGTAACACGAGTTTGGACAAACTCGTGTGAACAGTACCACGAGTTTGGACAAACTCGTGTGAACAGTAACACGAGTTTGGACAAACTCGTGTGAACAGTAACACGAGTTTGGACAAACTCGTGTGAACAGTAACACGAGTTTGGACAAACTCGTGTGAACAGTACCACGAGTTTGGACAAACTCGTGTGAACAGTACCACGAGTTTGGACAAACTCGTGTGAACAGTAACACGAGTTTGGACAAACTCGTGTGAACAGTAACACGAGTTTGGACAAACTCGTGTGAACAGTAACACGAGTTTGGACAAACTCGTGTGAACAGTAACACGAGTTTGGACAAACTCGTGTGAACAGTAACACGAGTTTGGACAAACTCGTGTGAACAGTACCACGAGTTTGGACAAACTCGTGTGAACAGTAACACGAGTTTGGACAAACTCGTGTGAACAGTACCACGAGTTTGGACAAACTCGTGTGAACAGTAACACGAGTTTGGACAAACTCGTGTGAACAGTACCACGAGTTTGGACAAACTCGTGTGAACAGTACCACGAGTTTGGACAAACTCGTGTGAACAGTAACACGAGTTTGGACAAACTCGTGTGAACAGTACCACGAGTTTGGACAAACTCGTGTGAACAGTACCACGAGTTTGGACAAACTCGTGTGAACAGTACCACGAGTTTGGACAAACTCGTGTGAACAGTAACACGAGTTTGGACAAACTCGTGTGAACAGTAACACGAGTTTGGACAAACTCGTGTGAACAGTACCACGAGTTTGGACAAACTCGTGTGAACAGTACCACGAGTTTGGACAAACTCGTGTGAACAGTAACACGAGTTTGGACAAACTCGTGTGAACAGTACCACGAGTTTGGACAAACTCGTGTGAACAGTAACACGAGTTTGGACAAACTCGTGTGAACAGTAACACGAGTTTGGACAAACTCGTGTGAACAGTACCACGAGTTTGGACAAACTCGTGTGAACAGTAACACGAGTTTGGACAAACTCGTGTGAACAGTACCACGAGTTTGGACAAACTCGTGTGAACAGTAACACGAGTTTGGACAAACTCGTGTGAACAGTAACACGAGTTTGGACAAACTCGTGTGAACAGTACCACGAGTTTGGACAAACTCGTGTGAACAGTACCACGAGTTTGGACCTAAACTCTGTGTTCTTAGGTTTCGGTTTTAGTTGATGATTTGAGTTGCAACAGATTTCATTCACGGCAGGCTGAGGTATGCGCAAACCTCAGTCCGTAAGTCCACCATATTATTCGATTATCAAGAGTCGTCTCGTTGATTGTAATCCGTAATCATCGTAGATGTATTGTAAACGGATTTATTCATTGTAATCATTCGACTAATGATAAAGGAATTCAGATTTATATCTCCTGTTCTTATTGATTTCGTGTTCATATATGTGTTTGTTTCATTCAATTACCTCAATAACGATTATGTTTGGATTCCGCACTTACATAGTCGTAGGAATCGCGAATCGATCGGTCCCCGGCACTTTCAAAAACCCTTTTCTCTTTTGTGTGTGGATCGAAATCAACAAACCAAAGAAACCAAAACTCCAAATTGTTTTAGGTTTATTTATTTAGGGTTCTAGTTAAACCCTAAAGTAGTTTCAACTAAAGGTTTTTTGTCTTTTGTCTTGGTTAGGTTCGATTTCAAGAAAACACTAAGAAGGGCTTTCGAATTCGACCTTAGGGTCAAAGTTAGGGTTTCGTTCGGTTGCGGTAGTAAGCTTAAAGGTGTCTAGCAGATCCTTGGTTGAGGCATTGTTCGTGTACGTACTTATGGAGGGTTTCTACACTTGGAATCTCGTTTCCGGAATCTTCCACATCATGAAGGACCTTGTCTACCGCAACGTGGTTAGTTTTCTTATTTATTAAAGTTACTTATATTGCATTGCATGTTGATCCTGAGCCGGGATATTAGAACTATTAAATGTTTCCTTAAATGATACCACATGTTTTTAATAGTTGCTAATAGTTTGTTAACACGCTTCCGCTGCGCGACATGTTTTGAAATTGAATTTTTGAAAACCATTTTAATTTGTCACTCAAACTGGGTCGGTCACCCGACCCATTTTATGTAATTCGGTTAATGAATTTCCAACAGGGTCATGGGTCGACCCATGGATAACCCATTCACATTTCTAATTTATTTATACCTCGACTAGCATCAAACATTCAATTAAAACGATAAATCGATCACGACAAGCACCATGAACACAAATTGAGTCACAATTAAGCTCGATCATATATTATTAACTAAGTTAGTTAATTAAATCATACATAAAATTAGCGGGTCAACGAAGTCAAGTTTCACAAATGTTACACAATGAAAGAATATATATCGAACTCCATGATTTGTTGATGATGATGATGCCAAAAAAATGGGGAGAAAAAAAATGAAGAAAAAGAGAGAAGAAATAGTGTGTGAAAAAGTGGGAGAAAATACTGGGTTTTATATAAATAATACTATGTGTGGCATGATAAATGACATTATCGGTTACTGTTTCTATGATACTCAGTAGCTTACAACACATAGCCCAATATTTGAAGGTTCATAATTATACAGCCAGCCACCCGAATAAGTCACTATATCACATAACCATTTTATAGCTCGTTGCCTCGTTACATATATTCATATGTCATTATCCTTAAATCACGTACAATTCAATAACTTGATAACATTCAAGCAAAATATGTTTCCTCTATGCATAAATAAACTCGATCAAAACATTATTTTAGGAAAATGATAAATCAACTTAAGTTATATGCTTAAAAATAACCTAAACCCTTAAGAACTTGACACGTGAATTCCCCTAATTCTCTTTCCTAATATAAACCTTTGATTTATCCAAGTGTCATAATCGTATTATTATATTGATTTTTATACACATGATTTAGGTTGATTTATAATTATCTATTACTCCGTATTTTATTGTCTTATTATGCATATATATTGTACAACTATATATTATGTAGTTGTTTACTCGATTTTTGCTTCATAAATCTGCAACAACATATATGTGCAGAGCCAGGATACGCGATGTAAGTAAATGGATGGTTTACAATATTCAGTACAATCACTGTCCACTTGACATGGTGGATCGGGGAGTTAGGGCATGCATGCCCAAGCAGCAACCCAGCTGCAAGTGGGCTAGCTAGCTAGTGCCCCAAGTATGCAAGTTTGGATTTTCGAGTATCCGATCGAATATCCAAAAATTCTGAAATGTAGCATCCGATATCGTGAAATCGACAACGTATGCTAAATGGAAGTAAGTTTAATTAATTGTCTTATATTAATATGATGATTTGCTACGACAAATATATATCGTTAGACGAGAGATCTTTTATTTCATACAATATTGGTTACTAGTATAATAGTAACATATACCACTATACCAGTGACATCAAACCATATAAATGTAACATATATTACCATGTGAGATTAAAAAAGCTCATAATTACAATAATAACAATGGGCATGCCTATGAACAGTGCCTTTTTTGTCCTTTTCTGCACTTTTAATATATATACAATACATGCCATATGTTAACCAGAAAACAAAGTTGTTGGAATGGTTGAGGCTCACACCTTTGGGGTGAACGTCTTGGGTTCTAAACCACCCCTCAAATTTTATTTTTTTTGCCCCTTTCCTTTTTAAAAGGTTTTTTTCATTTTGTCCCTTTCCTCTTTCCCCTTTTTCTTTCCAGCACCCCTTCTTTTGTTTTTTATTCTTTCTACCCCTAAAATTATATTTTTTTTTTTTTTTTTTTTTTTTTTTTTTTTTTTTTTTTTTTTTTTTTTTTTTTTTTTTTTTTTTTTTTTTTTTTTTTTTTTTTTTTTTTTTTTTTTTTTTTTTTTTTTTTTTTTTTTTTTTTTTTTTTTTTTTTTTTTTTTTTTTTTTTTTTTTTTTTTTTTTTTTTTTTTTTTTTTTTTTTTTTTTTTTTTTTTTTTTTTTTTTTTTTTTTTTTTTTTTTTTTTTTTTTTTTTTTTTTTTTTTTTTTTTTTTTTTTTTTTTTTTTTTTTTTTTTTTTTTTTTTTTTTTTTTTTTTTTTTTTTTTTTTTTTTTTTTTTTTTTTTTTTTTTTTTTTTTTTTTTTTTTTTTTTTTTTTTTTTTTTTTTTTTTTTTTTTTTTTTTTTTTTTTTTTTTTTTTTTTTTTTTTTTTTTTTTTTTTTTTTTTTTTTTTTTTTTTTTTTTTTTTTTTTTTTTTTTTTTTTTTTTTTTTTTTTTTTTTTTTTTTTTTTTTTTTTTTTTTTTTTTTTTTTTTTTTTTTTTTTTTTTTTTTTTTTTTTTTTTTTTTTTTTTTTTTTTTTTTTTTTTTTTTTTTTTTTTTTTTTTTTTTTTTTTTTTTTTTTTTTTTTTTTTTTTTTTTTTTTTTTTTTTTTTTTTTTTTTTTTTTTTTTTTTTTTTTTTTTTTTTTTTTTTTTTTTTTTTTTTTTTTTTTTTTTTTTTTTTTTTTTTTTTTTTTTTTTTTTTTTTTTTTTTTTTTTTTTTTTTTTTTTTTTTTTTTTTTTTTTTTTTTTTTTTTTTTTTTTTTTTTTTTTTTTTTTTTTTTTTTTTTTTTTTTTTTTTTTTTTTTTTTTTTTTTTTTTTTTTTTTTTTTTTTTTTTTTTTTTTTTTTTTTTTTTTTTTTTTTTTTTTTTTTTTTTTTTTTTTTTTTTTTTTTTTTTTTTTTTTTTTTTTTTTTTTTTTTTTTTTTTTTTTTTTTTTTTTTTTTTTTTTTTTTTTTTTTTTTTTTTTTTTTTTTTTTTTTTTTTTTTTTTTTTTTTTTTTTTTTTTTTTTTTTTTTTTTTTTTTTTTTTTTTTTTTTTTTTTTTTTTTTTTTTTTTTTTTTTTTTTTTTTTTTTTTTTTTTTTTTTTTTTTTTTTTTTTTTTTTTTTTTTTTTTTTTTTTTTTTTTTTTTTTTTTTTTTTTTTTTTTTTTTTTTTTTTTTTTTTTTTTTTTTTTTTTTTTTTTTTTTTTTTTTTTTTTTTTTTTTTTTTTTTTTTTTTTTTTTTTTTTTTTTTTTTTTTTTTTTTTTTTTTTTTTTTTTTTTTTTTTTTTTTTTTTTTTTTTTTTTTTTTTTTTTTTTTTTTTTTTTTTTTTTTTTTTTTTTTTTTTTTTTTTTTTTTTTTTTTTTTTTTTTTTTTTTTTTTTTTTTTTTTTTTTTTTTTTTTTTTTTTTTTTTTTTTTTTTTTTTTTTTTTTTTTTTTTTTTTTTTTTTTTTTTTTTTTTTTTTTTTTTTTTTTTTTTTTTTTTTTTTTTTTTTTTTTTTTTTTTTTTTTTTTTTTTTTTTTTTTTTTTTTTTTTTTTTTTTTTTTTTTTTTTTTTTTTTTTTTTTTTTTTTTTTTTTTTTTTTTTTTTTTTTTTTTTTTTTTTTTTTTTTTTTTTTTTTTTTTTTTTTTTTTTTTTTTTTTTTTTTTTTTTTTTTTTTTTTTTTTTTTTTTTTTTTTTTTTTTTTTTTTTTTTTTTTTTTTTTTTTTTTTTTTTTTTTTTTTTTTTTTTTTTTTTTTTTTTTTTTTTTTTTTTTTTTTTTTTTTTTTTTTTTTTTTTTTTTTTTTTTTTTTTTTTTTTTTTTTTTTTTTTTTTTTTTTTTTTTTTTTTTTTTTTTTTTTTTTTTTTTTTTTTTTTTTTTTTTTTTTTTTTTTTTTTTTTTTTTTTTTTTTTTTTTTTTTTTTTTTTTTTTTTTTTTTTTTTTTTTTTTTTTTTTTTTTTTTTTTTTTTTTTTTTTTTTTTTTTTTTTTTTTTTTTTTTTTTTTTTTTTTTTTTTTTTTTTTTTTTTTTTTTTTTTTTTTTTTTTTTTTTTTTTTTTTTTTTTTTTTTTTTTTTTTTTTTTTTTTTTTTTTTTTTTTTTTTTTTTTTTTTTTTTTTTTTTTTTTTTTTTTTTTTTTTTTTTTTTTTTTTTTTTTTTTTTTTTTTTTTTTTTTTTTTTTTTTTTTTTTTTTTTTTTTTTTTTTTTTTTTTTTTTTTTTTTTTTTTTTTTTTTTTTTTTTTTTTTTTTTTTTTTTTTTTTTTTTTTTTTTTTTTTTTTTTTTTTTTTTTTTTTTTTTTTTTTTTTTTTTTTTTTTTTTTTTTTTTTTTTTTTTTTTTTTTTTTTTTTTTTTTTTTTTTTTTTTTTTTTTTTTTTTTTTTTTTTTTTTTTTTTTTTTTTTTTTTTTTTTTTTTTTTTTTTTTTTTTCAAAAATCATATCTAAAGAAATGGCATACCCAAATATCACTAGGGCTGGAGCTAGAAACTCCATTGAGTCTCACATGGTTGATGATAACAAGGATAAATCGGACGTGGCAGCTATAATTGGTGCTTTAAGTGCGAGAAAGTCGGCCTATGAGGCCGAAATTGCAGAACGTAACACAGTCGTCTGCCCTACTCAAGTAGATCGGAGGTACTTGATGTATCTGCAGTCGAAGGTCCAATGGATGGAATTAACCATTAACAATCTTACTCATGCCGATATCTCAATAACGAATCAACTGGAGGAAGCGCAGCGCTTTGAACCCGATTTTCGCCCGGTGGGTAGGCGGCCTGAAGGTTACGTGACTGATCCTGGAGAGGAATACGCAACACAACACCACGAAACTGCAGAGATTGGCTATGAGTACGGTGAATACATTCACCGTACTGATGGTGACAGTGACGTGTCCTCTTCTAATTCCCGATTTGGTTCGCCATATTATTCGGTTCACCGTAACGATTGCAACCTTTAATTGTTAGGATTTATGTAATCGTTTTCGTTTTAAATAAAATAAGTTGTTTAATTAGTTTTTAATGTTGTTTTATATGTTTTTTATTCTAAAGTGACAAGGATACCTAATAAGAAAAAACAAACATAAATTCCATATTGAAAGTGGCCATGTTACATGAAAACACCTAGAAATTCAGAAAAAAACGGATAAAAACAACACACAAAAACGGAAAAAGATAAAAAAAAAAAAAAAAAAAAAAAAAAAAAAAAAAAAAAAAAAAAAAAAAAAAAAAAAAAAAAAAAAAAAAAAAAAAAAAAAAAAAAAAAAAAAAAAAAAAAAAAAAAAAAAAAAAAAAAAAAAAAAAAAAAAAAAAAAAAAAAAAAAAAAAAAAAAAAAAAAAAAAAAAAAAAAAAAAAAAAAAAAAAAAAAAAAAAAAAAAAAAAAAAAAAAAAAAAAAAAAAAAAAAAAAAAAAAAAAAAAAAAAAAAAAAAAAAAAAAAAAAAAAAAAAAAAAAAAAAAAAAAAAAAAAAAAAAAAAAAAAAAAAAAAAAAAAAAAAAAAAAAAAAAAAAAAAAAAAAAAAAAAAAAAAAAAAAAAAAAAAAAAAAAAAAAAAAAAAAAAAAAAAAAAAAAAAAAAAAAAAAAAAAAAAAAAAAAAAAAAAAAAAAAAAAAAAAAAAAAAAAAAAAAAAAAAAAAAAAAAAAAAAAAAAAAAAAAAAAAAAAAAAAAAAAAAAAAAAAAAAAAAAAAAAAAAAAAAAAAAAAAAAAAAAAAAAAAAAAAAAAAAAAAAAAAAAAAAAAAAAAAAAAAAAAAAAAAAAAAAAAAAAAAAAAAAAAAAAAAAAAAAAAAAAAAAAAAAAAAAAAAAAAAAAAAAAAAAAAAAAAAAAAAAAAAAAAAAAAAAAAAAAAAAAAAAAAAAAAAAAAAAAAAAAAAAAAAAAAAAAAAAAAAAAAAAAAAAAAAAAAAAAAAAAAAAAAAAAAAAAAAAAAAAAAAAAAAAAAAAAAAAAAAAAAAAAAAAAAAAAAAAAAAAAAAAAAAAAAAAAAAAAAAAAAAAAAAAAAAAAAAAAAAAAAAAAAAAAAAAAAAAAAAAAAAAAAAAAAAAAAAAAAAAAAAAAAAAAAAAAAAAAAAAAAAAAAAAAAAAAAAAAAAAAAAAAAAAAAAAAAAAAAAAAAAAAAAAAAAAAAAAAAAAAAAAAAAAAAAAAAAAAAAAAAAAAAAAAAAAAAAAAAAAAAAAAAAAAAAAAAAAAAAAAAAAAAAAAAAAAAAAAAAAAAAAAAAAAAAAAAAAAAAAAAAAAAAAAAAAAAAAAAAAAAAAAAAAAAAAAAAAAAAAAAAAAAAAAAAAAAAAAAAAAAAAAAAAAAAAAAAAAAAAAAAAAAAAAAAAAAAAAAAAGAAAAAAAAAAAAAAAAAAAAAAAAAAAAAAAAAAAAAAAAAAAAAAAAAAAAAAAAAAAAAAAAAAAAAAAAAAAAAAAAACATCCTCCGGGAATGTTACTTCAGGTTCTTTTCGCTTCTTCTTGGGATCTCTAACTGGTGTTTCGGCTATAAAATCTGCTAATACTTGTCCTTTAATGGAACTTCTTGGCCGGAACTCAATTTCATGCTCCCCCAATTCTATGGCCCATTTTGCTAGCCTTCCCGAAGCTTCCGGCCTTGCCAACACTTGCTTGATGGGCTTATTTGTTAACACTTGGATGGTATGAGCTTGAAAATACCTTCTTAACCTTCTTGCCGCATGTATGAGTGCCAATGCTAGTTTCTCTATCTCTGAGTATCTAGTCTTGGGTCCTTGGAGCACCCTACTTACATAATACACTGGCATCTGGTTGTCTCTCACATTTGCCATCAACACTGCACTTACAGCTTCTTCCGATGTTGCTAGATACATCTGGAGTACCTCTCCCTTTCCTGGAGCCACCATGGTTGGGAGGTGGTCCAAATATTCTTTTAGTTCCACAAAAGCCTTTTCTGCTTCAGATGTCCAATGGAAGCTTTGCTTATCTGTGCATCCTTTTAGAGTTTTGAAGAAAGGGAGGGACCGATCCGCTGACTTTGATAAGAAGCGGTGAAGTGCTGCTAGCTTCCCGTTCAGACTTTGCACTTCCTTCAATGTTCTTGGGGATTTCATATTTTTAATTTCCTTCACCTTCTCTGGATCTGGGCGTATACCCTGCTTTGTTATCACATGACCCAAGAACTGCCCTTCTTCCATGCCGAAATGACACTTCTTCGGGTTAAGCTTCATTCCTATGGACCTTAATGTTTCAAAAGTCTCTTGAATGTCCCATAACATATCTTCCTCTGTTCTACTTTTTATGACCATGTCGTCCACGTATGGTTCTAGGCTCCTGCCTATTTGGCCACTAAAAGCTTTGTCAATAAGTCTCTGATACGTTGCTCCAGCATTCTTGAGACCAAATGGCATCTTCTTAAAGCAATATATCCCTTCCCCGGTATAGAACGCTGTTTTTTCCTCATCATCTTTATGCATCTGAATCTGGTGGTATCCCTTATACGCATCCAAAAAACACTTCAATTTGAAACCCATCAAAGACTCGACCTTCCAGTCTATTTCAGGTAATGAGTAACAATCTTTCGGGCAGGCTTTGTTTATATCAGTGAAGTCTACGCACATTCTCCAACCTCCATAATGTTTCTTTACCATCACCGGGTATGCTACCCAGCTTTGGTATTTAACCTCCCGAAGTATGCCTGCTTTAACTAGATCCGTCACTTGTTCTTGTGCTGCTCGTGCCCGGTCCGGAGCTAGGCTCCTTCTTTTCTGTTTGATGGGTTCAACGTGTGGGCGAACATTTAACCTATGTTGCGTATCGAACACTTCATCTCCAAACTTAAGTTGCCTTGGTACCCCTGTCATATCTGAAGGAGCCCATGCAAATACGTCTTTGTTCAATCGGAGCATGTCTTTAAGCTGCTTCTTAACCTCTGTTGGTAACTGCTTCCCTATGGATATGGACTGGTCTGGATATTGGGGATTGATAAATATCTTTTCTGCTTCGTTATTTAGCTCCAGCTTCTTTGGTTCTGGTGCTTCATTTGTTGGGGCTTCTACTTGCGCACAATGGTGAGGCTTCCTATATTCGGAACGTACACATCCAACTCCATTTCTTGTTGGGAACATGGCTAAACCGTGAAGTGGGGAAGGCATTATTCCCATTCGGCGCATGGCTGTTCGGCCTAATATCACATTGTAAGGGGATTCCGCTCTGATGATTATGAACGTTAGTTCCTCCATTCTTGTTCTTGGATGTTCCCCTATTACCACTTTAAGATTTATTTCTCCCAAAGGCCAAGACTTCTCTCCAGAAAATCCTACTAATGCATTTCCCGAATCTCTTCTCCTCATCCGCAGGGCGGCTCTTAGCTTTAAGAAGCAGTGTTCATACATTATTTCGCAACCGCTTCCAGTATCTAGATGGGCTCTATTCACTGGATGGTTCCCTATAACTGCTTTTATCAGGATTGGTCCTTATGCTCTTTCATCTGGAGGTAGCATCGGGAAGGTTATAGTTGTTTTGCTCCCACCTTTGCCTTTCTCTTTCCGTGACATGCCTTTCTCGTGCATATTCCACCATCATGATGGGTTCATCAAGGGGTTCCAGCTTTGGGCCCATAGGTTCGGTAACATTCTGTCTCCTTTGATCATTCTTTGGACGCTGCTCTTTCAGCCCCTTTATTAAGTTGCTTAATCTCCCGGTCTTCATGGCTTCCTCCATCTTTATTTTCAGTATGCGACAATCGTTTGTATCATGCCCATGGTCATTATGGAATTTACAAAATTTTGTGAGATCCTTCGCCTTCCCTTTACTGCGATCTCTTAATGGTAACCTTTCCGTCGCCAAAACATCTCTTTGGGGTCTTGGGGGAGTGAACAACGTTCCCCTATTCGGTGGGGGTCCTCTAGAAAGCGGGGGGTATGGAGAGTGCTTGTGCCTGTCTACTCTTTCATTTATACCCTCCCCCTTCTGCTGCCAGACCCTGGACCTCCTCCCCACGGTGGCCTCCCATCCGGAGCATGCGCCCCGTGGACTTCTCCAGCTGTTTCCTTCACCGTAAGGAACGTGTATGTTTTGTCCATGACACTTGCATATGATCCTGGAAGGTCCTGCGACAAAAATTCTACCAAAGGGCGATACCGGAGGCCATGAACGAAACCGGAGATTTTTTGGTCTTCATTCAATCCTTTGATAAGGGATGTTTCTTCTGTGTACCTTGTGATGAATTGACGTATGCTTTCGTTATCTTTTCTCTTAATGTTGTGTGCTTCTAGATGGATCTTCTTATACTTTCTTTGCTGACTGAAGAAGGATCTGAATTTTGTCTTGAGGTCCTCAAAGTTCATTATGCTTCCCATGGGCAAACCATCTAACCATGCTCAAGCAGTGTCTTTCAAAGTAAGTGCGAACATATGGCATGCTACCGGAACTGTCCACCTCTCCATCCGAATTATGGCATTAAAGTGCTTCAAATGGTTATCTGGATCGTCCTTTCCATCATACATTTCTGCTCCTTTCGGCAGGCGGGCTCCCTGAGGTAAGGGGTATTCTTCGATCCATTGAGTGAAAGGGCCTGGTTCCGTTTGCACCAACATGTCTTTTTCGTTTGGAGCCCACTGAGGATTCATGGTTGGCATCATCGTGTTATATTGGGGAATTACTTGCTCCTGCCTTATCCCGGGTGTTTGCCAGAAGGATGGGAGGGTATTTTGAGTACTTAGCCTTGGTTGTGGAGGCGACACTTGTGTGAAGTTCGGTATTGGTGTGTTGTACTGCTGGGTGGGAGTAACATATTGGGTGTTGCTTTGAGGTATTGGATTGACATAATGTGTGCTTGGTGTTGCTATATAGGGTCCATACTGGTAGCCTTGCGCCTGAGGGAGGTTAGCTGGCGCATATTGTACTTGTGGCATATTAGTATACCCGTGATAGATTGGGTTATACGTTTGCCCTGTTTGCTGAACCTGCGCTGCTGCAAGAGGAGGTAGACGGTTTGGTTGCTCTGGTATTGCCGTGCCTGTTCCGTTCCCTACTACGTGCGGCATCGCCTCCGGAGTTGCATTAGTAGGTGTGGACCTCTGCCGAGTTCTGGGTCCGGATTGGCGTGCTGGTGGAGCTTCGGCTTCTATCTCTTCGTCTACCTCTTCACTTTCACCATCAAAGTTCAACTGCGTTTGGATATCTCCTAAAGTAGCTCTTCTTAACACCTCTCTTAATAACGGTTCAATAGCCTCCACCTGCCTTTGCGATGGTCGGAGGGTGTTCCGGATTGATGATGGAACTTCATTGTTTCCGGAACCGCTTCCGGAAGGGTTGCCGAACCCGGGGGGTGGTCCGGGATTCTCTTCTGCTGACATTGTAGCCTCCGTCACAAGCACTTCGGAGTAGAGTGCAGATGGCGCCACTTGTTTAAATGTATTTCATCGTCTAATTACTAGGGGGTGAACTTGCTAGAGGAGGGTCAGAAGAAGGTTGATTATGTTTATTGGCGGTTTCCAATTGGTGATGGATGTTACTCCACGCCACTAAAATAATCAGAGCAAAGTGTGTAAGTGTGTGAGAACATGATCCTCAAATGAATGATTGAGAGGAGTATTTATAGAGGCTGAGGAGACAAGATCTGAGTACTTGTCTCCTATGACGTTTTAGTACGATTTGGAGCCCGTTGGGAGCGTACCTTCCTCAACGGTGATTGGCTTAGCATTACGTCATCTTGTCCTGTTGGTCGGCCACGTGCTACTCACATGACATTCTATTCGTTCTATTATGTTGGATTCGGAGTTGGGTCTGGATCATGTGATTATTTCTATTCGGGAGCTACGCTGCTTTATATGTGAATTCGGGAGCTATGCTGCTTTATGTTGTTTTGGTCAAGTCATAGTATCATTAATCTTTTCCTAATATCAGAAATTCAACTATAACAAGAGATTAATCTTATCGATATCATACCTATTATTAGTCACTCTCAAAAGCACTTATGAACTCCTCATCACATTCAAGATCCTTCATAGTTTCGGGCAATAAGCACACTTCGACATCCATACTTCCGCCCCCTTCCCGACCCGGATACATTGTCATTTTCCCATCGGCTTTATTAACAAACCCGCTTCTAGCCGCTACTGCTTTCCCCAACCCAAATTCACACCCTTACATATCAAACCTTGGCGAGCTCCCAATGTGTACCATGTTTGGAAAGAACAGCCTATTCATTTTATACACTACCGGGTTTTTAAACCATGAATCAACCCATTTCTTCACTTCTACATCGTCGTGGCTTGTTACTGCTTCATGTAACTTCAATGCGGCCCATCCGAGCCCATTTGCCATCAACTCCTCCACTGTTGTTCCTCGGACCGTTTGAATTGGGTTACCAAAATAATCATCAGATAAAGGCGGATTCACCCTACGTCGATTACTCACTACATGAAGGTATATGTAATGTATTTGGAACGTACCCGAATGCTACTAGCGGAAGCGAAAGAGATCGAAATGATGTTTAGATCACCGGTCGAGAAAACGATCACAATGACGGAAAGCTTTCGAGTTTCACAGCCTAAGAATCCTTCAACGGGTTTGCTTCGAACTAACCAAACACGACCTGCATTCTCTCAATTCATTCATGTGTGTGTATATATGTGTTACTCTTTGCTTGTGTTCTTGAACAAATGGACGTGACTCTCTATTTATAGAGTCACACTCATGAAACCTCCAATGATCTCAAAAGTCTCAATTAATCACCAAGATTAATGACCAATCAACTTAAATACCATTCAGTAATCACAAACGTACTTATGATCAATATCAATCAACTTGGTATTTACTTTAGTTGACATCAAAGAGTTATTGGGTGTATAGGACATATTTCCAACATCTCCCACTCGCACACAAACGAATTTGATATATTACTACATATACCTCGAGGGAACTACCAAGTAGTATGCAAACCATTCATACTGGAAACTAGGCCGTGCGACCGGCATACATGAGAGCTCATATGCTATACATCTGTTAGGAATATATAGCCTCTCGTTAAACTGAGTAGATTTAGTACGCAATATCCTAGATCATTAATCACATTATCAACTCTCATGATCTCAGTTTTACTTATAAAACATGTTGTATTCACAATTATCTTTTATCACTTAGACTTGTCACTAAGACAAAGATAACTGGTCGACCGGTGAATACAAGTTAATGTGAACTTCAAATGATCTTCCCTTTTCTTAGAATCCTTTGGCCATAATCCAACTTGCTTTTCTAAGAGCATCCCGCCAGGCCGAATCAGTCATAACCCTTTAGCAATGCCTTAAGATAGCAAACATCAAACTAGGCCTCAAGAGACAAGAAAAAGTCATGAGGATATTAATTGAGGTCACTAATACCTCAAGGGACTCACATAGCATAGAAGCAGAGATCATTTCTTCTATTTCCCTCATTGGTCGTCTTGATCACATGTGGTATGAATCACATGTTGCAACATTTCTCCTTCCTAATGGAGGTATGTCTCAAATGTTGCACAGATGATAGTTCAAACATACTTAATGTTAAAACTCGAGTTCATTTATCTACTCATAAAACTCATAAGAACTCACATCTGGATACTCATGACAGATGGGTGAATTAGAAAATTCATATATTATATGAAAACATATAAGTGTGGTATCTAAGTATTTCAAGCTTGAGCAATCAATTGTCACTTAAACAATAAGCTTAAAATACACCACTTCACCATTCATCAAAAATGGAATTGATTACCCATGTGAGTAGGCTAATCTCATATCTGTCTGACATACTTTTCTCAATTTTGCAAATGCAAAAATTGCAAACATAAAATTATGTATATAATTCAAAAAAAAAAAAAAAAAAAAAAAAAAAAAAAAAAAAAAAAAAAAAAAAAAAAAAAAAACAAAAAAAAAAAAAAAAAAAAAAAAAAAAAAAAAAAAAAAAAAAAAAAAAAAAAAAAAAAAAAAAAAAAAAAAAAAAAAAAAAAAAAAAAAAAAAAAAAAAAAAAAAAAAAAAAAAAAAAAAAAAAAAAAAAAAAAAAAAAAAAAAAAAAAAAAAAAAAAAAAAAAAAAAAAAAAAAAAAAAAAAAAAAAAAAAAAAAAAAAAAAAAAAAAAAAAAAAAAAAAAAAAAAAAAAAAAAAAAAAAAAAAAAAAAAAAAAAAAAAAAAAAAAAAAAAAAAAAAAAAAAAAAAAAAAAAAAAAAAAAAAAAAAAAAAAAAAAAAAAAAAAAAAAAAAAAAAAAAAAAAAAAAAAAAAAAAAAAAAAAAAAAAAAAAAAAAAAAAAAAAAAAAAAAAAAAAAAAAAAAAAAAAAAAAAAAAAAAAAAAAAAAAAAAAAAAAAAAAAAGAAAACAAAGCCAGAGGTGGATCTTCTTTCATCCACATCTCTCCCCCAATCAGCATCAGTATAGCCTCTTAATTGCAGATCACTTCCTTCGTAGCACAATGAGTAATGAGCAGTACCCTTCAGATACCTAAGTATCCTTTTCACGGCTTTCCAATGGGCTAATCCAGGGTTGGATTGATATCTGCTTACCATGCCAACGACAAAACAAATATCTGGTCTCGTACACATCATAGCATACATGAGGCTTCCAACCGCACTAGAATAGGGAACATTTTTCATTTTCTGTATCTCTTGCGGAGTCTGTGGACACAACCTTTTGCTCAAATCTTCACAAGTCGACATAGGAGTGTCTATGGGGTTACAATGTTGCATGCTGAAACGTTCAAGGACCTTGTTAATATAAGACTCTTGTGAAAGAGACAATAACTTCCTTGAACGATCCCTTGAAATCTTAACTCCAAGAATATATGCAGCTTCACCCATATCCTTCATTTCAAAGTTAGATGACAACCATCCTTTTACTTCGAAAACATACTCCTTGTCTTTCCAGCAATCAATATATCATCAACATATAATGATAATATGACAAACTTTCCTTTAGACCTTTTGGTATATACACAATGATCTTCATTGATCATATCAAAACCATGTGACATGATCACATTATGAAAATGTATATACCATTGTCTCGATGACTGCTTGAGGCCATAAATTGATTTGAGCAATCTGCAAACCTTATGCTCTTGACCTTCCTTGATGAAACCTGACGGTTGATGCATATAAATTTCTTCATCTAATTCTCCATTGAGAAAAGCAGTCTTTACATCCATTTGATGTAATTCAAGGTCCATACTTGCCACTATTGCCAGAATCAAACGAATTAATGTGAATCGCACAACAGGTGAGAATGTTTCCTCATAGTCAATTCCCTCCTTTTGATCGTAGCCTTTTGCCACAAGTCGAGCTTTGTATCTTTCGATACTGCCATCAGCTTTACGCTTTATTTTGAGAATCCACTTGTTCCTAACGGCTTCGCGTCCTTTGGGAAGCTCTACTAATTCCCAAACATGATTTGATTTCATAGACTCCATTTCCTCTTCCATTGCTTTGATCCATTTTTCCTTTGCAGGACATGTGAGAGCTTCATTCAGATTTCTTGGTTCATCTTCTTCTTGTTGAACCATAAAAGTATACCCATCTTCGATCTCAAATCGACGAAGCGGTTTACTTATACGACTACTTTGCCGTAACTGGGGTTCCTCTGAGACACCCAAGTTGCTCCCACTTGGATCAGAATTCTTGTTAGCAATAGGCAAAGGGTCTTCAGAAACAAATTCTTGGTTTGCCATATCGCTTCCACTCGGATCAGAATTACTCTGGTTAGCAATTGGCTCAGGTTCCGCAGAAACAAATTCTTGGTTTGCCATATTGCTCCCACTCGGATCAGAATTACTCTGGTTAGCAATTGGCTCAGGTTCCGCAGAAACAAATTCTTGGTTTGCCATATTGCTCCCACTCGGATCAAAATTACTCTCATTCGCAATAGGTTGAGGAGTTATAGGAGTTTTATCCAAAGAAACAAATTCTTCACTCCTCAAGTCTCTCCCACTCGAATTAGGTAATTCTGTGGTCTCAAACAAGGACCAATCTTTCTCTAGATCCCTTGTTTTGGAAACTCATTTTCCAAGAACGTCACATCACGAGATTCAAATTCAGTTATGCTCCCACTTTCGTTTTCACCCAAAAACACATAACCTTTGGATGGTTCTGAGTATCGGATGAAAACAAATTTCTTTCCTCTTGGACCTAATTTTCCATATTTGTGCGAGGTATCCAAAGTATACGCTGCACAACCCCAAGGTCTCAGATCATCCAAGTCAGGCTTGCGACCAGTCCATAACTCATATGGTGTGGAAGTTACTGATTTGGAAGGCACTCGATTAAGTATGAATGTCGCAGTCAATAGAGCATCACCCCAGAAAGTGATAGGAAAATTTGCCTGAGCCATCATTGACCTAATCATTTCAAGAAGCGTTATATTCCTCCTTTTCGCAACACCATTTTGTTGTGGGGTCCGAGGAGTAGTTAGTTGACGTTGAATACCTTTAGCTTCACAAAGAGCTTTAAACTGATCTGATAGGTATTCACGTCCTCGATCGGTTCTCAATGCCTTAATTTTACGGTCAAGTTGATTCTCAACAAGATTCATATAATTTTGAAAACAATCCAACGCTTCGGATTTGTGAGAGATCAAATAGACGTAACCAAATCGAGAGAAATTATCAATAAATGTGATGAAATAATACGCTCCATGCCTTGCTCGAACGTTCATGGGACCACATATGTCCGAATGAACTAACTGCAATGGATAACTGGCTCTGGTTCCCTTTCCAAATGGTTTTCTCGCGGTTTTTCCTGCTAGACAATGTTCACAAGTGGGCAATTCCACTTTGTCAATATTAGCCAATAAACTATCTCTGGCTAATCTATTCATCCTTTGTTGGCCGATGTGGCCAAGTCTACTATGCCAAATGTTAACATCACAATCAAACTTATTCGAAGATGCAACTAAGGAAAAACTTGATTTATTACTTAGATAATCAATATCCATTACGATAAAACCATTAAGGACATAACCAAAACCATAAGAGTTTGTTCCCAAAGACAACTCGACAACATTATCATGAAAGTACCAATGAAAACCAAGTCTTAACAAAACCAAAACAGAAATTAAATTCCGACGAATTTGAGGAGCATATAAAACATCATGTAGGATTAAAGTTCGTCCTTCACGCATGACTAACTTGCATGAACCGATCCCTTCAACCTCGACTCTTGAGTTGTTTCCCACATAGATCCACATAGCTCCACGAGCAACTCGCCGAAATTCTACAAAAGTGTCTTTGTCCTTCGTTACATGGTCTGTTGCACCTGAGTCTACAATCTACATAGGATGTGATTCAGCTAAGAAAACAGAACTAGCAACACAAAGTTCGCTAACATAAGCATAATAAGAATGTACCTTCTTAGGCTCAGGACAATCACCAGCAAAATACCCTTTGTTGCCACAGTTGTAGCACTTCACCTTTGCAATGTTCACCTTCTTGGAGGGACGCATTCCCTTGCCACGCTTGTTGGTGTTTGGCTTCTTGTTGGACTCGGTTTCTTTACCCTTTTGGTGATGAAACTTACGCTTATGCCCAGAGGCATTCCTAGAGCTTATTGCCACATGCACCTCAGTGAGTGATTTACCGGCCTCAATCCGATCTTCTTCAAGCTCTAGGTGGCGTGAGCAGTCCTCAAAAGTCTTGATGTTCACATCATGTGTGAGATGCCTTTTCATTGCATCCCAACTTTGGGGAAAGGAACGAATCATAGCTTGAACCTGTTGTTCATCAGTAAGAACATGGCCAGCGGTTCTTAACTCGCTTATCATGTTTGACATTTGTCTGACATGTTTTTTCATAGTATGGTCAGACTTCATCTTGTATTGGTCAAACTTAATGGTGAGAGATCTTAGTTTGGTCACTGATGTTGCACCAAACTTGTCAGCCAATGCTGACCACATATCTTTTGCAAGTTCATACTTGCAAAACTCACGCATTATGTCATCATCCATGCTGCTCAGCAACGTAATGCAAGCAATGGTGTTCTTATGTTTCCAAGTGGTGTACACTTCACCATCCCTTCTATGTTGTTCCGAGTCTCCCTCCTCAGGTACTTCCATGGATTGAGTAAGAGCAACCAGAGCCTCTTGCTCTTCCAACACATATTGGATTTTCATGCTCCATATTTCGAAGTTGTCACCGTTCAACTTGATACCCTTGTTTAAGTTCAGCAACAATATTCTTTGATGCAGAAGCCATGATTGAACTAAAAAGTTCTATTTAAGACAATTATGCAAGATCAGTTATACCCATCCATATATACATAACACTTTGTCAATAATTGAATTATGTTAATTATAGACCATAATAAGCCGTGAAGAAAAAGGTCACTATGTTTCCAATTATCATCCACGAATCCTACCACAAAACTATAATCAACATAATTAATTAAGCAAAGTTATCATACAAGAGCACGTGAGCAATTACTAAAGAATTTATTTTCACTAAAAAAATACCATATGCTCAAAGTTTCACAAATAAAAATTATCATTCCACTGATGAATGATTTAAGTTCAATTTGCAAGGCAATAAACTTTCAGTCACATAGACATAAAATACATAAATCACGCACCATATATTTATCACAAAGATAATGTATGCTGAACATATCGAGATGTTTAAAATCATGACCTCAAAATATTATTTTATTTAACTTATTTGTTTTAGGCCAAATAGAATTTGGACAGTTCACGCTGAATACTAACAGAAGTATATCCAAATTTATCCAGAATTAAAAGTCATTCAATGATTTATATAACATGCATATATATCAGGAATAACAAATTCTTTTTAAAACATACGCAATATCAGCTGTAAATTGGTATCCACACTAAACAAAATAGGTGTCAAGCAACCAATTACTTTTACATAATAATACAGAGATACATGAGAGCATGTCAATTATTCAACAAAAATAATTAATGGCACATCCATGTGATAGACATAACATTTTATTTATTTTTCATCATGAGAAACATAGTTACTATAAAATTAGGTAAATCGCATGGATGAATACAGAAAGCCAAGACGGTATCAAAAGGATTAACATGTATTCTTTGAGATACAACCATATAACCACAAGAGAAGATGATCAGGCAGCGAAAAAACAAACTGAAGCATATATCCATATATATCATATCAGCATTTATATATCGCTATTAATTTGGTACTTCAGTAAATTAAATCCAAAATAGATCATTTTCAGTTTTCAATATGCCAGTTAAATTCTTGTACGATGTAAATGTCTATTCCAAAAGACACACATGCTAATTAAAATCAAATTTACAGATCGATATATGTATATAGATATTGTATCAGCAAGACAATATCAAGTTTTTAAAATTGACTTTTGACATGTTTGTCAAAACAAGATCTGCAAACTTAATCAAATTAAGAAGCATGAATTTAAAAGTGGCATGGCAAACGACGTACAAGAACAATAGCAAAAGAAGAGTAAACACGTACAGCACATCGCATGATAATTTGTCATAATCGATCAGTACGTATCGAGTTCAACAAATTGACATGAAGGAATTTGATCATGCAGTTTCAACAAAACAGAACCGGGAACTAAACGAATGTCTCTGATACCAATGAAGGTATATGTAAAGTATTCGGAACGTACCCAAATGCTACTAGCGGAAGCGAAAGAGATCGAAATGATGTTTAGATCACCGGTCGAGAAAACGATCACAATGACGGAAAGCTTTCGAGTTTCACAGCCTAAGAATCCTTCAACGGGTTTGCTTCGAACTAACCAAACACGACCTGCATTCTCTCAATTCATTCGTGTGTGTGTATATATGTGTTACTCTTTGCTTGTGTTCTTGAATAAATGGACGTGACTCTCTATTTATAGAGTCATACTCATGAAACCTCCAATGATCTCAAAAGTCACAATTAATCACCAAGATTAATGACCAATCAACTTAAATACCATTCAGTAATCACAAACGTACTTATGATCAATATCAATCAACTTGGTATTTACTTTAGTTGACATCAAAGAGTTTGTGGGTGTATAGGACATATTTCCAACACTACAAGTTTACAAACTGTGTCGCTATCTTTTGGTTGGTGGCGTACTCTAGTTACGCACCTCCATAAAAGAGCAGATATAACTTGTAAACTTGAGATTCTTTGAGTATTATTACACTCGGTATTTGCTTTTTTCTTAAGTCTTGCTACTGAAGCCGATGAGAAATGGAAGAATCTCTCTTTAAGATCTTGTGGATGATCGTATGGTTCAATGAACTGATCGTGATGTGTATACAGAAGATTAACTATATGATCGTATCCTTCAAGAGCCATCCTAGCTTTTAAATATTGGAGTACGCGAGATAATACAAATCTCTCTATTTTTAGATTCGAATATTTCACTCCAAGAAGCCATGAAATGCCAAAAAGATGTCCTGTCCGCTATAAGGTGGTTAACCGAGCCACCGATGAAGATTCCATCGGTTAGCTCGGTCACCTTGATGGACAACAAAGGCAATGTATGACCATCATGGTTTATAGCATTATTAAGGTCAAAAAACGAACGAACAATAAATGGTACTTCTATAGGGTTAAGTACATCTGCTATCGTTGCGTCTATTTTTGCATAAATAAACTTGACCCCGGGGCTGTTTTCAGGGTCAATGTAGATAACATAGGAAGGTGTGTTATCTTGTATTCGAGTGGCTAAACGGGCTGCAAGCGGGTAGAAATGAGTAAGTGTTGCGGCTAGAGAGTGTTTGAGGTCATCCAAGAATGCCGTTATGGAGAAATTTGTGTTTTCGAGTGATGATGGTTTAGCAAAAAGTAGACCCTTTTGGCTGTAGTTGGCATTAAGAAAGGCTAGTTCAAAGGGTGTAAAATGAATAGGCAGTTTTGTTTCGGGTGAGAGGTCACCAAGTGGTTTGATAAAGCATTTTGATACTAGTCTTACCGTCGGCGAAGTCATGGTCGACGATATGTTTACAGATTACGTACAACTATGCGTGGTTTTAATTGATGAAATTCAAACGAATGTATACAAGACATGTCAAAATCCACATGCTATTCACGGATAACGAAAAACATAATATGTGGTTATATTTTATATCCTTGGTCATGTTCTTGTAATAATTCATTTTTTTCTATATTAAAATAATTTCTGACATGGATTCGTATAAATAAAGCTACATAATACGTTAAATTCACATGACTCACGCATAACGAAAAACATAAATTATTTGCTATATAAGTTTATATTATCGATCCTTGCTTATATTGTATACTACTCCCTCCGTCCCATTAGAAGTGTCTTAATTTGAATATTCAAAGTCTTAATCTTTAAATTTTGACCTTAAATATATTTTTGTGTTATATAAAACTTAATGAAAATTATATCATTGAAAACACTTCTAAAACACAATCAATTCATATAACTTTCATCAAGTATTATCTAACACAAAGAAAATTATTTGTGGTCAAATTTGCAAAAGGTAGACTTTGAAAATTCAAAACATGACACTTCTAGTGGGACGGATGGAGTATTTTTTTTTCTTTATATCAAATAAATTTTGACATGGAATCGAATAGTTAAAGCTGATTTAATATCAAAGTACTGAAAACTAAAAATTAAACCAAACCAAAGTTAAATTTTTGAAATTGATTTAGCTTTTAGAAATTTTGGTTTGGTTTAGAACCAACTTGATTTGGGGAAACCAAATTTTGAATCATCTAAATTAGGTGTACTTTAAAAGTTTACAATTAAATTCTAAACAAAAACTCATATCATAAACTTTAATTCATGATATGATGCTCCCATCTATACTCTTTTATAAAGATTATTCACTCCTTAAAAATACAAATTAAGTGTTACACAATAGTTACATACGAAAGTACGAAATTGCCCTTAATAAACACCCCTTATGGAAAGGGTTCTTAGAGATTACCAAATTTGCCCTTAATGAATTAATTTACACTCTAAACTCTTATCTTGCTAATTTACATTCTAAGCCCTTATCTTATAAAATAGAGTAAATTACACTTTTCGCCCCTGAAGTTGGCACGTTTTTCACTTTTCATCCCTAAACTTTAAAAATTACAATTTTGACCTTAAACTTGGCCAATTTTTTCATCATTCGTCCTTTGGCCATACGGTGTTAAAAAATGGCCGTTAACGAGCGCTCGTGCCAAACACGTGAGGGCACATCCGTCTTTTCCTCTTCCACTAACGTTTTTATTCCTTTATTTTTCATTGATACATATATATATACATATATAGGCAGACATATATAAAAAAACACACACATACAACGCAGCCATTTTCCCCCCTTTCTAATCCATCACGATTGAAAAAAAATCCACCAAACCCTAATCGCTTTCCATGGCTATTCGTTGCTATTGCGGATTGTTAACAGGTATTCGTTGCTCGTGGACTGACAACAACCCTGGAAGAAGGTTCTTTTGCTGTGAACAAGTAATTGCCAAAAAACCCTAACTTTTTTTTGTTTCTTATAAAATAAAGAAATAGGGGTGTATAAAATATACACTATTACAGGCTGCAAGTTGTGGGTTCTTTGCATGGGCTGACCCACCAATGTGTTGACGAGCGGTGGATATCATACCCGGACTACTAAGGGCCATGAACAAAATGGAAGCAAAATTGAAAAACAAGGAAAAAGAAGCCCGATGTTTGAAGAGGTCTTTGATCTTCAGTTGTTGCGTTTCCGGTTTGTTAATTTCGTTGTTGTTGAAGAAGTGCAAAGATTGACTTCCATAAGTCAAAATGAATGAATGTCTTTTGGGCAGTAAATGTAATGTAATGTAGTTTGTAGAATGTATTTTGTGTAATGTAATTAAGGCTGGCAAATCGTGTCTTAACAGGTTCGGTGCGCACAAAATTCTCAGCTTTCAAACATGAAAACGACTCATTTAACACTTGCTTTTGATGATTTGAGCGTGACGGTTATTCGTTTTATGTATCAAAAAAGTTAAATGTTGAACTTTAAAATATTAAAAACAATTATTTTTAAAAATAGAAAAAGTTGCATAGTACATTTTTTGCTTAACAGTTACTTTAACAGGTCTTAACAGGTACCCAATTGCCAGCCTTAATGTAATGTTGTATTTTGTGGAATGTAGTTTCCAAACAATGTAATTGACCTCTTTTGATCAATGGAATGTGGTTGTTTATATGGTAATATTTTTGTTTCTTGAAAAGTTTTAGTTTGAGTATGACCTAATTTACCTAAATTGTGTGTGTAATTTAGCACAACATAAGCAATAGAATGTGTGAATAACACATGCAGATGGAAGGCAAAACAGAAGCAATTTCATTCCATAACCAATGCATATATATGAGTTTGACTTAAAAAGTCAAATATGGTAAAATATGCAGGATTCACACAAGCAATTGATAAAATGTGAGATTGACTTAAAAAGTCAAATATGGTAAAATATGCAGGATTCACACAAGCAATTGATAAAATGTGAGATTGACTTAAAAAGTCAAATATGGTAAAATATGCAGGATTCACACAAGCAATTGATAAAATGTGAGATTGACTTAAAAAGTCAAATATGGTAAAATATGCAGGATTCACACAAGCAATTGATAAAATGTGAGATTGACTTAAAAAGTCAAATATGGTAAAATATGCAGGATTCACACAAGCAATTGATAAAATGTGAGATTGACTTAAAAAGTCAAATATGGTAAAATATGCAGGATTCACACAAGCAATTGATAAAATGTGAGATTGACTTAAAAAGTCAAATATGGTAAAATATGCAGGATTCACACAAGCAATTGATAAAATGTGAGATTGACTTAAAAAGTCAAATATGGTAAAATATGCAGGATTCACACAAGCAATTGATAAAATGTGAGATTGACTTAAAAAGTCAAATATGGTAAAATATGCAGGATTCACACAAGCAATTGATAAAATGTGAGATTGACTTAAAAAGTCAAATATGGTAAAATATGCAGGATTCACACAAGCAATTGATAAAATGTGAGATTGACTTAAAAAGTCAAATATGGTAAAATATGCAGGATTCACACAAGCAATTGATAAAATGTGAGATTGACTTAAAAAGTCAAATATGGTAAAATATGCAGGATTCACACAAGCAATTGATAAAATGTGAGATTGACTTAAAAAGTCAAATATGGTAAAATATGCAGGATTCACACAAGCAATTGATAAAATGTGAGATTGACTTAAAAAGTCAAATATGGTAAAATATGCAGGATTCACACAAGCAATTGATAAAATGTGAGATTGACTTAAAAAGTCAAATATGGTAAAATATGCAGGATTCACACAAGCAATTGATAAAATGTGAGATTGACTTAAAAAGTCAAATATGGTAAAATATGCAGGATTCACACAAGCAATTGATAAAATGTGAGATTGACTTAAAAAGTCAAATATGGTAAAATATGCAGGATTCACACAAGCAATTGATAAAATGTGAGATTGACTTAAAAAGTCAAATATGGTAAAATATGCAGGATTCACACAAGCAATTGATAAAATGTGAGATTGACTTAAAAAGTCAAATATGGTAAAATATGCAGGATTCACACAAGCAATTGATAAAATGTGAGATTGACTTAAAAAGTCAAATATGGTAAAATATGCAGGATTCACACAAGCAATTGATAAAATGTGAGATTGACTTAAAAAGTCAAATATGGTAAAATATGCAGGATTCACACAAGCAATTGATAAAATGTGAGATTGACTTAAAAAGTCAAATATGGTAAAATATGCAGGATTCACACAAGCAATTGATAAAATGTGAGATTGACTTAAAAAGTCAAATATGGTAAAATATGCAGGATTCACACAAGCAATTGATAAAATGTGAGATTGACTTAAAAAGTCAAATATGGTAAAATATGCAGGATTCACACAAGCAATTGATAAAATGTGAGATTGACTTAAAAAGTCAAATATGGTAAAATATGCAGGATTCACACAAGCAATTGATAAAATGTGAGATTGACTTAAAAAGTCAAATATGGTAAAATATGCAGGATTCACACAAGCAATTGATAAAATGTGAGATTGACTTAAAAAGTCAAATATGGTAAAATATGCAGGATTCACACAAGCAATTGATAAAATGTGAGATTGACTTAAAAAGTCAAATATGGTAAAATATGCAGGATTCACACAAGCAATTGATAAAATGTGAGATTGACTTAAAAAGTCAAATATGGTAAAATATGCAGGATTCACACAAGCAATTGATAAAATGTGAGATTGACTTAAAAAGTCAAATATGGTAAAATATGCAGGATTCACACAAGCAATTGATAAAATGTGAGATTGACTTAAAAAGTCAAATATGGTAAAATATGCAGGATTCACACAAGCAATTGATAAAATGTGAGATTGACTAAAAAAGTCAAACCTGGTAAAATATGCAGGATTCACACAAGCAATTGATAAAATGTGAGATTGACTAAAAAAGTCAAACCTGGTAAAATATACAGGATTCACACAAGCAATTGATAAAATGTGTGCTTGACTCACAACACATAACCATGTTCTATCAAGTACTTAAACACACATATTGTTCTTTTTAAACACTAAAAGCATAGATAATATAAAGTGCATAAACACAAAAGATGTTGACTTGGCAATATTCCACTTCACTTGGCTGCCTTCTTTGAAACTTTCTTCCATGAAAAACTAGATGTGACCATGAACCTCTTTCCTTGTGGGGTAACAACTGGTCTTGGACCCCTAACTGATTCAGTCTGGTACCTCCTTGGTGGACTGCCAGGCTGGCTTGAATGTGTAGGCTCAAAGGCTTGACTCATATGCCTTGATTGTGTAGGCTCAGTTGGTTGACTTTGGTGGCTTGCTTGATTTGTTTGATGTGGCTCAGTTGCTTGACTAGGTTTTGCCCTTTGAGAAACAAAAATACAGGATTAGATATTGCATAAGTTGAACATTATTAACACAAAAATACATACCTTGGTTGACTTGGTTGACTTGTTTGATGTGGCTCAGTTGGTTGACTAGCTCTTGCCCTTTAGGAAACAAAAATACAGGATTAGAACAATTGCATATACTTTGAACAATATTAACACAAGCAAATCTAGGCTTAGAACAATTGCATATACTTTGAACAATATTAACACAAGCAAATCTAGGCTTTGAACAATTGCATACTTGTAGAAATTATATACCTTGGTTGACTTGCATTCTCTGATTGACCTTTGCAATTCCTCAAATTATGACCCTTCTGTCTGCATTTTCCACAAGTAATGCTTCTTCCTTTCTTGGACAACTTACAATTCTTGACAATTGGTTAGTTATTCTCAAATGCTCCTTTTTTTCTCTTCTTTTTTGGCCTCCCAACTTGAGTGTGGTGGTAAGGAGGCAATATTTTGATTGAGGAGTCACTAACAGGCCAGTAAGTTGCACCAACAATGGGTTCAATCTTGTTTGAATAAACTTGGTTCCAAGTCTCAAGAGTGTATGCAGTGTGTACCCAGTCCTCAGGTATTCCTACATCAAACCCATACTTGTGCATGTTGTTCATGGCTGCCACTGCATGCTTACAAGGTATGCCTGTCAATTCCCACTTCCTACAAGAACATGTTCTTTCACCCATATGGACCACACACTGATCATTTCATGGGCCTGTCACTTGATACTTATTTGTCCCATTAAAAATGACTGTGTACTTTTCAGCTTCTTCCTTATTTACCTCAAGAATTTGGGTTGCAGTTGGGGTAAGTGGACCCTTACAGACATCTATGACTCCTTGTACCACAACTATTCATTTCATTAAATATTCCCTAACAAACTCCAAACAACTGATAATAGGTTTGTCTCTACCTTTGACCAGCTTACTGTTGAATGACTCACATATGTTGTTCAAAAGTATATCACATTTTGCTCTACCTGTGTATATAAACTAGCAATAAGATAGTGTAAACCCTAATTTTGACTTATAGACTATAATTAAGTTAAAATGCATACTTTCGCATATAAACTAGCAATAAGATAGTGTAAACCCTAATTTTGACTTATAGAGTATAATTAAGTTAAAATGCATACTTTGCATATAAACTAGCAATAAGATAGTGTAAACCCTAATTTTGACTTATAGAGTATAATTAAGTTAAAATGCATACTTTGCATATAAACTAGTAATAAGATAGTGTAAACCCTAATTTTGACTTATAGAGTATAATTAAGTTAAAATGCATACCTGAAAAGTGAGCTCTTGACCATGACTTTGCTGGAATTGCTCTTAACCACTCATAAACCCCTTAATCTTGCTGCCTTATTTCCTCCATTGCCCTCTCAAATTCCACAATTGTTGTCCTGGTTGCTGCAAACCAGAGATGATCCCTTAATCCACATCCTCTGAACCTTGTCTTCAAATTCTCATGGATATGCTTCAAACAGAATCTGTGTTCAGCACTAGGGAACAAATTGTTGATAGCTTGCAGGATCCCCTTTAACAATAACCAATAGATGATAAATTAAAAAAAAAACACAAACAATAAAATAATTAATGAAATTGGAAAAGATAAGTAATATACCTTCTGTCTATCAGAAATGAAGGTGAAATTGGCATTATGTGGCAACTCTAGATCATCTCCAAGAAATTCTAAGAACCATTTCATGAATTTCTGCATTCACTTTCAACAAGTGCATATGCCACAGGGTATATCCCATTGTTTCCATCCACACTAACTGCAGTCAAAAGCTGACCAGGATATGGACCTTTCATGAATGCCCCATCTAAACCTATTATTTCCCTCCCTAATTCCTTAAATCCTTGTTTTAATGACCCCAGACAAACAAAAATTGTAACACCCTATCTTACCACAACACAATATTGTCCGTTTTGCCCGCAGGCTCACGACTTTGTTTCTGGTTGCTCGGGGAAACTTCCCAGAAGGGTCACCCATAAGGCATTGATGTCACCCGAGCACGCTTAACTATGGAGTTCTCCTCTCATCCACAGCCAATACGCCCAAAACGCGTTGTGTTATGTAAGGCCAATGATGTCACTTATATCCAGGATCTCCCTTGTATGTCAGCAATGTATGCTTTCACACCCCCTCAACACAACTCAACGTCCTCGTTGAGTTATGCAAGTGCGCCATACATTCCCGACAATCCCAAGGGTTGATCTGATACCACTTGTAACACCCCGCCTTACCACAACACAATATTGTCCGCTTTGCCCGTAGGCTCACGGCTTTGTTTCTGGTTGCTCGGGCAAACTTCCCAGAAGGGTCACCCATAAGGCATTGCTGCCACCCGAGCACGCTTAACTATGGAGTTCTCCTCTCATCCACAGCCAATACGCCCAAAACGCGTTGTGTTATGTAAGGCCAATGATGTCACTTATATCCAGGATCTCCCTTGTATGTCAGCGATGTATGCTTTCACACCCCCTCAACACAACTCAACGTCCTCGTTGAGTTATGCAAGTGCGCCATACATTCCCGACAATCCCAAGGGTTGATCTGATACCACTTGTAACACCCCGCCTTACCACAACACAATATTGTCCGCTTTGCCCGTAGGCTCACGGCTTTGTTTCTGGTTGCTCGGGCAAACTTCCCAGAAGGGTCACCCATAAGGCATTGCTGCCGCCCGAGCACGCTTAACTATGGAGTTCTCCTCTCATCCACAGCCAATACGCCCAAAACGCGTTGTGTTATGTAAGGCCAATGATGTCACTTATATCCAGGATCTCCCTTGTATGTCAGCGATGTATGCTTTCACACCCCTCAACACAACTCAACGTCCTCGTTGAGTTATGCAAGTGCGCCATACACTCCCGACAATCCCAAGGGTTGCTCTGATACCACTTGTAACACCCCGCCTTACCACAACACAATATTGTCCGCTTTGCCCGCAGGCTCACGACTTTGTTTCTGGTTGCTCGGGGAAACTTCCCAGAAGGGTCACCCATAAGGCATTGATGTCACCCGAGCACGCTTAACTATGGAGTTCTCCTCTCATCCACAGCCAATACGCCCAAAACGCGTTGTGTTATGTAAGGCCAATGATGTCACTTATATCCAGGATCTCCCTTGTATGTCAGCGATGTATGCTTTCACACCCCTCAACACAACTCAACGTCCTCGTTGAGTTATGCAAGTGTGCCATACACTCCCGACAATCCCAAGGGTTGATCTGATACCACTTGTAACACCCCGCCTTACCACAACACAATATTGTCCGCTTTGCCCGTAGGCTCACGGCTTTGTTTCTGGTTGCTCGGGCAAACTTCCCAGAAGGGTCACCCATAAGGCATTGCTGCCGCCCGAGCACGCTTAACTATGGAGTTCTCCTCTCATCCACAGCCAATACGCCCAAAACGCGTTGTGTTATGTAAGGCCAATGATGTCACTTATATCCAGGATCTCCCTTGTATGTCAGCGATGTATGCTTTCACACCCCTCAACACAACTCAACGTCCTCGTTGAGTTATGCAAGTGTGCCATACACTCCCGACAATCCCAAGGGTTGCTCTGATACCACTTGTAACACCCCGCCTTACCACAACACAATATTGTCCGCTTTGCCCGTAGGCTCACGGCTTTGTTTCTGGTTGCTCGGGCAAACTTCCCAGAAGGGTCACCCATTTGGCATTGCTGCCACCCGAGCACGCTTAACTATGGAGTTCTCCTCTCATCCACAACCAATACGCCCAAAACGCGTTGTGTTATGTAAGGCCAATGATGTCACTTATATCCATGATCTCCATTGTATGTCGAAAGCGGACAATATTGTGTTGTGGTAAGGCGGGGTGTTACAAGTGGTATCAGAGCAACCCTTGGGATTGTCGGGACTGTATGGCGCACTTGCATAACTCAACAAGGACGTTGAGTTGTGTTGAGGGGTGTGAAAGCATACATCGCTGACATACAAGGGAGATCCTGGATATAAGTGACATCATTGGCCTTACATAACACAATGCGTTTTGGGCGTATTGGTTGTGGATGAGAGGAGAACTCCACAGTTAAGCGTGCTCGGGCGGCAGCAATGCCTTATGGGTGACCCTTCTGGGAAGTTTGCCCGAGCAACCAGAAACAAAGCCGTGAGCCTGCGGGCAAAGCGGACAATATTGTGTTGTGGTAAAGCGGGGTGTTACAAAAATCCTCTGAAACACTCTAGTTGTAGAAGCAGGATTCACATATTGATATGCAAATGCTAATTTCACAGTTGTATTTGGATTCTTTTGTTTGAGTTCCATAATGTAATCCCTTAACAAACCATACTGCTCATGAAAATCCCCCCTTAATTTATTATGTGCCTTTTCTTTAGCTCTGTATGCTGCCATCCTGCTAATACTAATTTGAATTTTCTGTTGTAATAGATCTTGAAGTGCTTCACCAGAAATTTCTGGATTTAACCTAACTATGTCACTCACATGCTCTGATAAAAAGGTAGAATTGGCTTGTGTGAGATCTCTAGTTCTTAGGCATTTGTGTCCTCACTTGTCTCCCCTTCTGTTGACCCCTTGACCCCCTCTTCTGTTGACCCCTTGACCCCCTCTTCTGTTTTGTTACTTGACCCCTTGACCCCCTTCCTTCTCACTTGTAATTTCCCAACCCTATTTACCAATGCAGGAATATGACCATGACACCTAGCTCTAAACCTCTCTTTGTCATTCTTAACTATCTTGATATCCCTTCTACTCTCAACTACATGATTCTTCAGCAAGGTTTTTATTTCCTTTCTATCTTTAAAAGACTGCCCAAGATAAAAAGGAGGTTTGATAAATCTCTCACTTGTTGAATTATGCTCTACCTTCAAGTTTCTTATTTTCTGCTTCCTTATAACCTCATCTTCACCAGAACCTACACCACTATCATACTCATCAAAATCTATACCTAGAACCTCATCACCCACATGTAGCTCACCAACAGCAGACTCCACTCCTTTCCCAACCCAATTCACATCATACCTTTCAAACTTTCCCTTAAAGTGAGACATATCAACTTCTACATCATGCACCTTGTCACCCATGTCTACATCAAACAACTCTTCTATTGTTGGTTCCTTTGTTTCATTAGCATTACCTTTACCTTTACTGCCATTACCCTCTAATTCATCCCCATTACCATCTAATTCATCCCCATTACCCTCTACTTCATTCCCATAACATTCTAAATCTATCCAATTAGCAGGCTCAACTAAATCATCATTTTGCTCAAACAACTTTCTACTTGACTCACTGATGAGCGATAATTATATAGACTTTTATCGCACTAGTTTTGGCCATTTTATAGTCATTTGAGTGAACTTGTGATATTTAATGGCATGAATATGTAATTTCAGGTTCATTGCTCGTGGCATGAAGGAAAACACCGAGAAATGATGATTAAAGAGTTAAAGGAAGACAAATGATGGTTCGGTGAAGAATCGGGTCGAGATTCAAGACTTAAGACGAAGAAACTTGTGTCAAAATGAAGCCTATGACCACGTGTTAGTATTTTGGGCATAACTTCTTCATCCGACTCCGTTTCTGACGAGTAAGTTGTCCATGGAAAGGCGAGAGAAAGATCTACAACTTTCGTGTTGATGTCCAGGGCCAGCGCCGCTCACATCAGAGCTAGCGCCGCTGGTGGCCCCTGTAGTCCCAGTTCGCGCGAAGATTCGTTCCTTGCTCTACCATTGAATGTCGATGACGCCCAACACGCTTATAATCGCGAAACCAATCTACTTGATGCTGAATCGAGCAAAGGAAAGTGCCCGGATCCTATCAAACTTGTGAAAAGAAAGTTTTCTTCTTTTTATGATTTTGAAGGAATTGACGGAAACGATGCAATGGGTGAAGAATCCCCAACAGATAAGGGGGCACTTGAAGAAGAGGAGAAGACGAATGTTGAAGAGGTTGAGATGAAGATCGATCATGAGACACCACATCCGGAACCGCACGAGTCAAGTAATCAGAATGGGAGTGACCGTGTTGATGTGGTATTGGAGGAAGAAGGTGAAGTAGTTTGGGATGAAGCCGAATGGGAAGACGAGCTTGAGATCATATGGGATGAAGAGTTAGTTACGACCCAGACCATGGAAACCAAGATTGTATCCACCATGAGGATTGTGCCGTCCGCCATTGAAGCTCATAAGGAAGAACGGGAAGACGTCAGTTGGGAGAAGTCCAACGTCCAAGGCGAGGTGTTCTCACTTTTCAAGTTTAGACCTCCCGACACTTTAAGTGTGGGGGAGTCTATAACCCCACCGACTCGAAACAAAGTGAATCCTATGTTCACTTATTCAGGTAAGTCGTTTGAACCCTATCTTGATTTTACATTTATACCTAATGATAATTGGCAGGTCCTGGAGATTGAAAGCTTAAAAGTCAAGAAGAAGATCGAAGAACTGGAACCTGACTCAGACGGAAGCAGCGTCGCTCCCACTGTTGGGGAGCACCGCTCGTGGCTCCTGGATAACAACCAGCACCGCTGGGGAGACCACCAGCGCCGCTCATGGCTACAGATCAGCAACCAGCGCCGCTGGGCAGCCCTGTCAGCGCCGCTGACAGCCCCACTTCTGGAACAGTCGCATTCTAAGTTTGTTTTGACCCGAAAATTGACTTCCAATCAGATTCAGATCATTTTTCTACAACAAACGGAGCATGAAACAGGTAAGCATTCCAACCCATTTGATTTGTTATTTACTGAAATGCTTTCCTTTGATTTGTTTGCAGGAGTGCCAAAGAAGTTGACATCTTTCAAGAAGATAATGGCACGAAAGAAGGAGCCGGATAAGGATGATATGGCTCTCACGATTGAGGAATGTGAGGACACGGGACAGGATCATTTGCAATCCGAGTCGGGTCATCTAGTGAGCTTTCTTAATCTTACTTATTGTGATTTTAATTATGATTTTAGTTGCATTAAGTTAAGTAATCTCAGGGCTAGTAGTAATTTCATGCACTATTATTTATTCTTTAAACTAGCCCGAGACCCCTTAGCTCCCGACCCGTTTGAATGGATGAACATGAGCTTTGAATTGAATTACTTGAAAATTGTGTGTCATAACGGTAATATCAAAGTTTTGTATGTTCGTATGAAAGGATACATTTTTAAGATGAATTTTGTAAAGAAAATGAATAATTTTTACATCTTAAAAATGAATTTCGTTAAGGTGAAGGAAATGGATTGGGTAATGCTCAAGATTAGATTCACATTTTTTTCACCTTATTCGCGTAAACCGCCCGACACTAGTGTGGGGGCGTTTAAGACCTCACCATGGTAAGAATACGGGGTCGGCCGAGGCCCGGTACCCGTCAGGTAACGTTCGAAGTGACTTATAGCTTCTTTGACGTTCTTTCCTTTCCTCTCCTCCAAGTTTTCTGAGTTCCTTCGTGCTTCAGTAGCTTCAACCATCTCCACGTCCATCGGTGTTTGATTTTTAGGGCTGGTTCGGGTGGTGACGGATTTGATTTCGCGAAATTCGGGACTGCAGGGGGTGCCAGCGGCGCTGGGTATGGTCGAGCGGCGCTGGGTCTCACCTGGGTGACTACCAGCGGCGCTGGATAGGTACCAGCAGCGCTGGGCATTACCTGGAGGGGTTCCGGGTCCAGCGGCGCTGGTGGTTCCGTGGCGGTTCCAGGTTTTCTGATTTTGCACAATTCGGCTTCTTCTTTCTCTCGAGAAGCTTGCTCTCTGCGTCTCTGGTCAATATGAAATTCCTTCAGCTGTTCCAAGTACTCTTCCTTTCGAATCTTCTTGTCTCTTTTGTCCAATTCCATTTTCTTTTCCACTCGCCCGTATTCTTCGTTCTCAAGGAACCCGTAAGCTATGTAATCTCCATCCTCCAAAAGCTCTTTCCCTAATATTCTTCTGATCATATCCGCGCTTCCCCTCCTTAATCCGTTGGCGAACTTCTTTAATAAGGTGGTACGGTTAATTTTGCAGATTACACAATGCTCTATGATGGTTTTTATCCTTTTCCATGCTATGCTTACCGATTCCCCTCTTTCTTGTCTAAACTTTTCTAACATATCTTTCAGCTCAAATTGATGATGCAACCTCACGCAATAAGGTACCTCTTCTCCTTTCTTGACTTCTTCCGCCAAAATTTGCACTCTTTCCCAGCCTTTGCTTACATTCTCTTTTTCATCCTCAAACTCTTCAAGTTCCGCTTCATAGAACCCATCATCCAAGTTTTTTATTCTGAACTCAGCTGGTTGAGTATGAAAACATCCATAAGCGGCTTTATCCATCGCTCGTCGAGCGTAGTCTTCCATTCCGTAGTAGAAAAAGTCCGTGAACTCCAAATTGTGGCAATACGTTTTCCTCCTTATTCTCCTCACGATAAGTTTCATACGCTCCCATGACTCATCTACCTCTTCATACTCATCTTGCTTAAAGTTTTGCATGTCCAAGATCGGATCGGTATTCTCAAAGTCAAATTGAAACTCTTCTTCCATAAAATCACCTTTAGTACACTTTTCCTCTTCTTTGACTTCAATGCACTTCACCTCATACTCTTGTGTCGCTTGTAAGTCTCCGTCAAACCATCTCCTGAAGCCCATAGGTATGCGAAATTGGTCCGCGTTCTTCGGATCTTGATTGAATAACTGCTGTTCCAAACCTTCAGGGGTTCCTAGCGGCGCTGGATTACCCACCCCCCCCCCCCCCCCCCCCCCCCCCCCCCCCAGCGGCGCTGGGTTGTCCTGATGGTTCCCGGTTCATCTTCTTCTTCGTATTGCGGTTCCTTCTTGGCCATCTTCAGCTCTGCATGCCTCCAATCATATCTCTTCTCATCTGGTTTCTTTCCTAAGATACTTTCCGGGCTGCCTTCGAATACACCTTCCGATTTGAGCTTGTAATCTTGTTCCTTTTGATGCACCTTTCTTTCGAGAAACTCAAAGGCTTCCTTGGTCTTGTTCAAGAATAGATTACTTGTGACTTCATAACATAGCTTGGCCCTTTCTTCATCTCTTAATCCATGATAAAACAAAGGAACGTAGTCCGCGGGCTTTAAATCTTCATCTCCAAGCAAGCTGACGGTTTCCTTGATCCTAAGCCACGCATTTTCCCAATTCTCGAACCACAACTGCTCAAAATATTCCACATTACGTCTAAGGATACTTTCTCGGCTATTGTCAAAGGGTCCACAAGTTGTCGAGGCGTGAAACGGGAAACCTGAGGGTTTACCAGTACTCCCCAGCGGCGCTGGAGAGCTACCAGCGGCGCTGGTCTGGGTGCCCAGCGATGCTGGGAAGTATCCAGCGGCGCTGGCATCAGTTGGGCAGTATTTATTTTCGTCTTTTTCCTTTTTGACGTCTTCCTCCATTCCCGAATCAGATTCTTCAAGTCCTTTCCAATGCATTGTACCTATCTTAGCTGAAACAAACTAAACGAAAACTAAAGAAAAAGAAAACAAGAACAAAAACGAACACGAAAACGATTAGTAACTTCAAGAACAATCTAAATTAACCTAAATGCAAACAATCTAAACATAATAACTAAAAACGATAAAACAAAAATATTTTTGGATTTTTGAAATTTTAAGAAAATGAAAATACTAGCTAAATTAAACTAAACCCTAATTTTGACTTAAAACCTAATTGACTTAACCTAAGTACTGAAAAGTAACTACTTCGTGCCGAAACACAAAATAGGATCGTATTACACTACTGAACTAAGAATGCGTCGCGTCCCCGGCAGCGGCGCCAAAAAGTACTTGATGTGGTTTTATTTTGTGACTTTTAAATTTATAAATTGTAATACAAGTAATTATCTGAAAACACACTCACTTACGAGCAGAGAACCCGGTCAGTGTAGTATGGTCAAGTGATAAGTTACAGGATCGTTCGCAGGGACGCGTTGCTTTACCTAATCTAGTAATATGTGTAATTCTAGCGGTTGTGGGGTTGTCGCGATTTCCTATTAAACTAATTAAAATACTGAAAAGTAAATAACCGCTTATTCAGCGAGAGGCTAAGTCTGAAAATAGTTTGAAAAAGCAAATAACAGTAATTAAATTAAAATACTTGTTTGGCATCTCCGATCTCATGGTACGACCAAATACTATCCTACCCATTTGCTAGACTGTTGGAAACTTAATCACGGCTCAGATTCTCGTTAGATTTACTTTGCCTAATTAACTAGTGTTGTCGCTAGACTCACACTACCCTATAAACAAATTCTCGTTAGATTAATTGTTTAAGCATTAATGACCTAAAGTTTGTGTTACTAATTCATCTTTTAGTTACCCGGCTCTTAAGCCATGACCAGATAGTAATTATCTCCGGTGACCACAGTGCTCGTTTCCAAGTCGAAGGATCGCGTCTGACATTGTTAAGCATCATGTTCTATTCATCCTAATTACTACGGTTCCGGATCCCTCGGTTACAAGTGAATCACCTTTTACGACTAGTTATAGACCGACTAGTGTTTTCCATCCTTATGTATTAATCCTAGTGTATGATTATAGACCGATCATCAGAATTAAATCAATACATGCAGATATAGAACCGATAATAATATGAAGAACTAGTAAAACATGGATCTACGATAAACAGTAAAACACACTGATGTGCTAAATCGAGTTTAAAAATTATAAACTAGAAATACCTAGAAACTCACTACTACACACTATCGGGCAGTGGACCCGTTCGTATGCAATATAGTTAAAAGGTAAGTCCGTGTTCGTTCTCGGGGAATGGTTTGAACTAGTTGTTTAATAAAATGGTTTGGAAAACAGGGTGTTGCTTCGAGTCTCACTTTGACAATTAAATTAAAATAAATTTAAAAAACAAAACGAATAAAAGTAAAGAAAAGCTTCAGACAATATTAATAAAGATCATCCACCTTGAATTCGCTAGACTTCAAACATGATTGCATTCAATTAAGACCAAATTCATTGAGTTGAAAAGATAATCGTAAAAGGATTAAGGTGTTCACGTGGTACCACCAACCGTGAGCAAATTACCCAATCACCTAAGTTGCTAGTTTAATTACCCAAGCCGGTACCACCAACCGTTATAAAACACGTTGACAAAATGACTCCTTTTATTAAAATGATATTCACTATCATACCATGAATTAGTGATAATTGCTCATAGACAAACAACCATTTGAAAATCACATATGCATCCAACTAGTACCACTAACGAAGAACACACATGCCACCAATATCATAATAATATATAAAAGGAATTAAATCATCAAGATCTCGACACAACGATAATTGAAATCAACTCTTTGAATTAAAACATATAGCAATCACATCATTCGTCTAGTTTCCTCAAGGTGGATGATTGAATGTTTAGCCACTCATGATTAATTTAAAATAACAATCAAAATAAAGAAGAACATGATGTACCAATCGTTCTTGAAATTGAAATTGCAAGACAATAAAATAGATACGATCTAAGTGGGTGCCCGTGGATCTTCAATGAATCGGACGAAGAAATTTACCCTTGATCCTTGACGGAATTCCTTGGAGAGCAGCTCTTAGAAAGAATTTGGATAAATTAGGAATTAGGTTTTTGTTTTCTATTTATACCCCTTGGAAATCTGATGCAAACATGGCCAAAAGCCCTTCAGCCCCGTCGTCCCACTGCGGCGCAGTGGATATTAACTGATCTTGGTCACCCCCACTGCGGCGCAGTCTAAAACTGCTGACCGAGTTCCCACTTTTCCACTAGCTGACTGCGGCGCAGTGGGCTGGTGATGCTCCCACTGCGGCGCAGTCCAATCCTACTGATCCGAAGACAACCTTTTCACTATGAAATTGCTGAAATTTTCTATCTTCTCAACTTTAAACAACTCTCGAACTCACAAATCGACTTCTTGGCCTCAGAAATCATCCGAAATTGCACCAAATGGACACGTAACTTGTTTAGAGCCTGAAAACACTAACAAACAACATAAACGCGCCAAATGCACACAAAATCGACTTAAAACACTTAATAAAATGGCCAATAATGATGTGGGCGATATGTATAAATTGGTCACATCAAATCCCCCACACTTGAGCATTGCTTGTCCTCAAGCAAATCCGGAATTAAAGTAAAAGTATTCCTTGGCAATGAAGCTATAGAAACAAATTACGAGTATCAAAAAGAAGCCACACCAAGCATGTCAATGACAAAAAGTTGGGTGAAGCAGTTTTAATCTTAAATGAAACCCCGAAATGTTTGACAATATCTGAACAGTCCACAAGCCTCAATAACACGACTAAGCAAAGTGAAACAAATGAGCCTATCAAAATCATCCTACTCCAACGAACTTACTATTGGGGTTGAATATATATATGAATAACCACTCATTGCTCGGTCGTGATGCATATCTTACCATAGGCTTGAACAAGGATCATAGCTCCACCGACGTGGCGTAAGCACCAAGTACATCATCTAAATAGGCATATAGGACGGTTGTATAGTTAGGCTAAGGTATATATAATGGATATTTACAATGGAGTATGGGAGTGTAGGTTAGAAATGACAGGAAACAATCAAAAGTATAGGGTATGTATGAAATATGTACAAAATAGTCTAATCAAAACCCGTACCATTGATTGCCAACAAACTACCAACCCCTAAGATGTTATCCCGCTAAGACACCTCAAAAATACCAAGCAAAACCCGACACCATTGTGGTGTATCAACTTCAAACAACTTAAATTCAACCAAGTCTTCCATTCTTAATGATACAACAAAACTTTAGACATCTAAAAATGAGAAGTACCCACTAGTAGCCCAAGTTCTTTTCTTTTTTTTTTTTTTTTTTTTTTTTTTTTTATTTTTTTTTTTTTTTTTTTTTATTTTTTTTTTTTTTTTTTTTTTCTTTATTCATGAACCATTTTTACTCTACTAGTTCTTTATATAACAAGTTCCTTTTTCTGGATAACTCTAAAACCTTTTTTTTTTCCTTTTCATCATTTTTATTTTTTTTCTTTTTTTTTTTTTTTTTTTTTTTTTTTTTTTTTTTTTTTTTTTTTTTTTTTTTTTTTTTTCTTTATTCATGAACCATTTTTACTCTACTAGTTATCCTTTCTTTTTTTTTTTCTTTTTTCATTTTTTTTTTTTTTTTCTTTTTTTTTTTTTTTCTTTATTCATGAACATTTTTTTTCTTCCTTTTTTTTTTCTTTTTCATCATTTTTTTTTTTTTTTTTTTTTTTTTTTCTTTATTCATGAACATTTTTTTTTTTTTTTTTCTTTATTCATCATTTTTTTTTTTTTTTTTTTCTTTTTTTTTTTCTTTATTCATGAACATTTTTTCTTTTTTTTTTTCTTTATTCATGAAACATTTTTTTTTTTTTTTTTTTTTTTTTTTTTTTTTTTTTTTTTTTTTTTTTTTTTTTTTTTTTCTTTATTCATGAACCATTTTTTCTTAGTTTTTTTTTTCTTTATTCATGCTTTTTTTTTTTTTTTTCTTTTTCATCATTTTTTTTTTTTTTTTTTTTTTTTTTCTTTTTCATCATTTTTTTTTTTCATTTTTTCTCTTTTTTTTTTTTTTTCTATTTTTCACTTTTTTTCTTTATTCATGAACCATTTTTTCTTTTTTCATTTTTTCTCTTTTTTTTTTCTTTATTCATGAAACATTTTTTCTTTTTTTTTTTTTTTTTTTTTTTTTTTTTTTTTTTTTTTTTTTTTTTTTCTTTATTCATGAACATTTTTTTTTTTTTTTCTTTATTCATGAACATTTTTTTTCTTTATTCATGAACATTTTTACTCTTCATCAGTTAGCTAAAACTAAAAGTTAACCTTATATTCGTGTTAATACCTCTAAAACCGTTCTATAATTCCACAAGTCCTACATCTCAATCTTACTTCCTTCTGCTGACTAGTTAAGCACTTAATTAAAGTTTGTATAGCAATCAGATCTACTAGCTACTAGCAAGGCATTTATATTTCATCGTTTGTGTACTTGTGAGTCACTACTTAGACATACTCTCACACTAAAGTCATGCTCGCTAGCTAAACACTAAAGCAGTTATACGATATTATCATCTTTAATAGTTGAGACAGCGGTGACAGGTCGGTGGTTCCCTACGCGCAAAGCGACATAACTTGATGTGTATAAATTTTACTCGTTAATAGTTCTTTGAACTCTTTTATTTAATCTACTGATTGCCTTTTCTTAAGATTATTACATTATTCATGCAATAGACATTATCAGAGACCCCAGATGGCTCATACACTTACTCCCATGCAACTAGTTCACAATCAATAGTGTAAGAATTAAGGCGAACCATATGTCTAAAGTTCCTACACAAGCACGTATATAATTAAGTCCAATTAATACACCTATACTAATGACTAGATAGCTCTAATTGCTAGGCATATTAAAGTCCGGTTAAATGTGCTATGGCAAACATAATCGCATACAGTTTCAGTCTAAGCTCTAATCCATTTGAAAAAATGAACAGCTACAAATCTATAGTCAAACTAACAGTTCTAACTAACCGTTCATCTACCAAAGCTAATATTGCTTAGTTATCGTCATCTTTTGTCTACTTGCAAAGCTATATTGCTTAGTTATCGTCATCTTTTGTCTACTTGCAAAGCTTATATTCTCAAAATGTTTTTCAGACACAAGAAAAATTTTAATTTTGCATGAATTAAGTAGTAGAAAACTTATGATTAAAAAAATTAAACAACAAAAAAAAAAAAAAACAACCTCCCCCCCCCCCCCCCGCCCCCCCCGAATAAAGAAGTAGAAAACTTGAAAATTTGGATGCATTAAACACCGGGTTTTTCCTATTCCATCCCCCCACACTTAAATTGTACAACATCCTCGTTGTACTAAACATTAGAAACAAAAGGGAAATAGGAAAAACAGTGAAGAGTTAAAGGATAACGAAACTTCCCGGGTTTATATTGCATGAATTGTTGGAGATGGCATAAGCTCGGTTGACTGTGAAAGAACCTCGTGAAACCTTGAGTCAACTCCGTTGATGGCGATCCATTGAAGTTCCTCAATCTCCTTTTCTTTTTGGTATTTTTGATTTTTTTTTTTTGGATTTTTCGGTTTTTCTGATTTTTTTGGTTTTTTCTGTGATCTGGATGTGCTAACGAAGGTTTGAGCGGCTCTTGATAAGTTTTGGGTGATTGAGAGAGGGGTTAGGAATGTGTTTACAAGGTTTAAAATGAAGTTCGAACTGCCACTGGACCTCTGAGCGGCGCTGGGAATGCATCTGCTGCTCCCAGCGGCGCTTAAGTGGGCCCAGCGGCGCTAGAGGGTCCTGAATGACGAAATCTGCTCAAAATCAAAGTTGTAGCTCTCTCTCTCCCGGTTCCGTGTCCTGGTCACTCGTCGAAAACGGACATCGGATGAAAAAGTTATGGCCAAAATACCAAGACAGCGCCAAACTCTTCAGATTAATCATTTCTCCTCCGCCTTGAGTGTTGAATCACGAACCGATGCTTCTCCAAACCGTCACTATACCTCTTTGAGCTTGTGTAACCCTGTTCCTTGATGTTCTCCTCCTCAACACTTGCAATGATCTACAAAGCTCATAATTAACCTGTCGTCTGCACATCTAAATCAAAATATCAAATTTGAAAAGACAAAACAAAAACGAAAAACACAATTACTTGCTTGTTCAACCAAAATAGAACAAGAAGCAATATTATTTTAACACATGGATAAACTAAAACATGAAAAATAAAACAATGACTTGGGTTGTTGATGAGCGTCCATTTTGTGATAAAAACCCCTATCGAAAGGCCTCATTTCTATGTCTAAAATGAGTTAATATTCCGGAAGATGCGAGAGAGGGTAAATGGCATCAAGTAACTCAAGATGAAGGCCTATGAAGTTACAAGACACAAGGAGGTGATTCAGGAGCCGAACGAAGAAGTACGAACAACAACAGCAACTGCCAGCGCCGCTGGCCCAGTCCCAGTGCCGCTGGGAAGCCCAGATCAGCAACCGACTTTCAGCTCTATATAAGTCAAACTAACCCTCGAAACCCGAAGAGAGAGCCGATTCAGCAGCCCTAGCCGCCCACATCAAACCCTAAGGTCGACTTTGCAGATTCCAAGAAGGTTTTGGAGCTTCTAACACCTTCTGATCTTCATCCTCAGCCTAGATCTACTCTTTTATTTTACTTTCATTTGGTAAACAATGTCTTTCATCTTTTCAGACTTTGTTATTCCTTTAATAATGTTAGGCTAGTAGGCTGTATACTTGTTTGGATCAATGTGATCATGTAGACGTTTATTGTTTTACTTTATTTGTTAGAATCTGTTGGAGTGTGTGATGTGACCAATTTATACATATCGCCCACATCATTATTGGCCATTTTATTAAGTGTTTTAAGTCGATTTTATGTGCATTTGGCGCGTTTATGTTGTTTGTTAGTGTTTTCAGGCTCTAAACAGGTTACGTGTCCATTTGGTGCAATTTCGGATGATTTCTGAGGCCAAGAAGTCGATTTGTAAGTTCGAGAGTTGTTTAAAGTTGAGAAGATAGAAAATTTCAGCAATTTCATAGTGAAAAGGTTGTCTTCGGATCAGCAGGATTGGACTGCGCCGCAGTGGGAGCATCACCAGCCCACTGCGCCGCAGTCGGCTAGTGGAAAAGTGGAACTCGGTCAGCAGTATTAGACTGCGCCACAGTGGGGGTGACCAAGGCCCACTGCGCCGCAGTCAGACAAGGTGGAAACGAGCACCTAGATCAGTTAATATCCACTGCGCCGCAGTGGGGGCATCACTGGCCCACTGCGCCGCAGTGGGACGACGGGGCTGAAGGGCTTTTGGCCATGTTTGCATCAGATTTCCAAGGGGTATAAATAGAAAACAAAAACCTAATTCCCAATTTATCCAAATTCTTTCTAAGAGCTGCTCTCCAAGGGATTCCTTCAAGGATCAAGGGTAGATTTCTTCGTCCGATTCATTGAAGATCCACGGGCACCCACTTAGATCGTATCTATTTTATTGTCTTGCAATTTCAATTTCAAGAACGATTGGTACATCATGTTCTTCTTTTATTTTGATTGTTATTTTAAATTAATCATGAGTGGCTAAACATTCAATCATCCACCTTGAGGAAACTAGACGAATGATGTGATTGCTATATGTTTTAATTCAAAGAGTTGATTTCAATTATCGTTGTGTCGAGATCTTGATGATTTAATTCCTTTTTATATATTATTATGATATTGGTGGCATGTGTGTTCTTCGTTAGTGGTACTAGTTGGATGCATATGTGATTTTCAAATGGTTGTTTGTCTATGAGCAATTATCACTAGTTCATGGTATGATAGTGAATATCATTTTAATAAAAGGAGTCATTTTGTCAACGTGTTTTATAACGGTTGGTGGTACCACGTTATCTTCACATAGGCACAATTGTTAATTCGATAGTCAAGCAAACTAATTGTTGGTAAGGTTGTCTAGGCATTGGTGGTACCGGCTTGGGTAATTAAACTAGCAACTTAGGTGATTGGGTAATTTGCTCACGGTTGGTGGTACCACGTGAGCACCTTAATCCTTTTACGATTATCTTTTCAACTCAATGAATTTGGTCTTAATTGAATGCAATCATGTTTGAAGTCTAGCGAATTCAAGGTGGATGATCTTTATTAATATTGTCTGAAGCTTTTCTTTACTTTTATTCGTTTTGTTTTTTAAATTTATTTTAATTTAATTGTCAAAGTGAGACTCGAAGCAACACCCTGTTTTCCAAACCATTTTATTAAACAACTAGTTCAAACCATTCCCCGAGAACGAACACGGACTTACCTCTTAACTATATATACTGACCGGGTTCTCTGCTCGTAAGTGAGTGTGTTTTCAGATAATTACTTGTATTACAATTTATAAATTTAAAAGTCACAAAATAAAACCACATCAAGTACTTTTTGGCGCCGCTGCCGGGGACGCGACGCATTCTTAGTTCAGTAGTGTAATACGATCCTATTTTGTGTTTCGGCACGAAGTAGTTACTTTTCAGTACTTAGGTTAAGTCAATTAGGTTTTAAGTCAAAATTAGGGTTTAGTTTAATTTAGCTAGTATTTTCATTTTCTTAAAATTTCAAAAATCCAAAAATATTTTTGTTTTATCGTTTTTAGTTATTAAGTTTAGATTGTTTGCATTTAGGTTAATTTAGATTGTTCTTGAAGTTACTAATCGTTTTCGTGTTCGTTTTTGTTCTTGTTTTCTTTTTCTTTAGTTTTCGTTTAGTTTGTTTCAGCTAAGATAGGTACAATGCATTGGAAAGGACTTGAAGAATCTGATTCGGGAATGGAGGAAGACGTCAAAAAGGAAAAAGACGAAAATAAATACTGCCCAACTGATGCCAGCGCCGCTGGATACTTCCCAGCATCGCTGGGCACCCAGACCAGCGCCGCTGGTAGCTCTCCAGCGCCGCTGGGGAGTACTGGTAAACCCTCAGGTTTCCCGTTTCACGCCTCGACAACTTGTGGACCCTTTGACAATAGCCGAGAAAGTATCCTTAGACGTAATGTGGAATATTTTGAGCAGTTGTGGTTCGAGAATTGGGAAAATGCGTGGCTTAGGATCAAGGAAACCGTCAGCTTGCTTGGAGATGAAGATTTAAAGCCCGCGGACTACGTTCCTTTGTTTTATCATGGATTAAGAGATGAAGAAAGGGCCAAGCTATGTTATGAAGTCACAAGTAATCTATTCTTGAACAAGACCAAGGAAGCCTTTGAGTTTCTCGAAAGAAAGGTGCATCAAAAGGAACAAGATTACAAAAGCAAGTATGATTTCTTAAGCAAGCTCAAATCGGAAGGTGTATTCGAAGGCAGCCCGGAAAGTATCTTAGGAAAGAAACCAGATGAGAAGAGATATGATTGGAGGCATGCAGAGCTGAAGATGGCCAAGAAGGAACCGCAATACGAAGAAGAAGATGAACCGGGAGACGTCAAGACATCCCAGCGCCGCTGGGGGGAGAATCCAGCGCCGCTAGGAACCCCTGAAGGTTTGGAACAGCAGTTATTCAATCAAGATCCGAAGAACGCGGACCAATTTCGCATACCTATGGGCTTCAGGAGATGGTTTGACGGAGACTTACAAGCGACACAAGAGTATGAGGTGAAGTGCATTGAAGTCAAAGAAGAGGAAAAGTGTACTAAAGGTGATTTTATGGAAGAAGAGTTTCAATTTGACTTTGAGAATACCGATCCGATCTTGGACATGCAAAACTTTAAGCAAGATGAGTATGAAGAGGTAGATGAGTCATGGGAGCGTATGAAACTTATCGTGAGGAGAATAAGGAGGAAAACGTATTGCCACAATTTGGAGTTCACGGACTTTTTCTACTACGGAATGGAAGACTACGCTCGACGAGCGATGGATAAAGCCGCTTATGGATGTTTTCATACTCAACCAGTTGAGTTCAGAATAAAAATCTTGGATGATGGGTTCTATGAAGCGGAACTTGAAGAGTTTGAGGATGAAGAAGAGAATGTAAGCAAAGGCTGGGAAAGAGTGCAAATTTTGGCGGAAGAAGTCATGAAAGGAGAAGAGGTACCTTATTGCGTGAGGTTGCATCATCAATTTGGGGGACGAACAACCAAGGGGTCCAAATGACACTCGCTATGGCGAGAGGGTCCGTACGATCCCAACTGGCCATGGTTCCGCCATTAGACCTCCAACCATTGATCACACTTTTGCTTTGAAAGGAAACCATCTAAAGAGCATAGAAGAGCATCAATTTGATGGGAAACGGAAATAGGATCCTTACGAACACTTGGATAGGTTTGAAAAGTTGGCTCGGCTATATCAATATGGGCAAAAGCAAATGAATGCCGTGAAACTTGAGACATTTCCCATGTCAATCACCGGAGAAGCACTTGATTGGTTCAATGATCTTCCAGAAAATTCTATTACTACTTGGAACCAACTCAAGGAGGCTTTCATTGGTGAGTTTTATTCACTTAGAACTCAAAGAAGGTTGGAGAAAATGATTAGATCTTTTGAACAAGATGATGGAGAAGATGTTGTTGAGGCTTGGATTCGTTTCAAGGAAATGTTGAGAAATTGTCCAGGTCACGATTTGACTAGGGAAAAATATGTGGAGCTTTTCTTTGATGGGTTAGATAAAAAGTCTAAACGAGAATTGGGATATGCTTTCGGGGGTAGTTTCAATAAAATTACACCCAATGAAGGTTATCAAATCTTGTAAGACATGGCGAAGGATAGCTCAACTTTGGATGATGAAAGGTTTTTGAAGAATGAGAGAAAGATGAAGAGAGGTACTAACCAAGGGAGAGTTGCTAAGGTTGAAGCTAGCAGTGACCCAGGGGTTATCGGAGAGATTAGGGCGCTATCTGAGCGCATGGAAAAGGGGTTTGCTACTCAAGAGAATAGGTTTGGAGCAATTGAGAGGGATGTTAAGGTAGTAGCCGATGGTTGTGATCATTGTGGTGATATGCACTATTCTGATGAGTGTCCAAATCGGGCACCCGAAGATGTGAGTTATGTTCAAAATCAACCCCAAGGGAATTTCTACCGCAACACCGGTTTCCAGAACCGGCCTTCAGGTAATACTTCTTATAACTCTTCTTTTCAGTCTAATAATTCTCGTTTTTCAGGTAATAGGTGTCAAAGAGATAATTATCAGAATCAGCCACAACAGCAGACTCAGCAAGGACAAGGATCATGTTCTTCTTCTTCTAATGCCGATCCTAATGCCGAGTTGAGAGAAATGATGAAGCAGTTGGCTAGTAATCAGGTTGAAACAAATACTAGCATTCAAATGATCAGGGAAGATACTAAGACTTTGAGTGAGAGGTTGGATTAGTTAAGTGGGAAGGTGGAGATCAACATGAAAAACCAGGGAGTTAATTTCAAGGATCTCGAAAGTAGGATGGCCGCTCTTGCTAGGCCCACGGGGACTCTTCCTAGCAACACACAGCAGAATCCTAGACCTCAGTTTAGTCTTGGACAGAATCAAGGACAAAATCAGGGACAGAAATACACTCCACCTCCAGTCCGCAATGAGCAAGCCAAAGCCATCACCACTCGTACTGGTAGGTCTTATGACTCACCTCCTATGCCTAATGTTGTTGTTTCAGATGTGCAGGATAAAGGGAGTGATGATGATGAGGTTGATGAAGAGATTGAAATGGAGGAAGATTCAACCGTGAAGACTCCAGTCACTCCACCAAAACCGGATGTGGTTCCAGAGGTTAAACCATACAAGCCAAAGATACCATTTCCACAGAGGTTCAAAAAGGCAAACCTGAAGGAGCAATATAACAAGTTTGTGGAGATGATTACAAATGTTCACATTAATGTGCCTTTAGTTGATCTTATTCAGGGGATGCCCCACTATGCCAAGTTCATTAAGGAGCTTGTGACTGACAAAGGAAAGATGGATGAGGTGAAAGCTACTTATCTTAATGCCGAGTGTTCTGCTATCTTGCAGAACCGCATCCCGCCTAAGCTAAAAGATCCAGGGAGTTTTCTTATTACTTGTTCTATTAGTACTCTTACTTGTAAGGCACTTGCTGATTTAGGTGCTAGCATTATTTTGATGCCTTACTCGGTTTGGAGTAAGTTGGCTCTAGGAGTTTTGAGACCTACCCGCATGAGTATTAGATTAGCTGACCATTCTTTTCAGTATCCCATTGGGATTGCTGAAAACATGACTATCCGGGTAGGCCATATTGTGTTTCTAGTTGACTTCGTTATCCTCGAGATGGAGGAAGATACGAAGGTACCCTTATTCTTGGACGACCATTCCTTAATACCACGGATGCTATCATCCGTGTGAAGGATAAGGAAATTTCTTTGGGTGTGGGTACGGATAGAATTATGTTTAATGTTGAAAAGTCTATCAAGCATTCATATTCTAATGATGAGTCTTGTTTCAGGATTGACGTTATTGATGATGCTTTAGACCGAGAGTTTCAGGAACTAATGGAGACCGACACTGGAGACGAGGAGATTGCTAATTTAGGATCGGGAGATATATCTGATGATGATTTGTTTGCAGAGGTTATGGCGCTTAGCTTGATGAGACACCTCCCGAGGATGAGAGTTTTGAGGAGGTTGTTGCTGATGGAAGTTCGAGGGTACCGAATTCTATTGATGTACCACCCACTGATTTGGAGCTTAAGCCATTACCTTCCCATTTGGAGTATGCTTATTTGTCAGGTGAATCTTCTTTACCCGTAGTTATCTCGTCCTCACTCTCGAGTGACGAGAAGGATTGTCTTTTGTCTGTGCTTCGAGCCCATAAGCGGGCTTTTGCTTGGAAGACCATCGATATTCCAGGTATTAGTCCTAACTTTTGCCAGCATAAAACAGATTTTGTTGATGATGTTAAGCCCGTTGTCCAGAGACAAAGGAGGCTTAATCCGAACATGAAAGAAGTTGTTAAGAAAGAGGTCATTAAGTTGTTAGATGCTGGGATCATTTTTCCTATTGCTGATAGTCCTTGGGTTAGTCCTGTTCATTGTATGCCCAAAAAGGGGGGCATGACAGTTATTGAGAATGAGAATAAGGAACTCTTGGCCACTAGGACTATAACGGGTTGGCGGGTTTGTATTGATTTTCGTAAGCTTAATGATGCCACCCGTAAGGATCACTTTTCCCTTCCTTTCATTGATCAGATCTTAGAAAGACTTGCAGGTAATGAATATTTTTGTTTCTTAGATGGGTTTTCCGGGTACTTCCAAATACCCATTGATCCCAAGGACCAAGAAAAGACCACCTTCACATGCCCATTTGGTACTTTTGCTTATCGACGAATGCCGTTTGGTTTGTGTAATGCCCCAGGCACCTTTCAAAGGTGCATGATAGCTATTTTCCAAGACATGCTTGAAACCTCCATGGAGGTTTTCATGGATGATTTCTCGGTTTTTGGGGACTCTTTTCATACTTGCTTGCATAATTTGGAAAGGATGTTAGAACGGTGTGAGAGGGCACACCTTGTTTTGAATTGGGAAAAGTCCCATTTTATGGTGACCGAGGGAATTGTTTTAGGGCATAAAGTGTCTAAGGCCGGGATTGAAGTTGATAGGGCTAAGATAGATGTTATAGCCAAATTACCCCCGCCTTCCAATGTGAAAGGGGTAAGGAGTTTTCTTGGACATGCCGGTTTTTATCGCCGTTTTATTAAGGATTTTTCTAAGATTACTCGTCCTATGACCCACTTGTTGGAGAAGGACGTCCCTTTTGTGTTTGATGATGCTTGTTTGAGTGCATTTCAGGTTTTAAAGGAGTAGTTGACTAATTCCCCTATCATGGTTGGACCGGATTGGGAATTGCCATTTGAATTGATGTGTGATGCAAGTGACTATGCTGTGGGAGCCGTGCTTGGGCAAAGGGTTGATAAGCATTTCAAGCCAATTTACTTTGCTAGTAAGACCTTGAACCACGCTCAGCATAATTACACCACTACTGAGAAGGAGTTGCTTGCCGTGGTCTTTGCCTTTGATAAGTTTAGATCTTATTTGGTGTTGAGTAAGACCATTGTTTTCACCGACCATTCAGCCCTTAAGTACTTGTTCTTGAAGCAAGATGCTAAACCTAGGCTTATCCGATGGATTTTGTTGTTACAAGAGTTTGATATAGAGATTAAGGATAAGAAAGGTGCTGAAAACTTGGCGGCCGACCATTTGAGTCGTTTGGAAGATCCTCACCGGGAGGAACTTCGAGATGGGGAGATTAATGATCACTTCCCCGATGAGTCTTTAATGTTTATTTCTAACTCTGATGATGCTCCTTGGTTTGCAGATATTGCTAATTATTTGGTTGCAGGTGAGATACCGAATGATTTCACGTCCCAACAAAAGAAGAAGCTCATATCGGATGCTAAGCACTATTTTTTGTATAGTCCATACTTGTTTCGTGTTTGTGCAGATGGTATGGTAAGGAGATGTGTAGCTGGAGCTGAGACGAGGGAGATTCTTGATGCTTGTCACTATGGTCCAACTGGAGGTCATTACGGTCCTTCAGTTACTGGTAAGAAAGGTTTTGATGCAGGTTTCTATTGGCCTACAATTTTCAAGGAGGCCCAGACTTTGGTAGAGACTTGTGACATTTGTCAAAGACAAGGGAGCATTACTAAGTGGGATGAGATGCCTCAACAAAGCATTCAGGTATGCGAGGTATTTGATATTTGGGGTATAGACTTCATGGGACCATTCCCACCGTCTAATAAGTTTCAATATATTCTTGTCGCCGTTGACTACGTGTCTAAATGGGCCGAAGCCAAGGCTTTGCCCATGAATGACGCGAGGGTAGTCATTGATTTTTTGAAACAATTATTCTGTCGATTTGGTTGCCCTAGAGCTTTGATTAGTGACCGAGGAACCCATTTTGCAAATCATCAATTAGCTAAGGTCATGAAGAGGTATGGTGTTGTGCATTATTTTTCTACTTCTTATCATCCACAAACTAGTGGACAAGTAGAAAACACCAATAGGGCTTTGAAAAGGATTTTAGAGAAAACTGTTGGAGATAACCCCAAGGTTTGGTCGAAGAAGTTGGATGACGCCTTGTGGGCGTTTAGGACGGCTTTTAAGACGCCGATTGGCACCACGCCATACCGGTTGCTCTATGGCAAAACTTGCCATCTTCCTATTGAGATAGAGCATAAGGCGTATTGGGCGTTGAGGAATCTGAATTTGGATATGATGGAAGCTAGTGAACTTAGAATGTTGCAACTTCATGAGCTTGATGAGCTTAGGCTAGGTGCTTATGAGAATTCTAGGCTTTACAAGGAAAGGACCAAAGTTTGGCATGATAAGAGGATCCATAGGAAGGAGTTTAAGGTTGGAGCTAAGGTTTTGTTATTCTTGTCTAAATTTAAGATTAAGCAACCTAAACTCACTTCTAGATGGATTGGACCGTTTGTGATTAAGCATGTGTATCCATCGGGTTATGTAGAGTTGTTTAAGCGTAATGGTGACGGGTCATTCATTGTTAATGGTCATAGGCTTAAGTTGTATTTGGAAGAAGAGCAAGTTGATGGGATAATCGAGGAGATCCCCATTTTTGAATTGGAAGCTTGAAAGTTGGTCGAGTCTAGCTAAAGACTCGTTAATAACTTAAGCGCTTCTCGGGAGGCAACCCGTGTTATTTTATCGCATTTTATTTTCTTTTGATTAGTTAGATTTGATTTTGATTTGTCAAGAAAGTGCAGGTGCAGATTTGGTGTGAAGCGGATTGAGGTAAGTTGTTTTTAGTTTGTCATACAAAAAAAATTTCTAAGGCAAAATGAGGGAATTCGGAACAGTGAATCCCCACTGCGCCGCAGTGGGGGTGGAATGAGCTGACTGCGCCGCAGGCAAAATCTTCTGCCCAATGTTGGAATAAGCCCCACTGCGCCGCAGTGGGAATGATGCACCTCCACTGCGCCGCAGTGGGAGGCCGGGTAGGTCAAAGTAAGGGCCAGGTAAGTTTTGTTCTTCACTTTATCACTTTTCACTCTTTCTTCTTCTTTGCTCTCATCTAAAAGCAAAACTCCCAAGATCTCCATTCTCCTCCATCTTTAATCACTTTTCCAGATTTTCATCTTCATACATTGCATCATGGGAAGAGGAGTAAGTTTTCTTGATTATTTTCTTTATTTTACTTAATTTTTGATTTTTAATTTCTAGGGTTTTCAATTCCGAATTAATTCGTGGGTTTTGTTGTTTAAGGGCTATTGATGCTAATGGGGTGGTTAATTTCTCAATTCAAACACTTGTTCTTCCGAATTTGACTTTGAAATTGAAGTTAGGGTTTTGAAAAATTTGGGGATTTATGGATGAATAAGTGTGGGGGTGGGGGGGAAGTAATGTTTGATTATGTGGTGATTATTGCTTGTTGTTGCTGATGGAATGATTAATTGCCCCTAATTTTTGGCTGCCTGTCGTAATGAAAACAAGAACCTACCCAGATTTCTTAGCCCACTGCGCCGCAGTGGTGTTGTGTGTTAGCCCACTGCGCCGCAGTGGCCGCACCTGACCTGCACATTGTTACTTGCCTCACTGCGCCGCAGTGAGGACCAGCCAGTCCCACTGCGCCGCAGTGGGAATCTTCTGACCCGCAGTTGAGTTTGATGTTGAATGAGGTTTCAAGTTTTGCATTCCACATTTAACGTGTTTGTTTGCTTTAATGTTTGTGATTGCAGACTACTACTACTGATAAGAGGAAGCAAGCGGAGGTGGGACAATCTAGCGGGACTGCCGATGTCTCCGCTAAGACGGCTAGGAGAGAACCAGCGGTACCTCCTCTTAATTTTTGGCCGGGTGCATTGAACGAGAAGCATGCATGGTTAGAGTTTGATGGGGCTAGGCAACCCCACAAGAACAATTATTTGAACAAGCTTTACACGCTTCATAAGCAAGTTGTTTGCCCACCCAGGTATCTTGCTCAATCTGATGCTCGGTTTTTTGGGGTTCAGGGTGATATTGGAAGGTGGTTTAGTATAGAAGCGAGGGTTGGTGATAGGACAGTTAATAGTGATATGTGGCAATAAATTTTTCTTAACAGGGAACCTGTCTATCGTGAGTTATGCCTTGAGTTTTATTCTAGTTTGAAATTGACTAAGGAATTGAATAAGATCAAGGATATTTTTGAAGAAATGGTTGTTTTGTTTTACTGTGGGGGACAGCAGAGGAAGCTGTCTATAGCTGAGTTTGGGTTTTATGCTGGTATGTATTCTAGGCAAGAGTTGGATAACCAGGACTTCAGGCAACTTTTGAGACAGGGTTTTTATGTCAAAGGTGATTTGGGTGATGGTGAGTCCATTCCACATTATTGGGGTCGGATTTCTGGAGGAGAGGCTTGGCCTTCTGGTGGGACGGTTAGTGTGTCTAAGATCCACAGTGTTAAGCTTCGGTTGCTTCACAGGATGATAGTTACGTTTTTGGTCCAGAGGTCTACTCATTGGGACAAGGCATACCAGACTGATTTGTGGTTGTTAAAGCTGTTTTCAGAGGGGGCTCCTAGGAAGTTTGCATTGGCCCCGATGGTTGTGATTGATCGCATGTGTAATCATTCTGACTCAGAGTTGGTTTTGGGACATTTCATAACCCGGATTTACAAGAGGATGGGTGTATTTGATTCTGAGGAGTGCCAGACCCATCTGTCTCCACAAGTTAATCAGGAAGATTTCCATGTTAAAGAGTTGATTCGGGGGAAGATAGTGAAGAAGAAGCAGGGGATCCAGCCTGCTAGATTGTTGGATGACACTGGTGTTGTTGAGGAACCACCTCCAGACTTGGAGGCTGCTGATGTAGAGATGGGTGATGCTTCCCAGGAGCCACCTAGGATGCGTGGTCATAGCATCCCTGTCCCGAGCTCCTTTGATCTTACGCTTTTGGGACAGACTGCTCAGAATATATATGATGATCAGCAGGCTAGCCGCCGGGCTTTTGATGACTACCAGCGGAGGATGGATCAGGACATCACCTGGATTGGATCACAGCAGGCCCACACTAACTATAGCCTTGATTATTATCAGCCTATGTGGGATGCTCAGTATCATGGCCGGGAGTTTGTTCGACCTGACCCGATTCCTCCATTCTCTCCACCGTCTATTTATGTCCCTGATTATCGTCAGGGGGGTCAGCCTTTTTTCTCTCAGACGACTGTTCCGGGGAACATGTCACCACGACCCCATGATTTAGGAGGTTCTCCCCGTGGTCCAGTACAGTTTGGGGTTTTTCAGGGTGGACATGATGCTGGTGGATCCGGAGGTTTTGCCGGTGGTTCATCTTCCTTTGTTCCTGGTTTTGTTGCAGGTTCGAGTTCGGGTTTAGGCGGTGGACAGTCTGGAGGAGATGCTGGAGGCTCAGGTTCAGGTCAAGAGGAGGAGCGCAATTGGATTACTGACCTTTTTGGTCCACCCGGTCTTCCATATGGTTATCATGGACAGCAGCAGTGAGTGGAGATGATTCCCATCCGGTACCGTGGGATGGAATCATATGATTATTGGTTATGTTGGTATTCTTATGACATTCCTTTATTTATCATTGTCTGGTATCCACCCTACGGGGTGATGAAACATTTGTAATTTCCTTTGTTTTCTTTTATTTTCTGCATGGTACTTTATTTTGTTTGAACTATTTTGGATGTTTTGGATGGTTGGTCTTTTGGAATGTTATTGAACAGGTTTGATCCGATTGATGGCAATACCTAGTGGAACCCAAGTGTGGGGGAGGACCCGTTGGATTTGTTTGATTGTGTGATCGTGTTAGTAGCTCACTATGATGTCATGTGCATATGCTGGTAGTAAGTTCAACGCAATATTTTTGATTGGCATCTTTATTAACATTGTTTCACGCACAGCTCTCGCACCTTCCGTTTTGGACTAAGTTTGTTTCTCCCGTCAACCAAATTGGACTTCCTTTTTAGGAAGAGCAATTTGTGGTGCGGGGTCGACTTACTTGTTTTGAAACGGAATGTGTCCTTGATCCGGTATGTGTTCTCATTCTTTCTGTCTATTGTGCTTACCCCTATTTACCTTTGTTCTGACCGAATATGGACATTGAGGGCATTATCCATCTTAAGTGTGGGGTGGTGGCAAATAGGTTTAAGCAACCGGATATATCTCTTTTGTTGTTTTGCCATTGAGATTTAGCCGTTCTTGTGGATGTGTCCCTCTCGTAGGCTTTTGGGTTTTATCCAAGAGTAAGGGTTCTATCTTGAACTCTGAACTATGATGTGCGAATTTGAGGTTTATTTATTCCATTTCCGGGTTCATTTCTTTGATATGAGTGTGCCGGTGATGTGTTGAGCTAGAACTTGGCCTGGTGATCGTTACGAGACCGCAGTGAGATCCACTTTTGTGATATAAGTACATTGGATGACGAATTGGCATATTAGGTTTGACCCGTATTTTCTTTCTTTCTTTGCACTTTTGCTTTTGTATATTTTTACCTTTACTATACTTACACTTTCTTTCCTTCCTTTGTAAACCTTTGTTGCACTCATCCTTAGTGCAAAGTACACTTATACATCCTTTTTTAACTTAGCCTTTTCCTTTGTATATATCCACTTATATATGTAAACTTTACCTAATTATACCTTACTATACCGATAGTCTAATCTGGGGGGCCATTGATTGTCATTGGTTTGTTTGGATGGTTTGGGAGAGCTTCAGTGGATTGTCTAGTGGAATATTCTTGTCTATGAGAATACGTCAATTGGTCAAGTTATTGAGGATTATCTTGGATTGTTCAAAGGAAGTATATTGTATAATAACTTTTTGTTTGACTGACTGATTATCTTTATCTCTAGCTATAGCTTACTGATTTTGTCTTAAAGCTTTCTCAAAAACAAATTGCATGACTAGCCTTTGAATGTTTTGAAAAGTAGAAAAGTTTTGTCACTTAATTCATAACAACTTAATGAGCAATTTACTACAAAGTTTTTCCTTGGCACAATTTTAATCGGCGAAATGTGTTCTGAACGGTTATTGGGCTGATCCTTGTGGATTGATAACATTACTTGCATACTCAAATTTCCCAAACACCTAAAGTTGTGAGATTCATTATTCATTTATAGATGTGCTAGGTGTTTACAGTTTTGGTCTGATTGCCTTGTAATTTGTCCCTCTCTTAGGCTCTTGGATTTATTCGGGAGTAAGGGTTCCATTTCGAACTCTGAACTAAGATGTGCGAATTTGAGGTTTATTTATTCCATTTCCGGGTTCATTTCTTTGATATGAGTGTGCCGGTGATGTGTTGAGCTAGAACTTGGCCTGGTGATCGTTACGAGACCGCAGTGAGATCACTTTTGTGATATAAGTACATTGGATGACGAATTGGCATATTAGGTTTGACCCGTATTTTCTTTCTTTCTTTGCACTTTTGCTTTTGTATATTTTTACCTTTACTATACTTACACTTTCTTTCCTTCCTTTGTAAACCTTTGTTGCACTCATCCTTAGTGCAAAGTACACTTATACATCCTTTTTTAACTTAGCCTTTTCCTTTGTATATATCCACTTATATATGTAAACTTTACCTAATTATACCTTACTATACCGATAGTCTAATCTGGGGGGCCATTGATTGTCATTGGTTTGTTTGGATGGTTTGGGAGAGCTTCAGTGGATTGTCTAGTGGAATATTCTTGTCTATGAGAATACGTCAATTGGTCAAGTTATTGAGGATTATCTTGGATTGTTCAAAGGAAGTATATTGTTAATAATAACTTTTAGTTTTACTACTGATATCTTTACCTCTAGCTATAGCTTACTGATTTTGTCTTAAAGCTTTCTCAAAAACAAATTGCATGACTAGCCTTTGAATGTTTTGAAAAGTAGAAAAGTTTTGTCACTTAAGTTATCCGTTCATCATTTTAATGTTTTTATTTTTCTTTTGGACAATTTGCTTGAGGACAAGCAAATTTGAGTGAACTTATGATACTTAATGGCATGAATAAGTAATTTCAGGTTCATTGCTCGTGGCATGAAGGAAAACGTCGAGAAATGATGATTAAAGACTTAAAGGAAGACAAATGATGGTTCGGTGAAGAATCGGGTCGAGATTCAAGACTTAAGACGAAGAAACTTGTGTCAAAATGAAGCCTATGACCACGTGTTAGTATTTTGGGCATAACTTCTTCATCCGGACTCCGTTTCTGACGAGTAAGCTGTCCACGGAAAGGCGAGAGAAAGATATACAACTTTCGTGTTGATGTCCAGGGCCAGAGCCGCTCATATCAGAGCCAGCGCTGCTCACAACCAGCCAGCGCCGCTGGGAGTCTAGCCAGCGCCGCTGGGAGTCTAGCCAGCGCCGCTGGAAGTGATCATGAAGCATACCAGCGCCTCTGGGACCTCTTGAGCGCCGCTGGGAGTAGGTCGGCCAGCTAGGGTTTTGCCTTAAACCTATAAATACCAACCCTAAACCCTAAGTTACAGACCATACTTATTCCAGACGACTTGAGGGCCGTTTCTAGGGTATTTTCACCAGATCTAAACCCTCGTAACACCCCCATATCATCCGAGAGATAAAACATCAATCCTTAACAACATCACCATCATAATCATCAATCGAGAAGGAGGTGGTGTCGTGTGCGTAAGTCACAACCGCAAGAGTGACGAGCAGTAATTCGACATCAATCAATTCTCTATTTCTCTGTCGGTACATTATGGATTTATATACTATTGATTGTGATTGTTCTTTTATTATGAGTAGCTAAATAAGTAATCATCTACTAAGATGATGTGACATGATTATGTGATGGTTGCATGCTAGATACACTTAACGTCTTGTCATGATCTTAATGAATTACATCTTGTAGTTTGTTATTCTTGTTGTTGATGATATATGTAGGCTTTATGGTGGTACCTATTGTGTGCGTATATGCATTTGGTTGTTTATAGTATAAACAATTATCGCTAGGTCATGGTATGATAGTGAACAACATAATAATAATAAGAATTAATCTGTTAAATGGCTTGGTAAGTCAACTAGACAAGATTGTTATTTAAATAGTTAAACAAGCTAATTGGTTAGACAACTATAGGTGGATAGGGTGGTACTCACACTTGTAGCTAATCGGTTAGGGGATTTGAGTATGAGACACGGATTTGTTAGCGGATAGGGTGGTACCCACGTGACCGAGTCTAGTGACTTATTTAGATCCCAACTATTGTATTGACCAGTGCAACCTGAAACATGTTATGGATCTGATTCGAGGTAGATGACTTTTAATCTTTCTGTTTAAAACAAAAACTCTTTCGATTAATTCCTCGGAATTACTAACAAGATCTTTTTACTAACTGATTTCAAAAGCAACGTGACAACTCGGTCACAAAACCCCCAACCAATCTTAGTATTACTTGATCTCGCTCAGTTCTTAAACATAGTCCCTGCGAACGAACCTGGTCTTACCACTAGCTATACTACAAACGAACGGATCCACTGTCCGTGAGTGTGTGTTTAGTTTGGTAGTTCCTTGATTTTATAAATTTAAAACTTGACCGCTTTTCATTATACACAAACGACAAATCACTCACCTTGATCAAACACTATACCACCAGTATGAATAGGGGTTCTGGGTTCATTCAAAGTACTTTTACCATGTTCAACATAAACTTCTATGAACCTAGTTCTTTTTGCATGCTTCAACATTAAGTCCATATCATCCTGGCTAATTAAACTAACTAACCCTGAATTCCAAATTGTCACCAGGTTTCTTAAAATGGTAATACATAAAACTCATAGGATCATAACCAAGGTTATCAATAACTTCTCTAAGATTTGAAATTGTATAACTTTCGTATTTTTGCCAATCAGCTATTACCTTGTGTCCATCCACGTATCTTCTTTGAGGATAATCAGTAAAACAGCCCCCATGATTAATTTCCATGGAGAAAAATTCGGGGTACATATCTGACAAAGAAAAGATAAAGAAAAATTACACTAATTGTTATATATATATATAATTTATCAAAACCCTAACTTTATTAAAAAAAATAATTAAATAAAATTACCATAACACTCCTTGTGATGAACAATATCGAAATCTGGTTGACGTATATGGTGTGGATTATCTTCATCTCCCGCCATTTTTTCCGATTTCATTAGAGTGTGTTTGTATGTGAATCGTCTGTGTGTGTTTGTGTGTTTGTGAAGATAAAGGATGGAAAATGATAAATAAAGGGAATAAAGGGATGGATATTGGGGGTTAGGGTTTTTTAGTAGGCGGGAAACGGGAAAAGACGGATGTGCCCTCACGTGTTTGGCACGAGCGCTCGTTAACGGCCATTTTTTAACACCGTATGGCCAAAGGACGATGATTGAAAAAATTGGCCAAGTTTAAGGTCAAAAATGTAATTTTTAAAGTTTAGGGATGAAAAGTGAAAAACGTGCCAACTTCAGGGACGAAAAGTGTAATTTACTCTATAAAATATTTCCACTATTATCTTTACATCAACTTACATCACTCGACACCAATTGTCGATGTCATCACCACCCGTCACCAACACCACTAAACCGCCGTCGCCGTTACGCCGCCGCATTGCACGGGTACCATGCTCGTAATTGTTGGTGGTGATAAGGGTGGTTGGATCTTAATGATGGTGATGAAGGTGGTCGTATCTTTATGGAAGAAAGAAAGGAGTAAAAATAAGATATACACACGCAAGTTATTTATATTTTTAGATCAACCATGCCAAATCAGGACTATCAATGTAATTTATTTTAAAACAAAAATGATTACTGAAATTTGTATAAACCATATGGACCATATATGTAAATTACTCTACCTTTATTTTACACACGTTTCATTGATCGAATGTTAGTAGTAGTATAATTATGTTATGAAATTTTTAAAAACTTAAGTTAAGATTTTATTTCAAGCATTCGTTATTTAAATTCCACCCAGGCTACTATTTTGACATTCATAACATATCCCACTGATATCTCTAATTTTCCATTCATATCTCATTTTCTCACCCTCATCTCTTTCTTTCTATTTTTCAAGAAACGTTATTGATGAACCTTGTGGGTTGTTGTAATTATAATTGTTGTATTATATTGTTGTGTTATTGAATAGGATTACAAGAGACTATATTTATAAAGTAGCATAACCTAATACATGAAAACTAATACTATGGAAACTTAATATATGGAAACTAACCTATGTCTAATACTTCCCCGCAAGCTAAGTGCGGAGCAATTCTAGCTTGAAAAACAAATAAGAAGAAACATAAAAAACTTAAATCTAAAAGCAACTTCTAAAAGCAATGTCTTCATCTTCAACTTCTTTTCTTCAAACTCCTTTTCTCCCCCGTTTCCGCCTCCGGCTTGTATTTGTGCCGGAAAAAATAAGTAAACCGTTGTTGTGAGCGGTGCCGCCTTTGTATGGCGGAAATTTGTTAAGAGAAGTGGATAGGCCGCCGTTAGTCGGAACGATCTCTAACCGCTGTTGTATAGGACCACCGTTTGTCGGAACGATCTCTAAATTAGTATTTCATATGCAGATTGTTTCTGCGAAGTGGATAGGACCGCCGTTAGTCGGAACGATCTCTAACCGCTGTTGTATAGGACCGCCGTTTGTCGGAACGATCTCTAACCGCTGTTGTATAGGACCGCCGTTTGTCGGAACGATCTCTAAACCTTTTTTTAAGTGAATTCTGAAAGAAAAAAGAAAAAAATTCGAAAGTTAGGGTTTCGGTGGCGGCCGACGGTGGCTGACGGCGGCGGAAGTAGGCGGGAGGCAAAATTGAAAGTAGGTTTTAGACCGGAAATCGTAAAGGATCACAACGATGCCGGCGGTGTACATTAACACGCCGGAAAAAGGGGCGAATCGGCCGGATTTTACATTTTCCGGTGAGATGAAGAAGCGGCGCGTGAAGGCGCGTGACAGTGCCGGGGCTCGCGAAATTTTTGGGGTTTTCTCGGAAATTGATTTCAAAGCTAATGGTGGTGGAGGTGTTATTTAATTCGAAGATATTAAGGGGTAATTGTAGTCGGACAGATTTTAGGTTTTTTTTTTTGGTCGGAATTTGTAGCCGGAATTGTGTCCGGATTCTATGGTCGAACTTAGCTCTGATACCATGATAAACCTTGTAGGTTATTGTAATTATAATTGTTGTATTATATTGTTGTGTTATTGAATAGGATTACAAGAGACTATATTTATAAAGTAGCATAACCTAATACATGAAAACTAATACTATGGAAACTTAATATATGGAAACTAATATATGGAAACTAACCTATTTCTAATAATTATTTGTATATACACATATACTTACACATACACACGAAAGCTCGGATGTCATAACAAACTATTATCACCGCTAGTGCAAATAACCTATTAATTATATTTTTATATTCTCCCTTAATAAATACAGTGACCATCTGATATGTCCATTTATATATATATTCCATATCGTTTATAAGTCGTATTATGCTTAATTATGTGTAATTTGCATGTATATTCGATGCTTTGATGGTATTGTTAGTGATTTCAGGCTTAGAACAGGTAAAATGGTTAGAAATGGCTTTTGGATGGCTAAAAGATGCATTAGGATGGTTCGTGGACTAGTTCGTGTGAAGACGAGATGATAAATACAAAGTTGTGCTGAAGACTGAAGATATGCGGTGCATGGCAGTTATATGCGGTGCATATTTGATGGATTTTTAGGTCAGAAGATTTGGTCATTCTGCATATGCAGCGCATGGATAAAGGGTGCGGCGCATATCGGGCTATGAATTTTCCAAACTTGAAGAATATGCGGCGCATGGATCTTTGGTGCGCCGCATATGTGAGTCGGTGCAGAAACCCTTTTTGCAAACACTATAAATACAAGACCAAAACCCTACCATTCGAATATCTTTTACTTCCAGTCGATTTTAGGGTTTCTTGAGGCAATATTCAGCAGCTTATTCGTTCTCCAAGATCATTGAGTTGCTTGAGAGTTTTAAGGCATTCAAACATCGATTTCTTTAGCTTTTCATTGTCTTTCACACTTTGGTACAAGATGTTTACTCATACTTTTGCTATTTGTGTTTCGTTTATGATTATGTCTAGCTAAATACTTCATCATCTACTGAGATGAAGTGACACAATGAATAATGGTTGCATAATCTTTTGAATTCAAGTCGATAGTTAAACGTTTTATCGTGATCTTAATATATTGAGTTCTTGTTACTTATCTATTGCTTTGTTGATGATGCATGAATGATTTAGAGGTATCTAAGTTAGGATTGTATTGTTCTAGTTGATTGGGTACAATCAATAGGTGTTAGTTCATGGTAATGAGTTGATAAACAACAATAGATAATAGGATTCAACGTGTTAACGGTTTGGTAAAATTGGTAGATGAAATTGTTTAACAATAACAAAACAAATTAGTCGATTAGGTAGATCTTGATAGAGAAGGTGGTAACCAGATCTTAGGGATTGAATCAATTGGTTAATGGGTTCAGATAGGGTAATAAGCTAGGTACGCAACTAGTGAGTTCTTTGTCTAGACCTAGTTATTAAATCAACATATTTGAATTGGGTTTAACTTAATTGCAACCAAAGTAAGTTGTGTCATGGAGTCGAAGTAGATGACTTTTAATTAATCTTAATATAAAAACTCTCTTTTCAATTAATTCTACGGAATTACTAACTTTTTCAAAATAACTAACTGCTTTCAAATCCAACGTGACGGGAGTCCTTAAAATCCAAAACTTTTCTAAACTACATTAAACTCGCTTGCTTTTAATCAGTCTCTGTGGATTCGACCTGGACTTACCTTGAAGCTATATTGCATACGATCGGGATCACTGCCCGATAGTGTGTAGTATTCCGTTCTAGAGTATTTCTTGTTTTTAAATTTAACTCGATTTATACACATCACCATTAAAACCATCTACCTTATTTACAAATGATGGGCTTAGATTATCTTTATATTTAAAAACCTATTTTCTGATTCTCTCTAGAATTATACTATGTACAACGGCGGTTCCATGTGGTCTTAAACTAGGTCGTTAGATCGTAATTTTTTTTAATACGCATATAGAAAATTATAATTTTACACATGTTATTCAAGAGTTTGGACCAAGTTAGTTATAAAGTAAGTCTTTTAAAACATTTGAAGTAAAATAATATATAATCAGATACACGTAGTTTTTGCTCCTTATTAATCAGTTATAAACTTATAATATAAACAATTTGGAAAGATACATGAGCTGTTATTCTAATCTTAATGGTTTATTAGTAGCATACCACCAAACTTTTAAAGTTTTAGTCATTCTTCTAACATTCTAATTCAAAATCTCTAATCAGAAAAACACCAAACTTACAAAAGATTTTTTTGAGTAGTGCATTTCTGTAATAATAATACCCCAACAACTAATTTAGCAAGATTTAAGAGTGGTTATGAGAGTAAGCTTGAAATCGAGAGTAAGGAAGAACCAAACAAGATTTACCAAGAATCAATTTCTATAGTACGTAAGAATTGTACAATAATAAAAACCTATTTCATTTCTTCGTAGTTAAGGTTTTGGTCGTAATAGAAGTTAGAGTTAATGTTATGGTAAGGTAGAATAGGTACTTTATGAAAGATTTCGTTTTCTGAAAGAATCTCGATTTAATATATGTGATGTTAAACCCGACCCGACCCGTTATTAAAATAGGGAAAAGAAATTTACACAAACTAAATTTAGACACACGTGATTTTTATTCCTAGATTCGCACCGACTATGTATATACTTTTCTTGTGAGAATTGCGCATTAGAAAAGAAGATAGCACTAAGCCACTAAGGGAGTTCTGATCAGTTGTCTAATGCTTCTTTACATTTTCACATTAACAACATAATCTTCATAAAGATCCCACTTGATTGAAGGTATCAAAGTAACTTTTCAAAATCAAAATAAAAACAGGAATATAATATTCATCGAAAATATTTAAAGGATTCAAAAGACCAATAGAAGGTATCCAAAGTAATTAAATATTAAAATATTAAACACAAGAACATTGGTACGTAATTACTTTGTGCTGGTTTGAGGTCGGTGTGATATCACTTACGAGATCCCTTTGTCAAATCTGTTCGTTATACAATTGCCAAAAAGATAGATATGATTTGTAAACAAAATCCAATTACATAGTTTTATGAAAATTTGAACTATAATTACATTAAAAAGAAAAAGTTACAATAAACTTAGAAAATAAAAAAAATGTAGTTTACTTTAAAGCATTCATCAACTCCTCGTCATGTTCGATATCCATCATATAAACGGGCAAAAGGCAAACTTCTACACTAATGCTCCCGCCACCATCCGGGCCCGGATACAGAGTAAGCTTCCCATCAGCCTTATTGGAGCACCCACTTCTAGTAGCTATTGGTTTGCCCAACGGCCCAAATTCGCATCCGTACATGTTAAACCTTGGCGAGCTCCCGATGGTTACAGTATTGGGATCAAAAACCCGACTCATTTTCATTATTGATGGATTTCTAGACCATGACTCAATCCATTTTTTCACTGATGTATCATCGTGGCTCCTCACTGCTTCATGTAACCTCATAGCTGCCCAACCGAGCCCATTAGTCATCAACTCGTTGACCGTTACTGTTGCACTCACCAATTGAACCGGGTTGCCAAAATAATCATCGGGCAAAGGCGGGTTTAACCTAGCCCGATTACTAGTAGCAAGTTTACAAGTAGTTGCTGTAGTACTTTTTGTAGCTTGGTTTCGTGCTCGGGTTATACACCTCCATAAAAGTGCAGAAAGTGCTTGTAAACTTGAGATTTTATTATTTGTGATGCATTCCGAATTTGCTTTTGCTTTGAGTTTGGAAATAGAAGACGAAGATAAATGGAAGAATCGTTCTTTGAGTTTTTTTTTCGAACGGCAATTAAACTATTTTATTATGAAGATTTGAATCGTTCGATGAATTGATCATGATGAGTATAAGGAAGATCTATTATCGGATCACATCCTATAATGGGAAGTCGTTCGAATACTGGGGAACGAGAGGTGAGATGACAGTTTTGGTTTTTCGATTTGAATATTTCACTTCAAGAAGTCATGAAATGCCAAAAAGATGTTCCATCAGCCACAACGTGGTTGATGGAACCGCCGATGAAAATCCCATCGGCTAGCTCGGTTACTTGAATGGACAACAAAGGCAATGTATGACCATCATGGTTAATAGCATTGTTCAGATCGAAAAACGAATGAACTATCAATGGGACGTCCGCAGGGTTAAGTACATCGGATATAGTGGTGTCTGTCTTTGCATATATAAACTTGACCCCGTGACTGTTTTTGGGGTCAATGTAGATAACACAGGAAGGTGGGTTATCTTGTATTCGAGTGGCTAAACGAGCTGCGAGCGGGTAGAAATGAGTAAGTGTCGCGGATAAAGAGTGTTTGAGGTCATCTAAGAAAGCATTTACGGAAAAATTTTGGTTTTCGAGTGATGATGGTTTAGAGAAGAGGAGACCCTTTTGGCTATAGTTAGCATTAAGAAAGACTAGCTCAAATGGTGTGAAATGGATAGGTTGTTTTGTTTCTGGCGACAAGTCGTGAAGTGGCTTGATGAAGCATTCCGATACAAGCTTAACCGTCGGCGAAGTCATCCGATGATATTTAGGGAGTGTGTATTATCTAGAACAAGATACAAATGTGTGGCTTCACCAACGACTTTAACCTGAAACATGATTCTCTTTGTATATATTTTAAAGAGTTAACGACATAAATCGTTCTTGTGGTTTACCTAAATTGTCTAATTTGGTCCTTTAATTTTAAAACTGTCTATTATCATCCTTATTAGATGGTAAACTATCACGTATCATCCTTTCTTGAAACGGACGTTTACTCCAAGCCGTTAACCCCATCACGTGCTGCCCACGTGAAGGCATTTTTGTATTTTCCCCTTCTTGTTGACCGAACCCCACCTCTTTTCTCTTTCTTTCTTTATTCCTTTATATATATATATATGTGACAACCGCCAAAATTTCAGGTTGATTAATTTACTATTATGTGTACTATTCAAATCTTTGTAGATTAAACAACATGAACAAACATTTTATGGCAAAATAAATTGAACAAATATTCTTTTGATAAATCATGGACAACTATTGTCAAGAACTCAAATAGTTATTTGAGAGTTGCTTGGAAATACTTTTCCATACTTATACTATCAAAAACAGTATTTATGAATAGTACCGTATTCATGAATAGTAACCGTATTTATGAATAGTACCGTATCGTGAATAGAAATCATATCTAGAAATTGTATTTATAAAAAGTGAACGTGAATAATGAACGTGAATAGTACCGTGAATAATGACTGTATTCAGTATTCATGAATAGTAATTATAAATAGTAAAGGTAAAAAGTAAATTTTAAATAGTAAAGGTAAAAGTAAATTTTAAATAGTAAAGGTAAAAAGTAAATTGTAAATAGTAAAGGTAAAAAGTAAATTGTAAATAGTAAAGGTAGAAAGTAAATTGTAGAAAGGGTAATAAAATAAAATAATATAAAGGCGGGACCCACGTCAAATAATTTAAATTCAACGTTGAATTCTGAATTCGAAAATTTCAAAAGATGAATAGTGCTGAATAGTAAACATCGCTTTCATACTTTATCTCTACGATTAAAACTTCCAAAACTTGATCATAAGGATTAATTCATAAAAAGTAATCAACATGAAAGTTGTAGATTTTAATTCACTAACTTTATAGAAACTTGAATCGTCTCGATTGGAAACCGTATGAATATTTTATGGCCAAAACTAGTTATTAACATGGTTATTGCTATTTTTATAAGAGTGTATGTTGTTTAACCATGTAGACTTATTTGTAACCAGTAGTAGAGTTTTGAATCACAATTTTTACTCAAATACGACAAACTTTCACTTACCTACAAAATAATTATTAAACAAATTCAATATAGACTGTAAATATAACCACTTAAATACTATATATCCTAATAATTAAAATTTGACAGATTTGTTTTTAATTCTACGTTGAATTTGAAACTCATATTCAAATTAGGCTGTTTGATTTTTCTATTTCGTTGAATTCAAATATGCACGTTCTTTTCCTTTTTTTTTCTACATTTGCGAGTAATTATATTATTTTAATATTCAAACGAATTAATCCGTTCTTCTATAAATAGCGATCGATATTCAACTTCAAAACTCGTACCATTTCATATTCACTTCTAAATTCTCTCTTCTTTAATCACACAAGATTAAATTCTTCTAAGTAATCATTTCCGCTGCATCACTAAGGTGAGTTCTATATCCCCTTTTAAATTCTTTTATATGATTTATTTCGGGGACTGAGATACATGCAAATAAAACTATTTGTTATACTTATATGTATATTTACAAAATTATATATATTATATATATTTTGTAACTCCACTTTATTTATTTTACCTTCGGGGTAAAATACAAACTTTATATATATATATATATATACGGTTTATATAAATTTTATATATATATATATATATATATATATATATACGGTTTATAAATTTTATATAATATGATATATTATATAACTTCACTTTCTTATTTTACCTTCGGGGTAAAATACAAACTCTTACTGTTATGATGAACACAAGTACTTCAGATTTGTATATATTGTTGATTCTAAGTTGCTCTGTTCACCCAAAGTCCTCTTTATCATGAACGATTAATTATGGTAACATAAACGTGGGTATATTGAATAGTACTATTGGGGTAGGCACCCCCATTCGTGTTGGTCGCACCAACTGTATACGGATGCTTTATATTTGGAAAGCTTAGGGTACCCTGAACAAGGTACCTACTTCAGAGGCAAACAAACACACATTTGTCTAGTTTCGGTTCATGAGCTTAGAACTTGTTATATACAGTATCTACTCTTATATTCTATTTGATCCATTGTGTGATTAAATAGTTACTTTAAATCTTGTGGTTCATACTCTGTATTTTGATTAAAAACATATGATACTCTTTACTGATATTGTATCATAACTATTTGATATTGCGGTAAGGCAATGATCACACTGAACTCTGGCATTTTGGAAACTATATTTTCTATATGAAAAACTTATGGAACTCACCAACTTTATGTTGACATATTTTAGCATGTATTCTCAGGTAACTAGATGATACTCTGTGCATGGGACCACTATCCGCTGCATACTACATGAGGAACCATGACCTACCCTCAGACTTTAGTAAAGACTCGTCAATTTGCTAAAGACTCTCTATCTACTGTTTAATATTGAATAAATGTTTTGAAAACAATTTGTATTATAAACGATGTAAAATCATGTTATGTATAAATGTATTTTAAAAACGACAACGTTTTGTGTCGTTCAGTATATCTTGTGTTGTGAATCCATGTACGTCATATTCCGTCTAGGGCGGGGTGTGACAGATTGGTATCAGAGCCCAAGTTATAGTGAACTAGGTAGCAAATTGATGGACCTAGACTATAACCCCATATAGAACAACACCCACATACATGCATAGTTTTATGAATAATCCCTACTTGATTATATATGTTTAGAATATATAATTTAATGTATATATATATATATATATATATATAGCAACAGAGTAATGTCGGAATTCGTAGTGGAATACTTATCCGATCGTGAGGAAGAGATTACGTCTCGATCACCTCCACCTGTACTTGAACCCTCCGACTCTCCTCATCATGTAGTAAATCAACCAATGGAGGAGACCGATCACGTTGGAGAAGAAGCTGATAACGCACTTGTCCTTGAACCAAACACTACTGTCACCACTAATGCTTTTACTAGCACTACGCCTACTTTTACTTTTTCAAATCCATCTGGGGAAGGTCCTTCAAGCTCATCTCGATCTTTAATACGAAGGGTCCAAACGCCTAGATACTCGATGTTTAACCACCCTCAGCCACGACGTGCTCGACTTACTCATCCTGAACCACCCGCTCAGCGGTTGCGGAGATCTATTAATGCTATACCAAGATTCCTGGCGGAATGGAGATTTGAAGAAGGACTCCTTAACTCTAACCGGTTCAGAAGAGCCAACGGTCCAACCAATATTCCTGCATTAACTATGGAACCTTTGCATGACACTGTCCCTACATTGGTCCTACGCATAGTCCGAGCAGAAAGATGTATCACGGAGTTAAGGGAAAGAACAAACATACTGCGGAGGAAGGTGGAAAATCAAGACAATATGATAGTTGCACTGGAAGGTGAGATGGAGGAAGCTCACTTCAGAATTCATGGTCTTGAAGACACCGTGTTGGAACTACAAGAGAAGATAACAAGATTTGAGGCTATGTTTGAGGCTATATCGAGAGCCACTACTATAACCCCATCTACTCTGTCACAGTAGATATTGTCTAGTTACTTACTATTTACGGCGTATATGTCGGGAAATGTAATTTTAGATAAAATAATGGATTCTTGAGATGTTTATATCTCAAAGTTTATTATCCAATAAATCTACTATTTTTATCTTGATTTACACTTCTTTTAGTCATAACTATTGAATTGTGGTTATAGTATGATGTGGTAGTATCTCATCAATTTTTTTTTATATATTTAAGGATCCGGCCGTCAAAAGAAGTACCAGAAATGAACGCAACAGATATTGCTAGAATTGTAGCAGAAAGTATAGCAGTAGCTTTTGCAACTCAATCCGCAAACAATAATCATGACAATAATGGTACACCTAGAGGTTGTACTTACAGAGAATTTCAACAATGTAAACCCATTATATACAATGGTACTGAAGGAGCAATTGCACTCATCCGATGGTTCGAGAAGCTGGAGTCCATATTTCGTGTTAGTAACTGCGCTGAAGATAGCCGAGTAAAATATGCTACCTGCACACTACAAGATCAAGCTCTTACCTGGTGGAATGAGTACGCCACTACAGTAGGAATTGATGCAGCTTATGCAATGTCATGGGAAGATTTAATAATATAAATAAATATATAGATATAGTACTATTATATATATATATATATATATATATATATATATATATATATATATATATATATATATATATATATATATATATATATATATATATATATATATATATATATATATATATATATATATATATATATATATATATATATATATATATATATATATATATATATATATATATATATATATATATATATATATATATATATATATATATATATATATATATATATATATATATATATATATATATATATATATATATATATATATATATATATATATATATATATATATATATATATATATATATATATATATATATATATATATATATATATATATATATATATATATATATATATATATATATATATATATATATATATATATATATATATATATATATATATATATATATATATATATATATATATATATATATATATATATATATATATATATATATATATATATATATATATATATATATATATATATATATATATATATATATATATATATATATATATATATATATATATATATATATATATATATATATATATATATATATATATATATATATATATATATATATATATATATATATATATATATATATATATATATATATATATATATATATATATATATATATATATATATATATATATATATATATATATATATATATATATATATATATATATATATATATATATATATATATATATATATATATATATATATATATATATATATATATATATATATATATATATATATATATATATATATATATATATATATATATATATATATATATATATATATATATATATATATATATATATATATATATATATATATATATATATATATATATATATATATATATATATATATATATATATATATATATATATATATATATATATATATATATATATATATATATATATATATATATATATATATATATATATATATATATATATATATATATATATATATATATATATATATATATATATATATATATATATATATATATATATATATATATATATATATATATATATATATATATATATATATATATATATATATATATATATATATATATATATATATATATATATATATATATATATATATATATATATATATATATATATATATATATATATATATATATATATATATATATATATATATATATATATATATATATATATATATATATATATATATATATATATATATATATATATATATATATATATATATATATATATATATATATATATATATATATATATATATATATATATATATATATATATATATATATATATATATATATATATATATATATATATATATATATATATATATATATATATATATATATATATATATATATATATATATATATATATATATATATATATATATATATATATATATATATATATATATATATATATATATATATATATATATATATATATATATATATATATATATATATATATATATATATATATATATATATATATATATATATATATATATATATATATATATATATATATATATATATATATATATATATATATATATATATATATATATATATATATATATATATATATATATATATATATATATATATATATATATATATATATATATATATATATATATATATATATATATATATATATATATATATATATATATATATATATATATATATATATATATATATATATATATATATATATATATATATATATATATATATATATATATATATATATATATATATATATATATATATATATATATATATATATATATATATATATATATATATATATATATATATATATATATATATATATATATATATATATATATATATATATATATATATATATATATATATATATATATATATATATATATATATATATATATATATATATATATATATATATATATATATATATATATATATATATATATATATATATATATATATATATATATATATATATATATATATATATATATATATATATATATATATATATATATATATATATATATATATATATATATATATATATATATATATATATATATATATATATATATATATATATATATATATATATATATATATATATATATATATATATATATATATATATATATATATATATATATATATATATATATATATATATATATATATATATATATATATATATATATATATATATATATATATATATATATATATATATATATATATATATATATTTACATTTCTTTTAGTCATAACTATTGAATTGTGGTTATAGTATGATGTGGTAGTATCTCATCAATTTCTTTATTTATATTTAAGGATCCGGCCGTCAAAAGAAGTACCAGAAATGAACGCAACAGATATTGCTAGAATTGTAGCAGAAAGTATAGCAGTAGCTTTTGCAACTCAATCCGCAAACAATAATCATGACAATAATGGTACACCTAGAGGTTGTACTTACAGAGAATTTCAACAATGTAAACCCATTATATACAATGGTACTGAAGGAGCAATTGCACTCATCCGATGGTTCGAGAAGCTGGAGTCCATATTTCGTGTTAGTAACTGCGCTGAAGATAGCCGAGTAAAATATGCTACCTGCACACTACAAGATCAAGCTCTTACCTGGTGGAATGAGTACGCCACTACAGTAGGAATTGATGCAGCGTATGCAATGTCATGGGAAGATTTGAAGGAACGTATGAAAGCCAAGTATTGCCCGAGGAGCGAAATTCAGAAAATGGAGGTAGAATTTCATAATTTGAAGACGAAGGGATACGAAGTATCTGAATACACCAACCGCTTTCATGAGTTGGCACTTCTTTGCCCAACCATGGTTACACCCGATTATAAGAAGATTGAGCAGTACATTTCTGGACTTCCATCAAAGATTCAGGATTTGATCACTGCTACCGAAACCACTGACATCGAACATGCGGTTCGGTTGGCAAACAGTTTGGCTGACAAAGCAAAACTTCGTGCAAATACAGAAGGAAAGTCTGGTGATCAAAAAGGGTTCAATAAGAAAAGAAGATGGGAAGATAACTTTGGGAAGAATCAAGGGGATCAACAGACAAAGAGACCTGCTCAGACCTCAGGACCATCATCAAATAATGGTTATATAGGAATCAGACCATATTGCAATAGGTGTACTTTACATCACACCGGTCCTTGCACAGTACAATGCAATAATTGCAAGAAAATTGGTCATCTGACCAAGAACTGTAGAATCCCTAATCCAACTGTCAACAATGGAACAAAAGTAAGATGTTATGAGTGTGGTGAAGAAGGACATTTCAGGAATAAATGTCCAAAGCTGAGAAACAACAACCACAACGGAAACAACAACATAACAACCACAACAACAACAATAACAACAACAACAACAACAACAACAGCAACAACCACAACAACAACAACAACAACAACAATGCTCGAGGAAGGGCATTCATGATCAATACGGGAGAAGCCCGCCAAGACCCAAACATCGTCACGGGTATGTTTCATCTGAATAATCATTGTGTCTCTGCTTTATTTGATCCGGGTGCCGATAGAAGTTTTGTGTCAAATAAAATTATTCACTTGCTTTCAATTATACCTACCCCATTAGATGCTAAGTATTCTGTAGAATTAGCAAATGGTAAAATGATCGAAGTCGAAAGCATAATCCAAGGTTGTACCTTAGAATTAGAAAAAGAATTATTTTCTATAGATTTAATACCATTCGAAATAGGAAGCTTTGATATTATCATTGGTATGGACTGGTTGTCTAAAAACAAAGCAGAAATAGTCTGTCACGAAAAGTTGTTCGAATTCCAATTGCAAACGGTGAGAAGTTGATTATCCAAGGCGATAAGAATGGAGTACGATGTAACATTATATCTTGCATGAAGACTCAGAAGTATCTCAGAAAGGGATACCAGGCAATCCTGGCCCATATATCAGAGAAAAAGGCTCCGGAGAAACGGCTTGAAGACATACCCATCGTACGAGATTTTCCAGAAGTCTTTCCTGAAGACTTGCCTGGTCTTCCACCAATCCGGCAGGTGGAATTCAAAATAGACTTAGTACCTGGTGCTGCACCAGTGGCACGAGCACCATATCGATTAGCTCCTTCCGAAATGAAAGAACTTGCAAGTCAATTGCAAGAACTTTTAGAGAAAGGATTCATTCGACCGAGTTCCTCACCTTGGGGAGCTCCAGTCTTGTTCGTCAAAAAGAAAGACGGATCTTTTCGCATGTGTATAGACTATAGGGAATTGAATAAATTGACGGTTAAAAACCGGTACCCACTTCCTAGGATCGATGACCTGTTTGATCAATTACAAGGGTCGAGTTACTACTCAAAAATCGATCTTAGATCCGGTTACCATCAGCTTAGAGTTTCAGAAGAAGACATTCCCAAGACGGCGTTTAGAACCCGCTATGGCCATTACAAGTTTGAAGTGATGCCATTTGGTTTGACGAATGCACCCGCAGTTTTCATGGACCTCATGAACCGTGTGTGCAAACCATATTTAGATAAGTTTGTTATCGTATTCATAGATGACATTCTAATCTATTCTAAAACCAAAGAAGAGCACGAGGTACATCTGAAGAAAATTTTGGAACTACTCAAAAAGGAAGAATTGTACGCAAAGTTTTCAAAATGCGAATTCTGGATTCGTACAGTACAATTCTTAGGTCATGTCATTGATAGTAAAGGAATTCATGTAGATCCTGCCAAGATAGTGGCTATTAAGAACTGGGAAGCACCGAAAACACCAACAGAAATACGACAATTTTTAGGTCTTGCTGGCTATTATAGAAGATTCATCGAGAATTTTTCTAAGATAGCCCAACCTTTAACGTCGTTGACTCAAAAAGACAAGAAGTTTGCCTGGGAAGATAAACAAGAAAAAGCATTTCAACTGCTGAAGGAGAAGCTCTGTAGTGCTCCGATTTTGTCACTACCCGAAGGAACGGAAAATTTTGTGGTCTATTGCGACGCATCTCATCAAGGATTGGGATGTGTGCTGATGCAGAAAGATAAGGTGATAGCCTATGCCTCGCGTCAACTTAAGGTGCACGAGAAGAACTACACGACTCATGATCTTGAACTAGGAGCTGTAATATTCGCTCTAAAGATTTGGAGACACTATTTATATGGTACAAAGTGTACTATATTCACCGACCATAAAAGTCTCCAACATATTTTTGACCAGAAAGACTTGAACATGAGGCAACGTAGATGGGTAGAATTGCTCAGTGATTACGATTGTGAAATTCGTTATCATCCGGGCAAAGCAAACATTGTAGCAGATGCTTTAAGTCGTAAAGAAAGAGTAAAGCCACTTCGAGTACGAGCTCTAAGTATGACCATTCATACTCATCTTACTTCCCAAATTCGTGAAGCTCAACTTGAAGCATTAAAGAAAGACAATCTCAAAGAAGAAGCTTTGAGGGGAATGGAAGAGCAATTTGAAGTTAGACCCGATGGAATCCGGTATTTTTCTAACCGGATTTGGCTACCAAGCTATGGAGATTTAAGAAACTTGGTAATGAACGAATCACACAAGTCAAGATATTCGATACATCCTGGATCAGATAAGATGTATCATGGACTAAAAGAATTATACTGGTGGCCTAACATGAAAGCTGACATAGCCACCTATGTTAGCAAATGTCTAACATGCTCAAAGGTGAAGGCAGAGCATCAAAAGCCATCTGGATTGCTACAACAACCAGAGATTCCCCAGTGGAAGTGGGAATGTATAGCCATGGACTTTATCACAAAGTTACCGAAGACTGCTAATGGTTGTGATACGATATGGGTAATTGTAGACCGACTCACTAAGTCTGCACATTTCTTACCCATAAAAGAGACTGATAAAACGAGCAAGCTGGCTAGATTGTACATAAAGGAAGTAGTATCACGACATGGAATACCTATTTCGATTATTTCTGATAGGGATAGTCATTTTACTTCCAGATTTTGGCAGACACTACAGAAAGCTTTAGGTACACGGTTAGATATGAGCACTGCATACCACCCGCAGACCGATGGTCAAAGTCCGATGGAATTCAAAGCGAGGTCCTGAATTTACCTGGGAACGTGAGGATCAAATGAAACAAAAGTATCCTCACTTGTTCGAAAAAGCTCTACATTCCGACCACACGCGCTAAATTTCGGGACGAAATTTAAATAACTAGGGGAGAATGTGACAACCGCCAAAATTTCAGGTTGATTAATTTACTATTATGTGTACTATTCAAATCTTTGTAGATTAAACAACATGAACAAACATTTTATGGCAAAATAAATTGAACAAATATTCTTTTGATAAATCATGGACAACTATTGTCAAGAACTCAAATAGTTATTTGAGAGTTGCTTGGAAATACTTTTCCATACTTATACTATCAAAAACAGTATTTATGAATAGTACCGTATTCATGAATAGTAACCGTATTTATGAATAGTACCGTGAATAATGACTGTATTCAGTATTCATGAATAGTAATTATAAATAGTAAAGGTAAAAAGTAAATTTTAAATAGTAAAGGTAAAAAGTAAATTTTAAATAGTAAAGGTAAAAGTAAATTGTAAATAGTAAAGGTAAAAAGTAAATTTTAAATAGTAAAGGTAAAAAGTAAATTTTAAATAGTAAAGGTAAAAAGTAAATTTTAAATAGTAAAGGTAAAAAGTAAATTATAAATAGTAAAGGTAAAAAGTAAATTTTAAATAGTAAAGGTAAAAAGTAAATTTTAAATAGTAAAGGTAAAAAGTAAATTTTAAATAGTAAAGGTAAAAAGTAAATTTTAAATAGTAAAGGTAAAAAGTAAATTTTAAATAGTAAAGGTAAAAAGTAAATTTTAAATAGTAAAGGTAAAAAGTAAATTTTAAATAGTAAAGGTAAAAAGTAAATTTAAATAGTAAAGGTAAAAAGTAAATTTTAAATAGTAAAGGTAAAAAGTAAATTTTAAATAGTAAAGGTAAAAAGTAAATTTTAAATAGTAAAGGTAAAAAGTAAATTTTAAATAGTAAAGGTAAAAAGTAAATTTTAAATAGTAAAGGTAAAAAGTAAATTTTAAATAGTAAAGGTAAAAAGTAAATTGTAAATAGTAAAGGTAAAAAGTAAATTTTAAATAGTAAAGGTAAAAAGTAAATTTTAAATAGTAAAGGTAAAAAGTAAATTTTAAATAGTAAAGGTAAAAAGTAAATTTTAAATAGTAAAGGTAAAAAGTAAATTTTAAATAGTAAAGGTAAAAAGTAAATTTTAAATAGTAAAGGTAAAAAGTAAATTTTAAATAGTAAAGGTAAAAAGTAAATTTTAAATAGTAAAGGTAAAAAGTAAATTTTAAATAGTAAAGGTAAAAAGTAAATTTTAAATAGTAAAGGTAAAAAGTAAATTTTAAATAGTAAAGGTAAAAAGTAAATTTTAAATAGTAAAGGTAAAAAGTAAATTTTAAATAGTAAAGGTAAAAAGTAAATTTTAAATAGTAAAGGTAAAAAGTAAATTTTAAATAGTAAAGGTAAAAAGTAAATTATAAATAGTAAAGGTAAAAAGTAAATTTTAAATAGTAAAGGTAAAAAGTAAATTTAAATAGTAAAGGTAAAAAGTAAATTTTAAATAGTAAAGGTAAAAAGTAAATTTTAAATAGTAAAGGTAAAAAGTAAATTTTAAATAGTAAAGGTAAAAAGTAAATTTTAAATAGTAAAGGTAAAAAGTAAATTTTAAATAGTAAAGGTAAAAAGTAAATTTTAAATAGTAAAGGTAAAAAGTAAATTTTAAATAGTAAAGGTAAAAAGTAAATTTTAAATAGTAAAGGTAAAAAGTAAATTTTAAATAGTAAAGGTAAAAAGTAAATTTTAAATAGTAAAGGTAAAAAGTAAATTTAAATAGTAAAGGTAAAAAGTAAATTTTAAATAGTAAAGGTAAAAAGTAAATTTTAAATAGTAAAGGTAAAAAGTAAATTTTAAATAGTAAAGGTAAAAAGTAAATTTAAATAGTAAAGGTAAAAAGTAAATTATAAATAGTAAAGGTAAAAAGTAAATTTTAAATAGTAAAGGTAAAAAGTAAATTTTAAATAGTAAAGGTAAAAAGTAAATTTTAAATAGTAAAGGTAAAAAGTAAATTTTAAATAGTAAAGGTAAAAAGTAAATTTTAAATAGTAAAGGTAAAAAGTAAATTTTAAATAGTAAAGGTAAAAAGTAAATTTTAAATAGTAAAGGTAAAAAGTAAATTTTAAATAGTAAAGGTAAAAAGTAAATTTTAAATAGTAAAGGTAAAAAGTAAATTTTAAATAGTAAAGGTAAAAAGTAAATTTTAAATAGTAAAGGTAAAAAGTAAATTTTAAATAGTAAAGGTAAAAAGTAAATTTTAAATAGTAAAGGTAAAAAGTAAATTTTAAATAGTAAAGGTAAAAAGTAAATTTTAAATAGTAAAGGTAAAAAGTAAATTTTAAATAGTAAAGGTAAAAAGTAAATTTTAAATAGTAAAGGTAAAAAGTAAATTTTAAATAGTAAAGGTAAAAAGTAAATTTTAAATAGTAAAGGTAAAAAGTAAATTTTAAATAGTAAAGGTAAAAAGTAAATTTTAAATAGTAAAGGTAAAAAGTAAATTTTAAATAGTAAAGGTAAAAAGTAAATTTTAAATAGTAAAGGTAAAAAGTAAATTTTAAATAGTAAAGGTAAAAAGTAAATTTTAAATAGTAAAGGTAAAAAGTAAATTTTAAATAGTAAAGGTAAAAAGTAAATTTTAAATAGTAAAGGTAAAAAGTAAATTTTAAATAGTAAAGGTAAAAAGTAAATTTTAAATAGTAAAGGTAAAAAGTAAATTTTAAATAGTAAAGGTAAAAAGTAAATTTTAAATAGTAAAGGTAAAAAGTAAATTTTAAATAGTAAAGGTAAAAAGTAAATTTTAAATAGTAAAGGTAAAAAGTAAATTTTAAATAGTAAAGGTAAAAAGTAAATTTAAATACTATATATCCTAATAATTAAAATTTGACAGATTTGTTTTTAATTCTACGTTGAATTTGAAACTCATATTCAAATTAGGCTGTTTGATTTTTCTATTTCGTTGAATTCAAATATGCACGTTCTTTTCATTTTTTTTCTACATTTGCGAGTAATTATATTATTTTAATATTCAAACGAATTAATCCGTTCTTCTATAAATAGCGATCGATATTCAACTTCAAAACTCGTACCATTTCATATTCACTTCTAAATTCTCTCTTCTTTAATCACACAAGATTAAATTCTTCTAAGTAATCATTTCCGCTGCATACTACATGAGGAACCATGACCTACCCTCAGACTTTAGTAAAGACTCGTCAATTTGCTAAAGACTCTCTATCTACTGTTTAATATTGAATAAATGTTTTGAAAACAATTTGTATTATAAACGATGTAAAATCATGTTATGTATAAATGTATTTTAAAAACGACAACGTTTTGTGTCGTTCAGTATATCTTGTGTTGTGAATCCATGTACGTCATATTCCGTCTAGGGCGGGGTGTGACAATTTATACAAAAATCGATGTATATACCCCCAAATCTAAACCCTAAATTCAATCTTATTTCTTTCTTCATTCTTTCTAATTAATACAGGTACCAAAAATTGAAGAATGGTATTTTGTTGGTGTGGTAAGCAAGCAATGATACGAACATCATGGACCCACAGAAACCCTGGAAGGAGGTTTTATGCTTTTCCCAAACAGGTGTGTTGTCAAAAAATTTTCGTTTTTGCGATTAGGTTAAACGAATTAACCTAAATTGGGGATTGTTTGTGTAATAGGGTTCGAAATGTAGATTCATTGGATGGCTTGATCCAGAAATGTGTCAACGTGCCATTGATATTATACCCGGTTTACTGAGGTCAAAGAATCGAGTTGAAGCACAACTCAAACAAAAAAATGAAGAAGTGAAAAGATTGAAGACATTCTTGGTGGTTTCTGCTTTTGTAATTGTGTTGCTTCTTTCTATGTTACTACTTTGAAGCAAGGATATATATATATATTTTGTAACTCCGCTTTATTTATTTTACCTTCGGGGTAAAATACAAACTCTTACTGTTATGATGAACACAAGTACTTCAGATTTGTATATATTGTTGATTCTAAGTTGCTCTGTTCACCCAAAGTCCTCTTTATCATGAACGATTAATTATGGTAACATAAACGTGGGTATATTGAATAGTACTATTGGGGTAGGCACCCCCATTCGTGTTGGTCGCACCAACTGTATACGGATGCTTTATATTTGGAAAGCTTAGGGTACCCTGAACAAGGTACCTACTTCAGAGGCAAACAAACACACATTTGTCTAGTTTCGGTTCATGAGCTTAGAACTTGTTATATACAGTATCTACTCTTATATTCTATTTGATCCATTGTGTGATTAAATAGTTACTTTAAATCTTGTGGTTCATACTCTGTATTTTGATTAAAAACATATGATACTCTTTGCTGATATTGTATCATAACTATTTGATATTGCGGTAAGGCAATGATCACACTGAACTCTGGCATTTTGGAAACTATATTTTCTATATGAAAAACTTATGGAACTCACCAACTTTATGTTGACATATTTTAGCATGTATTCTCAGGTAACTAGATGATACTCTGTGCATGGGACCACTATCCGCTGCATACTACATGAGGAACCATGACCTACCCTCAGACTTTAGTAAAGACTCGTCAATTTGCTAAAGACTCTCTATCTACTGTTTAATATTGAATAAATGTTTTGAAAACAATTTGTATTATAAACGATGTAAAATCATGTTATGTATAAATGTATTTTAAAAACGACAACGTTTTGTGTCGTTCAGTATATCTTGTGTTGTGAATCCATGTACGTCATATTCCGTCTAGGGCGGGGTGTGACAATATATACAAAAATCGATGTATATACCCCCAAATCTAAACCCTAAATTCAATCTTATTTCTTTCTTCATTCTTTCTAATTAATACAGGTACCAAAAATTGAAGAATGGTATTTTGTTGGTGTGGTAAGCAAGCAATGATACGAACATCATGGACCCACAGAAACCCTGGAAGGAGGTTTTATGCTTTTCCCAAACAGGTGTGTTGTCAAAAAATTTTCGTTTTTGCGATTAGGTTAAACGAATTAACCTAAATTGGGGATTGTTTGTGTAATAGGGTTCGAAATGTAGATTCATTGGATGGCTTGATCCAGAAATGTGTCAACGTGCCATTGATATTATACCCGGTTTACTGAGGTCAAAGAATCGAGTTGAAGCACAACTCAAACAAAAAAATGAAGAAGTGAAAAGATTGAAGACATTCTTGGTGGTTTCTGCTTTTGTAATTGTGTTGCTTCTTTCTATGTTACTACTTTGAAGCAAGGATATATATAGCTTCAGGAAGTTATTGTATTGTAAAATAAGTAATATTGTTGTGAGTATTTTGTAACTTTTCAACTATGAATGACAATGCAGCATTACATAAGCATTTGTTACATACCAGAAGTTGCATTACATGAAATTAGAAATAAGTTGCATTACATAAGCATAATACCATAATACATAACAATTCTGCAAAAGACATGGCATAGTTAAGTAGCATTAAAACACAATGTAGCAAAAGACATGAGACAGTTTTGCAAAAGACATTACTAATTTAACTAAACTGAACTTGTTTGGGTCCAGCCTTGGTTTTCACCCATCTTGTAACCATTTTGCCTTTCTGACTTGTTTGGCTTGGGGTTGGTTGGGTTTGAGTTGGTTGACTTTGCCTTGTTTGACTTGCCTGAGCACTTTGACTTTGCCTTACTTGACTTGCCTGACCACCTTGACTTTGCCTTGCTTGACTTGCCTGACCACCTTGACTTTACCTTGCTTGACTTGCCTGGCCACCTTGATGATTTCCACCTTGACTTGACTGTGTTGGAAATGATTGACTGCCAGAAGGTTGCCCTTGTTTGCATGACCTCTTGTTGTGACCAGAATTCCCACAATTTTTACAAACAATTGACTTAAGTCTCCTAGACAACTTCCCATTCTTTGCCATTTGAATCTCTTTTTCTGTCTTTCTTCTTTTCTTTCTAGGCCTCCCCACAGGGGTGTGATACTTAGGGGGGGTGATCATGGTTGGTATCTGACACTTGTCCCACATGTTAACACCATTTGTGGGATTGATCTTGAATTTGTACATCAATTTCCAAGTATCAAGCTTATAAATAGGATCACACCATGTCTCAATTGCACCAACTGGTCTCTTATTAAGTGTCATATTCCAGTTAACAGTCACTGCATGTTTACATGGCAGTCCAGTGATTTCCCACTTCCTACATGTACAAGTCATGTTTGTTACATTTACCACACATTGATCCCCCCCAAGGCCCACTAACGTGTACAAGTTTTTGGTCTAGATGAACTGGCTATATCATCTGGTATCTCTTCAATCACTACTTTAGATGTTCTAGGCAGAAAATAATCCTCTAAGTTTGACATGCCATGTTCAATGTAAACACTTACCAAGTTAGTTTGTTCTACATAGTTAGACAAATTATGAACATCTTGATCAGTAGCTAGTGGTTACAGACCATCATCTAAAGAACAACCTGGTTTCAGAAAGTAATAAAACATCATTTGCCCTTCAACATAACCCAAATCCGTCATAATAGAGTCCATTTCATGAACTGAAAACTGGTCGATATTAATGCAATCAGCATAGTTAATCTTACCCTTTTCATACGACATCCCTGGCCATGGTGTGAAAAACCCTCCATGGTGAACCATCATCGAGAACAAGCCAGCGTAACTGTCTACAATTTCACAAAAAAAAATACAATAATAAACCCACATATACAGATATTCATATAAATATATAAAGAAAAAGGTGATATAATGAAAAACATATATAGATATACTCACGATATATACTGTCAAGGTCCCAATCTTCACCAGGAACACGAATGGTATATAATGGACACCCCATAATAGCTATTAGGGTTTACATAGACGAATAAGGAAGAATATGTGGGTGATTTTGTGTATAGGATCGAGTGTGAATTTTGTTTTGGGAATTAGGGTTTTAAAGGAAAATGGGGGTATATATACAGATTTTTGTATATTATATATACAGGAATAAAGAAAGAAAGAGAAAAGAGGTGGGGTTCGGTCAACAAGAAGGGGAAAATACAAAAATGCCCTCACGTGGGCAGCACGTGATGGGGTTAACGGCTTGGAGTAAACGTCCGTTTCAAGAAAGGATGATACGTGATAGTTTACCATCTAATAAGGATGATAATAGACAGTTTTAAAATTAAAAGACGAAATTAGACAATTTAGGTAAACCACAAGGACGATTTATGTCGTTAACTCTATTTTACACAAGGGAAATGTTATATCTTTTATTATTTTAATAATATTTTACCTTCATTTATGTCAAAACTTAATTATATTTTTCAGAAATTTTAATGATTTTGCACAAAACACAACATTAGTCGGTTAACAGATTATAAAAAATGGCTAGCTAATTGGAACATCTTTAACGTATACAAAACATGAAAATGGTCTAGGTTTACGCAAGTTACAACCAAGTTACCAAAAATGTGTGAACTTTTGATGTAACATTATTTAGCACACCAAAATCTATATAACTCAATCACTTTAATATATACAACTAGATTAAACTCGTCCGTTGGACGGTAACATTATAACAAATAAGCAGTAATAAATAATAAATATATAATATATGTTATTTTTAATATTTGTAGATCATTAAAAAACTATAATGTAACAAATTTATTTGAAAATTTTTATTATATATACTAAAAGACAACTGACATAATAGCTTATTAACCAATCATAGCTCTCGATTTTATCAAATTGGAAATTGATGATGTCATTATTAATTTAATTATAAATTAAAAATTCTAATAATCATTATCCAAATATATTAGTATATTATATTATATTAATATTTGTAGAAAAAATCTCATTAATTTATACCTTTTTGTTTTCCATCAATAATTACTGTAACATCCCGAACGTTTTATGTTTGACTATTTGACTTTCCGTTAATTAACGTTAGGTCCGTTATGTTTATGTGCCCTATAAGGGATTATGTGATTAAATGCTTATGTGTTTAATATGAAATGAAGTAAAATGAATTAAATGAAAGTAATTTAAAGTAAAGTATGAAAGTTAAGTGCTTGTTAGATCGTTAAGTCTCCCGGTAAGTTAATTAAGCTACGAAAGTAAAGTTTAGGAAGTCGAGGGGCCTATGGGCACTAAAGGAAACTTATGGTCAGGAGTTTAAGGTCTAGTAAGACTCCAATAGCTGCTAATTTTCGTGATTAAGCCCTAGGAACATATCCCCTCCCTCTCAAAACAAGTTTCCTCCAAGAATCAATCGTTTCGTGTCGTTTCGATCAAGTTTGATTAAGATTTCGAATCCTCAAAGTCATCTACAGGTAATATGGCTGATCTTACTCTTAAATCTGATCATGTATGTCTTAGAAGTGATTTCGATCCAGGCCATAGGGTTTGGGTTGGGTTATTTGATCAAACGTTTACCGAATTCTTGTTATTCGGGTGTTGTAATGATTGATTTGTGATGTAAAGCATTAAAGGATTGATTGATGGATTAAAGGCTTGAAAAGTATTGGAAAAAGGGTTAATTTTATGTCCCCAGGGCGGATTTGGGGTTTGGGTTCGTATGGAATTCGTTTGATCAAAGAACAAAATTAAGGTTTCTGGTCGACACTCCAGGTGCGACGCACCAGGAGGGTGGTGCGACGCACCACAGCCAGATTTGGAAAAATGGATTTCAGCCAAAAGCCCGATATGCGGCGCACCAATGGGTAGGTGCGGCGCACCTGCATCTATTCAGAATTTTCTGATGAATTTGTGCGACGCACCACATGTCAAGTGCGACGCACCTGATGCCCAGGTTGCACAAAGTATTTCGTTTAGCTTATATTCGATCTTATACTCGTTCTAGGTTGTCGGGAGCACTTAGCAAGCACTATAAGATACTTTTAACTTGTTGGTAAGCTGTATCGAGGTAAGATAACATCTTTTGTCACCTGTTGGTACAACAAAATACGTTTTCATAAGTTAAACCTTCCAATTGAATATGTATGCACGTTTTATGTTCATGGGTGACTATGGGAGGTTGCAAAGGAGGTATTACTTACCATTTATGATGATTAACATACATATGCAGGTTGCAATGGTATGAGGTAAGTATATATGCATGAAATGATGGAATGATTATATATGTATGAAAATGTCGAAATGATATGATATATGTTTGCATGTGTGGCTTGATCACCTAGTCACTAGTCCTTTGATTAGGATTGCCATGTTCACGTGCACGTTAAGGGCCCTAAAGTAAAAGATGATATGTGATTAGTATAGGTGAAAGCATAGCCTAAACTAATTAAACGATTAAAGTCTCGAGCATTATGTAAAGTCTTGTGTTAAGCTTAACCCGTGCTAGCTCTTCGGGGCTGGTGCGTACGTGGTCACTTGAGTTGCTCCTTGTGGATAGTTACGTTTGAGTATTCCGGGTGGAGTAACTAACCACCAATGCGTAAAGGCATAAACGGCTTATTCAGTTGGATTGACTTTGTCATTCCTTAACGACGCCGATGGACCACCTTATGGTTTACCCATCATGTCGGGTGTGAGGACTCCAAGTATGGTCTATGACCGCCTTCACACAACCCCACATCCCTATGTAAGTGGCATAAGTCACTTAGCCTACATCTTGGCAAAGAAATAAAGAAAGAAAGATGAAGAAAGAAAGTATAGGCACACCTTAGGACATGATGAACCTAATGTGTATCTTATGATGTTATGTATGTGTGTGATATTAACTTAAAATGCAGATTTTGTTAATATATGTAATTGGCAAACGTTTTCAAATCTATGTTATCTTACTTAGCTAATTTTATTAGCTAACACTTGTTCTTTGAAAATGTTGTGCCTTCAGGATAATCAAGTTTGAGCTAGGCGAGGATTAGCTTGGTGAGAGTTGGGTAGAGTGAATAAAGAAGCTTAGCAAAGACATTAAACGCTTAGACTTCCTTTAGCCTTATGTTTGGCTATTTTGTTTATGTTTCATATTTGTATGATGGGCATTTATGTGGGTGCCAAAGCTTGGATTTACTTTTATTGTTTTGATGATGCTAGAAGTAACACCAATTTTAAAGGTACCATCCGTTACGGATAGGGCAGATTTTATATGTGATCCTTTCCGCTTATTTTAAACGCCGTTTGGCAAAGATTTTTTCAAAATCCAAGTTTTTAAACGACGGGTGTTACAATTACACTTCTTATCCCCACTAAATACTTAATTTATAATTATTACAATTTATAATTATCAACTTAAGAATTTTGTTTTAGATTTTCATCAATTAATTAAGTTAAAAAATTTCAACATTTTATTTCTAATTTTTTTCTTCAATAAAATCTTTTAATATACTAAAAGGCATTTGCTCTAAAAACTTATTGACCAATCACAAATTTACAATTTTGACCAATCACATAGTTGACTTTTGTTTTCATATTTGAATTTAATTTACACATTTTTGTTTTCAATCACAAATTTACACTTTTTAACCATTAATTCTAATATAATAGATAAAGAATAATAGCTAACATATATCCAATATAATAATAGCTAATATATATTGAATAGAACAAGATACAAATGTGTGGCTTCACCAATGACTTTAACCTGAAAACATGGTTCTCTTTGTATATTTCAAACAGGGGAAATGATATATCTTTTATTATTTTAATAATATTTTACCTTCATTTATGTCAAAACTTAATTATATTTTTCAGAAATTTTAATGATTTTGCACAAAACACAACATTAGTCGGTTAACAGATTATAAAAAATGGCTAGCTAATTGGAACATCTTTAACGTATACAAAACATGAAAATGGTCTAGGTTTACGCAAGTTACAACCAAGTTACCAAAAATGGTGTGAACTTTTGATGTAACATTATTTAGCACACCAAAATCTATATAACTCAATTTTAAAGAAATTACTTTAATATATACAAAGTGATGCTGACGTAGAGACATGGTAGGGAAATAAAGAAGGTGATCATTGGCGATAGGGGGTTGATAACTGCGTTAAGAGTGAAAAACGAAAAAAGTATAGATGAAAAGGGTACGAGATGAATGATTGTGTTCACTAGTGATTTCATTTTTAATTTTTATTATTTATTTTGGTTTCATTTATTTTAATTAGGTATATTGGATACGTTGAATATTAAATTTGAAGGTGATGGATTAGAGGACACACAATCTCTTGTTATCCAATTATGGTCCACATGTTAATGCTCTAATAACGAGCCAGTACTATCAAAGCTAACACGTTATTGGCATTTCATGAAGCCATTCATTATTCTGGCAAAACACATACATCTCGTGCCTAGAGGTGCAAGAAAAAACCGATTAACCGAACCGACCGATTTGTAACCGGTAACCGAAACCGGTTAATAACCGGAACAGTAAAAACCGATTATAGGTTACCAGAAACCGTCGGTTACTAACCGGTTACTCTTTTCAAAACCAAAACCGATTATTAACCGGTTAACCTATAACCGGTTAATTAATCCAAATAATAACCGGTTAACCGGTTAATCACATATTATATACATATTATATACATATATATATATATATATATATCAATCATATTATATACATACACTGATATATACATATAGCTTTCTATGAAATGAATTACCGAATGATAATTTGGCATCGTTATTCCATTGATCACAGGGACAACTTCAAGCATTCATGGCTTCAATAATCTTATTGATCAACCCTTCTTTAATGATGACACAGATGGCGACGGAAAGATCGCACCATCAGAGCTCGGAATCCTAATGAGATCTCTTGGTGGCAATCCAACACAAGCCCAATTGAAATCAATAATAGCTGAAGAAAAACTAACATCCCCTTTTGGTGCCAAATGATTTCGTAAGCTTTCAATATATTTATACTATATATAGATTAATGCTTCTTTCATCAGATCCAACATCAATTTTTGGTTGTTTTTGAGATTTGGGATGATGAATTTTGTTTGTGTTTAGGAAATGATGTTTATTTGGAATATGGGTCGTCGCTCAGACTTGTTGGAAATGATTGTTTTTCCCCATTGTTCACCACTTTCTCAATATTATAATGGGCGGTTAAAAAAATCGAATAGGTTAACTGGTATCGGTTAACCGGTTATTATTAACCGAAATCGGTTAGATAGGTTCCAGTTTTAAAACATAGAAACCGGTACAGGTTAACCGTAACCGGTTATTACTGTTTCAAAAAAATAACCGGTTTCGATTATTAAAATTAATAACCGAAATCGGTTAATCGCTTCTTGCACCTCTACTCGTGCCAAGCATATTTTAGTTGAAGATATTAGCTTTCTCTTGTTTTAACAAGCTCATTGTGATTTTAACAAGCTTATTTCGATTTTCAGATTCTCATTGCGATTTTTAAAAGCTCTTGTTGGGTATATTGTGAAAAATAAAATAAATTGGGTAATTGATATATTTTTTTTAAAAAAAAAATTGAGTATGTGACGTTATTTGGAAGTTAAAAACCTGCTACCTGTTACATTGTTTTCTGACAATAAATCAGCAGTTTTGATTGCTAATAATCCTGTTCTTCATTAAAGAACAAAACATATTGAAATTGATATTCATGTTGTAAGAGAAAAAGTGAATTATGGGTTACTTAATCTTGTAAAGATTGATACATCTGAACAATCTGCTGACATTTTTACAAAGAGTCTTTGTGTTAGACAACATGAGTATTTGTTAGATAAATTAAATATGATTGATGTTTTTTCTTCTACCTAAGTTTATATTAAGGGAGGGTGTTAAAACTAATATAAACTTAGGGTATATTTTGTATATTTCTCTTAAATCTGGGTTAAGAATTGTGCAGGTGTGTTATTCATCATACTTGAGGGACTAAAGCTGGACATAATGAAAGAAGAGGATAGAAGGTGTCAAGAGAAGAAAGAAGGGATGTATATATACATCCTTATACCCGATTTAGGGTTTCATTACAATATATTTACAAACACATATTTCTGAGTTGTATTATTCTCTCTCGATATCTTTTGTAATTCTATTTTAGATTGATTCATCTTAATCAATCTTTCGACTGATCATCTTGATCATAGTATTGTAATAATCGAACTCTATAAGTCGGTTTATACAGCCGACTGTTTATTTACGAATTAATAATAATAAAAAAAATAATAATCTTGTTGTTCTTCGATTGATCTTTGATTTCGTTCATGGTATCAGAGCCAGGTTCCTCTGATCGGTGATTTCTGTTTAAGGTTTTTTGGATTTAGGGCGTATTTCGATTTCGAAACCCTAGATCTAAGAAACCCTAATTTTTAGGGTTTTCTGGTTTACGATCTTGTTGATTCCGCTGCTTATCGATTCAGATCCTTCTTCTTCTTGACTAAGTGAATCAAGAAGAAATTTAGGGTTTCTTCATATTCAGATCCTGATTATTCTTCTTGACTAAGTGAATCAAGAAGCAAATTAGGGTTCCTGTTATTTCAGCCGAGAGCACTGTATTGTTGATTCTCTTTCCTTTATCTCTTTAAAATTGTTTTTTATTATTTCAATTCTCACAAAATCATTTGTGTTAATACTTGACCGGTCTCCGTGAGAGGCTTGGAATCCTGTCACTGGCACATTTGAGAGATTGAAATTATTTTTCAAATTTTATATATATATATATATCTAATTCATATTAGAGATTGAAATTATTTTAAAATTATATATATATATATAAATCTTGTTTACAATTTTTTATTTGCGTATTGTGTGGTTTGATTATTGTTTGATTATTTGTTGATTATCTGCTTTGTTTAAAGTAATTTTGTGTTAATTGTTTCTTGTTATCTATGGCTCCTGATACTGGTAGTGGTTCTAAAACAACTACTGTTAGTGGTCTTGATTTTGGTGATCCTTTATATCTTCATCCTACTGATACTAGTGGTGCTCCTATTCTGTCTTTTAAGTTGACTGGTACTGAAAATTATAATGTTTGGTCATGTGCTATGCTACTTGCTTTAGAAACTAAAAATAAAGTAGGGTTTATAGATGGTTCATGTGATAAAAATGATGATGATCCTGTATTGGCTAAACAATGGGATAGGTGTAATTCTGTGGTTTTATCTTGGATTTTAGGATCTGTAAGTCAAGATTTGTACATGGGACAAATATTTTCTAAAATTGCTAGTGAAGTTTGGAGTGATTTAAAAGAAACCTATGATAAAGTTGATGGTTCTGTTACATTCAATCTGCATCATAAGATTAATACATTGAGTCAAAATGGTTCTTCATTATCTGAGTATTATCATAAATTGAATACTTTCTGGAAATAGTTTGATGCTATGGTGAAATTACCTGTATGTACTTGTAAGGCTGCAAAAGAATTTAAGGCTCATCATGATTTGATTAGGTTAATGCAGTTTTTAATGGGTTTAGATGAAATATATATGTCTGTTAGGAGTACTATTCTTACTAAAGATCCATTACCTAATGTGAAATCTGCATATGCTTTGTTGTCTAGAGAAGAATCACATAGGAATGCTAGTTCTGTGAATCATGTTAAACCTGCTAATTCTGCATTTGTTTCTAAGTTTGATGATTCTAAGAAAAAGTATGTTAGAAATGAGAATCTTGTGTGTGCTAATCCTGCTTGTGGTTTAAAGGGTCATACTATTGATAAGTGTTTCAAAATTGTTGGATATCCTGATTATATTAAAAAGAAAACTGGATTTCAAAACAAGAGATATTCAAATAATGCTTATAATGAAAAAAATAATTCTTGGAATAACAAAAACTTTGTGTCTGCTGAAAATAATTTTCATAATTCTGCTTCATCTAGTTCTAATGGTTCATCTGGAACTGGTTTACCTTTTACAAATGATCAAATTGCTAAACTAATAAGTTTGATAAGTGATAATCAGGATTCCAAGGCTGGTGTACATGCACATATGGCAGGTGCATTTATGTCTTCTGTTTATTTTAATTCAAATGTTCAATTTGATAAAGTTCCTAGTAAGGATGATTGGATTAATGATTCTGGTGCAAATCAACACATGTGTTGTTGTGACAAAAATATGATTAATGTTGTTGATGTCACTTCTCTTAATATGACTGTAAATCACCCTAATAGAACTTCTGCTTTGATAAGGAAAATTGGAGACATTAAACTTACTGGAAAAATCACTATATATGATGTTCTTTATATTCCTGATTATTGTGTGAACTTGTTTTCTGTTCATAAAGCAACCAAAGATAGTAAGTTATTTATAGGTTTTACTGAACAAATGTGTTATATTCAGGATTTGAGAACAATGAGAAATCTGGGGACTGGTAGAGTTCATGGAGGTTTATACCTATTAAATGTAAGTAGTCAAGTTGGTAGCAGTAATAATGCATGCTTTGAAGTTAAATGCAATGTGTCTTCAGATTTGTGGCATGCTAGACTAGGACACCCTGCTTCTGCAGTTTTTAAAGTTCTAAAAGAAAAATTAAAATTGGACAATTTGATTGATGTTCCTTGTGATGTTTGTCATAAAGCAAAACAGACTAGAGAACCCTTTCCTATAAGTGAACACAAAAGTTTAAATATTGGTGATTTAATTCATCTTGATGTTTGAGGTCCTTATAAGAAAGTTAGTAGAGAAGGTTTCAAATATTTTTTAACTGTTGTTGATGATTATTCTAGGGCTGTTTGGGTTTTTATGCTTAAAAACAAGACTGAAGTATATGATAATATCCTATATTTCATAAATCTTATTAAAACTCAATTTGGGAAAGTTGTTAAAGTGTTTAGATCTGATAATGGTACTGAGTTTGTAAACACAAGGTTAACTACATTGTTTAAATCTTATGGTATAATACATCAAACATCTTGTTCTTATACTCCAGAACAAAATGGAATAGCTGAAAGAAAGCATAGACATCTTTTAAATGTGGCAAGATCTCTCTTGTTTCAGGGAGGAATTCCATTATATATGTGGCCAGAATGTGTGTTAACTGCTGTATATTTGATTAATAGAACACCCTCTTCTGTTTTTAAAGGAAAAACACCTTATGAACTGGTTTTTGGTTTTGAGCCATCTTTGTTTCATTTGAGAAACTTTGGATGTTTATGTTATGCTTCTGTTTTAAATAATGATGATAAATTTTCAAAAAGATCTGAAAAGTGTGTTTTCATTGGTTATTCAAATTCTAAAAAAGGGTATAAACTCTACAGTCTTGAAGATAAAAGTGTGTTCTATTCTAGAGATGTAAAATTTTATGAGCATGTATTTCCTTTTAAGTTAAATACTTTAAATGAAAGTTTTGATATTGATCATAGTACATCCTTTGACAGGGTTGATGATGTTGTTGGTTCCACTGGTCCCAATGATGACATCAATCATAAAATTTTAGAAGGTGATGGCAGTGCAGCCATTGATACTGGTAGTAGTGATGCTGCCAGACAATTGGGTGGCACAACAACACCTAATGAACGCATCAATGAGGTGCCTAATGGTGGGGATAATCTTGATAACCCTGAGGGAGGGTTCTTAGGAAATCCTAGGATTCCTAATGAACCTTTAAATGTGGACAAGATCTCTCTTGTTTCAGGGAGGAATTCCATTATATATGTGGCCAGAATGTGTGTTAACTGCTGTATATTTGATTAATAGAACACCCTCTTCTGTTCTTAAAGGAAAAACACCTTATGAACTGGTTTTTGGTTTTGAGCCATCTTTGTCTCATTTGAGAAACTTTGGATGTTTATGTTATGCTTCTGTTTTAAATAATGATGATAAATTTTCAAAAAGATCTGAAAAGTGTGTTTTCATTGGTTATTCAAATTCTAAAAAAGGGTATAAACTCTACAGTCTTGAAGATAAAAGTGTGTTCTATTCTAGAGATGTAAAATTTTATGAGCATGTATTTCCTTTTAAGTTAAATACTTTAAATGAAAGTTTTGATATTGATCATAGTACATCCTTTGACAGGGTTGATGATGTTGTTGGTTCCACTGGTCCCAATGATGACATCAATCATAAAATTTTAGAAGGTGATGGCAGTGCAGCCATTGATACTGGTAGTAGTGATGCTGCCAGACAATTGGGTGGCACAACAACACCTAATGAACGCATCAATGAGGTGCCTAATGGTGGGGATAATCTTGATAACCCTGAGGGAGGGTTCTTAGGAAATCCTAGGATTCCTAATGAACCTTTAAATGTGGCAAGATCTCTCTTGTTTCAGGGAGGAATTCCATTATATATGTGGCCAGAATGTGTGTTAACTGCTGTATATTTGATTAATAGAACACCCTCTTCTGTTTTTAAAGGAAAAACACCTTATGAACTGGTTTTTGGTTTTGAGCCATCTTTGTCTCATTTGAGAAACTTTGGATGTTTATGTTATGCTTCTGTTTTAAATAATGATGATAAATTTTCAAAAAGATCTGAAAAGTGTGTTTTCATTGGTTATTCAAATTCTAAAAAAGGGTATAAACTCTACAGTCTTGAAGATAAAAGTGTGTTCTATTCTAGAGATGTAAAATTTTATGAGCATGTATTTCCTTTTAAGTTAAATACTTTAAATGAAAGTTTTGATATTGATCATAGTACATCCTTTGACAGGGTTGATGATGTTGTTGGTTCCACTGGTCCCAATGATGACATCAATCATAAAATTTTAGAAGGTGATGGCAGTGCAGCCATTGATACTGGTAGTAGTGATGCTGCCAGACAATTGGGTGGCACAACAACACCTAATGAACGCATCAATGAGGTGCCTAATGGTGGGGATAATCTTGATAACCCTGAGGGAGGGTTCTTAGGAAATCCTAGGATTCCTAATGAACCTTTAAATGTGGACAACACATATCAACTTAGAAGGTCTAATAGACAAACCAATGTTCCTGGAAATTTAAATGATTATGTGCTTGATGGTAAAGTTAAGTATGGTATAGATAGAGTTGTCAATTATTCTAACTTGAGTTCTGAAGTGTATTGTTTTCTGTCCAATATTAATAAACACATTGAACCAAAAACTTATAATGAGGCTGCAAAAAACTCTAATTGGGTTGAAGCAATGAATATGGAAATGGAAGCTTTATATAGGAATAATACTTGGATATTAACTGATCTTCCTGTTGGAAGAGAACCAATAGGGTGTAAATGGGTTTATAAAATAAAATACAAGTCTTCAGGAGAAATTGAAAGGTATAAAGCTAGGTTAGTAGCTAAGGGGTATAATCAAAAGGAAGGAATTGATTATGAAGAAACTTTTTCTCCAGTTTAAGATGGTTACTGTTAGATGTCTTATTAATGTAGCTGTTCAAAATGGATGGACTTTGTTTCAATTAGACATTAATAATGCTTTTTTATATGGTGACTTGAATGAAGAAGTTTACATGTCTTTGCCTCCTGGTTATTTTTCTAAAGATGATAAAAGAGTTTGTAAGCTGGTTAAGTCTCTTTATGGCCTTAAACAAGCACCTAGACAATGGAATCATAAGCTTACCACTGCTCTTTTAGAATATGGTTTTAATCAAAGCAAAAGTGATTATTCACTTTTTACTAAAACTGGTTCTAACTTGTTTATTGCTTTGCTTGTATATGTTGATGACATTGTCATTACTGGTAATAATGTTTCTGAAGTTGAAAAGGTCAAAATATTTTTAAAAACCAAGTTTCTTATTAAGGATTTAGGTAAGTTAAAATACTTCTTGGGTATTGAAGTGATTGATACTCCAAAAGGAGTATGTCTAAGTCAAAGGAAATATTGTATGGATCTTTTATTTGAGTATGGGATGTTAGGTGCTAAACCTATGAAAACTCCCATGGATATGAATCTTGTGATTTCTGACAGAAAGGATAATTCAGATCCTTTTATTGAAAATGTAACTTTGTATCAAAAAATTATTGGTAAATTGATATATCTGACTATTAGCAGACCAGATATAAGTTACTATGTGCATTGTTTGAGTCAATATATGCATGCACCAAAGGCTTCACATTTGAAGCTGGCATTCAGGATTTTGAGATATTTGAAGAAAAATCCAGGTAAAGGCATTCACATTATAAAAGGTCAGTCTTTCTGTTTATCTGCTTATGTAGATTCAGACTGGGGAAAATGTATTACTTCCAGGAGATCTGTAACTGGATTTTGTATTTTTTTGAATGACTCTCTTATTTCCTGGAAAAGCAAAAAGCAGAACACTGTGTCTAGGTCCTCCTCTGAAGCAAAGTATAGGGCTATGGCCACAGTGACTTGTGAGATTGTATGGATTCTTAATGTTTTGAATGATTTGGAAGTTAAAAACCTGCTACCTGTTACATTGTTTTGTGACAATAAATCAGCAGTTTTGATTGCTAATAATCCTGTTCTTCATTAAAGAACAAAACATATTGAAATTGATATTCATGTTGTAAGAGAAAAAGTGAATTATGGGTTACTTAATCTTGTAAAGATTGATACATCTGAACAATCTGCTGACATTTTTACAAAGAGTCTTTGTGTTAGACAACATGAGTATTTGTTAGATAAATTAAATATGATTGATGTTTTTTCTTCTACCTAAGTTTATATTAAGGGAGGGTGTTAAAACTAATATAACTTAGGGTATATTTTGTATATTTCTCTTAAATCTGGGTTAAGAATTGTGCAGGTGTGTTATTCATCATACTTGAGGGACTAAAGCTGGACATAATGAAAGAAGATGATAGAAGGTGTCAAGAGAAGAAAGAAGGGATGTATATATACATCCTCCGATTTAGGGTTTCATTACAATATATTTACAAACACATATTTCTGAGTTGTATTATTCTCTCTCGATATCTTTTGTAATTCTATTTTAGATTGATTCATCTTAATCAATCTTTCCACTGATTATCTTGATCATAGTATTGTAATAATCGAACTCTGTAAGTCGGTTTATACAGCCGACTGTTTATTTACGAATTAATAATAATAAAAAAAATAATAATCTTGTTGTTCTTCGATTGATCTTTGATTTCGTTCATTATTTTTATTCAGAGCCAGGTTCACTCTATTCCTATAGTCATTTACTCATATAGTTACATTCCATCCAATAAACATGAATGAAAAACCTACGCGAAATCCATGAAAAAATCACCGAGTCTAAAAACCACGTCATTGCTTTTCATTCCAGATCGTTTTTCATAGTACCCATTGAAGCCTGAACCAACTTGTAGGCCAAAAAGCTACAAAACCCAATTAAGACTCCAACAACTATTACAATTATTACATCACAAAAACCATAACATCCATTCACGTGAAGCAGGACCATCAAAAATTAGAAATGAAGTAGCATGGGTCAATTCCGACACAAGTGTTAATTACGATTGCGAAGTCATTGGATAATATTGAGAGGGTTTACAAATTATAAAAAATCCACATCCACATGCGAAGGAAAATCATAATCCATAGCTATATTTGTCCGAACGAGTGTTGTATAATATATATATAATATAATGAAATAAATGAATATAGATATAGAAGCGTATATGGTCCCACCCCGTTTGACAAATGGATGGAGAGGGGGAAAAAATAAGAAAGAAAATAATTGTTGACACCTTTTAGGATTACTTATATGATTTATCTACAAATAAATAAGTTAATCTTGGTAGACAAGGTTATCAAATTTTGACAAGTTTTGAACATAATTTTGTTATGTGAACATTAATTTATTAGCTTGTTGGCAGTAGTGGATATATGTGGTGTCAAGAGTGGTAATGACAATCCCACAATTTCTATAAAATTCTATTTTTCTAGTATTATTTTATGTTTTTATAGTTTAAAGGCAATTAACAATCTCAGACTTATGACAACGAAGATAACATTTATATGTATGTTTAATTTATTTATAGTTTTTAAGAATAAAATTACAAATATATTTTTAAATGTTATATTGTATCAAAATTGAAATGAAAGCAATTGCATTACCGTCCGCACTACCGCCACTGCAACTCCGTCCATGGGTTTGTGGCTTTTGGGCCCACTCAGAAATCAGAATCATCCCCACTACGGCCATTCTGCCAAAACACATCTCATGCCAAACACACTTTATAAACGTGCAATCCCAAAAGCGTTGATTACATCAATGCAGGGTTATATACTTAGGGCGCGTTTGGTTCACAGAATGTTTTGGAAATGAATGGAATCTGTCAAAGGAATTGGAACCTGAAGGAATGGAATTTGACGGAATATTTTTGATTTTTTGAAGATTCAAGTGAGGGACGGAATGAAATTCCTTCCCCCATCCCCAAAGAATGGAGATTCCATCAAATGAAGGAATGTTTACATTCCAATGGAATGTGATTCCTCTATTTTTAACCAACCAAACACGCTAAGAAATGGAATTCAATTCAGATTCCATCAAATGAAGGAATGTTTACATTCCAATGGAATGTGATTCCTCTATTTTTAACCAACCAAACACGCTAAGAAATGGAATTCAATTCAGATTCCATCAAATTATGTGAACCAAACGCGACGTTATATGCAATTGGCTTTCTCTTGTTCATTTCATTTGCAATAACTTTGCGAGATACTCATATGATTTATATGTTTGATCTGTTCTTCCATACATCAAACGCTTCACGTGATAACCATTTTTAGTTTATAAGTGTATATTGTGATTTATATTTTTAACAACAAATCAACCCTACTCATATAGGCACATACCATCCAAAAAAACAAAAAAAAACACCAATGCAATTTATTAGATCCCGTTTTTATCTTAAGACGAAAAGTCTCTATCAAATACTAATTTAACCCCACATTCACAGTGTATATTGTGATTGATTACCTACTACAGTATTAAACTTTATTAGTCACAAAGTACATTAGATATGAAAGGGTTGGATATTGTAAAACAAGTATTAAAGTAAAATAAATAATACAAGATCTTGACTCTTAGATCATGGATAAATTAATGCACGAAAATTCACGAACCAATTGATGCACAATAATTTTCATGATGCACAGTGATTTTCAGTGAATTTTATTTGTTTTACTTTAATACTTGTTTTAAATCACCTAAAACCTAGATATGAAAGACTTTTAGAGACGAAAGAACACATATTTTCATAAACAATTTCATTTAATGAAATCATTTTGGAATAGAGAATACATGACCAAAACAAAAGTTACACTTTTACCCAATATTATTAATCTACAAATAAATAAGTTAATCTTGGTAGACAAGGTTATCAAATTTTGACAAGTTTTGAACATAATTTTGTTATGTGAACATTAATTTATTAGCTTGTTGGCAGTAGTGGATATATGTGGTGCTCAAGAGTGGCCATGATAACCATTTTTAGTTTATAAGTGTATATTGTGATTTATATTTTTAACAACAAATCAACCCTACTCATATAGGCACATACCATCCAAAAAAACAAAAAAAAACACCAATGCAATTTATTAGATCCCGTTTTTATCTTAAGACGAAAAGTCTCTATCAAATACTAATTTAACCCCACATTCACAGTGTATATTGTGATTGATTACCTACTACAGTATTAAACTTTATTAGTCACAAAGTACATTAGATATGAAAGGGTTGGATATTGTAAAACAAGTATTAAAGTAAAATAAATAATACAAGATCTTGACTCTTAGATCATGGATAAATTAATGCACGAAAATTCACGAACCAATTGATGCACAATAATTTTCATGATGCACAGTGATTTTCAGTGAATTTTATTTGTTTTACTTTAATACTTGTTTTAAATCACCTAAAACCTAGATATGAAAGACTTTTAGAGACGAAAGAACACATATTTTCATAAACAATTTCATTTAATGAAATCATTTTGGAATAGAGAATACATGACCAAAACAAAAGTTACACTTTTACCCAATATTATTAACTCGTTACAGCACTTACGAACTCGTCGTCACGATCTAGACCCATCATATATTCGGGCAAAAGGCAAACTTCGACGTCCATGCTCCCACCGCCCTCCCGTCCCGGATACATCGTTATCTTGCCATCACCCTTGTTCGCGATCCCACTTCTAGCCGCTATTGCTTTCCCCAACCCGAATTCACATCCGTACATATCAAACCTGGGTGAACTCCCAATATGTACTAAATTTGGGTCAAACATATCCCCCATTTTATATATCACCGGGTTTTTGACCCAAGACTCTACACTTTCCTGAATTGCCTTATCATCGTGGTCCATTACGGTTTTGTGTAACTGCAAAGCCGCCCAACCCAGCCCGTTAACCGTCAATTCTTTGACGGTTGCTTTTGCCTTCACGACATGAACCGGGTTACCAAAATAATAATCAGATAGAGGCGGGTTTAATCTACGACGGTTACTTATCATTAAACTACACTTGGTTTCATTGTCGTGTGGTATTCGTTTCACACGGGTTATACACCTCCATAAAACCGCGACCACTGCTTGTAAACTCGAGATTTTATTCGTTTCGCATTCGGAATTTGCTTTTTCTTTGAGTTTAGAAACGGAAGTGGGCGAGAAATGGAAAAATCTTGTTTGAAAAGGTGGAGGATCGAATCGGTCGAGAAACTGGTTTTCGTGGGTATATGGGAGACTTATAGGAGTAACGGACGGTCTAAAAACCGGAGGACGAGAAACCGAGCCATTATACTGGTTTTTTGATGTAAAAATCTCGCTCCAAGTAGACATAAAATGCCAAAAAGATGTACCGTCCGCGACTAAGTGGTTAACCGAGCCAGCGATAAAGATCCCGTCTATAAGTTCGGTTACTTGAATAGACAACAAAGGAAGTATGTGACCGTCATGGTTGATGGCGTCATTAAGATCAAAAAATGAATGAACGTCTATCTGGTTAACTATGTCGGATATAGTAGCATTATCCGCCTTTGCGTAAATAAACTTAACTCCTTGGATTTTTTCAGGGTCTAAGTAAATAACATAAGAAGGGGGGGTTTCTTTAATTTGAGTAGCAAAGCGGGCTGCGAGCGGGTAGAAATGATCGAGGGTCGCGGATAAAGAGTGTTTGAGGTCATCCAAGAAAACGGATATAGAGAAATCTTCATTTTCGGGTGGTGATGGTTTGGCAAAAAGGAGACCTTTTTGGCTGTATCGGACGTTGACCAATGGTAGCTCAAAGGGCGTGAAATGGAGCGGCTGTTTTGCCTCTGGTGAGAGGTCGTGTAACGGTTTTATTAAGCATTCCGATATGTGTTTCACGGGTGTAGTAGAACCCATTGATATGAATGACTCAACACACCAAATATTATTGTCTGTTTTCCCTTCCGTCTATGAAAATAAGTTTTGAGGATAGAAAGATGGACCTTAGTCTTCTTATCGATATGAAAAGGGACAGTTCATGGTAGAAAAACTTTTATACTAAATCCAAGAAAAAATATAGAAGCTATATCCTAAACATGTATCTTTTTATGTGAAAAAAGGTAAATACTCACGAACCTCTTAGTTTGGTAAAGGAATTTTTCCTCTCAATCCAACGACCCTGCAACGCTGCAACTTTTATACATGTGATTATATTATACTCTATACATCACGATAAAGAGAAAAAAACCGATGACATGGACTTTGTCAATGAAGTTTACCCGTGTCTCGGTTTTGATGTAATTGGCACGATTTTGTTGAACATTTTTAAAATTCTTGCAGTTAAAGTTTTATGCTAGAATGAGTGGTTTTGCGAAAAAGGAGACCCTTTTGGATGTAATTAAAGATGAGGAATGAAAGCTCAAAGGTGTGAAATGAAAAAGCTAAAAGCCTAAAATCCACAAAGCAAATCATTATCAATAACAATATTTAATTTGTTAAAATGTGTGTTGTATAATGGATATTCAAATGTGTATAGCCCCACAATGGATGGACAGGATTGTTGACACCTTTTGAGCATTACTCGTATAGTTTGGATTAATATAAAAATTTGTCCTGGTAGACCAGGTGATCAAATTTGACTATGGTGTATGCGATACTGGCAGCATCAACGACATGTGATGGTGCCGATTGTGACACTGGCGGATGGTGACGGCGGTGGTGATAATAATGATATAGTTATTAATGTAAAAAGTAATTAATGTAAAAAGGTAGTTTATTTATTTTAAGGGTTAAATGATATATGTTGTAAATAATATTAGATAAATATATTTGAATTAATGAACAACCGAGAGATGTATGTTGGGTTATCGATTTCATTACATACCCCTGGGGTATGTCATATTATTAAGTTTCGCCCTTCTCGTTTTTTCGTATCATTACATATCCTTATGGTGATTTTTTGTATCATTACATACCCCTCACTCTAACGTCCGTTAATATGTATCCGTTAAGTCCCCCATGTGCATTGCACATGAGGGTAGTTTAGTACTTTTAGCTATCTTTATATATCCCAGAACCAATATACCTGTATATCTCTTCTCTATCATCACCAACTCCAGATAAAAACACCTCCTCTAATTTATTATCTCCATTTCCCTATTTTACCCAAATTACACGAATCTTCACAAAAATAATTCGTATACCTAGAAAAAAAATACATCTATATAAACACATATACATACACATAGCCAACTTCATCATCAGTGTCGTGTATTGCGGGGGTAGATCAGATCTACAAACTGTAGGTAACGTCTGAAAGAGATGCCGGAAAATAAAAATGGAGCGGCGGCAGAAGATGCTGAGGCGGCAGTGGAGTGTTGTTGTTGGTCGCCGGATTGTGTAAGGGGGAAATAGAGGGTTCAATTCTATATCTATACATATGTATGAGATATAGATTATGGAGATACAACAAAGGGTATCCAAAAAACCGGATCTGGATCTATCTATATACAGATCTGAAACATATTATATATATAAACACAAAATCTGGATCTATCTCTCTATATATTCAACCACCCAGATCTCTCTATATCTATCTATACATATTATATCTATATCTCTGTGGCGGTGATTCTGATTTGTAACAAGAAAAGAGGAAGAGGGTTTATGCTTGTGGCTTTGGAGATGGTGGTGGCACTGTGGCGGTCTGGTGGTGGTGTTATGGCAGCACAACCGCCGGAATCAACCACTATCTTTCTTCTCCATTTTTCTTCCTTTCTCTTTCCGACGATATTTCAGGTGGGTTTAGCAAGAAAAGAGGTATCTTCTGCATCTATGAGCATACAGTCATCACTCATCATCATCAATCTTCACCGATGTTGACATCTTTTCTAACGAGATGAAATTAGAACTTGTGTTACCTGAGTGATATTATTGGTTATTGGAGTTCATGTTTGATTTTCCATGTGCGTTAGATCCGTTTGCTTTTTTTGTTTGATTCATGTTTGATTTTCCATGGAGTTCATTATTGAAATTAGGGTTTTTTATTTTTTGATTTGGGGTTTTTTGTTTCATCTTCTGGTAATGTACGAAAACTCGTAATTTTTGACATATTTGTTTCATCTTCTGGTAATGTACAAAAATTAGAGTTTTTGTTTCACCTTCCAATGATTTTAATGTTAATCATTAAATGTGGTAATGTTAATGTTCATATGATCTAGATCCAGTTGCAGTGTTGAAGAAGAAGATAAAAGGGTAAAAAGACAAATTTACCCTCATGTGCAGTGCACATGAGGGCCTTGACAGAGACACGTAAACGGACGTTAGGGTCAGGGGTATGTAATGATACGAAAAATCACCATATGGGTATTTAATGATACGAAAAAATAGGGTACTTAATAATGATACGAAAAATCACCATAGGGTATTTAATGATACGAAAAATCACCAAGGGTATTTAATGATACGAAAAATCACCAAGGGTATTTAATGATACGAAAAATCACCAAGGGTATTTAATGATACGAAAAATCACCAAGGGTATTTAATGATACGAAAAATCACCAAGGGTATTTAATGATACGAAAAATCACCAAGGGTATTTAATGATACGAAAAATCACCAAGGGTATTTAATGATACGAAAAATCACCAAGGGTATTTAATGATACGAAAAATCACCAAGGGTATTTAATGATACGAAAAATCACCAAGGGTATTTAATGATACGAAAAATCACCAAGGGTATTTAATGATACGAAAAATCACCAAGGGTATTTAATGATACGAAAAATCACCAAGGGTATTTAATGATACGAAAAATCACCAAGGGTATTTAATGATACGAAAAATCACCAAGGGTATTTAATGATACGAAAAATCACCAAGGGTATTTAATGATACGAAAAATCACCAAGGGTATTTAATGATACGAAAAATCACCAAGGGTATTTAATGATACGAAAAATCACCAAGGGTATTTAATGATACGAAAAATCACCAAGGGTATTTAATGATACGAAAAATCACCAAGGGTATTTAATGATACGAAAAATCACCAAGGGTATTTAATGATACGAAAAATCACCAAGGGTATTTAATGATACGAAAAATCACCAAGGGTATTTAATGATACGAAAAATCACCAAGGGTATTTAATGATACGAAAAATCACCAAGGGTATTTAATGATACGAAAAATCACCAAGGGTATTTAATGATACGAAAAATCACCAAGGGTATTTAATGATACGAAAAATCACCAAGGGTATTTAATGATACGAAAAATCACCAAGGGTATTTAATGATACGAAAAATCACCAAGGGTATTTAATGATACGAAAAATCACCAAGGGTATTTAATGATACGAAAAATCACCAAGGGTATTTAATGATACGAAAAATCACCAAGGGTATTTAATGATACGAAAAATCACCAAGGGTATTTAATGATACGAAAAATCACCAAGGGTATTTAATGATACGAAAAATCACCAAGGGTATTTAATGATACGAAAAATCACCAAGGGTATTTAATGATACGAAAAATCACCAAGGGTATTTAATGATACGAAAAATCACCAAGGGTATTTAATGATACGAAAAATCACCAAGGGTATTTAATGATACGAAAAATCACCAAGGGTATTTAATGATACGAAAAATCACCAAGGGTATTTAATGATACGAAAAATCACCAAGGGTATTTAATGATACGAAAAATCACCAAGGGTATTTAATGATACGAAAAATCACCAAGGGTATTTAATGATACGAAAAATCACCAAGGGTATTTAATGATACGAAAAATCACCAAGGGTATTTAATGATACGAAAAATCACCAAGGGTATTTAATGATACGAAAAATCACCAAGGGTATTTAATGATACGAAAAATCACCAAGGGTATTTAATGATACGAAAAATCACCAAGGGTATTTAATGATACGAAAAATCACCAAGGGTATTTAATGATACGAAAAATCACCAAGGGTATTTAATGATACGAAAAATCACCAAGGGTATTTAATGATACGAAAAATCACCAAGGGTATTTAATGATACGAAAAATCACCAAGGGTATTTAATGATACGAAAAATCACCAAGGGTATTTAATGATACGAAAAATCACCAAGGGTATTTAATGATACGAAAAATCACCAAGGGTATTTAATGATACGAAAAATCACCAAGGGTATTTAATGATACGAAAAATCACCAAGGGTATTTAATGATACGAAAAATCACCAAGGGTATTTAATGATACGAAAAATCACCAAGGGTATTTAATGATACGAAAAATCACCAAGGGTATTTAATGATACGAAAAATCACCAAGGGTATTTAATGATACGAAAAATCACCAAGGGTATTTAATGATACGAAAAATCACCAAGGGTATTTAATGATACGAAAAATCACCAAGGGTATTTAATGATACGAAAAATCACCAAGGGTATTTAATGATACGAAAAATCACCAAGGGTATTTAATGATACGAAAAATCACCAAGGGTATTTAATGATACGAAAAATCACCAAGGGTATTTAATGATACGAAAAATCACCAAGGGTATTTAATGATACGAAAAATCACCAAGGGTATTTAATGATACGAAAAATCACCAAGGGTATTTAATGATACGAAAAATCACCAAGGGTATTTAATGATACGAAAAATCACCAAGGGTATTTAATGATACGAAAAATCACCAAGGGTATTTAATGATACGAAAAATCACCAAGGGTATTTAATGATACGAAAAATCACCAAGGGTATTTAATGATACGAAAAATCACCAAGGGTATTTAATGATACGAAAAATCACCAAGGGTATTTAATGATACGAAAAATCACCAAGGGTATTTAATGATACGAAAAATCACCAAGGGTATTTAATGATACGAAAAATCACCAAGGGTATTTAATGATACGAAAAATCACCAAGGGTATTTAATGATACGAAAAATCACCAAGGGTATTTAATGATACGAAAAATCACCAAGGGTATTTAATGATACGAAAAATCACCAAGGGTATTTAATGATACGAAAAATCACCAAGGGTATTTAATGATACGAAAAATCACCAAGGGTATTTAATGATACGAAAAATCACCAAGGGTATTGTAATGATACGAAAAATCACCAAGGGTATTGTAATGATACGAAAAAACCAGAGGGTATTAATAATATGACATCCCATAGGTTATGTAATTCTTGGTCGTTAAATATATTGAATGCTTTTGATGCTTCCAATACGTTGGATGCATGACACTTATTTTGTATGTTTCGGCTTTTATATTCAAAATTTATTACGACCAGTGGTACATAATTTATATTGCTTTGTATTATCTAAAATTATTAGAGCAGGAATTTTTTTTATAATTCTATATGATACCTGCAGGTGGTTTCCGACGAATTTACCTCAAATTTATTAATCTTTATTCTGCATAATTTCGTCGGAAATTCATAGGTAGAACCCATTAGTTTCGTCGGAAATTCATAGGTAGAACCCATTAGTTTCGTCGGAAATTCATAGGTAGAACCCATTAGTTTCGTCGGAAATTCATAGGTAGAACCCATTAGTTTCGTCGGAAATTCATAGGTAGAACCCATTAGTTTCGTCGGAAATTCATAGGTAGAACCCATTAGTTTCGTCGGAAATTCATAGGTAGAACCCATTAGTTTCGTCGGAAATTCATAGGTAGAACCCATTAGTTTCGTCGGAAATTCATAGGTAGAACCCATTAGTTTCGTCGGAAATTCATAGGTAGAACCCATTAGTTTCGTCGGAAATTCATCGGTAGATCCCATTAGTTTCGTCGGAAATTCATCGGTAAAGCCGTTTTCCTACGAATTTCTGACGAATTTTGTCGTCGCTGAAAGTCAGTTTTTTAGTAGTGAGTAGACATGAAATGCCAAAAGGATGTACCGTCCGCGACTAAGTGGTTAACCGAGCCAGCGATAAAGATCCCGTCTACAAGTTCAGTCACTTGAATAGATAACAGAGGAAGTGTGTGACCATCATGGTTGATGGCGTCATTTAGATCAAAAAAAGAATGAACTATGGATGGTACTACTAGAGGGCCGAGTATGTCGGATACTTTGGCATTTGTCTTTGCGTAAATAAACATAACTCCCTGGATGTTTTCGGGGTCTAAGTAAATAACATAAGAAGGGGGGTTTTCTTCAATCCGAGTAGCAAAGCGGGCTGCGAGCGGGTAGAAATGATCGAGGGTCGCGGATAAAGAGTGTTTGAGGTCATCCAAGAAAACGGATATAGAGAAATCTTCATTTTCGGGTGGTGATGGTTTGGCAAAAAGGAGACCTTTTTGGCTGTATCGGACGTTGAGGGATGGTAGCTCAAAGGGTGTGAAATGGAACGGCTGCTTTGCCTCCGGTGAGAGGTCGTGCAACGGTTTGATAAAGCATTCCGATATGTGTTTCACGGGTGAAGGAACCCATTGATTGATGGCTTTGACACACCAAATATTATTCTTGTACGTTTTTCCTTTCTGTCTATGACAATAAAGTTGAGTATGGAAAGATTTGGAACTTATCCATATGATAAGGACATTATGGGGAAGTTTATTTTATTTTACGAAAATGATTAATCTTCTTAATTCATTAGCATAAAGATTTTCTTAATTAATAAGATAGTAATGTGTAAAAATTCAAAACTGAAAATCTATAAACCCTTATAAAGAGTATTGGTTTTAAGACTTTAAGCAATTGTTTCATTGGATGTGACTTGCTGTTTCTTAAATATTTTTTGGAAGACTTTTTGGTGTGGATTTAATCTAATTGTTAGGTTTGAAGTTTAGGCTGTTGATGTGTTTGTATTTGTTTGGATATTTGAGTTGATGAAGAAACATGAAGACGGTAGATATTTAACTTTCCTGGAATATTTTATTTTGTATTTTTTTTTTTTCTTCTATAGCTTTTGGTTTTTTTTGTTTTTTTTTTTTTTTTTTTTTTTTTTTTTTTTTTTTTTTTTTTTTTTTTTTTATTTTTTTTTTTTTTTTTTTTTTTTTTTTTTTTTTTTTTTTTTTTTTTTTTTTTTTTTTTTTTTTTTTTTTTTTTTTTTTTTTTTTTTTTTTTTTTTTTTTTTTTTTTTTTTTTTTTTTTTTTTTTTTTTTTTTTTTTTTTTTTTTTTTTTTTTTTTTTTTTTTTTTTTTTTTTTTTTTTTTTTTTTTTTTTTTTTTTTTTTTTTTTTTTTTTTTTTTTTTTTTTTTTTTTTTTTTTTTTTTTTTTTTTTTTTTTTTTTTTTTTTTTTTTTTTTTTTTTTTTTTTTTTTTTTTTTTTTTTTTTTTTTTTTTTTTTTTTTTTTTTTTTTTTTTTTTTTTTTTTTTTTTTTTTAATTTTTTTATATGCTCTGGCTACTTTTTTGTGTTCAGGATCTTTAGGATCGGATTTGAGAACTCAGGAATGCTTCAAGAATTGTTAAGTGTATCCTACATCTTCAGGTTTTATTGTAACACCCCAAGCCGAGGCTCGGAATATCACGGAAATCACATAGCACCAGGTGGAATTACAATAGAACAATGCTAAATGCAATAAGAGGATTCAGTGAATCCATACAAACAATAAACAAGTAACAAAATACAACAGGAGCAAGTAAACATCAAAATTACAACGACAACGAAAGAAGGCTATCAATCCTAAGTACAATGCAACATAAGGCAAATGGATCCTTGATCCATATCAGTTCAGTCCGGGTTCAACAGTAAGCAAACAATCAACTCCACGTCCTGGATAACCTGGTTACCTGAAAAGTGTACTAAGCATAGTCAACACAAGGTTGGTGAGTTCGTAGTAATGGTTCGTAAAGAACCAACAACAATAATCACAATATAAGAATAGAGGCTAGACATGACTTACAGTGAGCCTCTACATAACACAACATCGTCCAACAACAAGATTACACAAGACAAGTAAATGTGTAATGAGGAATGCATAAATGATATGAGTATGAATGCAAATGCCGGAATGCATGAATAAGCCAATATGCCTATCCTGAGCGTGACCTTCAATCACGTATGCAACGATACCCTTCTGCCATCGCCATGGACAAGGCTGTATCTCAAAAACATCGAGATATATATGTCTATATACTCGGGGTCAGGTCTACATCCAAAATGGGTGCATACATCTATGCACCAGGATGCCGGCAATCCCCTGCCGAGGGTCCAACAATAATGTATGCAATGCTTACAACAATGTAAATGCATAAATCATAAACCAACGATCGATATACGATGAATATGAATCAATAATCAATATTCGCCAATCCTGAGTCATCAATCAATAAACGTCAATCACAAACCAATAATCACCATTCCTCAACATCAGTCATTAATACTTAACCAAAATATTAACCAAGTCAATCGACATATGATGAACCATAACTAATAATCAATAATCGTCAATCTTAACCCACTAATCATCATTCGACAACCATAAGCCATCACACAATCAAACAATCAATCAATCAAACAATCAATCAATCAAACAATCAATCAATCAAACAATCAATCAATCAAACAATCAATCAATCAAACAATCAATCAATCAAACAATCAATCAATCAAACAATCAATCAATCAAACAATCAATCAATCAAACAATCAATCAATCAAACAATCAATCAATCAAACAATCAATCAATCAAACAATCAATCAATCAAACAATCAATCAATCAAACAATCAATCAATCAAACAATCAATCAATCAAACAATCAATCAATCAAACAATCAATCAATCAAACAATCAATCAATCAAACAATCAATCAACTAAAAACAATCAATCAAACAATCAATCAATCAAACAATCAATCAATCAAACAATCAATCAATCAAATGCAAGTAAACACACCAGGTTTACACTTTTCAGCCCGGATCTCAAGTGAGTAGGGAGATACGAAACTCACCTTGTCCGCAAGGAAGCTAGTAAAAGATTACAAACGAGTAATCGGGTCCACACGTCCACAACCTATAATTATACATCAATATACCATAATGTCAACTTCTACAAACATAAACAAGTAAGTTTAGCACAATTAGGTCAAATCGTAAACCCTAGACGCCTTTACAACTTTACCGTATATGAAACAAGACGCTTTGACTCGACATTTTTAGAAATGGATTAAGAATCACACAAGATGAGTGTTACTACAAGAAACTAGACTCTCTTACGATTCCAACGATAGGTCATACGACTTATTTGGACTTACGGATCAAAAGTTATTAACGTTTGAAAAACGACGCGCAATATTCCAGCATCTAACCACTGCGCCGCAGTGAGCCTTGGCCAAGCTCACTGCGCCGCAGTGGGCTGACCCAACAGACCAGACCCTAGCCACTGCGCCGCAGTGGGCTAGGCCCAAGCCACTGCGCCGCAGTGGCTCCTTACTGGACCAGAACATAGGCAGCAGCAGCAGCAGCAGCACACGCAGGAAACCTAAACCAAAAACCCTTAAACTCGACCCAAACCAACCCAAATCGATTTGTAGGAACTTGTAACTTAATTTGAAGCATAAATAAACATCATTGACCATAAATAAACATAACCCAATCCACAAATTCGACCCAAAACATCAAAAATCGATTTTGACCTAAATTAACCCACATAAACCCTAATTTGACCTAAAAACGTTTTTGACCCGATTCGAACAAGGATTCTTATGGTATTAGCTTAGGAACATGTTTTCAAACATAGAATGAAGATATTGAAATGATTTGGACTTACCCAAGTCTTGCTTCAAAGGTCAAGCCCGAATTTGACCCAAATAGATGATTCTCGCAACTTGAAACTCCAAATTCTGGATATGATGAAGATATAATGCCGTAGATGATGATTCTTGCACTAATCTAACTTGAAGAACATTAAAAGATAAGGATTTGCTAGAGAGAGAGGGAGAGAGTATGTGTGTGTGTTCTTGAGAGTTTTAGAGGGAGAGAGTGAAAAGGGAAATGAATGGATAGGGTGGGGATAAGGGTTGGGTTATGGTAGGTGGGTCATGGGTATGGATACGGTCCACGGGTTGACCCGGTCTCTTTTCTAGTTTATTTACTCGTTAACTCGCGTCGTCAAACATTGTATCGTCAACTAAGTGGTCTATTGACCCGTTAAGCATATCCTACGACATTATGTCTCAAAATGAGCTCAATTAAGTCGCTAATTAGATTCGGTAGTCAAATTACGCGTAAAGTCAAACGGTCAAAATTCACGGATGTTACATTATTCCCCCGTTGAAAGAATTTCGTCCCGAAATTCAAGAAAACCCTAATCAGCAATTAAATGCGGATACTTAGACTTCAGGTGATCCTCTCGCTCCCATCTGAACTCGGCTCCGCGCCTAGCGTTTCCACCTAACCCTATCGATCGTGTAGAGCTTATTCTTGAGTTTCTTGACTCGGCGGTCCAAGATCTCTACCGGTTCTTCAATAAAATCCAAATTCGAATCAACCCTAATCTCGTCCATAGGCACATGATATGTAGGGTCCGCCAAACACTCGCGTGGGTTTCAAATATGAAACACCTCATGCACACCGCTAAGCTCTTGTGGTAATTCTAATCGATAAGCGACTTTTCCAACCCTTTTCGAGGATCTTGTAAGGACGATTATACCTTGGCCCGAGTTCGCCTCGCTTCACGAATTGGATGACGCCTTCCCACGGTGATACTTTCAAACGTACAAAATCACCCACTTTCAACTCTAACGGTCTCAGCCTCACGCCGGCATACTCCTTACTTAGCATGTGAGCTAGCTGGTTATTTTCTTAACTTGAGAAGTTATTCTTGTCATCCCTATTAGAAATCCTAACCCGCTACTTTGGCTTTCTTTGATTCTTGGTTCGTCCCAAGGGGGAGTAGCATCTCTACTACTTAGTGTTTCGGTCAGTGACATTCGAATACTCGCGTAACAACCGTCGTTGTACAGGATTTACGCCATGGTTATAAGTACATTATCTTCACATGATCAAGTCTCAAGTCGGTTTGAGTGCCCGTCGTTCATTGGATGGCTCCCTGAATTGGAGTTAAGCGACTTTCTTTACTTGAAATAATAGAGGTCGAATCTTCGTGCACCTAACCCACTCCTTCTACATGCTAACTTGCCCAATTGCCAAGTTTTTACCGGTTTCGTCATATCATGATCACCTCTTGTCGTCGGCGACTTCACAGCGAAGTCCATTCCAATTCGTTTTTCTTCCAATTTCTCTTCCGCCTTTCACTATGAGCTTATTCGCCTCTCAGAAGTCTATAAGGGCTTTGACTACGCGCGCGATGTTGGGAAGTTGAGCATAAACGAAATTTAAGTTAACGAGATGGGACAAGCCCGGTAAGTCACCCGGAAAGTCCTCGGGAGACTCAAGATTAACAAGGGTGACGTTAGCTTTCAGATTCTTGGGACGGTAGCTCTAAGGACGCCTAAGTTGGAAGACTTACACGGACCCCTAAGAATCCTACCGTTAGATATTTTACACTAGTAACCCTACTACGCAACTTTAGAACTGCCTTACCCGGTGGCATCCAGATTACACTCACTTTTTCGCCAAGAATCTTTAGATCATAGGCACCAAGTAAATGAGGAGTTTTGTCGTCTTTTAGAGTCGAGATAGATACACGGAGTATTTGAATAAATTTAGTTAGCGAGTCGCTAAACAGTCAAAATTGCAAACATATAATTTCCAAAACACACGAACGAATGTAACTCAAAGGAGTAACGTTAGAATAAACGAGATTCATAGTCGGTTTCGATATCGAATAGTGTCGTAACATAACAATCATTAGGAGGAATGTACCTTAACCAACGTTAGGATCACTTTGGTCTCCTCTGCCATTCTCTGCAAGAGCTCGGCTACGAAGTTGAACTTGATGGTCTTGCTGGCCACGGCTTTGGTTATAAATGACTATTTGTAGTTGATTACGAGGAATGGCCACTTCAACTTGTTGTCCGATCCATTGCGGACAATTATTTCGGTAGTGATCAGGGCTTCCACATTTAAAGCACGTACTCCATGGAAAGTTGCCTTGGGGATGAATAGTTTGAAGGGGTACTACATTCATTGGTGCCACTATCGGTGCTCTACAATTCCCAGCTAAGTGCCCGCGCCGATTACAATTAAAGCAAGTCCCACATTGGTTAGTGGGAGAGTGATGGCGATTACACCTTCCACACAAAGGGTGAGATCCTAAGTAAGTTTTCCTTGCCGGTTCTGCTACTTCAGCTTGTTGTCCGATCCATTTCGGACAATCTTTCACGTAGTGTGCACGACTACCACATCCAAAACACTCGCCTCTTTGTTGATTACCTTGGGGAGGGACGACATGAATAGGAGCCACGTTCGTTGGGCCCGTCCTCGGGGCTCTACAATTATTGGACATGTGGCCAACTTGGTTGCAATTAAAACACGCCCGACATTGAAAGTTGATGGGGTGGTGATTATCACATCCTTTACATGACGGATGAGGTCCTACATAAGCTTTCTTCACCGATCCCCTCGCCGCCCTGGATCTACCCTTATTATGACCATAGGGGTCAAACCTGCCCGCTTTCCTTGCCTCACTAGGTTCTCCGATTTCTTTCCTTTTTGAGGAGGCCCTACCCGACACCTTCTCGTCACCCAAATTCATTCTAGTTCCACGCGTCTCATTGTTTCCTTGGAGGCTTGCTGTGACTTGGGCTACGATAGTAGGTATGGCGTTTACCACGGCTTGGGCAATCACGGTTGCTAAATTCGGCTCATCGCTATGGCTAGTCGTATTCCTTCTTGATCTCACCATTTTCTACAAGGTAAGTAACGCGTTGACCCGAAAGTTAGCCTCACAATGCTCACATATTAGTCACACAAGTAATTAATGCTCTCATACCATATAACATACTCATTTCATCTCATTAGACTAAGGTAAGAGTGTTAGAATCCTATGAGATTTGTTACTTATTATTTTATCATGTTAAGTTCATTACCATTGGTTATCTTTAATTCATGTAATCATGTCAATACATCATACAATAAAACTAACTTGTTGACTTCATTCCTACAATCGTCCGTCTACTAATACCTTTTACACGTGCATTACCAGTTATCCCCTAACCCTCATGCAATCAAGTTTAACTATGCCTCATACGTTTTTAAGTTCACATACCATTAAGCAACATATCCCTATTGTTCACCGATTACGATTAACATTATTAGTGTTGAAAAATCATTCGTTTATAATACATATGAGTTAGGATGTTTACAACCTCGATACTCTCTTAGGGTGCATATCAACATATCTATCACGTCGTGTCCTAACCGTTTATCAACACGTTTAAGTCAAATTACAACAAAAGCATTTACGATTCCAACTTGACCACTACGGGCCATACATACATACATACACATACACATGCATAACATATATGTTACTAAATACATACATACATACATACATACATACATACATACATACATACATACATACATACATACATACATACATACATACATACATACATACATACATACATACATACATACATACATACATACATACATACATACATACATACATACATACATACATACATACATACATACATACATACATACATACATACATACATACATACATACATACATACATACATACATACATACATACATACATACATACATACATACATACATACATACATACATACATACATACATACATACATACATACATACATACATACATACATACATACATACATACATACATACATACATACATACATACATACATACATACATACATACATACATACATACATACATACATACATACATACATACATACATACATACATACATACATACATACATACATACATACATACATACATACATACATACGTACATACATACATACATACATACATACATACATACATACATACATACATACATACATACATACATACATACATACATACATACATACATACATACATACATACATACATACATACATACATACATACATACATACATACATACATACATACATACATACATACATACATACATACATACATACATACATACATACATACATACATACATACATACATACATACATACATACATACATACATACATACATACATACATACATACATACATACATACATACATACATACATACATACATACATACATACATACATACATACATACATACATACATACATACGTACATACATACATACATACATACATACATACATACATACATACATACATACATACATACATACATACATACATACATACATACATACATACATACATACATACATACATACATACATACATACATACATACATACATACATACATACATACATACATACATACATACATACATACATACATACATACATACATACATACATACATACATACATACATACATACATACATACATACATACATACATACATACATACATACATACATACATACATACATACATACATACATACATACATACATACATACATACATACATACATACATACATACATACATACATACATACATACATACATACATACATACATACATACATACATACATACATACATACATACATACATACATACATACATACATACATACATACATACATACATACATACATACATACATACATACATACATACATACATACATACATACATACATACATACATACATACATACATACATACATACATACATACATACATACATACATAGTAGTTCTAGAGTTTATGACCCGGGGTTAGCTTCACAGTTTTTTTTTTTTTTTTTTTTTTTTTTTTTTTTTTTTTTTTTTTTTTTTTTTTTTTTTTTTTTTTTTTTTTTTTTTTTTTTTTTTTTTTTTTTTTTTTTTTTTTTTTTTTTTTTTTTTTTTTTTTTTTTTTTTTTTTTTTTTTTTTTTTTTTTTTTTTTTTTTTTTTTTTTTTTTTTTTTTTTTTTTTTTTTTTTTTTTTTTTTTTTTTTTTTTTTTTTTTTTTTTTTTTTTTTTTTTTTTTTTTTTTTTTTTTTTTTTTTTTTTTTTTTTTTTTTTTTTTTTTTTTTTTTTTTTTTTTTTTTTTTTTTTTTTTTTTTTTTTTTTTTTTTTTTTTTTTTTTTTTTTTTTTTTTTTTTTTTTTTTTTTTTTTTTTTTTTTTTTTTTTTTTTTTTTTTTTTTTTTTTTTTTTTTTTTTTTTTTTTTTTTTTTTTTTTTTTTTTTTTTTTTTTTTTTTTTTTTTTTTTTTTTTTTTTTTTTTTTTTTTTTTTTTTTTTTTTTTTTTTTTTTTTTTTTTTTTTTTTTTTTTTTTTTTTTTTTTTTTTTTTTTTTTTTTTTTTTTTTTTTTTTTTTTTTTTTTTTTTTTTTTTTTTTTTTTTTTTTTTTTTTTTTTTTTTTTTTTTTTTTTTTTTTTTTTTTTTTTTTTTTTTTTTTTTTTTTTTTTTTTTTTTTTTTTTTTTTTTTTTTTTTTTTTTTTTTTTTTTTTTTTTTTTTTTTTTTTTTTTTTTTTTTTTTTTTTTTTTTTTTTTTTTTTTTTTTTTTTTTTTTTTTTTTTTTTTTTTTTTTTTTTTTTTTTTTTTTTTTTTTTTTTTTTTTTTTTTTTTTTTTTTTTTTTTTTTTTTTTTTTTTTTTTTTTTTTTTTTTTTTTTTTTTTTTTTTTTTTTTTTTTTTTTTTTTTTTTTTTTTTTTTTTTTTTTTTTTTTTTTTTTTTTTTTTTTTTTTTTTTTTTTTTTTTTTTTTTTTTTTTTTTTTTTTTTTTTTTTTTTTTTTTTTTTTTTTTTTTTTTTTTTTTTTTTTTTTTTTTTTTTTTTTTTTTTTTTTTTTTTTTTTTTTTTTTTTTTTTTTTTTTTTTTTTTTTTTTTTTTTTTTTTTTTTTTTTTTTTTTTTTTTTTTTTTTTTTTTTTTTTTTTTTTTTTTTTTTTTTTTTTTTTTTTTTTTTTTTTTTTTTTTTTTTTTTTTTTTTTTTTTTTTTTTTTTTTTTTTTTTTTTTTTTTTTTTTTTTTTTTTTTTTTTTTTTTTTTTTTTTTTTTTTTTTTTTTTTTTTTTTTTTTTTTTTTTTTTTTTTTTTTTTTTTTTTTTTTTTTTTTTTTTTTTTTTTTTTTTTTTTTTTTTTTTTTTTTTTTTTTTTTTTTTTTTTTTTTTTTTTTTTTTTTTTTTTTTTTTTTTTTTTTTTTTTTTTTTTTTTTTTTTTTTTTTTTTTTTTTTTTTTTTTTTTTTTTTTTTTTTTTTTTTTTTTTTTTTTTTTTTTTTTTTTTTTTTTTTTTTTTTTTTTTTTTTTTTTTTTTTTTTTTTTTTTTTTTTTTTTTTTTTTTTTTTTTTTTTTTTTTTTTTTTTTTTTTTTTTTTTTTTTTTTTTTTTTTTTTTTTTTTTTTTTTTTTTTTTTTTTTTTTTTTTTTTTTTTTTTTTTTTTTTTTTTTTTTTTTTTTTTTTTTTTTTTTTTTTTTTTTTTTTTTTTTTTTTTTTTTTTTTTTTTTTTTTTTTTTTTTTTTTTTTTTTTTTTTTTTTTTTTTTTTTTTTTTTTTTTTTTTTTTTTTTTTTTTTTTTTTTTTTTTTTTTTTTTTTTTTTTTTTTTTTTTTTTTTTTTTTTTTTTTTTTTTTTTTTTTTTTTTTTTTTTTTTTTTTTTTTTTTTTTTTTTTTTTTTTTTTTTTTTTTTTTTTTTTTTTTTTTTTTTTTTTTTTTTTTTTTTTTTTTTTTTTTTTTTTTAAACAATAAAATTATAATCCCGGCAGCGGCGCCAAAAAACTTGATGTGCTAAATCGAGTTTAAAATTTATAAACAAGAAATACCTAAAAACTCACTACTACACACTAACGGGCAGTGGACCCGATCGTATGCAATATAGTAAAAAGGTAAGTCCAGGTTCGTTCGCGGGGATTGGTTTGAATTAATTGTTTAGTAAAGGGGTTTGGAAAAAGGGTGTTACTTTGCTTCTCACTCTGACAATAACTTTAAAAGACAAATGCGTATAAAGTAAAGGTAAGTCTCAAACAATAATGGTAAATATCATCCACCTTGACTCCGCTAGACTTCAGACATGATTGCTTTCAGTTAAGAACAAATTCGTTAAGAGTTGACACGATAAACGTGAGAGAATGAAATGCTCGCGTGGTACCACCAACCGCTCACAAGTCACCCACACACCTAACTGCTAGTTTAATTACCCAAGCCGGTACCACCAACGCCTAGACAATCTTACCAACACTTAGCTTGTTTGATTACCAAATTACCAATTGCGCCTATGTGAATTAAAACGTGGTACCACCAACCGTTTCTAGACACGTTGACAAAATGACTCCTTTTATTAATTTGACATTCACTATCATACCATGAACTAGTGATAATCGCTCATAGACAAGCGACCGTTAGAAAATCACATATGCATTCGACTAGTACCACTAACGAAGAACACACATGCCACCAATATCAAATTAATACAAATAAAGGAATTAAATCACCAAGATCACGACACAACGGTAATTGAAATCAACTCTTTGAATTAAAATATAAAGCAATCACATCATTCGTCTAGTTTCATCAAGGTGGACAATAGAAGAATTAGCCACACATGATTATATTGAAATTACAATAAGAATCAAGAAAGAACATAAAGTACCAATTGTTTGAAGAAACGAAATTGCAAGACAAATAAGTAGATACGATCTAGGTGGGTGCACGTGAATCTCCAATGAATCGAAGACGATTAGATCTTGAATCGACCCTTGAAGAACTCCCTGAAGTGCAGCTCCTAGAAAGAGTATTTGATACCTAGAATAATAGGCTGTGAAAACTATTTATACTTCTTTAATTCTGATGCAGAAAACTCCTAAGACCCTTCAGTTCCGTGTACTCACTGCGGCGCAGTGGGCGTGTAAGGCCCCCACTGCGTCGCAGTCCCTCCACTGGTTGACCAACTGGTTGACTGACTGGTGCTGACTGCGGCGCAGTGATCCAGTTCACCACCACTGCGTCGCAGTGGATTTCCACGTCTTTCTTTTCCTATTTCTGACTGCGGCGCAGTCACCATCACACCATCCCCACTGCGGCGCAGTGGGGGATTTGGACGAATAAGGCCGTGGATAATGGCTGCGGCGCAGTGGACCACGTACATCTCCACTGCGTCGCAGTCAACTTCTTAGTGTACAACCTTCACTTTACGATCCCGACACTCGCTATCTCATCCACTCGAAACGACTCTCGACTTCACAAACGACTTCTGGCCAATAATCATCCGAATTTGCACAAAATGAACGCGTACTTGTTTAGAACCTGAAAACACTAACAAACACATAAACGCGCCAAATGCACACAAATCGACAGAAAACATGTAATATAAAGGCCAAAAACAACGTGGGCAATGGGTATAAGTTAGTCACATCAAATCCCCCCACACTTGAGCATTGCTTGTCCTCAAGCAAATCCAACATTTAAAGCATAAAGTATTCCTTGACAATGGAGCTAAATAAACAATGACGAGTATCAAAAAGAAGCCACACCAAGCATGTCAAATGACAAAAAGGTTGGGTGAAGCAGTTTTAATCTTAAATGAAAACCCGAAATGTTTGACAATACCTGAACAATCCGCAAGCCACGATAACACAACCAAGCACAAGTGAAACAACCGAACCTATCAAAACCATTCTACTCCAACAAACTTACTTTTGGGGTTGAATATATTATGAAGACTCACTCATAGCACGGTCGTGATGTATGCTATTTTACCATAGGCTTGAACTAGGATCATTGCTCCACCAACACGGCGCAAGCACCAAGTACATCATCAAAATAGGCATAAAGGTAGGTTGTATAGTTAAACTAAGGTATATAGGATGGATATTTACAACGAATGAATGGGAATATAGGTTAATTAAGAAAAGAAAAGTCAAAGTATGGATATGTACAAATGAACAAAATAGTCTAATCAACCCGTACCATTGATTGCCGACAAACCGCTAACCCAAAAGATATCATCCCGAGAACGCACCCCCAAACAACATCAAACAACTTAAAATCCACCAAACTCTCCATTCATAATGATACAACAAAACTCGACATATAAAAATGAGATGTACCTCCTAGTAGCCCAAGTTCTTTTTCTCTTTTTTTTTTTTCTTTTTTTTTTTTCAATTTTTCACTTTTTTCTCTATATTTTTTTTTTTTTTTACTGAACCACTTTTACTCTACTAGAAGGTACCCTCTTACAATGATGAACAATGTCAATATCACTTCACTTTCTTTTGAACAATCCAACCTTAACTCAACCAATTTATGTATTCTTATAGACAATAAACTTCCGCAAGCCAATCCACCTAAACTCCCCAAACCCTCCAACAAACCAATAGCAATCAACGGCCCACCAAGATTAGACTATCGGAAAAATGAGGTGAAGTATATAAGGGTGAAGGCTAAATTATATGGGATGTATATGTGTATCAAAAGTGTACAAAGAAAGGTGAAAATGTATATATATATATATATAAAGGTTGTATAAGGGTGTGTATAGTAAGGTATAAATGTACAAAAGAAAAGTGAAAAGAAAGAAAGAAAAAGTATGGTCAAACCTAAATGCCAATTCGTCATCCGATGTACTTAGTCACGATCACCAGGCCAAGTTCTAGAATCAACACATCACCGGCACACTCTTATCAAGAGAAGAACCCGGAAATGGAATGGATTAACCTCAAACACGCACATCTTAGTGCAGGGCATCAAAATGAAAACCCTTACTCCCGAATAAATCCAAGAGCCTAAGAGAGGGACGTATTTACAAGGCAATCAAACCAAACCGCAACCTAACACAACTATACAAAATGATGAAATCTCACAATTTGGTGTTAGGGATATATTTGAGTGCACAAGTAATGATATCAATCCCGAAGGACTAGCCAAATAATCGTTCAGAACACATTTCGCCGGTTAAAAATTTTGCCAAGGAAACAGTTTGTAGTAAAATTGCTTATTAAGATATGAATTAAGTGACCAAAAGCAACTTACCACAAGGACAAGCTCAACTCAAGTTTTACAAACCACATCAACCTCTATTATCCACCAAATTGACAACACCGATTCCAAACATGCACATCACAGTGAAAGAGCTCAAGATAGAAACTCCTACCCTCGGATAAAATCCAAAGGCCTATGAGAGGGACACATCAACAAAACCGGTAGAAATCTCAATGGCAAAACAACAAAAGTGATGTACCGGTAGCTTAAACCTATTTGCCACCCCCCCACACTTAAGATGGACAATGCCCTCAATGTCCATATTCGGTCAAATAAAGGTAAATAGGGGTAAGCAACATAGAAAAATCAGAGCACATACCGGAATAAAGACCTTGTGTGAACAATGTCAATAAAGATGCCAATCAAAAATAATGCACTGAACTTACTGGCAACGAATGCACATGACCTCACACAAATAATCAATTGATTCCATAGAATAGAGATTAGGAGAGAATCCAGTGGGTCCCCCCCCCCACACTTGAGCTTCACTATAGCCATCAACAATCCTCAATGTCCATATCGGTCAAACACAGGTAAATAGGGGTAAGCAACATAGAAAAATCAGAGCACATACCGGAATAAAGACCTTGTGTGAACAATGTCAATAAAGATGCCAATCAAAAATAATGCACTGAACTTACTGGCAACGAATGCACATGACCTCACACAATTAATCAATTGATTCCATAGAATAGAGATTAGGAGAGAATCCAGTGGGTTCCCCCCCCACACTTGAGCTTCACTATAGCCATCAACAATCCTCAATCCCATTCACATCAAAATTTCACCTGCACTTTCTTGACAATAAAACATCAAATCTAACTACAAAAAATGAAAATAAAATGCAAGAAAATAACACGGGTTGCCTCCCGAGAAGCGCTTCATTTATTTACGAGTCTTTAGCTAGACTCGAACCTCTCATAATCACCAACATTGGGACCCCGACGCCCCCACACTTGAAGTGTTGGGCGGTCGACTTTTAAAAGGAGAGAAACAGTTACCTTTAACCTTGTTACATATCCAATCATTTGCTTCGTCAGAATATCAACAACCATCATTAACTCAGCTTTCTCATTTGTTGATAAATTAGAGCACAGTTCTTTGGATAACTTAATATTCCCATGAGAAATAGCGGACCTCACACGACTATAAAGCTTACGGATTTTAGCACAAGGGCCATCCGTCGGTTTAGGAACATGTACCGCTGCTGACTTCAATTCAACCACTTTCTCCTCTAACTTCTCATCCAACCATTTATCAATCTGTGAATCCAAAGAACTAACACAAGCAGTTTCAACAACATTAGCAGCATTAGGCAAAGAAACAGAACATGTGTTTGTAAATGTTACAGATTCATCCCCGGCTCTCAATGTCAACTTACCACGACCAACTTCAAGTTTGGCATCGGCCGTGGCAAGGAATGGTCTCCCTAAGATAAGAGGCACATTTAATGCCTCTTCAGCTTCAATAATCACAAAATCTACAGGAAAAATCAAACCTCCCACCTGAATTAACACATCTTCTAATATTCCAATAGGTCTTATTTCAGACTTATCGGCCAAATTGATCTTCATGTTAATTGGTTTAGGTGTTCCTAAGTTCAGCTTGTAGTAAAGAGATGAAGGCATAAGGTTAATACTTGCACCCGAATCATTTAAAGCTTTTTTTACCGTTAAGTTACCAATCTTACAAGGAATAGTAAAACTACCTGGATCTCCTCGTTTTTCGGGCAACTTACCTGTTACAGCCGCTGAGCAAACTTCCTCTAGCACTGTAGTAGCCACACCATCCAGATGCTTCTTATTCATCAAAATCTGCTTCAAGCACTTTGCATATCCGGGCATCTGCACAATTGCATCTAAAAATGGAATATTGATATGCAATTTACGGAGGTGACTTACAAATTTATCCATTTGTTCCTTTAGCTTATTTTTCACCAATCGCTGGGGAAATGGAACCTTCGGTTTATATGTCTTAACAGTTGGTTCCACAGCGGGCATCTCAACAGGTTTAGCAACGGGTTCGGATGGAACGGCCGGTGTTGGCACGGCTAGTTCCGGTTCCATCTCAATCTCGTCATCAACTTGCTCCTCCTCTTCATTAACCTGCACAGATTGAAACGAATCATTAGGTGAAGATTTAGCAGAATCATAAGTGTTACCTGCCCTCGTAGTGATAGCATTCACATGCTCGTTTCTGACATTAGGCTGGGTATCCTTTCTCCATGATCCCTGATTACTCGACTGAGGCCTTGAATTCTGTCCCTGATTCGGCCCCATGCTAAACTGAGGCTTAGGATTCTGTTGAGTAGTGCTAGGTAGAGTACCTTGTGGCCTAGAAAGGGCAGCCATCCTACTCTCGAGATCCTTAAAGTTCAACTCCGCATTCTTGGCATTCATCTCAACCTTCCCATCTAACCTATCCAACCTCTCATGCAATGCCTTCGTATCATCCCGAATCATCTTAATACTTGTATTTGTTTCAATCTGATTGCTCATCATTTGCTTCATCATCTCCCTCAACTCGTCATTTGGATCGGCATTAGAAGAAGAAGAACCGGATCCTTGTCCTTGTTGAGGTTGTTGTTGAGGTTGATTCTGATAATTGTCTCCTTGCCACCTGTTACCTGAAAAAACGAGAGTTGTTAGTAGGAAAAGAAGAGTTATAAGAGGGATTACCCGAAGGACGGTTTTGGTAACCGGTATTGCGTTGGTAGCTTCCTTGTTGTTGGTTTTGGATGTAGTTAACATCTTCGGGTCCCCGACTTGGACAATCTTCCGAATAATGCATATTTCCACAATGGTCACATCCATCGGCAACAACCTTCACATCCCTTTCAATGGCCCCAAACCGACTCTCTTGCATAGCAAATCCTTTCTCCATACGCTCAGATAGCGCTCTCATCTCTCCTATCATCCCCGAATCATGACTAGCTTCGACCTTCGCTACCCGGCCTTGGCTAGTACCCTTCTTCAACCTTCTTTCATTCTTTAAAAACCGATCATCATCCATGTTGGCATTATCCTTGGCCATGGACTCTAAGATTTCAAAACCCTCATTTGGTGTGATCTTGTTAAACCCACCACCAAAAGCATAACCTAGCTCACGTTTGGACTTCTTATCGAGCCCATCAAAGAATAGTTCTACATATTGCTCTCTAGTCATATTATGACCCGGGCAATTTCTCAACATCTCTTTAAATCGGATCCACGCATCAACAACATCTTCATCTTCGTCTTGTGCAAACGACCTTATCAAGTTTTCCAACTTTCTTTGGGTTCTAAGTGAGTAGAACTCACCAATAAAGGCTTGCTTAAGTTGGTCCCAAGTCGTAATGCAATTTTCCGGAAGGTCATTGAACCAATCAAGAGCATCGCCGGTAATAGACATAGGAAATGTCTCGAGTTTTACGGCATTCATTTGATTCTGCCCGTATTGGTATAACCTAGCCAACTTCTCAAATCTTTCTAGATGTTGATACGGATCCCACTTCCTCTTACCATCAAATTGTTGTTCCTCAATGCTCTTAAGATGATTACCCTTTAGGTTGAAGTCATGAGCAATTTGAGGAGGTCTAATAGGACTACCACGGTTTGCGGGAATAGTGCGAACCCTTTCGCCATACCGTATATCATTTGGGTCCCTATCTTCATCCGCCATCTCGGTCTCTTCTACCTTAACCTCAAGATTAAACAATTCTTCCAAATTAAACCCCTCCTCGTCTGAATCAGGAGTAGGCTTAGCAATGGGTGAGAATGGTGTTGGTGTTGTGAGGTTAGATCTACGTCTAGATGGTGTTCTCAACGGACTATAAAGAGGTAAACCAGAAGACCTCAAGTTCATCAACTAGAAAGTAAACCTGCAAAACACAACTAACCAAACACGTCAACTGCACCTGTGATAAGATAAGAAAAGAAAGACTAAACTATTAAAGCAAATAACTTCCTCACGCGTGAGGAAGGATCAAACCACTAAATTAACAACTAAAACAGCGCACAATCCCCGGCAGCAGCGCCAAAAACTTGATGTGCTAAATCGAGTTTAAAATTTATAAACAAGAAATACCTAAAAACTCACTACTACACACTAACGGGCAGTGGACCCGATCGTATGCAATATAGTAAAAAGGTAAGTCCAGGTTCGTTCGCGGGGATTGGTTTGAATTAATTGTTTAGTAAGGGGTTTGGAAAAAGGGTGTTACTTTGCTTCTCACTCTGACAATAACTTTAAAAGACAAATGCGTATAAAGTAAAGGTAAGTCTCAAACAATAATGGTAAATATCATCCACCTTGACTCCGCTAGACTTCAGACATGATTGCTTTCAGTTAAGAACAAATTCGTTAAGAGTTGACACGATAAACGTGAGAGAATGAAATGCTCGCGTGGTACCACCAACCGCTCACAAGTCACCCACACACCTAACTGCTAGTTTAATTACCCAAGCCGGTACCACCAACGCCTAGACAATCTTACCAACACTTAGCTTGTTTGATTACCAAATTACCAATTGCGCCTATGTGAATTAAAACGTGGTACCACCAACCGTTTCTAGACACGTTGACAAAATGACTCCTTTTATTAATTTGACATTCACTATCATACCATGAACTAGTGATAATCGCTCATAGACAAGCGACCGTTAGAAAATCACATATGCATTCGACTAGTACCACTAACGAAGAACACACATGCCACCAATATCAAATTAATACAAATAAAGGAATTAAATCACCAAGGGGGGGGGGGTTTTTTTGTTTTTTTTTTGGGGTGTTTCTTTTTGTTTTTCCTTCTGTTTTTTTTTTGGGGTTTTCTTCTTTTGTTTTTGCTTTGATCACGACACAACGGTAATTGAAATCAACTCTTTGAATTAAAATATAAAGCAATCACATCATTCGTCTAGTTTCATCAAGGTGGACAATAGAAGAATTAGCCACACATGATTATATTGAAATTACAATAAGAATCAAGAAAGAACATAAAGTACCAATTGTTTGAAGAAACGAAATTGCAAGACAAATAAGTAGATACGATCTAGGTGGGTGCACGTGAATCTCCAATGAATCGAAGACGATTAGATCTTGAATCGACCCTTGAAGAACTCCCTGAAGTGCAGCTCCTAGAAAGAGTATTTGATACCTAGAATAATAGGCTGTGAAAACTATTTATACTTCTTTAATTCTGATGCAGAAAACTCCTAAGACCCTTCAGTTCCGTGTACTCACTGCGGCGCAGTGGGCGTGTAAGGCCCCCACTGCGTCGCAGTCCCTCCACTGGTTGACCAACTGGTTGACTGACTGGTGCTGACTGCGGCGCAGTGATCCAGTTCACCACCACTGCGTCGCAGTGGATTTCCACGTCTTTCTTTTCCTATTTCTGACTGCGGCGCAGTCACCATCACACCATCCCCACTGCGGCGCAGTGGGGGATTTGGACGAATAAGGCCGTGGATAATGGCTGCGGCGCAGTGGACCACGTACATCTCCACTGCGTCGCAGTCAACTTCTTAGTGTACAACCTTCACTTTACGATCCCGACACTCGCTATCTCATCCACTCGAAACGACTCTCGACTTCACAAACGACTTCTGGCCAATAATCATCCGAATTTGCACAAAATGAACGCGTACTTGTTTAGAACCTGAAAACACTAACAAACACATAAACGCGCCAAATGCACACAAATTCGACAGAAAACATGTAATATAAAGGCCAAAACCAACGTGGGCAATGGGTATAAGTTAGTCACATCACAATCCTAAGTACAATGCAACATAAGGCAAATGGATCCTTGATCCATATCAGTCCAGTCCGGGTTCAACAGTAAGCAAACAATCAACTCCACGTCCTGGATAACCTGGTTACCTGAAAAGTGTACTAAGCATAGTCAACACAAGGTTGGTGAGTTCGTAGTAATGATTCGTAAAGAACCAACAACAATAATCACAATATAAGAATAGAGGCTAGACATGACTTACAGTGAGCCTCTACATAACACAACATCGTCCAACAACAAGATTACACAAGACAAGTAAATGTGTAATGAGGAATGCATAAATGATATGAGTATGAATGCAAATGCCGGAATGCATGAATAAGCCAATATGCCTATCCAAAGCGTGACCTTCAATCACGTATGCAACGATACCCTTCTGCCATCGCCATGGACAAGGCTGTATCTCAAAAACATCGAGATATATATGTCTATATACTCGGGGTCAGGTCTACATCCAAAATGGGTGCATACATCTATGCACCAGGATGCCGGCAATCCCCTGCCGAGGGTCCAACAATAATGTATGCAATGCTTACAACAATGTAAATGCATAAATCATAAACCAACGATCGATATACGATGAATATGAATCAATAATCAATATTCGCCAATCCTGAGTCATCAATCAATAAACGTCAATCACAAACCAATAATCACCATTCCTCAACATCAGTCATTAATACTTAACCAAAATATTAACCAAGTCAATCGACATATGATGAACCATAACTAATAATCAATAATCGTCAATCTTAACCCACTAATCATCATTCGACAACCGTAAGCCATCAACCACAACTTAAACCAACTATACGTACATATACTTCAGAGGATTCTACTTCCTTCGAGTTTCAAATGCTTATATATAGGGTCACCCGCAGCCTTCCCACCACATCTAAAACCCGACGAAGGCATAACCGACTTTCATGTATGTACATCTATCCTATTATTACTAGATACTTAACAAATACAACTAAGTCATTCACACATGATAATCGTCTCAACAATTCAATACTCGAACCAATTTAACCAATCTCACGACAGGAACCATCACACCAATCCAACAACTAAAACAATCAATCAATCAAACAATCAATCAATCAAACAATCAATCAATCAAACAATCAATCAATCAAACAATCAATCAATCAAACAATCAATCAATCAAACAATCAATCAATCAAACATCATCAATCAAACAATCAATCAATCAAACAATCAATCAATCAAACAATCAATCAATCAAACAATCAATCAATCAAACAATCAATCAATCAAACAATCAATCAATCAAACAATCAATCAATCAAACAATCAATCAATCAAACAATCAATCAATCAAACAATCAATCAATCAAACAATCAATCAATCAAACAATCAATCAATCAAACAATCAATCAATCAAACAATCAATCAATCAAACAATCAATCAATCAAACAATCAATCAATCAAACAATCAATCAATCAAACAATCAATCAATCAAACAATCAATCAATCAAACAATCAATCAATCAAACAATCAATCAATCAAACAATCAATCAATCAAACAATCAATCAATCAAACAATCAATCAATCAAACATCCATCAATCAAACAATCAATCAACAAACAATCAATCAATCAAACAATCAATCAATCAAACATCAATCAATCAAACAATCAATCAATCAAACAATCAATCAATCAAACAATCAATCAATCAAACAATCAATCAATCAAACAATCAATCAATCAAACAATCAATCAATCAAACAATCAATCAATCAAACAATCAATCAATCAAACAATCAATCAATCAAACAATCAATCAATCAAACAATCAATCAATCAAACAATCAATCAATCAAACAATCAATCAATCAAACAATCATCAATCAAACAATCAATCAACAAACATCCATCAATCAAACAATCAATCAATCAAACATCCATCAATCAAACAATCAATCAATCAAACAATCCAATCAATCAAACAATCAATCAATCAAACAATCAATCAATCAAACCATCCATCAATCAAACAATCAATCAATCAAACATCCATCAATCAAACAATCAATCAATCAAACATCCATCAATCAAACAATCAATCAATCAAACATCCATCAATCAAACAATCAATCAATCAAACCATCATCAATCAAACAATCAATCAATCAAACATCAATCAATCAAACAATCAATCAATCAAACAATCAATCAATCAAACAATCAATCAATCAAACAATCAATCAATCAAACAATCAATCAATCAAACAATCAATCAATCAAACAATCAATCAATCAAACAATCAATCAATCAAACAATCAATCAATCAAACAATCAATCAATCAAACAATCAATCAATCAAACAATCAATCAATCAAACAATCAATCAATCAAACAATCAATCAATCAAACAATCAATCAATCAAACAATCAATCAATCAAACAATCAATCAATCAAACAATCAATCAATCAAACAATCAATCAATCAAACAATCAATCAATCAAACAATCAATCAATCAAACAATCAATCAATCAAACAATCAATCAATCAAACAATCAATCAATCAAACAATCAATCAATCAAACAATCAATCAATCAAACAATCAATCAATCAAACAATCAATCAATCAAACAATCAATCAATCAAACAATCAATCAATCAAACAATCAATCAATCAAACAATCAATCAATCAAACAATCAATCAATCAAACAATCAATCAATCAAACAATCAATCAATCAAACAATCAATCAATCAAACATCAATCAATCAAACAATCAATCAATCAAACAATCAATCAATCAAACAATCAATCAATCAAACAATCAATCAATCAAACAATCAATCAATCAAACATCAATCAATCAAACAATCAATCAATCAAACAATCAATCAATCAAACAATCAATCAATCAAACATCAATCAATCAAACAATCAATCAATCAAACAATCAATCAATCAAACAATCAATCAATCAAACAATCAATCAATCAAACAATCAATCAATCAAACAATCAATCAATCAAACAATCAATCAATCAAACAATCAATCAATCAAACAATCAATCAATCAAACAATCAATCAATCAAACAATCAATTGCAAATGAATACTTTTGGCAGTGGGTCAAAAAGGTCAAGGCCAGCCAGGTATTTCTTAGTATGACTTGACCCGAAAGACTTTATAGTGCATTATATAAACTCTGAAACCTTTCTTTGACGTGTTTGACCCATTATAAATATATCAGAAGTTGAATTGTTATCCTTTTAAATGGATTGAATTGTGTGTAATTGATTGGTTGAATGCAGTGTGAAGCATAAAGACGATGGAGAATGGACTGACAAGACCAGCCTAATGACATGTAATGGTCATCCCGTAAGAAATGCTTAATCACAGAACTATTCAATTTGGAGAGGAAAATGATGTGAAGATTATGGGTTTTGACCCAGATGAATATTAGTACTACAATGTGTAGGGTCTTCTAAAGATTATCATAATTGTTTATGTGCCTTTGACTTTACTGATAATAAATACAAAGTTAAGAAAAAAACTTGGCTGTTACTTGACTAGCCAAGGATTTCTCTTACAGTCACTTTTCATATGTTTGTTTTGTTATCATTCCTCACACAATTATGTTATTATTCGTTTTCATTCCTTACGTAAACAGAACGAAAAACAGACGCAGCAAAGCGCATGTACTTTACTATAGTCAGGTAAAGAGTATTAGTTTATGTTGTTCTAATTCATTTATAACACGATTCGTTAGATATATATATATCTTCGCTAAAAAAATAACTAACACCATTAATCATCCGAAAGCTCCATTTTTGATTCAACGCTGCCATTTTGATTTCTTGCACATCTATTTATTTCATATAGTTGTAGGATATCCCATTTATCACATGTTTTATAAACCAACGCTGACATTTCATGGATTGCTTTTTTAATAGGTTTTGGATGAAGTTGGCTACTATGTAGTAAGATTTTGTTACAGGATGAAGGCCTCCCTCTTATGGATCTGAACTTCCAAGGTCCAGTACTTCTACTTAAAACTTTTCACTATGATTATGTGTCAGTTTTTTGTATGTTTTTTTTGTTGTTTATGACTAGGTGAGATACATCGGGATAACACAATCATACGCTTCGAAGTCAATTATTCTATATATAAGTGGTAGATTAATGTGGGAAGTGGGTAAGCTTTTGCGGATCTGATGCTTTGTATGAAGTGTGTTAATGTTTCCTTTTTTATGTTGCAGCGAGATAATCTGAGAGTAAAATTAACAAATTAGCTTCTACAAAACCCAGCTTCGTTATTCTTACTACTCCAGTCCTTATTGCGCCCCAAGTAAAGTCATGGACATTGAGAATCTTGGTGAATTTCTTCGTGGTGATCGTATAGAAACTTCGCCGTATGAGGTAAATATAATACTTTTTGGAAATTTCCTTCTAACTATGCTTCTGGTTATGCTATGTTCCATTGACATTTACACAGTGGTTTCAAATGCAAGTTCCACATATGTGCAATTCCGTTTATGCATGGTAATGACTGGGAAAACAGCCAAAGAATTTAAGGAAAAGATAGACAATGAGTATAGAGTTAATATGTAAGTTTGATTTCAGATATTATGTCTATATCTAGATTTTGCCTTTCATAAGATCTCAAAGTAATCGATTTTAATACTTTCAAGTAATAAAGCCTTTAAGTTAGCTTCAGTTTCTTACATCGATCGCTTTTATGGTGCAAATGAATACTTTTGGCAGTGGGTCAAAAAGGTCAAGGCCAGCCAGGTATTTCTTAGTATGACTTGACCCGAAAGACTTTATAGTGCATTATATAAACTCTGAAACCTTTCTTTGACGTGTTTGACCCATTATAAATATATCAGAAGTTGAATTGTTATCCTTTTAAATGGATTGAATTGTGTGTAATTGATTGGTTGAATGCAGTGTGAAGCATAAAGACGATGGAGAATGGACTGACAAGACCAGCCTAATGACATGTAATGGTCATCCCGTAAGAAATGCTTAATCACAGAACTATTCAATTTGGAGAGGAAAATGATGTGAAGATTATGGGTTTTGACCCAGATGAATATTAGTACTACAATGTGTAGGGTCTTCTAAAGTTATTATAATTGTTTTTGTGCCTTACAATGTGTTAGGGTCTTCTAAGATTATCATAATTGTTTATGTGCCTTTGACTTTACTGATAATAAATACAAAGTTAAGAAAAAAACTTGGCTGTTACTTGACTAGCCAAGGATTTCTCTTACAGTCACTTTTCATATGTTTGTTTTGTTATCATTCCTCACACAATTATGTTATTATTCGTTTTCATTCCTTACGTAAACAGAACGAAAAACAGACGCAGCAAATGGCATGTACTTTACTATAGTCAGGTAAAGAGTATTAGTGGATTTATGTTGTTTGAAGTTGTAATAATTATATATCGTTTGTACATTTTGTTTTAGTAAGATTTTCAGCATATCGCATGTGATACCGCCACACTTAACCATCGCTTTTTAAATGGTACCGCTGCAACGCGCGGGCACCCATCTAGTTAGGAAATAAATGAATTCCACTTGTCAAATTCATATAATTTTAGGTTAATTTTTAGGCTAATGTTTATAAGGATTAATCAGTCTTCTTTATTTTATGTTTACAAGTCTTTATACATATGATTATAATATATACACACAAAGTTCAAATCGAACATTCAAAAAGAATCAAACCTGGTGTTTCTATATACAACTGAAACAAGTATATTAGAATATAATTACAATTTTCGTCCCTGTGGTTTGTACCAAATTTCACGTTTCATCCTTGGGTTTACGAAATTACGTTTTTCATCCCTAGTTTTGAAACTCCGTCAACAACTTTGGTCCACGACCCAAACAGAGTTAAGTTGGTGGTCACATGACCTGCACACCAAGGGTATAATGGTCATAAAGTGTAATTAATTTTTTTATTTCTTTTTCTTTTCACTTTTATTTTCAAACCCATTTTAACATTATCAGCAACAGCAGCATAAAAAAAAACATCTTCTCCTCATTAATTTTTTTTCTTCAAACACTACATTAAATCAAAATTTTAAAATTTTTGTCACAAAACACAGCCATACTCTTTTGTAACAAAATCCAAGCATTTCTTCTTTTCTCTCTGTCAACGAGTTTGTATATATATAGAAATATAGATCTTATAAATACAAAAAGAATATCCAGCCAAATCCAAAAATCCTGATGGGAACAAGGAGCAGAAGTGCAGAAGTGGTGGTCGGAGAATCGCCGCTGGGATTTTCGACCGGGTTAACAAATCTGATTTCAGATCTGAAATATTAACAAAACCTATTTATGCTTTCAGAGATGAAGCGTGAGCTCTGATTCGCTTACCTATCGGGATGATTCACGCGGTTCACATCTTCAGCGGTAAAGGCCGATTTGTAGGTGACAGGTGACGGAGATTCGATTATTGAGTCTATGGTTGTCGTTTCAGGAGAAATAAAAGCAGGTGATATGGGTTTTGTTTGTATCTACATACAAATTCTTATATCTATATGTTTATATATGTTGTAGGTAAAATGAAGGAAAAAATGTGTTTGTAGTTTAATTTGTATATGTATGTGTACATATATGGTTTTATTTTGATGAATCCGATGATTTAATACCATTTTGATTATGTTTATATATTTGATTTATTGATTTGATTGAGAGATATGTAATGAAAAAGTTTGATTATGTACACATATTTGATCTATTAATCTTATGATTGTTATTATTTGATTGATATATAAATGATGGAAAAAAACACTAGAAGAAGATGCAGAAACTGGAAATGGATGAAGGTGTGATGTTGTTGTTGGTGAAGATAATAATGAAAAGACATGTATGCCCTCATGTGCAAGGCACATGTCTGACTTAACGGGTTTTCTTAACGTCTGTTAGTCATGTGGACCAAAATTGTTAACGAAGTGCCAAACCTGGGGATGAAAATCGTAATTTCATGAACCCAGGGATGAAAGGTGAAAGTTGGTACAAACCACAGGACGAAAATTGTAATTTACTCTAGAATATATATAGTAATTAACTGGCTATGAAGTAAGACTAAATATGTTTCTTTTAGTGATGTTCAATGACTTTTAATAATGAGTGTCCTAACTTTTATGTAGGTTTAAAGTTTAATGTTATAAAAAATAACATGATACATATATCTTTTTGAAAATAGATGAATATTATGGTGGTTTAAATGGTTTGGACAACGTATGCAAGACTTTTGTGTAATTCACACTTAAATTTTGATAAATGAAACCATTAAAAAGACTTAGGTTAATAATAATTTTTTAATCAAGAGAAATGAAAAGAGAGGTAACCTTAAAAATAGTATAAAAGAAAGTTAATATTTATTATATTCTATTAAGAAAGAAAATGGGAGAAAAAATATATATGCAGAATTAATATAATTATTTGCAAAGTAAATGCGATATCTCATAGCATCTTCAATGGTAATTCGTTATCGAAATTTTTTTCTTATATGTCGCACCATTATTTAAATAATATATTTTCAAAAGCTACTTTTCATACTATCTTTTATTATATATATATATATATATAGGGAGGGGTTATTGTGAGAACCATAAATAGTGTGAGAACCGTAAGAACTAAAGGAAAAAACACGGAGGGACTGAAATTGAAAATTAAAAAAACTAACGCCGTTTATCTACCAAACACCAAAAACCCCATTCCCAAAATACTTCCAATCTCTATTAAACCAAAAACAAAAGCATCGCCATTAAACTCAAATTGGAAACCTCCAAAATTTCAAACGCAAATCATTCATCAATGAAGAAAAGTTCTGCACATCATTCATCAATGAAGAAAAGGAAATCCAAAATTTCAAACGCAAATACTCGTAAGCAATCGTTTAATCAAAATTATTTAATAATTTTCGTGTCAATTTTATAAACTTTTATTTATAATCTATTTTTATCCATTTATTTAGGTAAAAGTCCCAGATTATTAGAAAAAATTTCAAACGCAAAAACTCGTAAGCAATCGTTTAATCAAAATTATTTAATAATTTTCGTGTCAATTTTATAAACTTTTATTTATAATCTATTTTTATCCATTTATTTAGGTAAAAATGACTCAGATGAGGTAGACATTATATCGGTAGGAAGTGACGATACAGAAGCAACTGAAGAAGAAGAAGTTGAAGTTGTTTCAGGTAACTATAATTTAGTTTTTAATTATATATTTCAGTTGTTTTTGATTTAATAAGTTTTAATTAATTTTTTTTTCATGTTATAATAAGTATAAAATTTAGGATTTGAATAATTAATTCTACAGAAGCAAGGCTCGAAAATGCTACAACTGGGGTGGATTCTGTTAATTCACTAACAGATTCTCAAATGTTGAAAATTTCCAATTGGGCTTCTCAACAGTTGAAGAGGTTGAGATCTAATCTTCAGAATAAAGATGAAGATCAAATTAACTACTCACAAACATCTTTGGAAATTGCTAGAATAAGAAAGGAATTAAGTTTGGTTTTTTCAGCAGATGAAGATTTGCCGACTTATGAGGACATCAATCTTCAAGAATTAAAACTTAGTATTTCTCAAGAATTTCAAGAAATATGGAAGAATTTACCATTGCTATTTGTTGATGGAGAGATAGAAAGTTTAAAAAGTTTGAAATCATCAATTGAACAACTTTTCAACATATGCATCGGAAATGTGAAGCAAAATGAAAGAAAAGAAGATCTTTTTGTAGAATGTGCAATGGAAGATGCCAATGAAGAGCCTGAATCGACAAAAATGGAAACTAAAATTCCAGATTTGGTAAAAGAAGTTGAAACTCCAAAGATTTCATCAATTGGAAGAAAATTTTTGAAGAAGTTGCAACTTCCACGAGATTCGGATGTCAATAAAGATGATGTTGGAAAAGGTAAACGGGAGAAAAAGCCATCTTTTGCGAAGAAATCACCGTGGAACAAAAGAGTTGTTGATATCAAAACAGAGTCAACAAAAGAAGAACTTAGGCTGTCAGATGCATATTTTCATGGATATACACGACTATAGTAAGCATTTTAACATCTGTCTTGTGATTATATTTGAATATGTGTTTTCATATTTGAATATTTATATAGTTTGAATATTTATATCTGTGAGATCTGAATATAGGTATTTGAATATAGGTATTTTAGGGATTTGAATATTGCTATCTCTTAGATTTGAATATAGGTATTTAATGGTTTTGAATATAGGTTTTGAATATTTATATAGGTTTTGAATATAGGTTTTGAATATATGAATATAGGTTTTGAATATATGTATTTGTGTATCATAATATTGAATTTAGGTGCCCAACTGTTATGTGCATTTATAATATTATCTGTAACTGATTAAATCTTTGGTCCAGATTCCAAAAATCCAATCAATTGGATTCACCCAAATGGATTCTATAAAACCTCTCATATTGGCTTCTTCAAAATATATAATTAGAGCTTTAGATTTACAGTCCGTCTATGAATTTGATCCATTGTTGAACTTAGATAATTGTTTCAGTGTACTTGCTCTTTCTTGGTCTTGCTTGTTACTCTTAAAAATGAACCTTCGGGACTGTTTGGTTGGGTGGAATTCATAGGAATTGGAATCTGAATTCCATTCCTAACCATGTTTGACAGATTCCAACTGCCCTTTAAGGATGCATCTGTATACTATAAAGCAGGTAGCAAGGACATATCATATTCATTTCAAGCTGGACTGAATGTTAAAAAATGAAGCATCTACATATAAACTTCAGAAAAGTTTATTAACAGAAATACCAACCAGACAATATGAAACTAACTGTAGATTGAACTGGTAAGACAATACAAAATCTAACACATTGTATCCTATCTGTAAGCACCTTCCAAATTATCTCTTAGATTTGAATATAGGTATTTAATGGTTTTGAATATAGGTTTTGAATATTTATATAGGTTTTGAATATAGGTTTTGAATATATGAATATAGGTTTTGAATATATGTATTTGTGTATAGGTATTTATGGTTTTGAATATAGGTTTTGAATATAGGTATTTAATGGTTTTGAATATATGAATATAGGTTTTGAATATATGAATATAGGTTTTGAATATAGGTTTTGAATATATGAATATAGGTTTTGAATATTTATATAGTTTTGAATATAGGTATTTAATGGTTTTGAATATAGGTTTTGAATATATATTTAGGTTTTGAATATAGGTATTTAATGGTTTTGAATATAGGTTTTGAATATAGGTTTATATAGGTTTTGAATATATGAATATAGGTTTTGAATATAGGTTTTGAATATAGTTTTGATATAGGTATTTATTTGAATTATATGGAAGAGTTTAAAAGCTCGGAGTCAATCACTAGGATATTTCTACCTACCAATATTATGGTAATTCAAGCAAAACATCAAAATTATTGAATTTAAAGTTTATCATAATAAAATCTTTGATGTAATCTTTAATTTTGCAGGGGAAAACAAACATTGACACTCAGGATCAATATAACATAGTTTTGGAAAGATTCAAGGAAAACATGGATTTACATATATCAACGATGAAGCAAAAGTTAAGAGATCCTTGTCTGGTAAGTTTTTATAACTTAATTTTTTTTTTAATATGCTAGAAGAATATCTTTAATCGTATATATATCAATGATTGTAAGTTAGGTATTAACTAGCATTGTTAACTTAGTACCTAAAGTGTTAGAAAAAGTGTATTTTTGGGAGAAGGTAATTTCAAGAATTTTGGTTTTTCTTAGGATAATAACTGTTGTTGCTAGCACAGTGTTACTCTATGCATTTGTTAAATACACCAATGACACTAAAAGATTGATTGTAGTCAAAGTGGTGGAGTCATTATCTCATAGATAGTTTTTCAGGTAGATGGGGTTGATATTACCCAACTAGAACTTGACCTGATTGGAAATTTAGGTAGGAATTTTGTTGTAAATTGTGAGGTGTGTAATCGCCTTTTACAACAAGTTTGGTTGCACGGTTAGTCATTTCTGTATAACAAAGAGATATGATAATTGTATCTACTATCTAGCATACCTGTATCACTGTTAGAAATTCTTACTAGCTGTGCACACTGTTAGAAATTTTTAGAAATTTCTAAGTTTGGATTTTGACCGACGGGACTAGAAACCGGGTTTCACTAAGCCTGAACCGGTTTGAACCAGGTGTTTGGTAAAAACGTGGACCCAATGACGCTAAAGATTTGCATCATGGTCTGGTGTTAGTAGGGTGCTTGATTGTATTCAAAGTGGTGGAGTCATTGTCTCATAGACAGTTTTTCAACTCTTGACAACTCATAGTCATTGTAGTCAAAGTAGTGGAGTCATTGTCTTAAGTCAGGTTTTGTTCACTTCACTTAGTTACCTAAAACTATAAGTCAGGTTTTAATATTCATAGATTACTAAAACTAATTGTTTTAAATTTTCAATTTTTCAGCTGTTCTTTCCTATTTGTGAGAGTAGACATTATTATCTTCTTTGTTTCAATCTCAAAACAAACAAAGGTTATGTCATTGATAATATTGAAGCAGAAGACGATTTGATTGACAGATACCAGGAAACTATTTTTTTGTTGGTAAGATTATTAGATAAATTAAATCATATATATTTAGTCATTTATGTTACAAAAACATACCAAGTAATTATTATCAATTACTTTACATTTCAGGGAGAATTGTTGGTTGACTATCTCGAGTACAAGGAACATCCTTACCTGAAAAATGGTGCATTTCCTAATGTAGAAAGGTTAAGAATGATATGGCAAACATCCAATAATGGAATTGATTGTGGAATTTTCCTAATGAGACATATGGAATGTTTTATGGGTAACGGAAAAACAGGTCTGAAGTGTGGATTTAAGAAAGAAGGAGAAGTTCAACAAAAACAATTAAACTGTTTGAGGATAACATATCTCAACACAATTCTGTTATCCGATGTTAACAAATTAAGATGCAAGGTTTGTAAAGAAGTTGAATATTATGAAGCATTGCCCGAGAAGACTAAGAAAATTTGGAAAGCGACAGCTTTAAAAGATATCGAGAAAAGGATTGAAGAAAGGAAGGATGTGCTTGAATGAAATAAAAGTTACAATTTCTTTTGTACTTTATGTTCTTGACTTTTATGAGTTGTGTCTGTAATTTTAATTGATGGATCTTAATCTGATATTAATCTTGTTTGCACATGATAACATGAATGTTTGACTTAAATTTGAATAACAATATATCTTAGTATTTGTCCAGATTATTGTTTCAAAAATGTCCAATATTCAAATAGTGTATTCATATTATTATGTTCAGTATTCAAAAATGTTCAATATTCAAAAATGTCCAATATTCAAATAGTGTATTCATATTATTGAGTTGTGTCTGTACAGGTTCTTAATCCGATGTTAATCTTGTTTGTACAGCTCAATAAAGTAATTGAGTATGTTCAGTATTTAAAAATATTCAATATTCAAATAGTGTATTCATATTATTGACTTTGTAGAAATCATTGCTTAAATACTGAACACAGAAAAAAGCTAAATGATTACAGAAACTAAAACAAGTTTATTCAAAATTCAAATCTAAATGATTACAGAAAATTGAAATGAGTTTATTTGGGGACATTTCAAATTGAAACAAACCAATAGGAATGAAAGTATCTATATGCAGTTCTAAAATGAAACATTTCATTTTTTTCTTAGTTTCTCCTTTTCAAACTTCGCAGCCTCAATTCTGATCGGACAAGTTCGAAGATCATGTTGCTGTAGAGATTTGCAGTATGCACAATTTCTCCAATTTTTTTCTTTCAATATAGCCTCTTCTCGGTCACTCTTGAGCCTTTTTTTTGTTCCACAGCCTTTATTTCGTATATTTTGTGGATTAGTTACTTCATTTGAAGAAGGTTGAGGCAGTCCAACCATTGCAGCCAAAAATTCTTTTGAACCCATTGGAGGCTTAGAGCCCATATCATCATTAGCTTTCTTCTTTAACTCTTCCAAAGTGTCTCTAAATAGGGCAAGTTTTGTTGGGTCAGCCAAATACCTATTTACACAAGCATCTACATTCCGGAAAATATCTAGTAAAATAGGCTTCAATTCACTCTTTTGATTCTGCAACAAATTCAGTTTGCTAATTCTTGGTCGAGGTACAACACACTTCGTCCATCTCTTCGTTATATACTCATCTGGTATTTCTTCCACTCCACATAATCTCATAACATAGTAAACATGTTTGCAAAAAAGCCCACATCTTTCAAAATTTTTGCACGAACACGTTACTACTTTATCTTCAGAATTGAAAGTAACCTGACAATGGACAAAAAAATATAAATACAATTATCTAATCGGGATTATTTCTAAAGCATAGTAACTTATATACAATGAAGATATAACATGCCTGGCTATGACGATGAACAAGTTCATCAAAATAGTTAGGATTTGCATCTCTGTCAATAGAGTCATCAATATCACATGATTTGACACTTGTATCAGTTATCGAAAAAGTCTTCGAACCATCAGTCAAATCAGAAACATTGAAACAAAGGCAATGTTTGAAGGCCTCACACATTTCCTTCTGGATATCCAAAACAACATCATGCGTAAACAACTTATGAGCATGTCTTTCCAATGCATATTCAGTTACCATATCAAGAGTGGAGTACATCGATTTTTGATCATTTTCAGATTGAACCCATCTTTGATTTTGCATAGCGGTATCAAAATGAGTATAAAACTCAATCAAAGTGGACGACGACTTCATCAGTTGCTGAAACATGTGATTTTCACTTTCCGACCTAGATGATGTCCTCATAAGTCCTGACATTTCCCAGTCTTGAAAATATGCTGGAATCCAATTATACCTAAGCTTATACATATCATTCAACCACTTATTTTCATCAACATCATACTTTTTAAGAACATAAAGCCATCGTTTGTCAAACTCTTCTTTATTAATCTTATTAGTCCACACAATTTTCGAAAGGTCACCTCTTAATCCAGACTTAAGAATAATGTGAGAAACCTATGCAATAACAAATATTCAAAATGAATATACAATTGTTAATATAGTAAAAAGCATATAACATACAATAACAGATTAAAAAATAGCTATCAAATAATTAATTATAACAGTTGAAAATGAATATATATGAATTTTATAATGGGAAGAAAAAAACAAATTTAGTTTTTTACCTTTACAGATGTAACACCCCAAGCCGAGGCTCGGAATATCACGGAAATCACATAGCACCAGGTGGGATTACAATAGAACCAACTAAATGCAATTAAGAATTCGGTGAATCCATTACAAAGCAAAATAGACAACATAATACAACAGGAGCAAATAGCCATCAAAGTTAACAAAACCACATTCAAGGATGGCAAACGATCCTAAGTATAATGCAAACAGAAGGCCAATGAATCCTTGATCCATACAGTCCAAGTCCGGGTTCAACAGCAAGCTAAACAAATCAGTCAAACTCCCTGCCTTGGAGGAACCTGATTACCTGAAAAGTGTACTAAGCATAGTCAACACAAGGTTGGTGAGTTCGTAGTAATGGTTCGTAAAGAACCAACATCCAAAAATCGACATATAAGAATAAAGGCTCGACATGACTTACAGTGAGCCTCTACATAACACAACAACGCCCAACAACAAGATCACACCAGACAAAAGATGTGTAATGAGAATGCACAAATGATATGCGTATCAATGCAAGTGCCAAATGTATGAATAAGCAAACATGCCTATCCCAAGCGTGACCTTCAATCACGTATGCAACGATACCCTTCTGCCATCGCAATGGACAAGGCTGTATCTCAAAATCATCGAGATATATATGTCTATATACTCGGGGTCAGGTCTACATCCAAAAAGGGTGCATACATCTATGCACCAGGATGCCGGCAATCCCCTGCCGAGGGTCCAACAATAAAGTATGCAATGCTTACAATCAAATGTAAATGCATAATCGTAAACCAACAATCAATATACGATGAATATGAATCAATAATCAATATTCGCCAACCCTGAGTCATCAATCAACAAATCGACAATCATAAATCAATAATCACCATTCATCAACATCCGTCATTTTCCACAATTTAAACCAACTATACGTACATAAACTTCAGAGGATTCTACTTCCTTCGAGTCTCAGATGCTTATATATAGGGTCACCCGCAGCCTTCCCACCACATCTAAAACCCGACGAAGGCATAACCGACTTTCATGTATGTACATCTATCCTACTATTACTAGATACTTAACAACCATAAACTAAGTCATTCAAATGTGATAATCATCTCAACAATTCAATACTCGAACCAATTTAACCAATCAAACGAAAAGAAACGTCACATCAGTCCAACAACCAATACAATCAATCAATCAATCAATAAATGCAATCAACAACAAAATAACAACAACAACAAAAACAATCAATCAATCAATCAATCAATCAATAAATGCAAGTAAACACGCCAGGTTTACACTTTTCAGCCCGAATCTCAAGCGAGTAGGGAGATACGAAACTCACCTTGATCGGCAAAGAAGCTTAAATCAAATTAATAAAAGATTAATTGCGAGTATAAGGCCCCACGCGTCCACAACCTAACAAAGCATGTCATGTAACATAATGTCAACTTTATAATCATAAATAAGTTGATTCCTTAGGTTTAGGTCGAGTCACGAACCCACAATTACTTCCTTAACATTACCGAGTGTGAAGCATAACACTTTGACTCGACATTTTTAGAAATGGGCAAAGATTTACTCCAAATGGATGTTATCACAGAAAAATAGACTATCACACGATTCCAACGATAGGTCATATGTCTAAAACGGACTTACGGTTCAAAAGTTATTGACGTTTGAAAATGTTCGACAAAACTAGTCCCTAACGGGCGTCACAAAAGTAACGGCCGTTTACACTTTTCAGCCCGAATCTCAAGCGAGTAGGGAGATACGAAACTCACCTTGATCGGCAAAGAAGCTTAAATCAAATTAATAAAAGATTAATTGCGAGTATAAGGCCCCACGCGTCCACAACCTATCAAAGCATGTCATGTAACATAATGTCAACTTTATAATCATAAATAAGTTGATTCCTTAGGTTTAGGTCGAGTCACGAACCCACAATTACTTCCTTAACATTACCGAGTGTGAAGCATAACACTTTGACTCGACATTTTTAGAAATGGGCAAAGATTTACTCCAAATGGATGTTATCACAGAAAAATAGACTATCACACGATTCCAACGATAGGTCATATGTCTAAAACGGACTTACGGTTCAAAAGTTATTGACGTTTGAAAATGTTCGACAAAACTAGTCCCTAACGGGCGTCACAAAAGTAACGGCCGTTAACTCCATCACAAGCCAAGTCACTGTAACGGCCCATGTAACAGGCGTTACATAGTGTAACGGGCGTTACAATATGTAACGGCCGTTACATACAGCAGATCAGCCCAGAATCGGTTAAAAGTGCAGAAAAACCAAGAACTAAAACCCTAATTCGATATTTAAGACTTATGGACTCGTTTTGAAGATGCATATGACATTTTAGTACTCAAATACACTTGCCCAAACCCTCGTTTCCATCCGTAACATCATCAACGATCCAAACGATTCAAAACCTTAATTTAAACCCTAATTGACCCAATTTTCGTTTAAAGCCGTTTTAGAACATGTCAATACTCAAAATGACCAGAAATGCATTACTAAACATAAATAGAAGTAAATGGGGTGAATTAGACTTACCAAAACTCCTTTCACGAGCTAGAACCCGAATTTAGGTCAAAAGGATAATGCTTGAACTATGAACTCCAAGGTTATGATTCAATGGGATTAAGTTATGACAATGATGATGATTCTTGTATTAAAGCAAGTCCAAAACACAATTTAGATGCAAGTGAGATGATGAACTAAAGATATGAGATGGTTTGGGTGTTTTGCCTTTACTTGAGAGAAAGATAGAAGAAAAGAAGTGTGTGGTGAATGAGAAGGATAAGGGAGGGAGTATGGGTCATATGGCTGGTGGGTCGCGGGTACGGGTCGACCCGTTTCACTTCTCAAGCCACAACACAATCATTTACACAATTAAACGCCGAATAAACATATTAACGACCCGACTAACATACCACATAGTCATATAATCACCAATCGAACCCAAATTATTTCATCCAACAAGATTGTTAGTCAAATTACACACAAAGTCAACGGGTCAAAATTCACGGATGTTACAACAGACACCTTCTCCATGATATGCCACATGCATAATCTATGTCTAGCTGTCTTAAAAACATCAGAAACAGCCACTTTCATGGATGGATCTTGATCTGTCAATACAACCTTGGGTTCACGAGGAAATGCATTCTTGAATTCATTCAAGAGCCATTTATAGGAAGAAATATCCTCTTTAGCAAGCATTCCAGCTCCAAATGTAACACACTTTTTGTGATTATCAATTCCTGTGAATGGAATGAATACCATATCGTACCTACAAAACAAAAGTATGCTAAAATAAATAAAAGAAGTATTCAAATTAAACCGATTATTCAAACTGAAAATTCTATATAAATTTTCAACCATAGCATTCAAATTGATTATTCAAACTGAAAATTCTATGTAAAAAATTCAATCAAAACATTTCAAAGTGGATATTCAAAATGTATAACTGAGTTACTTACTTGTTAGTACGGTAAGTTGCATCAAAAGATACAACATCCCCAAATGCATAATAATTCAACTTAGAAACTTCATCTGCCCAAAAAAGACCTGCCAACTCCCCATCATTCACAGTGAAATATTCAAAGCTAAAATCTTCTAAAAATTCTTTTTTTTGCTTTAACATGTTAACCATCATCTGAGAATCTGCTTCACCAATATACGAATTGTACTTCCTTTTCCAATTCTTACAGTCAGTCTTTGAAGCACCTACCGTTTCATGTCCACCATGAATCTTAGTTAGTATTCTATACCCTACGCTAGGTCCTATACTAGCCTCTATCAAATGATGCAAAAAGACTTGTTTGGAATAATCCAAACTTCTACAAGACTTAAGATGCTTACGAAAATCTGGATGCACAAGAAAGTGATTATGCATCTCCTCAAAATGATAAATGGAATATCTACCTTCAGCATTAAAAACTATACGAATACAAGCTTCACAACTAGTCCTTTGAGTTGGTCTATTTCTACTCTGCTTAGAAACACTTCTTCCTTTCCGTTTGGAACCTTCCCTACTACAAACAATCCACTTATATTTTACAAATTTCACACCAAAATCATCTTTAGGAGTCTTATGTGAAAACCTCCTAGGTTCAAAACCACCTGATAATGCATATTGACTATAAAAGTTGAATGCTTCGTCAATACAACCAAATTCCATTCCCAATGAAGGTTTAATCTCATCAGCACATTCTGGAATCCATTTTGAACCAAATTCAGTCTTAATCTCCTTCCCAACTGTATATTTCCTTGAAATATACTCAACAGCTACAAATAAATAAAAAAAAAAATCAATATTCAAAATTAAATATGATTTTACAAAAACATTAATGAAATAACAAAAATAATTTATATCTGATATGAAAAATAACTACATTTACATGTAATAAAATGAACAAGTAATAAAATCAATAGAAATTAGAAAAATAAAAATAAAAAAAGAGACTCACTTTCTCCATCTGAAATCGTTAATTCCGTATTATCTGGATATGAATCGAAAATTGAGGTATCAGTAGATGTAGAGTCATTATTTTGATGATTAATTTCTGAATTTTCTTGATTAATTTCTGAATTTTCTTGATTAATTTCTGAATTTGAGTTTAGAATGATCGTTAATTCCGTATTATTTTGATGATTAATTTCTGAATTTGAGTTTAGAATGATCGCCATGAGAACGAGAGATTTAGGGTTTGAAATTGACGAAAAAATGATTTAAAGGAAGAATAATTCATATTTATAGTAGTTTTTGGAGTTAACGGAGAGGGGTAGATTGATTTAACGGTAGACAATGTGAGGGAGAGGTGAAGAAAAGCAAGAGCAATGAGGAGGGGAGAAATATAGGTTCTCACTGTTCGCACGGGTGTTGGAGTTCGCTCCTGATCCCTTTACTATATATATATATATATATATATATATATATAATATTATATAATAAAATATATAAATGATTTTTTTTGCTTCGATAGGTTAAAAAATATCAACTTTTTAAAGAAATAAGTCATTGATATAAAAAGATTTTCAATAGCTTTGTTTTGATGGTAAAAAATCTTTTGAAGACTTATATAGATGAAAACTTACTTGATATTTTATTTTTACATCAATTTTAATACTAAACACTTTGATTTGACATGGATATTCTTACATAACTAGTCAGCTGATAATGTATAAATCAGAAAAGAAAAAAGTTATAATTGTAATTGTTAGCCACCTCAAAATTAAAATTACTCTAGTTAGGATTATAAAAAAAAGTAATTGGATGGAAACATTTTGATCCCATGTACCATTTGTACCACTAATCCCCAACCAAGCTAGTATCCAGGTGAATCTCAACCACTTAATAATCTTCTGATTATCTTAAATTTGCCTTTGACAAAACTCGAACCAAGAATCCTCCTAAAAGGTGGCGGCTAGTGGCCATTGGGCTATTACCAAGTGATTTAGTTAGGATACTAAAGTCTTTAAATGTAGATAATTGTAGTTGATTATTCAATAATCCATTAACTTCTCTTACCAAACTAATTTTGAAGTTTTGACTGAGAAATTATCGGTTTAACACTATTTTCAATTAAACTTTTATATAAATGGATTTTGATACTTTTTTATTTAAAAAAAAGAAAAAAAAACTGGTTAACCTGCTTACCAATTTGGCAAAAAATCTATTGGAATAAACAAAATAGGTAAAAAACCCCCTCGATGGTCATACAAATTAATCAATGAGTTGGAACAACATTTTAAAAAACGACGAAAAGAACAAGGCATAATGCAAGGGCTGGATCACCAACTTCGAACAAGAAGATTTAAACGTATAGCTTTTTTAACTCGTTCCAGACGAAGTTTTAAGAAGTCTCATTTCAAGAATTATAATCTTTATAGCAAATTTAATAGAGATTCGGGTTTTATAAGTTATTTAGAAGAACCGGATTTTCACCTCCGATCTATAACACATGTCAAAGCCCGGCGGTACAAATGCCAAATAAACTGTATTATAAAGAAAAAGCTTTAACGTCCATTTTTGTAAAATTCTATTCAAGAAAACACTATTAAAATCTTTGACGAATAAATAAAGGAAAAGCTACTTAAATGGTCTAATTTGAAAGTATATATCCTATTTTAGACACCTACAAAATATTTTATCTATTTGGTCAATCAATTTTTATCACCTAACATATTTGGTAAGAAACTTAATTACCCAATCAAATCATGTCATGTGTTCATAATGGGTTTTAAAATTAAAAAATGATAAATCCTCCTAAAAATCCTTCAAAAACTTTAAGAAGGTTACATGTGTTATCCACTAATTCTCTTTCCTAATCTTGCCCCCTGATTTTTTCACATGTCATCATCCAATAGTTAGAAGGATTTTTAGGCTATTTTGCTAGGAGGATTAATCATTTCCCTTTAAAATTTATACTAACTTGTATCTAATTACTTTATGAATCGTCACCTGAAAAGTATTATCATCTGCTTTTCTAGTAAATAAGGGTATGGACAGAATGGATTTTGATTCTCATGCTTTAGTGTCTTCTATATATAGAAGACATACTTGAAGTGATGATTCTACAAGGGGAAAGGGTGTAATCGGCAAGTTTTATCGGTAAAATGGATCGGCTAGCATCGGCTCTTTGGCAAGGTTATAGCATGTACATCGGCTAGTATCGGCAAGTTGGATCGGCAACATCAATCAGCCACATTTGGCCGATGCAAGTGAACGTTGGGTTTGTAGGTTTTGCGTGCATCGAGGTAAACAAACATATATATATACACACACATATATACATACACCTACCTGTATATTTTTCCGGCAACCCTTTCGATCTTCGCCATTTTTTCTGTCCACTTTCTTGTGTACACACACACATACCCGTATCGATATGTATATTTGTGTTTTTTTCCGGCCACTTTCACCATTTTCCGATATATTATACACACACACTGTATCTATACATATATATTTGTTTACCGGAAACACCTTCGATCTTCGCCATTTTTCCGGTCATTTTCTCAAGCCCTTTCTTGTACCCACATCGATATGGTTTTTGGGTTTTTATGTGTGTATAGACATAGATAAATGTGTATGTTTATGCGTTGATGTGTGTGTAGAAGAGATAGATAGATTTAATAGATGGTGGGTGGTGGGTGTTGTTCTTGTTGGTGGTAGATGTATATATTGAATATATGAAATTGAAAGGAAAGAAAATCGATCGGCTCCTTTTGTACAACTACACCCCATCTTTTGGTAAAATTTGGCAAAAAATGGCATGTTTTGGCTATGCCATGGCGAACTATGATTGGCTATAATGCTTGCCAAAATTTGCCAATTTGCCACAAATCAGCTCTACACTCTCGCCCCTAAGGTAACTTGGCACAAACCTCCTCAGAAACGTTAGTCACATGACATGTCATTAAGTGGTCTTCATTGTTATTAGGATTACAAGTAGAATCACTTTGGGCTATCTAGTATCTATAGAGCTTTTAGAATGATACACCTGGACAACGTTATCATAACTAACCATTATTGAACCTTTGAGGTATCCATAACGAAGCTAAGAATAATATCCCATATAAGTATATGGACCATGTTTCTTTCTCAGATGATTTTCATAAAGCCAACATGTTTATTTTCTTGAAACATTGACACTTGGCATGATATTATTGAATGGTATTGTTTCTTACTAGAGAGGTTAGATGGTAATGATTCATTGACCAAATATGTAAAAAAAAAATAGGGGGAAGGGAGTGATGGGCGGGTTGGCAACGGGTTGGCCTAGCCCTCCAAGGCACACCGCCGCCATGATAAAGGGTTGAGAGAGGGTTGAGGTTGGGAGGGCTTTTAAGCCGTGGAGGGTTGGGGATAAATGTTACCGTTAGAGTGTGAAGGAGGGGGGGACCACCTGCTTTTGACTATTTCTTTAATAATTAATTTGGGGGTTGGGAAAGTGATGAATGCCATGGAAAATGGTTGGGAGGGTTGATTGGAAGGGTTGAAAAGGAAAAATGAGTTGGAGGTATATGATTGGTGGAATTTGGGAGGGTTGAGATTTTTAACTACATGACTCCCTTCCCCCTTAGAGGTGTCTAAAATAAGATATACACTTAAAAATTAAACCATTTAAGTAATTTTCCCATAAATAAAGCATATAAAAACAAGAATGATTGGTATGTGACAGGCCTTGGAGTCACGTGATGATTGGGCTGCCGTGATGAAAAACATATACAGTAACAAACTTGTTATTGTACCCGTGTGTTATCGCAGAATACGTTTTTTACAAGATAAAGTTTTGAATCCAAATTTATGTCAAATATTCGAAACCAAACTTTAGAAAAGGCAACTATACACGTACCAATAACAATAAAAAAAATGTAAAAGAATAATAAGATGTATAAAAACATAAATAATAACTATATTAATGTTTTAAATGTTGCATGAACGTAAGACGTAATGATGATAAAAGTTGTTATATATTAAATACGTTATATATAAAAGACGAATGAAAATAATCAAAAACCAAATGTTTAAAAGTAAAACCATAACTGTGTGAAAGTTGTTTGATGAAAACATGAGAACCTAAAAGTTTAGTGTCAGAAAATGAAAACGAAAACTTTGATGTGGGGTAAAAGTTAAAAAATAGAAACTTTAAGGGATTAAAATGAAATTTGGCAAAAATTATTATGTGCTATAAAACTTGTACATTTCACGCATAAAGCACTTGTACAATCATATAAGTTTTTAGTATATATATAACTTAGTGTCAAGAAAATGAAAACGAAAACTTTGATGTGGGGTAAAAGTTAAAAAATAGAAACTTTAAGGGATTAAAATGAAATTTGGCAAAAATTATTATGTGCTATAAAAGCTTGTACATTTCACGCATAAAGCACTTGTACAATCATATAAGTTTTTAGTATATATATAACTTAGTGTCAAGAAAATGAAAACGAAAACTTTGATGTGGGGTAAAAGTTAAAAAATAGAAACTTTAAGGGATTAAAATGAAATTTGGCAAAAATTATTATGTGCTATAAAACTTGTACATTTCACGCATATAAAGCACTTGTACAATCATATAAGTTTTTAGTATATAATAACTTAGTGTCAAGAAAATGAAAACGAAAATTTTGATGTGGGGTAAAAGTTAAAAAATAGAAACTTTAAGGGGTTAAATTGAAAATTGGCAAAAATCATTATGTACTATAGGAGCTTGTACATTTCACGCATAAAGCACTTGTACAATCATATAAGTTTTTAGTATATATATAATTAGTGTCAAGAAAATGAAAACGAAAACTTTGATGTGGGGTAAAAGTTAAAAAATAGAAACTTTAAGGGATTAAAATGAAATTTGGCAAAAATTATTATGTGCTATAAAACTTGTACATTTCACGCATATAAAGACTTGTACAATCATATAAGTTTTTAGTATATATATAATATAATTACAAGAATGTTCGATCACGCTACATTCCATATACAAAGTTGTTCAATGTAACCATCCAAAGAAACCAATAATTGTATGTCATGTACTTATGTATCAGAAACTTGATAAAATTTAACTACTTGTAAAAAAAAATTATAATTATAACACAGTTTATTATCTATACTATATTATAAAGCAAATAGTCTATGTCTAACATTTTAAGTTTCAACATTTACTTTCTCAAAATGCCCCTCATATCTATTCTATATTTACCTAAAATAACTATAATACTCTTTCTCTCTCCTCAAATCTCAACCACTCATTTTTTTTCTCTCTCCTCCATAAATCATTTTATTCATTTAATTCATTCAAAATCTTTTATCTCAAAAACCGTACATCGATAAATTATAAAAATTATATGGGTGTTCTTAAAATTTCATACTCTTTCATTAGAGATGTCATTCGATATACTTTTGACGAATTTTTAAATCCGATGGCGGAGCCCGCCGGGTAGATCACCCCATCACCGTCACCGCCATTACATCACCTCCATCACCGCCGCAATGCGCGGGTACTTTTCTCTCGTTATATTTAAAAGAAAAAAAACTATCAAAATAGTAGATAACATTTATTATGTTCAAGAGAGAAAAGGAGGGTAAAGATGACTAGATGAGGGAAATAGAGGAAAAAAGAAAAGGAAAGGCTCGCCCACAGATACCTCTAGTGGGTACGAAGGTAGCCTAGCGGGTGGGGGGTAGCGAGGTTTACTGGACGAGTCGTTGATGCATAAACAGAAACTTCAAAATTGAAACGTAATTCTAATAAATTTTGCAAGTTTATAACAATTACTATGAGTTTTAGATTATCTATAACCGGTGAATATAAGGGAATGATAGTCATTTGACCATTTTCTGCACAATTTTGGTTGGATTTAATATGTAAATAACACCAATTTCATAACACTTTCATCCCAAATGAAAACTTTTTATGGAACTTTGACAAACTCCATGAGCATGTTAAAATAATAGCGACTTATGAACTCCTAAGAGCACTTAAGAACTCCTCGTCACGCTCAAGATCCTTCATAGATTCCGGGAATAAGCAGACTTCTACATCAATGCTCCCGCCTCCTTCCCGACCAGGATACATTGTCATTTTCCCGTCCGCTTTGTTAGCAGGCCCGCTTCGAGCCGCTATTGCTTTCCCCAGCCCGAATTCACACCCATACATATCAAACCTTGGCGAGCTCGAAATAAGTACCATGTTTGAAAAGTAGACCGAGAGCCTGTTCATTTTATACAGAACCGGGTTTTTAACCCACGAATCAACCCATTTCTTCACTGCTATATCGTCGTGGCTTGTTACCGCTTCATGTAACTTCAATGCGGCCCATCCGAGCCCATTTGCCATTAAATCTTTTACAGTTGTTGTCCCGCTTACTCCGCCAATGTGGCTACCAAAATAATCATTAGATAAGGGTGGATTCATCCTATGTCGGTTACTAATAGCAAGTCTACAAACTGTTTCACTATCGCCTGGTAGTCGTTGTCGTACTCGAGTTACGCACCTCCATAACAGAGCGGACACAGCTTGTAAACTTGAGATGGTCTTTTTTTGCGTAGTATTATTATTATTATACACTCGGCATTTGCTTTTTCTTTAAGTCTTGCTACTGAAGCCGATGGGAAATGGAAGAATCTCTCTTTAAGGTCTTGTAGATGTTCGTGTCGTTCAATGAACTGATCGTGATGTGTATACGGAAGACTAATAGTAATAGGAATCGAACCTTGTAGGAGAGCCTGTCTCTTAAATACTGGAGGACGCGAGATAACACAATAATGGCCATTTTGATGATCATTATTAGATTTTAAAAAAAATTCACTCCAAGAACCCATGAAATGCCAAAAAGATGATCCGTCCGCGATAAGGTGGTTAATCGAGCCACCAATGAAGATCCCATCGGTTAACTCGGTCACCTTAATGGACAACAAAGGCAACGTATGGCCATCATGGTTTATAGCATGTTCAGGTCAAAAAACGAATGAACGATCGATGGTACGTCGAGGGTTAAGTACATAGATATAGATGCGTCTGTCTTTGCGTAAATAAACTTGACCCCGGGGCTGTTTTCGGGGTCAATGTAGATGACATAGGAAGGTGGGTTACCTTGTATTCGAGTGGCTAAACGGGCTGCAAGCGGGTAGAAATGCGTAAGTGTCGCGGATAGAGAGTTTTTGAGGTCATCCAAGAATGCGGTTATGGAGAAATCTGTGTTTTCGGGTGGTGATGGTTTAGAGAAAAGGAGACCCTTTTGGATGTAATTAAAGTTGAGGAAGTGAAGCTCAAAGGGAGTGAAATGAATTGGTTGTTTTGTTTCGGGTGAGAGGTCGTAAAGGGGTTTGATAAAACATTCCGATACAAGTGTTACCGTCGGCGGCGAAGTCATATTTTATTTGTTAGAATGAGTGTTGTATATAGCCCCACCCGATTGGCAAATGGATGGAGAGGGGAAAAAAATAAAATAAGAAACAAACTAATTGTTGACGCCGTTTGAGCTTTACTTATATGATTTGTCTACTACTCCCTCCGTCCCAATTTAAATGTCCTATTTTGACTTTTGAAGTCTTTCTTTCGCAACTTTGACCATAAATTGTTTCGTATGTGTTATACGATATTTGATGTAAAATATATGGATAAAATGAGCTTTAGATGCATTTTTCATTGATATAAATTTCATTATGTATTATATTATACAAACAAAAATACTTACGATCAAAGTAAGAGAAAAAAGACCAAGCAAGTCAAATTTGGACATTTAAATTGGGAGAGAGTAATAAATAACTTTATCTTGGTAGACATGGTGATCAGATTTGATATGTTTAGAGCATAACTTATTTATGTGGACACTAATTTTTTGGTTTGTTTGTGTTTGGCATATCGGCATATCCTGTCACTTGATAGAAGTTTTTGTTTTTAAATGAATATCAAAATTTAACTTTTTTATGTGGACATTAATTTATTGTTTTGTTGGTGTTTGGTATATCCTGTCAGTATTCATCAAAATTTAAATATTGACTAGGGTCATTGTGCCAAAAGCCAAAAAGGCCCTAGTCAGAATATAATCCGTTTACGGAATTTCCAGCCTATTTGTCAATTCTTGATGCACGAAAAGATATCTGAAAATTCAAAATGTAATTCTATAATGTTGCAAGTTCATTACAATTACTATGAGTTTAAGATTATCTATTGAGCGGTGAATTAAAGAAAATGATTGTCATTTGACCATTTTCTGCAAAATTTTGGTTGGATCTAATGTAAATAACACCAATTTCATAGCTTAGTTATTTTCAAGACTGTGCAGGGTTCCACATCCCAACTGAACTTTTTATGGAACTTTGACAAACCCCATGAGCATTTCCCTAAAAATCTACTCAAAATTGTCTCGCATTATCTCTAGATTCACAGTCCATGTTTGTATAGTTTGTTGTTTGAATACTTCATGACAGTTTCCTTATATTGTTCTACTAACCTTTTGAACAACGATGGCTGGCACAACCAGGTTCAACTCACATGTTTTCTGCGTTTGACGTTGGTTGAAGTTATTCAGCTAGCTAGGTCTCGTTTTGGTAGGCTCAATGCTTTTCTATCTATTTTCGTTCCTTGTCTAATAGTAACATCAACACATCCCTGCATAATTAAGCCCATGCCAAAACGCTTGTGAAACTAGCATACAATCAAACAGTCAGATTCTTTCTCAATTTCCGAGTCTAATTTACAAGACATTAACTTATGACACATGTATAATATATCACCTAGGCTCTCCAATGAACCCGGACTATGATAATGAACCCAGGCTTTTGCACTAAGATGTTTACAAACTGGATAATAACTACAACAAAATAGCAAGCCATGTAGGCAACTCACAATTTAAACTATAAAGTGCAGTGGTAATAAGTTTACCTCTGACCGCACCAGAAAGCATAGTGTTCATCTTTGCGATTAATACTAACAATACCTCCACAATGCAAACAAACAAAGCTACTACCATCAGAGAATGCATCCATTATGACTTGTTTTCTTCCGGTCTCGGCTAATATAGATGTTCCACCAGCATCTGGTTCTGGAGATTGGTTAATGTAATATTGGGTTGGCTCTTGTATTTTAGGCAAAGCTTCAGCAATAGCACATTTGGCAAACAAGGAAGCCAACTCATCAGTAGCATTAGCTTCGTGTACCTTGTCCTTATACAGCTCTTTTGCTCGATTCAGAGCATGAAAGGCGGCTGCCTCACCTCCAATCGCTCTCAAAGCTGCCACCACCTGTTAAGAAGGATAAATAATTAAACAATGTCCTCAAAACACCTATCTCAAGGCCACACTACCCCGCATATAAGTACATAATGATATATTACAATTACTATATGCTGCTTAGAGCTGGCAAATGGATGGCAAGGATGGTTATGCAACAGGTTGAAATAGTAATACTTTTACTGCAGGTCGGGCCTCACGTCGAACCTCAAATACTTTTTTGATCATTTCTTTTAACTGTTTGTAGCTAAAGTTAAAGCTATAAACACCAATTATCATAGTAGCTAATATATGAAGTACACAAGTAATATGGAGGTTGTTAGCATTAAATTAAGCTTTGGACAACTCTCAGCCCGTTTGATATATTCGACACATTTCACCAGCTTCTTTTTGGCTAAACTTATTTATCTAAACCCAACTGACTCGTTTGATATCAATCATAATTTAACCGACCAGTCCTTCAGTAATTGAGGTCGAAATTGCAATCTCTATACTAACAGTACATGGCATAGGTAGTTGAGGTTAGGACACTCATCATACATAAAGAAGACAAGTCATGCTTTTCTTAAGCTTTCTACTTCTCCTCAAGTAAAGAAATGAAAAGTGAGAATATTTAATACATAAAAATGCAACAAACTGAAAGAAGTAATTAATATGATGATTATGCTGACAACCACGAAAAAAATGATAAGCATAGAAGTATAAAACAAGAAACTGTTTTTGAACTCTATAACGTCATGTTTACTTACCTATAGCCATATGAAGGGCATTTCATGGAGTAAGAATCTTTTAAGTATCTCTGGTCATAAAGTTGACAGTTGACACATATGAAATGAGCGGTTAGCCCTGTGAACCTTTTGTTCGTGTAATGTAAGACTATATTTCAATGAACTTTTCTGCATACTTATGAATATCGAATATATTGGAAATAGTATTACGGATCAACAAATTTAAATAGCTAAAAGGGGTTACTTGTTTGTTCTGTTCATTTCACCTGTTTCTCTCTGTTATCCAAGCCATGCTCCTTTAAACTTTTTTTCCCCCTGCTATATGCTAGTTTCTTGTTTTTGGAAAGACAAACACATACACACCTATGACCATGTAATTTTTACACTTTCAATTGTCTCCAATGAAACTTGAGCCGACAACCTTAAGGTTGACGGGCCACCCAAAAGCTCTTTTATTGATTAGGGTAACCTCCACTTAAATCCTACTCACTTAAGATTATTATTCACATTCACCAACTGAGATTTTACAGATACAGCCTTGTATGGATACTGGAGGACCAGTAACATACAAAGCTACTTTTTGCTCATCCTTGACCACATAACTAACAGTATACCAAAAACAAAAGAGACTAATGCAGCAAGCCTAGCCTATGTTATAAGAAAAAACGTTTGTAAAAGAAATTAAAGACTATCAAAATAGTTTGACAACCTATAGATATATTCATCTGTATGTGCAGAACGATATGTATCAGTCGATGCATGAACCAGATGGGACCAGTAAGTTAACTATATGACGATATACATGCACGTGAAGGCAAAAAATATAGTCAATTTCCACCTTAACATCGCACTTATTTGGGGAAGATGGCACTAATGGAAATAAAAAGGTCTTGCAATTTGTTACAGCACCACTTAACAGCTGGTATACATATGCATGAAGAGGCTGCTACTTTCATAAAAGAAATTATGGTCCGACAACCATAACTTGTATATAAAGCAAATAAAATGGAGCAGAAACCAAATGGCATTGGTCTACATATATTAGTTTACATAAAATATCGCTCGATGGTCATATTCCAATAACCAAGAGTCCAAGACCTTACTTTTTAGTATTTTGCTTCCAGTGTGTTGCAACAAACATTATTATTTTAGTCTAAACACCAATCCGGTAACCCGGCGTTTAGGGATTTGGAATTCTCCCGATCCCTACAGGCTACAACTTTGAGGTCAGCCCTCACACACATAACTTGGTCCTGGATGTGACCACTTTACAAAATTAATAATGTTTGGCGGTATGAGCCCGGGCACACCTCTTACCGGCGCCCAAGTCAAATGTGAAGCATAAGCCCCACATTTGCATTCCTCATATTGTCTCCTTAAACCGCCACCAAGGTGGCCTAAGGGTCAAGTGTCTTGATAGAGGTCTCAAGTTAGCAGTGTTTGCAATTGCTTATTTATAAGCACTTATTCTGCTAATAAAAATAAATAGGTGCCCACTTTATAAAAAAAAACTGCTAATTCCTTACAAAATAAGCAGATAAGCAGTTTCTTACAGAGTGTTTGCTATTGCTTATGTGCTTAAAAAAACAATAAGCAAATAATTAGAAAATTAAAGAATCCTAAACACCTCAGTGGTGACCATTGCCTGTTAGTATAACAAAAAAAACTATACAAATCCATTCAGCATTTTTAAAACTTTTAAACTAAACCTATTATTTAAAGTATTCACCTTTATGGCCCAAGAAAATAAAAGAAACAATTTTTTTTTTTTAAATAAAGAGGGCTTTGATTTGAAACAGAGAAAACAAAACAATTATAAATAAATTGAAATAGCATTTTGTATTTGTAACATAAACAAAGAATTACCGCTTGAAGAGCTTGAGAAGGCTTGCCCTGATCAATGTGTTGGCGAGCTAAACTCAGCAAGCTTTTAGAAACTTCAAGTTGGCCGGAGACATGTGGAAGCTCCGGCGAAGGCGCCGGAGATGTCACCGGAGCATCTGAATCCATCATATCGGTGTCCATTGAAAACAACAACCCCAAACGAAAGTGTTGTGTGTGTGTGTGTGTGTTAAGTTTTGTGTATGACACCCAACCAAAAGCCGAGGATGTTTCTAGTGATTTCTGGGGCTTATTTTTGTTTTTGTTTGTATTCGTTTTTGTTGGCACCTTTGAGGAAACATACGAGAGAGACTAATTATAATTCTTTTTAGAGTTAATTACACTTTTTGTCCCTGTTGAGCGTTAAAAATTACCGTTTTCATCCCTACCTTTCATATATTACCGTTTTGGTCCAAAAAAATTTACTCGGTCAACGCTTTTGGTCCAAATTTCAAACAGACGTTAACTTGCCCATCACGTGAAGCGCACATGATGGGTATTTATGTCTTTTCCTATAAAGAGGACCAAAAGCGTAATTAAATCTAAACTGCTTTAAAAGTATCCTCAACTTGTCACTTTTTACTTTATTGAGGTCAAAACTAAAAAGTGTCCTATGTTGGGGACAAAAACCGGCTAAAACACCTTTGTTGGGTCGTCCATCAGGTAGCCAGTCATTTTTTATTTTTATTTTAATTTATTTTATAGTTTATATTAATGATGTGGATTTTTCATCTGCAAATAATAACCCATCTAACTAGATGGTTGAAAACTCACTTTGGATACAAATATCCCAAAGAGTGCTTGCTTTTCAGTCTTGTTGTTCCTCATCTAAAACACAGTGATGGTCCATTTATTGATGAGGAGTTTTATGGATCTTCCATCCAATCCTATAAAAAGGAGCTAAATGTTTTAGGAGTAATAACTGATGTTGACAAGGGGTGTCAATTGCTTGCTAGTTACCTTGAATCTCACTCCGTGTTTCAAACCATCAGCCGAATCTACAATTATTTGTGTGCATTCAAGTGGAAGCCTGATGATGAAGACAATAAAAGAAACAATTTTTTTTTTTTAAATAAAGAGGGCTTTGATTTGAAACAGAGAAAACAAAACAATTATAAATAAATTGAAATAGCATTTTGTATTTGTAACATAAACAAAGAATTACCGCTTGAAGAGCTTGAGAAGGCTTGCCCTGATCAATGTGTTGGCGAGCTAAACTCAGCAAGCTTTTAGAAACTTCAAGTTGGCCGGAGACATGTGGAAGCTCCGGCGAAGGCGCCGGAGATGTCACCGGAGCATCTGAATCCATCATATCGGTGTCCATTGAAAACAACAACCCCAAACGAAAGTGTTGTGTGTGTGTGTGTGTGTGTTAAGTGTGTGTGTGTGTGTGTGTGTGTGTGTGTGTGTGTGTGTGTGTGTGTGTGTGTGTGTGTGTGTGTGTGTGTGTGTGTGTGTGTGTGTGTGTGTGTGTGTGTGTGTGTGTGTGTGTGTGTGTGTGTGTGTGTGTGTGTGTGTGTGTGTGTGTGTGTGTGTGTGTGTGTGTGTGTGTGTGTGTGTGTGTGTGTGTGTGTGTGTGTGTGTGTGTGTGTGTGTGTGTGTGTGTGTGTGTGTGTGTGTGTGTGTGTGTGTGTGTGTGTGTGTGTGTGTGTGTGTGTGTGTGTGTGTGTGTGTGTGTGTGTGTGTGTGTGTGTGTGTGTGTGTGTGTGTGTGTGTGTGTGTGTGTGTGTGTGTGTGTGTGTGTGTGTGTGTGTGTGTGTGTGTGTGTGTGTGTGTGTGTGTGTGTGTGTGTGTGTGTGTGTGTGTGTGTGTGTGTGTGTGTGTGTGTGTGTGTGTGTGTGTGTGTGTGTGTGTGTGTGTGTGTGTGTGTGTGTGTGTGTGTGTGTGTGTGTGTGTGTGTGTGTGTGTGTGTGTGTGTGTGTGTGTGTGTGTGTGTGTGTGTGTGTGTGTGTGTGTGTGTGTGTGTGTGTGTGTGTGTGTGTGTGTGTGTGTGTGTGTGTGTGTGTGTGTGTGTGTGTGTGTGTGTGTGTGTGTGTGTGTGTGTGTGTGTGTGTGTGTGTGTGTGTGTGTGTGTGTGTGTGTGTGTGTGTGTGTGTGTGAGTGATGGTCCATTTATTGATGAGGAGTTTTATGGATCTTCCATCCAATCCTATAAAAAGGAGCTAAATGTTTTAGGAGTAATAACTGATGTTGACAAGGGGTGTCAATTGCTTGCTAGTTACCTTGAATCTCACTCCGTGTTTCAAACCATCAGCCGAATCTACAATTATTTGTGTGCATTCAAGTGGAAGCCTGATGATGAAGACAACAAAAAGATTTAAAGTGAGAACAAACCCTGTCCAAAAACAGTTTCGATTTAAAGTCGTCGGAAAATTTGACTTTTCGCCGGAAAAATTAAAAAGATGATATCTTCTTCGATTCTTCGAGTTAAGACACAAAATTTGTACCAAAACACTCAGAAATCCAATCCGCACAAACCCTGACCAACAAAAAGCAATTTTGAACCTCGCCGGAAAATTCAACCACTCGCCGGAAAACTCAACTGTCAATGAAACTTCATCAATCGGAAATCTGCACCTGATGCTTTTGTGTTTCTGATTATTCCTCCTCCTCCTCCTCCTTTCATTTGTTTTTATTATTAGGGTCTGTGAATAATAATAATAATAATAGCGAGGAGGAGGGGATTTAGCATTAGAATAAGAGGGGAATTTAGATGGAGGGCATTTAGCATTAGAATAATAGGGGAATTTAGATGGAGGGAATTAATTATTGAATTCGGTTAATGATGGATCTGATCTGATCCGATACTCAAATTTGATTTGGAGAATTTGCCACGACCAGAAATATCTTGATGATGATGATGATGATGATGATGATGATGATGATGATGATGATGATGATGATGATGATGATGATGATGATGATGATGATGATGATGATGATGATGATGATGATGATGATGATGATGATGATGATGATGATGATGATGATGATGATGATGATGATGATGATGATGATGATGATGATGATGATGATGATGATGATGATGATGATGATGATGATGATGATGATGATGATGATGATGATGATGATGATGATGATGATGATGATGATGATGATGATGATGATGATGATGATGATGATGATGATGATGATGATGATGATGATGATGATGATGATGATGATGATGATGATGATGATGATGATGATGATGATGATGATGATGATGATGATGATGATGATGATGATGATGATGATGATGATGATGATGATGATGATGATGATAATATGATGATGATATGATGATTATATATTTCATCATCAATACTTTATTTGAGCAATGCAAAAAGGGCGAGTCTCATAACTAATAACAGATAACCAAAAAGCATATTTGATTGTTGCTGGAAATAAAAGATGAACCATTCTTTCAGATATTTCAGAATTTTCATGCCTACAGAAACCAACATCAATCTCTTCGGATGTGGGCCCGATGAATGCTCTTAAGAAATTATTGTTAAGTATATGCTATCATGGTGAAAGCCTTTGTGCCTTCCATATACTGACCATGTATTACCAATAGCAAGGAGGCCACATCAGGGTGTAAGTCAGGAACATCGACAGTGGTCAACAATCTTGACTTTTTCATTTTACAACATCTACTTTAGGATTTGTATATTAGATATTTGTGTTTTGATCTGGGTTCTTATGAATTTTGACTTTGCAGTTGTTGATTTATTGATGATGATGATGATAAAGGTTGAATAAGTTAAAAATCTGATTAAAAACAAAAAAGCAAAAATTTTACATTTTTAATTAAAAAACGTTTATTTTAGAAAAGTTAGTTACACTTTTAGTCCTTGCGGTAAGAAAAAGACTAAAATATCCATCATGTGCAGGTCACGTTATGGGCGTTTAACGTCCGTTTCGAGAATTAGACCAAAAGCGTTGACAGAGCAAAGTTTTTTTGTCACACCCGCCCCAGACGGGGTATGACGTACATGGATTCACAACACAAGATATACTGAACGACACAAAACGTTGTCGTTTTAAAATACATTTATATAAAACATTGTTCACAAATTTATATTACAATTTATGAAAGATATTATTATTGAAAACATTTATTTAATATTAAACAATATTAAACAGTAGCTTGAGACTTTAGCAAATTGATGAGTCTTTACTAGAGTCTGAGGGTAGGCCAGGGTCCAGTATGTTGTATGCAGCGGAAAGTGTCCCATGTATAGTGTATCGTCTAGTTACCTGAGAATACATGCTAAAATACGTCAACATAAAGTTGGTGAGTTCCATAAGTTTTTCATATAGAAAATATAGTTTCCAAAAACCAGAGTTCAGTGTGATCATTGCCTTACCGCAATATCAAGTAGTTATGATACAATATCAGCAAAGAGTATCATATGTTTTTAATCAAAATAAAGAGTATGAACCACAAGATTTAAAGTAACTATTTGATCACACAATGGATCAAATAGAATATAAGAGTAGATACTGTATACATCAAGTTCTAAGCTCATGAACCGAAACTAGACAAGTGTGTGTTTGTTTGCCTCTGAAGTAGGTACCTTGTTCAGGGTACCCTAAGCTTTCCAAATATAATGCATTCGTATACAGTTGGTATGACCAACACGAATGGGGGTGCCTACCCCAATAGTACTATTCAATATACCCACGTTTATGTTTCCATAATTAATCGTTCATGATAGTGAGGACTTTGAGTGAACAGAGCAACTTAGAATCAACCATATATACATTTCTGGAATACTTGTGTTCATCATAACATTAAAGAGTTTGTATTTTACCCCGAAGGTAAAATAAATAAAGTGGAGTTACAAAATATATATAATATATAAATTTGTAAATATGCATATAAGTATATTACATATAATATAACTTTGAAAATATACATATAAGTATAACAAATAGTTTTATTGCATGTATCTCAGTCCCCAAATAAATGTATAAATAACTGAAAAGGGGAATATGGAGACTCACATTAGTTGTAGTGGCAAGTAACAACAGCAGATAATCCTCGTGATAAGTTAATCTAAAACATATCAAGTATAATTCATTTAATAAATAATTATACTAATGTTTTATTTAGTTGTGTTATATTCAACATTCAATTGTGGTTATCATATTTTTGAATTTCAGTTTCAGTCCCTGATTAACAGTTCTGCAATATACACAGTTTAATGTTATAGTTAACCCATTTTATAGTTATTTTTATAGAGTCATCAGTTTATTAAGAAACTGACAGACAAAGGACTAAAACTGTAAACAGTTTAACGGTTTAGGACTGAAACTGTCAGAAACTTTAACGGTGTTTAACGGTCGTTAGAAAATGGACTTGTTTTGTAATGGTTATTATAACAATCGTTAATAACAGTTAAGTATATATTTATATATATACTTGATTTATATAACTTTTATATATATATATATATCTATATATATACGTAGGTATATATATATATTTAAAAGATGATGATCAAACTTACGAATATATATATGATCGAGAAGAAGATAGTGGCTCGTGGAAGGTGATGAAGTCATGGGGTGGTTGTACGTGGTGGTTGTTAATGGTGAAGGTGGTGTTGGAGGTGATGATCATTCGTGGGTTTTGCTTTGTTGTGGTCGACGAGTGATACACGTACATGTTGGGGTGGTGTGGTCACGGTCGACAGGTTAGATAGATATATGTATGGCTGGTCGACGAGCTAGACTTGCATGCGGTGAAGGTGGTGGTCGTGCATGGTGGCTTGATGGTTCGGTGGTAACAAAAACTAGCAGCAGCAACTTTTTATGGTGGCTGGTTTGTTTAACAGCAGCAGTAGCAACATGACAGTAGTAGTTTCAACGATGATGGTGTTGTCAAAAGATGGTGGTGTTTGGCCGTGGTGGTGATGGTGAAGAGTTTGCAGCGGCAGGAGCTATTCATGGTGGTGGTTTGTACTAACAACGAGCAGTAGCAGTAGCTTATGGTGATGAGATAACAAGCAGCAACATGAGCAGTATTAACAGTACGTGGTAGTAGTAGCAACATCACGTGGTGGTGTTGTTTGGAGAGGGTGGTCGTGGTTTGTATGGGGTGGCTCGTGGTGTTTGAAGATCATAAGTGGTGTAATGCTTCATTTACTCGTTTCATATTTATATATATATGAGTTTGTATGTGGTTGTGTCGAGGAAAAAGAGAGAGTGAGGTCGAGAGAAATGGAGAAGAAGTAACCGAGATGGTTCATATCTATATCTATATTCTATCTTGGCGGCAGGAAGCAAAGACATATTCAACAAGTAAATGGGGGCGGCTGGACTTAGGAGAAAACAATAGTATGTCGACATTCCTATATATTTATATGTATATTGCATGCATGTTTAATAGAATAAGGCATGGGGAGGTTGGCTGGTTTTAGTGAAGGAATAAGAATATCCAGCAAATCTATATATATATTTGTTTTAAGTAAGGAATGTGCAGGGACCGACTTTAAGAAATAAAAAGTGAATTTCATGTGGGGTGGGGGCGGCAACATGCATTTAACTAGAAACAAAATGCCTCTAAATATTTATTATAGATAGATTTACACCATCATTCGTCAGATGTTTAGTCCGTGATTTAGTCTTACTAGTTGTCGTTAAATCGCCAAACTTTAAATGAAATCTTTTTAAGGCTTTAGACATAATACCTTAAGATTTGGTATCCTTTACTTTAATTTAAATATCTTCATTATTCCAACTATTTTAGTTGTTCATAAAGTATTATATTAAATAGACAAGTTTCTATTTAATATAAAGTTTAATACTTTAATATTTCTTAATATTTTTAGATTAAATTTTAATTAAGAAAGGATAAAAAAAAAATTTGTTTATCCGAAAATTGACGATTGTTACATTATCTACCCCTTAAATGAAATTTCGTCCCGAAATTTAAAGTGTATCAAGTAAAACAAAATTTTCCTTATTTTGATTTACATGTTATCCTCAAATAAATTAATGTTTAAAAGCTGCCTCATTTAATCTACCTAATATATAAAGTTTCAAAATTCGAATTCACCTTTCTATCTCTTTACTTTTTCGACCGTTTGAATCTGTCTGTTTTTCTATTATATAAACAACGCTACAACACACAATTTTTACTACTTTCTTTACGCTTAATAACTATTTCTCCTTTCTTTATCACCTACTTCATAACCCGAAAATTACCAGAAAATGTTGAACCCTCTTATAATCTTAGTTTACTTGGGTATCTTACCCTGGTTATATGGCGTGTTACAACTTCCATCGGATGTAGCTATTCCACTCCTAATCGTGTTTATTTTCATCGGTTTACCCCTTCTGTTTTCTGCAACTTGGATTAACTTGTATGGTTTTTAGATATGTTGTAGTTCTAATTGTTGTATTTCCGTTTGAATAATGTAACGAGTTTTCGTTCGTGTGTTGTACTAATAATGAAATACAACTTTCTTTTATAATGTTCGTCTTATTGTGCTATATCTCTTAAATTCAATCATTAAGGCGATCCACGGGTCAAAGAAATAAATATTATTTAGATCACTCCTGAAACAACAGTTTGGATAA
>CM067175.1:65423012-65516282 GCA_034093135.1 Erigeron breviscapus
GACATTCCTATATATTTATATGTATATTGCATGCATGTTTAATAGAATAAGGCATGGGGAGGTTGGCTGGTTTTAGTGAAGGAATAAGAATATCCAGCAAATCTATATATATATTTGTTTTAAGTAAGGAATGTGCAGGGACCGACTTGGCTGGTTTTAGTGAAGGAATAAGAATATCCAGCAAATCTATATATATATTTGTTTTAAGTAAGGAATGTGCAGGGACCGACTTTAAGAAATAAAAAGTGAATTTCATGTGGGGTGGGGGCGGCAACATGCATTTAACTAGAAACAAAATGCCTCTAAATATTTATTATAGATAGATTTACACCATCATTCGTCAGATGTTTAGTCCGTGATTTAGTCTTACTAGTTGTCGTTAAATCGCCAAACTTTAAATGAAATCTTTTTAAGGCTTTAGACATAATACCTTAAGATTTGGTATCCTTTACTTTAATTTAAATATCTTCATTATTCCAACTATTTTAGTTGTTCATAAAGTATTATATTAAATAGACAAGTTTCTATTTAATATAAAGTTTAATACTTTAATATTTCTTAATATTTTTAGATTAAATTTTAATTAAGAAAGGATAAAAAAAAAATTTGTTTATCCGAAAATTGACGATTGTTACATTTTTGGACCAAAATGGTAATTTATGAAAGGTAAGGACGAAAACTGTAATTTTTGACCCACGACAGGGACCAAAATTGTAATTTACTCTTCTTTTTATTTTTTAACTAGCAATTTAGCAAACTCTACGTCTAAAAATATACTGTACCAATTAATCTTAAACTAGGATGAGAATCAATTGTTTTCGAGCTATTAAAGTTGGAAAATGATAATCCTCCTAAAAATCCTCCTAATATATCCACTTGTTAACACATGTAATCCACTAATTCTCTTTCCTAATCTCACCCCCTGATTTTCCACATGTCACGATCCTATTAATTAGGAGGATTTTTAGGCTAAACAATTAGGAGGATTGATCATTACCCTATAGTTTTTGTTGAAAATTAGAATTTAGCTAAACAATAATCTCTTTCCTAATCTCACCCCCTGATTTTCCACATGTCACGATCCTATTAATTAGGAGGATTTTTAGGCTAAACAATTAGGAGGATTGATCACTACCCATTAAAGTTTGAGCTCCTTTAAATCGATGTTGAGGTTAACTTATTCAAGTTCAAAACAAACTCGGCTGAGTTATTAAATTCGAGTAGTTAAACAATTAAAACCTTGAAATATCTATATCTATATTCTATCTTGGCGGCAGGAAGCAAAGACATATTCAACAAGTAAATGGGGGCGGCTGGACTTAGGAGAAAACAATAGTATGTCGACATTCCTATATATTTATATGTATATTGCATGCATGTTTAATAGAATAAGGCATGGGGAGGTTGGCTGGTTTTAGTGAAGGAATAAGAATATCCAGCAAATCTATATATATATTTGTTTTAAGTAAGGAATGTGCAGGGACCGACTTTAAGAAATAAAAAGTGAATTTCATGTGGGGTGGGGGCGGCAACATGCATTTAACTAGAAACAAAATGCCTCTAAATATTTATTATAGATAGATTTACACCATCATTCGTCAGATGTTTAGTCCGTGATTTAGTCTTACTAGTTGTCGTTAAATCGCCAAACTTTAAATGAAATCTTTTTAAGGCTTTAGACATAATACCTTAAGATTTGGTATCCTTTACTTTAATTTAAATATCTTCATTATTCCAACTATTTTAGTTGTTCATAAAGTATTATATTAAATAGACAAGTTTCTATTTAATATAAAGTTTAATACTTTAATATTTCTTAATATTTTTAGATTAAATTTTAATTAAGAAAGGATAAAAAAAAAATTTGTTTATCCGAAAATTGACGATTGTTACATTTTTGGACCAAAATGGTAATTTATGAAAGGTAAGGACGAAAACTGTAATTTTTGACCCACGACAGGGACCAAAATTGTAATTTACTCTTCTTTTTATTTTTTAACTAGCAATTTAGCAAACTCTACGTCTAAAAATATACTGTACCAATTAATCTTAAACTAGGATGAGAATCAATTGTTTTCGAGCTATTAAAGTTGGAAAATGATATATCCTCCTAAAAATCCTCCTAATATATCCACTTGTTAACACATGTAATCCACTAATTCTCTTTCCTAATCTCACCCCCTGATTTTCCACATGTCACGATCCTATTAATTAGGAGGATTTTTAGGCTAAACAATTAGGAGGATTGATCACTACCCATTAAAGTTTGAGCTCCTTTAAATCGATGTTGAGGTTAACTTATTCAAGTTCAAAACAAACTCGGCTGAGTTATTAAATTCGAGTAGTTAAACAATTAAAACCTTGAAATATCTATATCTATATCTATATCTATACTCCTTTATAATAAAGGAAGTCCTTTTTCAATTTCTCAAATTACAACGTTGATCTACCTAATTTACCCCTACCTTTTATAGATAATTACCCTTTTACCCTCAAAACCTTTCCAATCACCACCACCTATAACCACCATCAGCCGCCGCCGTCAACAACCACCACAGCCGCCGCCGTCAACAACCACCACCAGCCGCCGCCGTCAACAACAACCACCAGCCGCCGCCGTCAACAACCACCATCAGCCGCCGCCGTCAACAACCACCATCAGCCGCCGCCGTCAACAACCACCATCAGCCGCCGCCGTCAACAACCACCATCAGCCGCCGCCGTCAACAACCACCATCAGCCGCCGCCGTCAACAATCACCATCAGCCGCCGCCGTCAACAATCACCATCAGCCGCCGCCGTCAACAATCACCATCAGCCGCCGCCGTCAACAATCACCATCAGCCGCCGCCGTCAACAATCACCATCAGCCGCCGCCGTCAACAATCACCATCAGCCGCCGCCGTCAACAATCACCATCAGCCGCCGCCGTCAACAATCACCATCAGCCGCCGCCGTCAACAATCACCATCAGCCGCCGCCGTCAACAATCACCATCAGCCGCCGCCGTCAACAATCACCATCAGCCGCCGCCGTCAACAACCACCATCAGCCGCCGCCGTCAACAACCACCATCAGCCGCCGCCGTCAACAATCACCATCAGCCGCCGCCGTCAACAATCACCATCAGCCGCCGCCGTCAACAATCACCATCAGCCGCCGCCGTCAACAATCACCATCAGCCGCCGCCGTCAACAATCACCATCAGCCGCCGCCGTCAACAATCACCATCAGCCGCCGCCGTCAACAATCACCATCAGCCGCCGCCGTCAACAATCACCATCAGCCGCCGCCGTCAACAATCACCATCAGCCGCCGCCGTCAACAATCACCATCAGCCGCCGCCGTCAACAATCACCATCAGCCGCCGCCGTCAACAATCACCATCAGCCGCCGCCGTCAACAACCACCATCAGCCGCCGCCGTCAACAACCACCATCAGCCGCCGCCGTCAACAATCACCATCAGCCGCCGCCGTCAACAACCACCATCAGCCGCCGCCGTCAACAATCACCATCAGCCGCCGCCGTCAACAACCACCATCAGCCGCCGCCGTCAACAATCACCATCAGCCGCCGCCGTCAACAACCACCATCAGCCGCCGCCGTCAACAACCACCATCAGCCGCCGCCGTCAACAATCACCATCAGCCGCCGCCGTCAACAACCACCATCAGCCGCCGCCGTCAACAACCACCATCAGCCGCCGCCGTCAACAATCACCATCAGCCGCCGCCGTCAACAATCACCATCAGCCGCCGCCGTCAACAATCACCATCAGCCGCCGCCGTCAACAACCACCATCAGCCGCCGCCGTCAACAACCACCATCAGCCGCCGCCGTCAACAATCACCATCAGCCGCCGCCGTCAACAATCACCATCAGCCGCCGCCGTCAACAATCACCATCAGCCGCCGCCGTCAACAATCACCATCAGCCGCCGCCGTCAACAATCACCATCAGCCGCCGCCGTCAACAATCACCATCAGCCGCCGCCGTCAACAATCACCATCAGCCGCCGCCGTCAACAATCACCATCAGCCGCCGCCGTCAACAATCACCATCAGCCGCCGCCGTCAACAATCACCATCAGCCGCCGCCGTCAACAATCACCATCAGCCGCCGCCGTCAACAATCACCATCAGCCGCCGCCGTCAACAATCACCATCAGCCGCCGCCGTCAACAACCACCATCAGCCGCCGCCGTCAACAACCACCATCAGCCGCCGCCGTCAACAACCACCATCAGCCGCCGCCGTCAACAACCACCATCAGCCGCCGCCGTCAACAATCACCATCAGCCGCCGCCGTCAACAATCACCATCAGCCGCCGCCGTCAACAATCACCATCAGCCGCCGCCGTCAACAATCACCATCAGCCGCCGCCGTCAACAACCACCATCAGCCGCCGCCGTCAACAATCACCATCAGCCGCCGCCGTCAACAATCACCATCAGCCGCCGCCGTCAACAACCACCATCAGCCGCCGCCGTCAACAACCACCATCAGCCGCCGCCGTCAACAATCACCATCAGCCGCCGCCGTCAACAATCACCATCAGCCGCCGCCGTCAACAACCACCATCAGCCGCCGCCGTCAACAACCACCATCAGCCGCCGCCGTCAACAATCACCATCAGCCGCCGCCGTCAACAATCACCATCAGCCGCCGCCGTCAACAATCACCATCAGCCGCCGCCGTCAACAATCACCATCAGCCGCCGCCGTCAACAATCACCATCAGCCGCCGCCGTCAACAATCACCATCAGCCGCCGCCGTCAACAATCACCATCAGCCGCCGCCGTCAACAATCACCATCAGCCGCCGCCGTCAACAATCACCATCAGCCGCCGCCGTCAACAATCACCATCAGCCGCCGCCGTCAACAATCACCATCAGCCGCCGCCGTCAACAATCACCATCAGCCGCCGCCGTCAACAACCACCATCAGCCGCCGCCGTCAACAACCACCATCAGCCGCCGCCGTCAACAATCACCATCAGCCGCCGCCGTCAACAACCACCATCAGCCGCCGCCGTCAACAACCACCATCAGCCGCCGCCGTCAACAATCACCATCAGCCGCCGCCGTCAACAATCACCATCAGCCGCCGCCGTCAACAATCACCATCAGCCGCCGCCGTCAACAATCACCATCAGCCGCCGCCGTCAACAATCACCATCAGCCGCCGCCGTCAACAATCACCATCAGCCGCCGCCGTCAACAATCACCATCAGCCGCCGCCGTCAACAATCACCATCAGCCGCCGCCGTCAACAACCACCATCAGCCGCCGCCGTCAACAATCACCATCAGCCGCCGCCGTCAACAACCACCATCAGCCGCCGCCGTCAACAACCACCATCAGCCGCCGCCGTCAACAATCACCATCAGCCGCCGCCGTCAACAATCACCATCAGCCGCCGCCGTCAACAATCACCATCAGCCGCCGCCGTCAACAATCACCATCAGCCGCCGCCGTCAACAATCACCATCAGCCGCCGCCGTCAACAATCACCATCAGCCGCCGCCGTCAACAATCACCATCAGCCGCCGCCGTCAACAATCACCATCAGCCGCCGCCGTCAACAATCACCATCAGCCGCCGCTGTCAACAAACCTTATAAAATTTTATCTTTATAAAAAGAGTAAATAAGTTTCTAAAAGTTATTAAATGTACCCAAAAACCAACTTCGAAAATATAACAAATTACCAAATCCGATATCTCCCCGATATCTTCCCGATTTTTAAAAATATCATATCTCCCCACCTCGCCGATCGATCCCGATCCACGAGTTCTACAACCTTACACGTAACTACAACAGTTACGGTAAAAAGTTATAACTAACGGAAAATAAGTACCACTTTGTAAATTGTCGTCATCACGGCAATTCACACGTTGTAAATTTTTCCCGCCGCATTGCGCGGGCACTATGCTCGTTATTTATATAAAACAAAATTTAGCTATCGAATTCAACTTGAAATATAGCTAAATAGAAAATTTAAAACAAAATAAACGACTATCGAGCTCGAACACATTTTAAATATTTATACATGTTACAGCTTGATCTGAATAATAGATAAACAAACAAGCCTAAAATCTCTAAAACAAACCTAAATATTTTATTGTCAAGCATTAAACCTTGGTTTTTATTTCAAAAGTTAAAGGTGAGCTAAGCCCCACATTGATTAATTTATTTTTACTTTTTATTATTATTATTTTTGTACAACGACACTAGTTATAATTTATATCACTTGGTACATTTTTAAATGTCCGGATTAAAGCTCATTGGCTAATTAATTTAGTTTATATTACAACCTATAGATATTTTATATTGCATTACCAAGTGTAAATGGTATCACTTCACCTTATTCTTTGATCACCTTCAAGTTATTAGAAGAAGATACTAGTAAAGTTTGTTTAAAAGTATTATAAGTATAATTAATGTTGTGATACCTATCACTTCAACCACTACTCATGTAAAATTTCACTTGGTGAAAGGTAAAATGGTTAATTCGACCACTTTAGCAAATCATCGTCCGTCTTAATAATATGCAACTATCACTTCAATTCCAAAACGCCCGTACTATATTTGATTACAGATATTTTGTGATACCTATGTATTATGAAATTTCATGTTATACATCTAATCAAATACTTGATAGATTTCAAACTTTCAAGTTTCAACTAGGATGTTCAAAAAAGTTGAGAATAAAATATACCCTCGCTCATCACCTGAAATAAAAACATATCATACATGAAATAATTATATAGTGACCAATCTTTTATACAAAAATTAATCTTGAAATGGCATGGGTTGGTTTGTACAACTGTTAATGCACACAAGTATTGGCTATGCATGCAACAAAGGATTGTAACATGATGGTTTGTAAGTAAATATAGAAGAAATGGCAAGGATAGAATGGTAAAATGAAAACTTTCAGTTTAGGGTTAAGTTTACCATCAATTACTTTTTCTGCACAAAAAAGTAAGGTATATCAAAAATGGAAAGAGTCATTGTCTCATGCCAGCATTATGAGTGATATGGTATGTAGGGATTTCAATATATATATATATATATATATATATATATATTTCATTGAGAGTGAGAGGGGGGTGAAATTCTTGAAAGGGGTGTTGTATCTTGTTCAAAGGTACTGTTTTTGGTCTTTTTATATTTATATGCCCATTTTCATGTTTATACAGATTCTAGCTGGTTCCCTCTTACTTTCATCTATATATATGTATGTGTATATATAGTTTGTGTGTATAGCAAGTTGTAAGTGTTATTTTACTCTCTTGTTGTTATTAATTCATCAAACTTCTTGGAAAGAAAAGAGGAGCCAGCTAGCTTTTGTTTTTGAGGCAAAGCATACTTAGAATTTCCATAAAAACATGGAGCTTATTTCTGATCAACTTCATCAGGTTGGCCAGACATCAAGAGATCTATAGAAAGATAACGTATAAATTAGATATATAGAGAGAAGAGAGAGTTGTGTGTGTGTGTGTGTGTTTTAATCACTTATTATTCATAATTTTTAGTAGTAAGTAGCTAGATATGATCGAAACGAAAACCCTAAGGTTGAAATTCTTTCATGTTTTAGTGAAAAATGCTATTTTCAATAATATAATTAACTCAGTTTTGCTCTTTGTGTAGTGAGGCTTGTAAGATTTCAAAAGAATTTCCTTTGATTTGTGTAAAAATCAATCAGCCTAGCTAGCTAGCTAGATTTTGGGAATGAAGTATATACGGATCAATAATCTGTGTGTAATATTTGATCATCCAATGGCTGGATCCTATAAATCAAGAATTAATCATTTGGAACTAATAGCTACTTAATTAGTGAGTCAAAATTTTGTTAAAAAAATTATAATTTCGGTCATAAAACTTGCTAATTATTAGATCTGTATATATCTCTTATAAAGATAAATTAAAGAAGATGGAGTTTGGGGATGAACTTACAGATCCGGCTTTCCTATCCTATATATATTATATATCTAGCTACGTGTTTCTTCTCAGATGATTGCTTTCTTAGTTACCTTAATGTAAACATGTGTTGGCTAATAGAGATCTTGAATATGAGCATATTTTGAGTTAAGATTAGCTATATTTGTGTTTATAGTTAATTAACGACTACGTGTATATATGTATGTATAATATAGGAAAACGAAAAGATGGGGAGAGGAAAGATCGAGATCAAAAGGATCGAGAACAACACAAATCGACAAGTAACCTTCTGCAAGAGGAGAAATGGACTTCTGAAGAAAGCTTATGAACTTTCGGTTCTCTGTGATGCTGAAATCGCCTTGATTGTCTTTTCTAACCGAGGGAGACTCTACGAGTATGCAAATAACAAGTAATTTACCTGCTGCCTTTAATTCATTGCTCTTCATTTAGTTGTCTTTTTTTTTTACTTGAATCTTACAGAGGGAATTAATTCATTTGAAATTACCATCATATATATTTGTTTATTTATAATTGTTATATTTATTTCTTTCTTTTTTTTGTTTGGCAAGGGAAAACATTTCATTTCAAAACTTATTAGAACATTCACTCATTAGAGCTAAATGATGTTTTAAGAACTTGTGTATGCATGGTAATCATTTTAATCAAACCTTAAAGTATATGTTGTGTAGGATATATTACATTAATTACATGATTATAAAACATAATGTAACATGTTGAGTATATTTATTCTACATGATTTGTCTCCCATTCATGTCACAAACCATTTTTAGTGTTATACGGAGTACCTATTTTATTAATTATTTCTGGTTATATGAATAAACTGTCACAACTTATATTCGAACTTTACTAGAGAAAAAGAAAAAAGGAAAATGGGCAAAAATGTAAAACGAGTGTGGAGGATTTGGAAACCTACAAGTTTTTGGTAAATGTTTATGGTTTCCTGCCACATGATGATTATAAGTTGCACCAAAATATTGAGTTATCAGGGTGACTTATGGATGGTGAATATATACAAGAAATCCTTCTAGCCAGTCAATCGATACATTATTCATACTTACACACAAAATAAGTGTTCTTTCATACTTCTAGTGTGTGATAGTAGGTGTCCATTAATGGAAAGACAGAAAACTTATTGTGTTATAATGGTAAAAATTCAGAAGTAATAATCTCCCATATATCTTTCCAAAACAAACTTTTACTACATAGCATATGCATGCCATGGTTTCTGCAAAAGCAAAAGACTTTTGTTTAACATCGTGTCACTGAGAGTGGCCTTGTACCAAAAAGGAAACTAAAACATTTACCAAGAACTTGTAGTTCCCAAATCCTCCACACTAGTTTTACACTTTTACTCATTTTCTTTCTTCTTTTTTTTTTCCTCTACTAAAAGTTTGAAAACAATTGGGCTAGCTAGTTCCTCATTTTATTTTAATTGTGACAGTTTATTCACAAACATAACCAAAGATAATAAATAATTTAGGTAGTAGAATAACAATTTACTACTATACATTATATTTATGATGAAATATAACACTAAAAATAATTTTTTTGACATGAATGGGAGATAAATCATGTAGTATAAATATACATTATATTTCCAACATGTTCTTTAAGGTTTCAAATGATTATACATATACATTATGATTAAAAATAATAAATAATTTTGGGCTGATTTCATGTATTCTATTCTTCTATAGCATGAAATCAACTATAGAGAAGTACAAGAAGGCAACTTCCAATGCACCAAACACTTGTTCAATTCAAGAGATTAATACTCAAGTAAGAGTTTATATTAATTTCAATACATATATTCTTATACATATATATGGCAAATTTTAATAAGTTTTCTAAGTATATGTATATGTATATATTATATAGGTACAGGTTCAAATAAAACAAGTATTAATTGTACAATTTAGGAAATGCTTCGTAATGATTAGACGTCATATTGTTCCTATTGATATGATCTTGGCTACATATGCTTGTAGTATTACCAACAAGAGTCGAAGAAGCTACGCCTGCAGATACAAGCTATTCAAAACACTACCAGGTGAATATATATGCGCGCAATGAACTCCTATTGAACATAACAAACTTAAGTTGACGCCACTATTTGGAAATGATGATACTAATTTCTATCACATATATATTACTAAAAGTAGCAAAAATGAGGTTTCCATTATATTAGTGATAGATTAGAACAAATATTATACGTAATGTCAGATTTTGAAAGAAGTATGCCACACCGGCCCGCCCAATGACCCAATTTATATGGAAGTTTATGAAGATTTCAATAATTAAGATGCCAACACACTATTGTTTGATTTTCAGCCATCTTATGGGTGAAGGGCTGAATTCTTTGAGCTTTAAGGAGCTGAAACAGGTGGAGACTAGACTCGAGAAAGGAATCTCAAGGATCAGGTCCAAGAAGGTAAACATAGTGTATGTGTGTGTGTGTATATATATATTGCACTACAAACCCCGGCCATCGATTAGTGGACATGGCAAGATAACTTCAACTATATGTGTTATTAATCTACCAATAAATTACTAGTATTCTTAATTTCACTACAAGAATAACCATGTGCGTGCAGCCGGCCACTACAAAAGTTGTTGCCAAAAACCTATTGTGGCGAGCCATAGCCTCGCTGCATTAGGCTTTTAGCAATGACTTTTAGCATAACATATCTGAGCGCGCACACAAAAGGTAATTAACTAGATAGACGAGTTGTGTAAGTTTGATAATAACTAATGTTGGCGAGTTGATATAGATGGCGTGCATAATATTTGCGAGCTAGGTGTTCCTTAATTTCCATTTTGTTTTGTTTCGATTTCCTTGTTTTGGTCTTATGTTCTTACGAATATTATTGATCTTGTTTGTTAATAATCTGATCAACAGCATGACATGATTCTTGCAGAAACAGAAACCTTGGAAAAAAGGGTAAGTCATCACTCCATATTTCTTAGGTTTAAATGGCTGTAACCTTCATATTTCAGTTTCATTAAAAAGTTAAGTATATCTCCTTTGTGACCTAAAAGTTGTTAACTTTGTAGAGAATCCGAGATTCTCATGTCCACAGGACCTAAATTAACATAAGAGAATATGATTTTATTATATCCAACAATACAGTTCACATTATTGTTTTGCCACACTAAAAAACGAATGAAAATAACCTATTTATACTGCATAAACGAACCATTGTGACTCTTCGCCAAAACTCACGACTTTTTTTAAGAGACATAACCGTCTATGACTTACTATAACCAACTATTCGGTTATTAGATATTATATCTACTGTACTAAGCCCTTTGACTTATATATGTATTTACATAAGACACTAAAACATGGCCAACAAGACTTGTACAATTAACTCCAACAAACTTGGCTTTAAAAACAATCAATTTGCAAGTGCAACAGACTAACTGTATGCAAATTGTCATATTACTGATCATAACTCATATAATTTCATGAAACTGTAGCAGGGGATCGAGCTTGAACATCACAACACGTTCCTGCGCTCTAAGGTAACGTCACCTAATCATAAAATATTCACGCAATGAAATGTTGTACAAATATCAGTTACTTTAGTGATTAGACACTAAGGAAAATGCGAAAAAAGTACAAAACTTCATAAACCTCATTTTTCGTGAGAATGATAAACCAATTGTTTACACCTTTTGACAAAAACACTGCAGATTGCAGAGTGTGAGAGGGTGCAGCAACAGGTAGATGTGGGTTCCGATTACAATGCAATAGAAGCATATCTTGCCAGGAGCAACCTTCATCTGAATATAATGGGACCTTTGGATCAGGACGACGCTCCTAATTCTCCTTATTCCATTCCTCCCAACAAGTCTCTTCACCTTGGGTATGAAATACTACAGCTTAATTAATTTCCATCCATCATATAAATAATTGTACTATACTGGTAGCTAGGTCTTAGTATAATTTTTAAAAAAAATTATGCATTTTATGAACACAAAGCGATGCTAATTTTCAGATGATTGGCCATGGAACTACATCAGATGCACCGTCCGTCCGTCCATGATACTGAATGAAGATGAAAGGTCTGTTTGAATAAAGTTTGCTTTTATGTTTGTTAGCTTTTATTATGACAACTGAACTAGATGAATCAATCCTAAGTTTGCATAACCTTGATGTATTTTATCAACTATATATGATTATGATTGACACTCGTTATTTTTGTGGCATCTCCTTGTGACTAAAATTGATATATTTGTGGTTTTTTTGCCAAGTTTTTTCTTCAATATATATAGAGATACCCCTAAACAGCTAGCCCAATCAATCGTGAGATGTTAGGACCGATGTTTAGCCCATCAATAACGTCCGAGTGTGCAACATGTAAGTTCGATTAATGGGTTCACTTTTAAACTAAATGGTACTGGTAATAAAAATGTTTCTACTTAATTTTTTGATTGTTATTTAAATTAATCAACAAGTTTCCCAAGCGATCGAACTGCACATTCTGGAGTTGGACCAAGAATCCAGCCCCATGAGATTGGCCCAATAAGTACATACATGCCACTTTCAAGTTTCTTTAGGAGCTCATGTGATGCGAATCCCTTTCGGCTTTCTCTAGATTCACATTGAGCTTTCGGAACCAGTCATTCTTCCTCCATGGGTCTCTCTGTCTCTAAATACATTTGGTTTCTCGTTCCATAATTATCCTTGGTCCATACATATATCGTCGTAGCTATATTCGTATCATTCAGTCTACCCTGAAATCCTCATCTTTATCAAAGTCAACACGTTAAAGTGTATCATCAAGAAGCTTAATTCTCAGATCTTCTAAATAAAGTATAGTAAAAAAAAGTATGAATTGAAGCCAGCTTTTTTGTTAGGACTGGAATTTCTTCAAGGAGACACCAAAATGTGATAATGAGAGTCCATTTTCGGTTTGAAAATGTCTCGAGGATGTTTTAGTCAGCTGAGACTTTGTTTCAAAAGACCACCAGGTCATGTAGCTAGGTATCGAGACTGGATGAAGACGGGAGGCAAATAGCACTTTTTACAAAACCTGAGCGCCCTTTGGGCCAAAGACTACAGATTGTTCAGGTGGTACTGGGTAGCCCCGACTATGCATTTTCAGTCTTTGTGTTCATCTTTACTGGCTAAGCTTAAGCTAAACTCAATCACCTTAGCCTAAGCTGGAAATCGAATGCTCAACAAGCCTCCATGATGCAAGCTAGCTCAGCATAACAATAACAAGCTATGCTCAATCAAGCAAGCTCAATTCAAGAATTCAAAACAGTTGAACATAAACAAGATCAAGTTGAGATTAAGCTTCTATAAATTGGACAAGAATCCGACTCTCATTTGTAGAGCTAGCTGATGACAGCTATATAATGGTACTAAAACATATTACATAGTGCAGTCGATGGTGCACTCAAAGCCCCACAAGAACTCAGAGTTGAAATGTTGTAAATTCAAGCTCTCAACTCATTATTTGTTTGGAGCTTTGTGTATTCAAACTCCATAAAGCTTGAGAAACAAGCTCGAGTTGAGTTCAAGCTAATATGACTAGATAAATGCTCAACTCACTCATAGCCCTAGTTGTTCTCTACACCATAAGTAGATTTGTAGATTTATATCGTATATAAGTTGATAAAACATGCAGCATACCAGTGAAATAAGGTTATTGTTATCCAGCGGTTATGAACACAAACAAAACAATATACATGAAACTGGAAGCCTGGAATTACAGAATAGCACACTTGCCACTTTCGGCTCTCTTTCGGAACTCATCACTCTCCCTCTGGGCTTTCTCCAGATTCTCTCTAAGCGTACGGATCTCATCATTGGATTTCTCTTGAGCAGCTTGAGCCATCTCTTCAGCCTTCAACCGCGCAACCTGTTCTTCTGCCAATTTTTGTTCTAGTCTGGCAGTTGTTTCCTTCAGCCGAGACTCGACCTGTACAGCAATAATGCCACCACCAAAATATTTACCACAATAATCAATAATTTGAGTTGAATTCAAATATTATATCCAAGTACATGGTTATAGTATGCCTTTTCGCATCCCAATTCAGATAGGGCCAACAAAAACAAAAAACCAAAATCAAAACCTTTTAGTTGCAACAAAACTTCCATTTCTTTTCTCTCTTTTTTCAAACGTAACCTACTGATGAATGGACAAATAAATATAAAAGTTGGTTTGAAAGTAAAAAAAATTGGTAAAAAGTCTCCCAAAATTTAATTTTATTGCATAAAATCCCCAACACATTCCAACGCTCACTGAAGAATTACCCATTTTGACTTGTTAGTGGACCCACCAACCCATGGCCATAGCTCTTTTCCGACGTTAGTTCACTCTCAATTGATAAGATATCACAGCCCTCGCTTGGCTAATAAGCATTGGCAGATATTATGCATTGAACTGATCAGAGAAGGAGCGAAGGAGCATTTCTCAGTATCTGTTAAGTCGGTATGAAATCGGGGGCTAAAATGCAGCTAAGGTTCCATTTTTTTATTCGACTTGCCATCAGAAGCAAAACATATCTGCTATGGTTTAGTGTCGTCTACCACTGGCCTATATATAGGTGCATGACAACTTATATAGGTGCATGACAACTTTTATAAACGACTGAGGCCACTAAACCTATTTGCCAGCCAAGGGTACAATGCAGACTTTAACTTTCGTATACTAGTGGCATAATCATTATAAACCATAGAAAATATAACCGAGGCATGTTGATTTCTGATCAATATGCAAATGGGCACTTTCTCCACATCCAAGTGGTTGTGGCTTTAAAACTTGTAGTGGACGTTTCGATGTTCAGCAGTTGGACTGTTAAAAAAAACGCAGACAAGCAAAAGTACAATACCATTTCGGTGATTCGCTTGAGCTGTTCCTCATATGCCCTCTGCATCTGCTCTGTCAGCTCGGATATTTCCTTTTTGCTGTACCCTTCTAAAGACTGAACCTCTTCTGTTTGTTCATGAAGCTTCCTAGTCCCTCTCTGTCAAAATACACAAATAGTTGGACCAAAGAGATAAAAGTCTAGTTAGAAACTTATAATGGGTCTTTTATATAACTTGCAAAGAAATGAGGGAAAAAAACTCATGCACTACACCTTCAATTCGCTGAAGATCTCATCGGTGTATGGCTTTCCGTTATTCTTTGTCAACACCATGTTGACAAGAGACAGGAGTTCTTGCACTTGCTGTGTTTTCTTCTGTTGATCTTTTGTCCTGTTATCAAACAGGACATATCTATCTCCACACATGCCAAGGGTTTCCTGAAGCAATCGTCATTAATTGGTAAAGCGTTTCAAATAAAAAAATTAAACCTTTACAATAGAAGGAAACACCAGTTAACTATCTACTTCGCATGTTGACAAATGCTTCAGATACTAACAGAGTCCCATTCCAAATCAAATCCCTACTTGCTTTAAACGGACAAAGAAGTAAAACAATTATATATGGCATCACCATTTTATAGATGAAGTAGAAAAGATGGGACTACTTAAAATTTGAAAGCAAGAATAAATCAACATTTTTCACATGAAACAATTTCAGCCTCACATGCAAGAAAAATACCATGATCATCTACTATTTAAGAAATGAACAAAACAAATTCAGCAGATAAAACTAAAACGCAAACCCTGTGCAATAGTAATTGCTCTTTGGACATATATTTCAAGGGTATTATCACAATTCATGACAGTACTTGCCTGAGTTGAGCACAAGAAAGGATACAAATGAGCATGATGTAATGTAATTACTGGTGATGAGAGAAAACTATAAAATAGGCTACATGTTGTTTATCCAATGACGAAACGCAGCATAAAACTACACGTGCTATGATTGGCAGTAAATTCAAGGAAACCAAGACATGACAATCGGAGCTAATTCAGTGTTTATCGAAGCAAAAAGTTTCTACGTAAGATTTTTCAAGATTTAACACTAGTGAGACCTGTCAGCAATTATGACTAAGAAAATAATAAGGCAACCGCAACCAACAATTAAAACACAAAAGAGTCTCATGAAGAACACCGAGTAAAAATAGCATAAAAAGAGCATATAATCGATGGCCAACAATTTGCATTAGAGAAGCTTCCAAATAAAAAAAATAGAAAAGCATCAGTGAAAATGTGTTGGCCTGCTGCCAATGCCTACCTTTAACGATAAAGGACAATCTTCTAAGAAATCTTCCAAAGTCTGCTCATTATCTTCTAGTTCATCGCCACCGGTAAAAACAACTATCATATAATCATTAATCTTGCTCCCAAACAAAGTACGCAGGCTACTTATTGCAGCTTCTTCTTCTACTGAAAACCGATTCCGGACTGAGAGCACAACAAGAACACCATGTATACCCTCCCTGGCCATACTGATACATTTTACAATCTCCTTGCCAATAAATTCAGTGTCAACAGAAGAATCAAACAGCCCTGCCATTGCATAACAACAATAAATAACTAAGTTGGTTAAACGAACAACAGAGAAATTACGGCATATGCCATATTTTCTGCAAAAAGAGTAGTTAGAAGACTGAAGAGCAAATCCAAGGGAGTATTTAATAAATCAGCTTGGAAAGGAAAAAAACGACGTGTTGACGAGCCAATTTTCCCGACTCTCCGCCCAAATCTCATCATTTGGAGTCTCAATTGTTTCGTTGAAAATTTTTACCCAATTCTCAGAATTTCTGAAATGCTTTTTAAGCAGATTGCATAATATTGGGCTGTCATTAAAGCATACAGTTTCTTAGTGGTCGAGTTTTACTTTATTTCTGTCAGTTTTAAGTTCCAAAATTTTGGCGATGCCTGCCAAATTTAGAACCATTAGGACATTTACAAAGCGTTTGTAAATAATTGTGCGTGTGTGCGTTGTTACTTCCGCTCTGCATCAGTCAACAAGTATCTTTGCTTTTTAAGTACACTGCAAACCGTCCATTATATTTCAAGCAAACAACAGATAAGCAAAACAATAAAGAGTATATAATCTTATCGGGTATTTCAAAATAATGTCAATACCAGGAGTATCAATCACATTAAGCATCTGGCCATCTTTCAGTACAGTCGTCCTCAGCTCGGAAGTACTCGTTACACCAGCCGAGCTAGCCCTTGATAGGAATTCCTTCTTTCCAAGGATGCTATTCCCTGTTGCACTTTTCCCGTTACCTGTCCTTCCAACCAAAACAAGAGTTCGAAGCACATTCACAGGCGAAGTGAACTCCCAATCATCATCAATAGAACTTCCCCCCATCATATAAAGTGAATCTATAACAGAAATTCGAAGTTAGTTACAATTCTATCCTTATACTTATACAGTTATACACAAAGTCATATTAGATCATGTGATCAAGTATGCTCTAGATAAAACATAACACCGATGAATAACAGTGTAACGCCACATATGTTGGGAAAAACGACTCTCAAACGTACACGAAACTATAGCCATAAAACAAACTTGATCGTTATGCTAACCGGGTAAAACAATGCTTTACCAAAAAAAAAAAACAAACAAACTTTATCGAAAAATAAAGAACATACAATCAGCTAGATCTGCTTAATCAACCGCCAAACGTGATACATATATTAAGAGCTTTTCAAAATATCAATAAGTCCATAAGGTATAATATATAAGCAGCTTATTTAAATTTATTAACTTGCTGAACTAAATCAAATAATTAATCAATGATCAAATATTATGATATATGATTTTAAGATGATTAATCATACAGAAGAGAAAAAATAAACATATATAATACAGCTAAAATCTATATATAAACCCTAATAATAGAACGATCAGTAAAAATACAAATCATCAGACAATAATATATATAATTTGTTATATATACACAATTTATAATAGCTTAAAAAGACTGTAATATATGAGGAAATTATAAGAAAAGAAAAAGTACCTGAGATTAAAAAAAGAGATCGATTTAAAGGGGTTTAAGTTGGAGTTAAAAGAAAGACGAAAGAATGGAAATTGTGATTCGAGGGAAGGGTTGGTTTTTTATAACTGCATGCTATTGGGTTTTGGGGATAAGACGTCAGGAATCGCGTGGCTAGTCAAACACTTGCACTTAACTTGTTTTACACAATACACATAAAAAATTTACACTATTTTTATTTTTAAATTTTTAAGAATTAATAAATATAATTTTTTTTAGTTTTTTAGGGTATATCTACATCATACTTTTCAAAAAAATATCTACATCATACGTGTTAAAATAATCTTTTAAATCAACTCTTTTAAGATAATCTCTAATGCAATATTTAGATTTATTATTATTATTATTCAAAGGAGAATTCTTTAACCTAACATATTAAATTATTTTTATTTTTATTTATTGTATTATTTTTAATTTTTAATTCCAACCCATCATTTTAAAATTTCAATTTGTACTTTTAAGTTAAAAACCCACATTATCTTAAAATAAGTAACACCCTATGTTAAGAAAAATATAATTTTGAAATCTATAAAACTAATGTTATAATTGTTAGATCTTTAAAAACTAATTTATAAAATTTTCAAACATTTAAAAGTTTATAATAAAAGTAATAATTAATGTCACATTGAATAAACAAGCCAAAACAATGATTTATATCCCACCTTAGTGAATTACTGTTTTTTCTGAAATCTAAGTTTTTCAATTGTGTGAATGTTTTGACAAATGTTGATGAACGTCTCTTTATGTTTTATTTAGAAACTAGTGCTCAGGCCCGTCCAATGGACGGGTAGTCTCAAAATATATTAATCAAAGCTAAAAAATTAGAATTCAAGTATATTAAATAGAAGTTGCATTGCGTACGAAGATCAAGTACTAATTCTTGATGGGTAAGTTTCTGCTTCATAAATCTCTATATATATTCTTAGTAAATTGATTCTTGATGACAACTTTTGATTTTTTTTAGTCAAAGCTAATTCAAGAGTGCTTTTCTTATGCAACGAAAAGCTAGCGACCAAACAGTAATTTCTTTTGGTTTCCATCAAATATAGACGAATTAAAAATTTACACAGTAACGATATGATTCGAGCAACCATCAATATGACCAATATCACAACTTAATCAATACGAAAGCTAAAGAAGAAACATATGAAAATTAATTCCATATAAATATTGATTCCAGTTTACCCCTTTTTTTTCAACTTTAGTTAAATAAAAAGAGAAACAAAAAGTGTAGAGTATATAATTTGAAAAATACATACCAATTCATCAACAAAGACCATCTCGAACGTTTTGATTTTCTTCGGGTTTTTTACACTCTGAAACAGTCCATACATGCACAACACGGAGTCGTAGATGATGGTTAACATGTGTTGACTAATGTGGTCTTATTTTTTGTTGTTGAAGAAGAAGCCATAATAAATTTATAATGGACAACAAACTAAATTAAAAGAGATATTAATAACAATAACATAAGAATTCAATGTTAAATAATAATAATAATGATTAAATATGAACAAAGTTTATAAATAAAAAAACCTTTTTTATAAGATTTTTTTATTAAAGGTTGGCCATTTATTAAATAAATATTAAAAAATAGAGGATTAATAAGGAGGGAGTATTAGGCTAAAGGATTAGGGGTGCCAAGTGTACCCCAACCTCCTCTTTTAGTTATATTTAGTTATTAGTTATATAATTATATATATTATTATTATTATTATTATTATTATTATTATTATTATTATTATTATTATTATTATTATTACTTATTATTATTATTGGGGATTATTATTATTATTATTATTATTATTATTATTATTATTATTATTATTATTATTATTATTATTATTATTATTATTATTATTATTATTATTATTATTATTATTATTATTATTATTATTATTATTATTATTATTATTATTATTATTATTATTATTATTATTATTATTATTATTATTATTATTATTATTATTATTATTATTATTATTATTATTATTATTATTATTATTATTATTATTATTATTATTATTATTATTATTATTATTATTATTATTATTATTATTATTATTATTATTATTATTATTATTATTATTATTATTATTATTATTATTATTATTATTATTATTATTATTATTATTATTATTATTATTATTATTATTATTATTATTATTATTATTATTATTATTATTATTATTATTATTATTATTATTATTATTATTATTATTATTATTATTATTATTATTATTATTATTATTATTATTATTATTATTATTATTATTATTATTATTATTATTATTATTATTATTATTATTATTATTATTATTATTATTATTATTATTATTATTATTATTATTATTATTATTATTATTATTATTATTATTATTATTATTATTATTATTATTATTATTATTATTATTATTATTATTATTATTATTATTATTATTATTATTATTATTATTATTATTATTATTATTATTATTATTATTATTATTATTATTATTATTATTATTATTATTATTATTATTATTATTATTATTATTATTATTATTATTATTATTATTATTATTATTATTATTATTATTATTATTATTATTATTATTATTATTATTATTATTATTATTATTATTATTATTATTATTATTATTATTATTATTATTATTATTATTATTATTATTATTATTATTATTATTATTATTATTATTATTATTATTATTATTATTATTATTATTATTATTATTATTATTATTATTATTATTATTATTATTATTATTATTATTATTATTATTATTATTATTATTATTATTATTATTATTATTATTATTATTATTATTATTATTATTATTATTATTATTATTATTATTATTATTATTATTATTATTATTATTATTATTATTATTATTATTATTATTATTATTATTATTATTATTATTATTATTATTATTATTATTATTATTATTATTATTATTATTATTATTATTATTATTATTATTATTATTATTATTATTATTATTATTATTATTATTATTATTATTATTATTATTATTATTATTATTATTATTATTATTATTATTATTATTATTATTATTATTATTATTATTATTATTATTATGTGCAATGTATGTGCAATGTATTATTATTATTATTATTATTATTATTATTATTATTATTATTATTATTATTATTATTATTATTACTAATATTATTATTATTATTATTATTATTATTATTATTATTATTATTATTATTATTATTATTATTATTATTATTATTATAAAAAAGAAAAAAAACATTTTTCTTTTGGAGTCTGTCTCAATTAACAGCCGAATGTTAACCATCATCACCATTCACCAACATCGCAGCTTCCCTCTTAGCATCGTTGTTGCTTATGATTCCTAACTGTTGCCCAATTCAACGTTCATCGGGGGGTTTCATTAAACAATAGTTTGTTTGTAATTCAAGTTTGTTAGATTTGGGAGAAATGATATCTCATTGTATTTGTTAAACAATTTTAATGTGACGGAATCTTGGTATATATTAGCTAAAATAAAAAAGTGACGGTTTAAGTAAATCCATTTTCAAAGAAATGAATGATATTATGTTATGTTACTGTTTGTTACTACTGTTATATCTGTTTATATATTATTATAAAAAATTCGTAGGGTTTATAGAAATTAGTGGGAAGCCATAATACTCTGGTTCCTGCTTTTTTAGCAATAACAAAACTAATCTTATTAAAGATATAAAGACCAACATGTTCCAATGTCTTGAGTTACAAAAATTATCTATACTCCTTATTAAAGAAACTGACCCCTCCCCTCTCCTTAAACTTTTAAGAACCTGATATGTCTAATTTACCCTCCATCTTGGGTGAAAAACCTATTTCCATTCTATACACTGTGACTAAAATACCCTTACAAAAGTTTCAAACTTTATTAAAATTCTCTTTGTTCGTCAAATATTTTTTTTTGTTATTGTCAAAAACTATCATACAAATAAAAGTTTCGATTAAGTATTTGATTTGAAATTAACATTGTCACATCACCTCGAGCGTTGACTATTTTTGCCGCTGCAACGCGCGAACATCCAGTTATTAATTATTAGTACTTTTTGTATATAAGATGTGTGATATTGTTATTTGCTATAGTTTACAATAAAATATTTTAGTTGAATTTTGTCTAACAAATACATAAAATATATGAAAATTTCAAATTGAATTCCATCAAATTTTGATTTCTTTAACACATTTTTATTTTAACTTTTTAAAAATTTAGAATTGAGATAAGGTAAAAATAATAAAACTTCTTTTGAACGGCAGTAAAAATAATAAATACAATAAAACTTTTATAAATTAATAATGCTAGGACGGAAAGATTTTATTAATTCAATGAAAAATTATTATATCGATAAATTAATAATTTACTGATTTTAAAGAGTTTTTATGTATAATTAACCTTAAAATTTCAAAAAGTAAATTACAAAAACAAGTTTTGAGACACATTTCTTCCTCATGTACATTAACACATAGTTAGAAATACGGAAAAACAATGTTCTAACTTTTAAGTTTGATATGAATTTGATGTTCAAAAAAAAAACAAAAAAACCAGCTAATATGAATTATTTTTTACTAGACAATTTTAGAATTCGAAATCCAGTTACTAATTATTAATTTATAGTTTTGTTTAGATCATCTATAATATAACTAAAAGAGAAGGTTGGGGGTACACTTGGCACCCTAATCTCCCTCCTTGAGCCTAATTCTCCATCATAATTAATCCTCTATTTTTCTATATTTTTTTAAAATTTTCTAGGCCAACCTATATTCTATATTAAAAAATAAAAAACAAATCTTTTTATCCTTAAAACTCTCCAAAAAATTATTATATATATACAACCTAATAAATAAACCCTCACGAATTCTCAACAAAAAAAAGGTTCGACTACCTCACGAATTCTCAAAAAAAAAAATCGACTTACTCAACAAACAAAAAGGTTTTTTTTATATATATTTTATTCATGTTTAATCATTATTATTTGACATTGAATTTTATGTTATCATTATTATTCATCTCTTTTAATTTAGTTCTAGGAAAAAGCCCTCACGAATTCTCAACAAAAAAAAGGTTCGACTACCTCACGAATTCTCAACAAAAAAAAAAGTTCGACTCCTCACGAATTCTCAACAAAAAAAAAAATCGACTTACTCAACAAACAAAAAGATTTTTTTTATATATATTTTGTTCATGTTTAATCATTATTATTTGACATTGAATGCTTATGTTATTATTATTATTCATCTCTTTTAATTTAGTTCTAGGAAAAAGCCCTCACGAATTCTCAACAAAAAAAAGGTTCGACTACCTCACGAATTCTCAAAAAAAAAAAAATTCGACTTACTCAACAAACAAAAAGGTTTTTTTTATATATATTTTGTTCATGTTTAATCATTATTATTTGACATTGAATGCTTATGTTATTATTATTATTCATCTCTTTTAATTTAGTTCTAGGAAAAAGCCCTCACGAATTCTCAAAAAAAAAAAATTCGACTTACTCAACAAACAAAAAGGTTTTTTTTATATATTTTGTTCATGTTTAATCATTATTATTTGACATTGAATTCTTATGTTATTTTATTTAATAATTAATTTATCAAATACTTTTTTTTTGTAAAGTTAGTTTCGATAAATACTAACTAGCATAATACCCGTGTGTTGCTCGGGTTAAGCTTAATAGAGTATTTATATAACTTACATAGTGTCATACTTAAGATTTTTAATGCTTAGGGCAAAGACGATTTAAATTGCCTACTAAGTTATATAAACGAACAACACACTTATTAATAGAAATTTAATTTGGAATCATGTTAAGTACTTAAGTTAGTGTTAGACAGGTCATCCTCATGTGGATGTTTCATTATATAATTTTTTTTTAAAGTTAGTTTCGATTCAGACGTGCTGGAGGCAATTTTAACCAGCAATTTGCTGGACCTCCAACCCCCTCCTCATGGAAAATACCTTGAGATGAGAAACCCAAGACTCGAACCCGAGACCTTGGGGAAAACTCACCTCCGGGGCCCACATAGTGGATTTAGAAGATACCACTGGCCAACCCAACTAAGTGGAGTTGTGTTTCATGATATAAATAACTTTTCACAATTTAGCCAATTTTTAAAACTTGAGCAAACAAAATATAGTGAAAAAGTAATGAAAAACCAAAAACCACACCCTTCTTTTTACGTCGTCTTCTTCACAACACTTCACGGGGAAATTTCATTAAAACCAAACTTGACTTTTCTGATTTTAGCTTAGATAGTAGTATACTCTTCAATTAAAACATAAATATCTATATCTATATTTATACTACTGATAAAGATTTTACACTATCATTATTGAAAAGTTAGAAAAAAAATGAAATGCAAAATAACATTCCTACACCTAATGAATTAATTTACACTATCAGTTTCTTATCTTCTAAAATATATCCACTACCCCTTTAGATCAATTACCTTTATATCAAGTACCACCACCACTCGCTGTTGCCGCTATCTTCTAAAATATTCACCATCTTTATATTTATTACATCATTTACATCAACCTATACCACTCGATACCACACCACTATCAATAGTCGCCGCCATTACCACCCATCATGTCGATGATACCACCAGACGAGCGTCACGCCCACCACCACCGCATTGCGCGGGTACTGTGCTAGCTGTTGATCATAATGCGTGTTTCATTGTTTTAAATGATCATTCAAAAGTTGCCTAGCATATCAACATGAACCGTAGATTCCAAAGATTTTTGATGCTCCAAATTCACACACAACACACACTTATATATATTACTCGTAATATATACGTAAATATATATTTGTATCAGCTAAGTGAAAGCTTCTGAATACAAATGAAAGGGTACTCTAAATAACATCTTATTGTATGCTATTTATAATCAACTAAAACTAACATATGCACTAAATTAAGTCCACGTTCCTCCTGATTTACAGCAACAAACTTGAGCACCTCCTCAGTGTCCATAATACTCGGTCAAATTTGGACTACTTCCAAACTCAAGTAACCATATCCAATTATCGTGCATGCATTAATCCTCACGTTCTAATCAAGCCTCAAACAAACTTTTTGTTTTTAAATGAGACTTTAATGGCTAAGATTGAATAAGCTTCCTATCCAACAACTAGAAATTAAAAAAAAAAAACCGATAGGATATTATTTTAGCCATATACAGTAGGTTGTTTAATGTATACATTTTCACCATTAGGTTATTTCATATTGTTTACCATAATAATAGAGTAAAAAGTAAGATAGATGTTTTTTTATCAAAACATATATATGGAGTATATAAAAGAAAATGTCAAGAAATAACCAATTGAATCAGTGTACACGGCTACATTCGGAGAATTACATCTAACCTTATCCAATAAATATGTTAATAAGAACACATGATTAATAGAAATGTCAAACAAACAATCCACTTTTAATGGATTACATTACATGACCGGGTGTATATTTTAAATGCAAGACATGATAATGTAAGTTAAATGAGCACATGGATTTTAGCATCTAACAAAATTTGGGATAAATTCCACCAAAAAAGGAAGAATTTCTACGGTTACGATGAAGCGATAATAAAATCCGATGGTCTTTATTTAAAGTTAACTAGAATTTTGGCCCCGGGCGTTGCCCCGGATCGCCGTCGCATCATGCAAACATACATATAGCATTACCCAAAAGTTTGGACACTTAAAGTTTACTATAAGGGGTAGAAAGTTAAAATAGTGGGCTGCCAAAGTTGAAAAAACCAAGATTTCGATTGCAAAAGTTAAAAACCTCATAATAAGTGATCGAAAGTAAAAAATAAAGATTTTATGATTAAAGTTAAAAACCAAAAAATTAGTTGGTAGAAATTTAAAACTTTTTTAGAAGTAAATTATACTTACAACTTTGTAAAAGTAAAGTATTTATTTTTCTCGAGGTATTCGATTTAAAAGGGTATTACCATAAAAACAACGACATGTTGTTGTTTAGTTCGAAAGTAAAGGCTTAAAAAAATCTGTAAAACAAATGCCAAAAAAACTAAAAAAGGAAAAGTATAAAAAAGAAACCCAAAAATAACAATTTTAAAAAAGTTATTAAAAAACAAAAAGTTACAAAATATATAACCCAAAAAGCAAAGTAAGAAAAAAAACTAAAAGGAAAACAAAGATGTTAAAAACAAAATATTACAAAAGCTAAAAAAAAAACGAGAAAAAAATATATATAACAAAATACAAAATTAACAAAATACAAAAACAAAAACAAAAACACAATAGAAAACAGGAGGGCCAGGAAGCAAGAAAACAAAGTGGAAGGGGGAAAAAGAAAACTTATGAGGGGGCAAAGTGTAAATTAGAAAATCCCAAAAAAAGAAAAAAAGGAGAGGCGGGTGTCGAACCCCCGACCTCTCACACAAAAACCCGCGCGCGGACCACCCCACCAAATGCCTACTTTGTTTCCTTACTCGCAAACTAAATATATATCTTAGTCTTTATTTAAAAAAAAAAAAATATATTACTGAATTGCTGACGTCAGCTGGTATTGTAGCCGCTACAGTAAAAGGGGCCACGGGAAATGTATATATAATAAGAATTTTAACCCCGGGCGTTGCCCCGGATCGCCGTCGCATCATGCAAACATACATATAACATTATCTAAAAGTTTGGACACTTAAGTTTGTATCCAAAAAGTTAGACTAAAGTTAAAAAACTCAAAAGTTGAGTGGTAAAAATAAGAAACCTTAAAATGGTAAAAGTTAGAAGCCTTAAAATAAGAGATAGAAAGTAAAAAAAAAAAAGATTTTATGATTAAAGTTAAAACCTAAAGTTAATTGATAAAATTTAAAAATTTAAAAATTTAAAAGTAAATTAAGTTGTATACAAAAAGTTAGACTAAAGTTAAAAAACCCAAAAGTTGAATGGTAAAAATAAGAAACTTTAAAATGGTAAAAGTTAAAAGCCTTAAAATAAGATATAGAAAGTAAAAAAAAAAAGATTTAAAAATTTAAAAAAAAAACCGGAAAAGACTAAAGTTAAAAAACAAAAAGTTAAGTGGTAAAATTTTTTTAATAAGAAACTTTAAAATGGTAAAAGTTAAAATCCTTAAAATAAGATATAGAAAGTAAAAAAAAAGATTTAAAAATTTAAAAAAAAAAAACCGGAAAAGACTAAAGTTAAAAAACAAAAAGTTAAGTGGTAAAATTTTTTTAATAAGAAACTTTAAAATGGTAAAAGTTAAAATCCTTAAAATAAGATATAGAAAGTAAAAAAAAAAAAGACAAAATAGTGAAAAAGACAAAATAGCTGACGTCATGATGACGTCAGCATGACGTCAGAACCGCGTACTGTAGCTTTTGCTACTTTAATTGTTATATATAATAATATATTCATTTTGAACCGGGATATATATATATATAAAATTTATAAAGGTTTCAAAAAAGTAAAAAAAAAAAAGAAATTTAACTGAAATGAGGTAAAAATAATATAAATAGGGCAAAAACAGAGTCGGAAACCGTCTTTTTACCCTCTTCATTCGCTTTCTTGCATAAAACCCCCCTCTCTTATATTCTTGTGCTGCAACTGCTGTTTTATTTCATTCACCACCTGAGACTGACAATCACTGGTTCGATCTCTCTCTAAAACCCTTAATTCTTTTCTTTTATATATATATATACACACACTATGCTTGTATATAGACATTAATTTTCAAAATTCAGAGTTATGGGAATTGTTCTGTATGACATAATCATTATATCGATGTTGTTTGCTACTGTTTTAATTTGTTGGTTTGTCCTTTGATCCTCAACTTTTGGGGAAAAACATGTTCTTTTTCTGTTTAATGTTGGATAATGTTAGGGCTGTAGATATAGGGAGATGAAGCTTATTTTTAAAGCTTATTGCTTTACTTGCCTTACCATATGTTGTTTGGATGAAGCTTATTCTATGCCCTTATTACTTTGTAATTGTTTTTGTCCTGCCGATGGATAGGACATGTCGGTGATTCTTTATTTGTTGGATGGCAAATAATTCTCAGTATCCTGCCAGGTAGTTTATATAACTTATATACTCTCTTATGGTTTACAATGCATACCCGTTTCTTATTTTTGCGACTGTATTTTAATTTTACGGCCACATTGGCCACCTATTTCTTCTATGGGGCCTCCTCCAAACGCTTATCCACCGGTGCCAATGCAAGTAAGTGTTTGTGTTAATAAAATAGATTCTTTCATAATGTTTACCAATTGATGGTACCGCCACCATGTGACCACATGGACCCACAGATGAAGATTGCAAGTCACTGGTTTAAAATCTTGCCAATGGCAAGTGGAGAAATTATATCTTGTGATCCATGTGTGAGAATGGTGAGTCACCGGGCATGAGTTCTATGCACGCTCTGGGTAACATGAGTCCAAGATGGTACATGGGACCAGAGGGTTCCACCCATTTACCTTTTTTTTCAAATAATGTTTACTAACGCGTTTGTTCTAATGTTGGAATTTGATGTAGTTCCGTACAACAGGTCCCCCACGACAACCACCTCCATATATGCCGATGATGTCTCAGCAGTTTATGCCTGTAGGGAGGCCAAATATGATGTCTCAGCCAATGCAGCACCTACCTCCAAGAGCTGCATTACCGGCGCTTGGCATGGTGCCGCCTCCTTCAACGCCACCTGCACCCCAAGCTTTTTCAGGGCCTGATGGTCAACCTAGCAGGCCTGTAATGTCTGTATCACCACAGCCCCAACATGTGGTCCCAATGCCTAATGGTTATATGCCCGCTCAGAGTGGCCCACGTGTTGCTCCTCCGCTAGCATACAATGTACGATTACTGCAAGTGAATTGCTGTCAAGTTGTAAATATGTTGAATCATCAATATCATTCACTGTTCATATTAAATTTGTTTTTGCAGCTATCCGCATCAGCAACTGCACCAGTACATGGAAATGCGGAAGCAGCTAGCCAGTACCAACCAACACCATTGGTTAATATGCCTAGTTTTCCTCTAGGTGTATCGACTGGTGCACCTGTGTTGCAGCCAGCCGAGCAGACTTCAGCTGCACCCACTTTCCCAGTATGGACAAGTGATTTTAGTTTATTGTTTGGTTGTCACTCTTTTATATATCATATAGTTTTTTAATAAGTTACTACATATGCATGTTGATTTATTAGGCTACAACGGATTTACCCAAAGCTGTTGAAAGGCCTCCTTCAGATTGGATTGAACATACTTCTCACAAAGGGAAAAGGCATGTTTATGCTACCTTCATCATATATCTTACATTTTTATGTTACATATGAAATGTTACTGTATACTGCCACAATAATCAGTATCCTTGTTATATTTTTCCCTAGTTGAATTATGAAGTTACATGCTTTTTATTCATTTGACCTTAATGATGAAAATCTATGACAGTCATGAAAGTAATAGTGCTTTTGAGCTTTATGTTGATAGAAGCAATTATGAATAGTGGAATTCGTGGGAAAACTAGGAATTAATATGTAGAAAAAAGGGAAGTTGTTTAGGTGTACAACCTGATCATCAGTCCACAAACTTGAAACTTTTGCACCCGAGAAAGAGAGAGACACTGTATAACTTGCCATACTTTTTCATATCGTTTGGCATCCTCCAAATAAAAAAAAGGAAGCTAATTGCTGCCGTTGTGAGTCTAACTTAACTATTAAAAAATATGCTCCTTCATTGTAGATTCTTGTAGAAGTAATTATCATTAAATATAATGCTTTTCTAGTCCGTGCGTTACGTATCAAGTGATGCATAAGTGGAACTGCTTGTGGTGGAATTAGTTATCTGATTCACTGTATCATCTTGTCTTGTACTGATAGAGCTCATTCCTATTATACGTGTAAAATGCTTATTTGGCATCACATCAAGTTCATTTTGTAATTGTTCTTTATATAAGAAAAAGTACTCGATGTTCTGACAGATATTACCACAACAAAAAGACAAAGCAGTCTAGCTGGGAAAAGCCTCTTGATTTAATGAGCCCGACTGAGGTGTGTGAACATTTGAGTTATTGCTTTGCCATACAGATTTATTTAATTCTCTGCGTGCCATATCCTGTGGTGTGATATTGAACAATCAGTTGTAACAAAATAGGTTGTAGTAGATGGTGTTTGATGTGCTTCTGCTGTTGGAAATTGTAAATCGTAATGCCAGAAAGTCAGTTGTTTTTGTTTAGCAAATTTCGATTATTTATGTAACTAATGGATAAAATGATTAAAAAAGGCATTCTCGTGAAGAAAAAATAGACTTCTTCGAAATGGGAGAAAATCTTACAGATTAGGCTAAACTTTTTGATAATCAGCTCTACTGTTACCGGTTTTTAAGAACTGTATGTTTAACTTTTATACAATGACATTTTGAACAGAGGGCTGATGCAACTACAAACTGGAAGGAATGTCATGCTCCTAGTGGGAAAAGGTGGGTATTCTTGGACACTCTTTATCATTGCATATGTATCTTCTATCTAGGTCTCCCTAAGTTCCATATTGTCAGGTATTACTACAACAAGGTTACTAAGCAATCAAAGTGGAGGTTACCTGATGAACTTAAGGTCATTTTTTATTTTCAACAATCCACAATTTTACATGTACTTTGGTTCTTCACTAATGTGACTTATTAACATATACAGTTGGCTCGGGGACAAGTGATACAAAAATGTACAGTTGAAGAACATAAGTCAATGAAGCATCCTGATAATGAATCCTTGGTTCCATCAGTAACTCCTGGTGCAGATAGTCCATCTTCTCGACTTCATGAACCGCCATCGAGCCCAGTTTTGGTGGCTCCTTCTATTGCAGCTGTGCAATTAGGATCTTTGGTCACTTCTGAGTTGTCAGTGGAATCCGTAGAGCCTTCTAAACTGACAACAAATGAAGAAGCAGTGGCGCCTGCTATGCTGCCCAATCCTGTTGCACCACCACTGTATAACATGCTCTCATGGTTCTTTTCGTTTAGATTATACTTTTTCTTTTTTGTTATATGAAAACACCCCTTTATGAATATTGTAGGGATAACACCGAGGATGTTTCAATGGAAGATGCTATAATCCATGAAAATGAAACTCCTGTTGGTACCATTGAGGTGAGTTGATTTGCTGGCTATTATTTCACAATTAATGTAAGGTAAGAGTATTTATATGGTCTAGATTAATCAAAACAGGCGGTCTGGATAACAGGTCATTATGGGTTCATGTCTAAACGGGTGAGTTTTTGCGGTGGTCAAATTGGCCGACACACCAGTTTTTTTTGTCCATCTTAAGATATTTAAACACTTAATTCGATAAACATGATTAAATGTACCATATGATTAAAGTTATAATTTAATTTCGTTCAAGTAAAACAATTCAGGACATTGTAAGCATTTGTATACATGTGAAGACGAGTTTTTACCCATTTAACCTGTTCTCTCGACCCATTTGACCTTTCTTATTTGTAGATATTTTATTGTATTTCACCCGTTTGACCCTTACCAAACATAAATAATCTGAATTGCTGGTTTTTATTATTTGTTTGGAATTCACACCTTTGATCTTTTGTAGTTTTTAATTTGTAGGAACCCAAGGGAAGCATTGTAATGAATGATAGTGCTAATGTTGCTGCTTCAGAAGAAAATGCAGTTGATCAGGAAACCCAAGTTTATGACAATAAACAGGCATTTGCCTTTCTTAGAGCCATACTCAATTACATAACTTATGTATGTTATGTTTATATGCTGTATATATTGTAGGAGGCCAAAAATGCATTCAAGGCACTTCTGGATAGTGTAAATGTTGCTTCTGACTGGACCTGGGAGCAGGTATATTCAGACTATGTGTTTGTTTCTTCGCCTTTCAGATCTTGACATCCGTTATCCTTTTATTAGGCAATGAGACTAATCATCAACGACCGGAGATATGTTGCTCTCAGATCACTTGGGGAGCGAAAGCAAGCTTTTACTGAGGTATCATTAAGTGACTAAAAAATTGTATTTTTTTATTTGCCACGTGTACTTGGTTCATTAGTCTAATATTTTTGTAATTTGATGTATTAGTATGTAGGTCAAAAGAAAAAACAGGAATCAGAAGAAAGGCGGAATAAACAGAAAAAGGCACGAGAAGAATTCAAAAAAATGCTAGAGGTAAGTTATTTTGCCTTTCTTCGGACTTGATTTAATTTGCTCGGTTTTTACCTTATTCTCAACTTTTTCACAGGATTCAAAAGAGACTACATCATCAACTAAATGGAGGTCTGTGTAGAATTCATAAAATGTTATATTCTCTTTTACGTTTGTTTAATTCACAGCTAACAGGGTTATTCTTTCCCTGTATCAGTTCACTTATGTGTATAATCTGGAAACTAATCTAAATCCTATTACTGCGCACTATTCTTATTAATTTCCTGTTGAACCTTGTGTAGCAAAGCGATTGCAATCTTTGAGGATGATGATCGCTTTAAAGCTGTTGAGAGACCAAAAGAGCGTGAGGACATCTATGACGAGCATCTAAAGGAAATTGAGAAACAGGTTAATTGCTTAAATATTCCTATGTGTTTTTTAGATCTGCTGGAAAGTTTTTTTGTGACCTTAGTTTTTGGGTGAACTGGTTATCAGGAGCGGTCTAAAGCGTTGGAGGAGAACAAGAGAAACAGAAAGGATTACATTGAATTTTTAAAATCTTGCGACTTCATTACGGTACCCACACCCTAGATTATATACAGGAGATAGTTTTGTTTTATTATTACAATTATTTTGCCATTTTCAGTTTTTTTTTTAAATTTAATTCAATTATCTTCAGGCAAGCAGTCAGTGGCGGAGAGTGCAAGATCGTTTAGAAGCGGATGAAAGTTGCCTACGCCTTGAAAAAATTGACCGCTTAGAAATTTTCCAAGTAGATGCAATCAACTGCTTTTGTTGAGTGATATTTTTCTCCATTATTATTAACAAAAATGGTTTTTTGTTTGTCTCAGGAATATATACGTGATTTAGAGAAGGAGGAAGAAGAACAGAGAAAACTACGGCTGGTACCTCAAAAATTTATACTTCTATACTATCTATTAAAAAAAATAGCCCTCTATTTATGGAATTGTTGAAAAGGGTGTAATATTTCCACTTAACACCCTTTAAAATATTTTCACCTACACTACCCCCTTAATATTAATGATTAATTTACACTATAATTCCTTTATTTTTTAAAACATCTCCATTAAGTCTTTACATCAATTATCTACACCACTCGACGCCGTCTCCACCACCAACAGTCGCCCCACCACTACACCGTCGCTTCCACGACCACCGCCGCATTGCGCGGGTACCGTGCTAGTAGAAGTTAATTTTATTCTCCTGGCTTATTTTAGAATTGTTTTCCTCAATTGCCATTCACCTATGCAGGAAGAATTAAGGAAAAATGAACGAAAAAACCGTGATGAGTTTCGCAAGTTGATGGATGAACATATTGCTTCTGGCATGCTTACTGCAAAAACTCACTGGCGTGACTATCTTATTAAGGTGGGTTCCACATCGTCTCTATGCTTCAGTTACCCCATTTTCAGAATATAACTACTTGCATGAAAGGACATGGACATTTTAGTGTTTCACCTTTCTATTGTTTCACTCCGGCTTATAGGTAAAAGATTTACCTGCATATTTTGCTGTATCGTCAAACACTAATGGTGCCACACCAAAAGATCTTTTTGATGATGTAATAGAGGAGCTAGAGAAGCAGGTAAGTTTAACCCATTGTTAGTAACTTTGTATCGTGCATTTTTTTATAATTAGAACTTGTTTGATAATGTTTGTTATTATATGCTTTGTTGTATATTGCAGTTTATTGACGACAGGGATCGAATAAAAGAAGCAGTGATGATGAAAAAGGTTAGTTTTATTCTCAGGCAGTCATGCACTTGTCAAGGGTCTGTCACATCTCCAATTCTTGGTAATTTCAGGTCTCTATATTATCTACATGGACTCTTGAAGACTTCAAGAATTCAATTGCTGAAGATATTAGCTCACCTGCAGTTTCAGATGCTAATTTAAAGGTGTGCTATAATTTCTTGTATATACAAATAGTTTAGAGTTAGGATCTGTTTATTTTCTATAAAACAAGGGCAAATGCTACAGAATAGGAATTAACTTTTCTAGAATGTCCCCTAAGGTAATTAATAGTTATTAAAGTCTGTTTAAGTAGTTCTAACTTTTTTTACCATCTAAGTTATTTTTATTGACATTTACCATTTTACTAGACGGTACAAAAAAGTTATAACTACTTAATCGGGCTATAAAAACTATTAGTTACTTGTATGGACATAAACAACGGGAACAATTTGTCGGGCGTTCTTGAATCTTGGCTCTCTAAATTTGGAAAATCTAATATACTTCCTTTTCCTTTCCTTACAGATTGTATTTGATGACTTGCACGAGAGAGTTCGAGAGAAGGAGGAGAACGAAGCTAAAAGGCGTAAACATCTTGCAGATGACTTTTACCGGTCTTTGACTACCTCCAAGGTTTGGTTAGATGTATATTGGTCAAGCGATACTGGAATATGCCGTTCCTCTTATACTAAGCATTTTGTTGGTGCAGGATATTAGTTCATCTTCACGCTGGGAGGACTTTAAGCCCCTTTTTGAAAGTAGATTCCAAAACTGGTACCAATTTGTGCTGTTCCGAACTTCTGATATAATGCATTATTATGTATCCGTAAATTCTCATGGTATGTGTAGCATGATAGCATCTTTGGTTGTTATTATGTAGGTTTACTATTGAAGAAAGCTTTTTCAGAGAAATATATGACAAATACATAGCAGAACTAAAGAAAGAAAGAGAAGAAAGGAAGCACCGGGAGGATAAGGTGAGGAAAAGTGTGGTTTTATAGATCTAAATAATTGTGTTTTCCCTATCAACTTGATTATATGACAAGTGTAATCCACTAATTATCTTTCCATTGATGTTAAAAAGTGTCATGATCAAGTTGTTAAAAGGATTATTAGGCTGATCTTTTAGGAGGATTATCGTTTTCCTTTTGTATATGTAAGTAAAGATAAAAGTAATGTCGATCTTTATCGGATATGAGTTGGGCAGTTAATGATATCTAACATAGGTTAAGTATCTGCATTTAGCTATGGGCATTGACTGATAGCACTTGTTTGCATAGCATTTCCTATGCATATACAACAACAGTTAAGTTTAAGCTTTAGTGTCGTTTAAGATTAATCTAGTACAATCTTTAGTTTAAGTCAAAAGATATATGTATAACTTACGAATATTTATTTCATATAGTGTCTCATTTAGTCTCTTGCCTGTTATTTATATTTATATTTATAACTACAAACAACTCTGAATTCACAGATTTTTCGACGTTGGTTCCACGGAGTAGTATACCGTATATTATTTAGATGAAATTATAAGTGATACAAAAACATAATTTACTTTTACTTTAAGAAACGAATACCCTTGTAAGTAATATGGAACTGTATACAACCACTAAAACCTTATTTATGAACAGTAACTTGATCACCAAAATTTCTTTTAAAGCCTCAAAAAGACAATCTTGTTGTTGTGAATGTATATCAGCTTAATGTATAATATAAGATAATGTGAGGGATAACTTAACATATTGTTTCAGGCTAAGGGTAGAGATAGAGATAGGAGAAGAAGGGAAAAGGATAGAGGTAAGAAAGATAAACGTAGAAAGGATGAAATAGATAATGACGATGGTGATAATAGAGAAGACAAGGAAAAAAAGCATCGGAAGCGTCATTTGGATGATACGAGCTTAGATGAGACCAGAGATACTCATAGACATAGTGCTGAACGAAAAAAGTCAAAGCAGGTTATTTCTTTTCTCCTTTCATCTTATTATCATACCCTGGAGTAACTATACGGGAAGTTCGGGTGGCTTGGGTAATCGGATCAAAACCGACAGTTTTCTTACGTGTCAAAACGTACCTCGAGCAACCCAAAATGCTTTGGTTTCTGAAGTTTTCGTATATATGTAAACTAGTTGGTGTATGAGATAAGATTACAAAAATACTATAAGTGAATTAATAATCTATAAAATGATTTGGAGGTTATATGGGTCAAAAAGTTATTTTTGGGCGACTATAGAGCCCATTTTCTTTTCTGATAGTTTTATCATTTTTATAACCCGAATTGAACCATTCGCAGGTTTATGAGTCGAAATAACCTTTATTGGATATAAATTGGCTCTGTTTGATTTTGTTGCTTTTAAACCCGTATAATCTGCTTATCAGTTTGTTAAATCTAACAAAGCTGTAAGTTTATGTGATATAGTTGGAGCAACAATCATCTGCTTCGGTAGAACATGAGAACAGACACAAAAGACACAAGAGAGAGCATAGACGTGGTGGTGACCACGATGACCATAAAGTAGGTGAAGATGGTGAATTTCGGTAGTTATTTTTAACTGTTTCTCATATGTAGTCATGTCGATAATTGTAGCCTCTATATAAATCTTACCAGTTACCGCTTTTGTAGATTATATATCTTCCTTCTTTACTTACCTACCTTATACATATGTTTTCTGTTATTACATAGCTTCTAATACTCAGACTGCTGTGATTTTTGGCAGTAATCAAATCTTTTCAGTAGGTTTCGTAGGAGCTTTTGGGATTTCAAGTTTTTGTTTCTTGAAAGTTTGAGTTTTTGATATATGAGGAGCTTATTGGAGCTTTTGATTTTTAAAACTTCCCATTTATAAAAATCTTAATTTGTGACAACTCCTTTGAGACCTTGTTTTAGAAAAAATAAAGCATAAGCTACTTAAAGTTCGTTTACTTTGTTGCTCCTTTTGCATCGTTTTACATTTTCAAAGTCTAATAATAACCGATTAAGATCCTCTAAAGTTATGACAACTTTACTAGTAAAGTTGAGAATTTTGATCATTGAATTAAAATCAATGATCAAGATCAAAAAGTCATATTTGAATCATGACTTTTGATTTTCATTAAAAGGTTAAATTTCTTCAAACTTTATTAGTAAATTTGTTTTCAGCTTTAAAGGATCCCTATAATAACTGAAAAAAGATAGAAGTTTGCTGGCTTAAATTTTATTTATTTATTTATTATAAAGCTTATATCTTAAATGGAAATGGAATTAGACTTGGTTTTTTCCCTGCAATTTATACAAATTAAGTTAGAGAAAGAAGGTAAAACTCTTGAGATGTTCATAGCAACCATGAACAAAGATAAGTCATGTATCGATTTTAAAGGATTTAACACATGTGTATTCGATTGTTTAGATTGAGCCCCAGTTTTAACATCCATTATGCAAAAGGAGGAACCCAAACATAGACCTGAACCTAATCTATACATTACTAAGTTAAGAGGCCACACACAATGTGTTACCTCAACTGGTAGTAGATTCAACCATATTTTGATTGTGAACTTTTGGACAAGCAAAAATGTGATTACAAATAGATCATTGTGCAAAGAGTGCATATTCTTTGATTATTACTCGCATTTCAGAATTATCTGAGCACCCAATCAAGATTGCAGTCGCAAAATAAAATTAAAAAAACTAACAGAGTTAATGAAATTCTTGAAATATTGGAGCTTTATATCAACACTGTCTGATATCCGTAAACTTCAATCTCAGAAAAATTTGACTCAAAGTAAGAACCCAATCCAGTAATGTCATTCCTAATCAAAGAAGAAAAAAAGTTAGAATGTTTTAGTAACACCGCTCTCATAAAGTAGACAAGCAAATATCATAGGCATATCTAGCTTTCTAACTTCCTGGGGGTGAATATACAGCTCATACAAACACACACATACTATGGTGTGATGCCCTATAGGGGGTACATATACAACTTACAAAAACACAGATACATACTATTGTCTGACTCACTGGCGGCGACAACCATACTCACTTTTGGCATATATAAAGTAATGATTCATTGAACTTATGAACAGATTGAAATGTGTACAAGAATTATTGATTTTAATCATTGAAAAGACTGTTCAAAGTACACACAAGTGCCCTCCAACTTCAGTTTAACAAATAAGTTGGCCTTTAAACCTACAACAATATGTAAATATCCTTAAACAGTTTATCGATTGCCAGTTAAAATATAAAAAGAAAAGCAGTTAGCCAGTTACTACTTTAGATATAGCAACCGGTCTTGCATAAATTTATCGTGGTGTTGGTCAATACTAAGAGCACAAACTTCGTTTTAGAATCTAAATTACAAGGGTGTTGGTCTGTACCGAACATCAAACCAAGTTCATATCTAATATGCTCAACTGGCAGCAGAATACTTGTTAAAGTCCTATATTAGTAACCAAAGAAAGCAATAAGAGATTTGGCCTTGGAAAGTTTATGACAATGACGCTAGTATACATAAATGGTATATTACTTGAATTGATTATCGGATCTGTTCAAGTTAACTACACAACGTCGAATAAACTGATATGTACTCTCTCTCTCTCTCTCTCTATATATATATATATATATATCATTATATATATATCTCTCATATCTATATCATCAATTACGCTTGGAACTAGATTTTGTTGAGTAAGAAAACCTTATTCCACATGTAATAAGTGTACTAGAGCTATTGGAACATATAATTTACAAAAACTATAAGTTAAGAAAGAGTATTTCCTTGTGCTGATATCCAGAGTAATCACATATATGTTTAACTTCTGAATGAGATTATCACTACTTAAAATGTGTAGGGAATTACATATAATTGTAACTATTTACTGTAGAAAACCATTGATTATACGAGTATTTGACATTCAAAAAATCAGAATAGGCTCCAAAGTATATGACTCTAATTGGTTGGTTATAACTACCAGACTTTAGTGGGCCTAAAACTTTGAATCAGGGATCAGTAAGCAGCAAAGACTGGGTGCATAAGTAATGGGCACTCTGACCAATCCGCACCGGTCCTTGTGCATCTCTATATTCAATCCACCCAAAATTACCGCCTCCACCACCCTACTAAATCTTCCATTTATCGTGAATTTCAATCATAGCACAAATATCACTATACCTCGAACTTTTTGCAAGCCAAATAAAAGGGGAAAGGCAAAAGAGAGTTGCAAGGAGGAGCAGTTTGTTGGTTTTAGTTAGTTGACATTAAATAGTTAACGAAAGCACTACGGCATTCCCCATGGAAGTGAGATTTATTGGTTATGTCATTATAATATGGTAACAATTGGCCTATATTATGGGGCATAACGAGTTAGAGGGGTGTTTATGAGTGCATATTTTTAAGCACTTGTGGCTTATAAAGTTTGTTCAAAATGTGTAGCACTCATTCAGCTTAGAAATAAGCAAGATTTTCACTAAAACACATCGAAACACTTCATAGTGCAATTTATCTTTTGGAAACCAATAAACTATATGCAATTAAGATACTATTATATTAATTCCCAATTTCAATCATTTAATAACATCACATCAGATTATTAACATTAGTTAGCAGCTTGGAAAATACTAAAAACTAAGCTTCAGGTCGAAGAAAGGCACAAATATAGTTCCTAAAAAATACAACATAATTAATGTGAACATGCAAAAATGAAGGTAGGTCTATTAACAATCTTTTTCCTTTTTTACCTACGAGAGGGGTACCCGCGCAATGCGGTGGCAGAGCGGCGACGACGGGTGATGGTGACATTAACGGTGTGGTTATTAATGTAAAGGTAGTTGACGTAAAAGGATAGCATAGTTAATGAAAAGGGGCACTTGTGAAATATGAGATATGTGTGAAGATGTTTGGTTTTATGTAAGGGTGTTTTAGGGTTTTGGATACAGGTGTTAAAAGGTTAGGGGTAAAAATTAAAAAAGGTAATTCAAAGGCTGAATTGTTTAAAGGAAAAAAAGGGTCTTTCTCTTTATTAGATAGTATAGATAAACAATCTTATCGACAGAGGGACAGAGGGTATGTTATGTTAAAAAAAAAAACACGAAACTACCTTAGAATCAACACCATCAAATTTCTGAGCGCACTCTGAGTATGCAGATCCAATACCCACTCCTGCACCAAAAGCAATTGATGCCCAGCGTGTCACGGGGGAGCCTGAAAAACATCACAAGTTATTTCATCAAGTATGCTGGTGAATGGTGATGCTACCTATCAAATACTTGTGCATTATTAGTCAAAAATTTAAGCTGAGAGTAAATAACACAAACGACCTTTTATGCAAGTGTTTAACATTTAAGTTCATACACTAGAGCAGATACAATGGAAAGTTGGGAACTAAACGTTATTTGGTTATTCCATGTATATCAATATACCAGAAAAGAATTATAATAGTAAGCTTCACACATTTGTACACATTTTTCAATAAAGACGGTGTTAAGGTCAACGCCTGATCCGGATTTCAATATGTTGTTAAAAACTTTGAAATTGAATTCATTATTCATTACAGACCTTGATCCAATACCAAAACACATCAGAACCGAAGGGTAAGTATGTAAATAAGACCTGTGATCTGAAGACAAGAAAAAAACACAGACACACAAGAGGCAACCCAAGGTATAATTACACCACAGTAGGTGGATAGACAAATGCATTGCTATTTACAAGTTTGAAACATATTCAGAAGAGATGAAAACAGACCGACCCGAACACCATCAGAGTTTGCAACTGAAGAGATGTAAGCGGTAACACGCCTAAATATTTTACACAAAATTTGTTGTAAGCAAAGGTGAAGTCTGTTCAGAATTCAGCTTCTACAGAGTACTCATGTTATATTGCCGAGGATGCTAAAGCGTTTGAGAATCTAGTAAGTGGACTATTTTTGCTAATCATATTAACTATTGATATAGCCCCAAAATTTTAACAAACTAATGAATAAGCATAATTTCATGCCTTCCATTTGCCTCTCTTTTTTTGCAGAAAAAATGAGGCTCAAGAGAAAAGTCTCCTTATGGAGGAAAGGGTAGGCAAGATTAAGCCATGAATCTGCACCACATTTGTGCCCAAACTGAGGCACCATATTTTATTGGCATCTAACACATGTCAGCACCAAAAGCTTTCCTACCATTTTCACCATAAAGAGACTTTTCACCCAATGCATGGATTACAAAGCTTAAAAAGACGATACATGATGCTCACGGTCAGATACGCAGATTCGGATTGAAAATAACATTTCAGCAATGCTTACATCACTATTTGGGCACTTATTTCTACAAAAGGCGATAGACACTTATCATGCAAAAAGGTCCCAGAAAAAAAGAGGCCAACTACTAATATAGTATTCAATTCAAGTGTCTCATTACTCATTTGCCTTCAAGATGATAGAACATACAGCTACGCGCGTATGCAAAACTGCAATACGCCTAATATCTAAAAAACTTTCCTACCAAAAAATCCACATTCTTGAAATCTAGGTCAATAACCATGTCAATGATACCCAAACATGCCATGAGCAAGGTATGCGTGAAGTAAGATGTAAATAGTCTTACCCCTACCCTACCCCAACCCGTGCGTACTTGAGAATATGCAGATATATAGTATATGTCAAAAAGCAAAAAGCATACAAGCATATGAAGCATATTGGCATACAAGCCAGGTCAAAAAACAATCCCTAAATAAAGTAAAGCTTCTAAACAAACCACACTTTCAGTTTCACATAAGCTTATAAATTTTTTGTGTATTTTTGGATTGGCTTATGTTGCTTATGAAGCTAAAAAAACCACTAAAAAGAAGCTTATATATATAAGCTTAATAGCATAAGCTTAGAAGCCCACCCAAACACTTAAAACTAGCTTATTAAAAAACAGAATAAGCCTAAAAAGTAAAAAAGCCATAAGCAACCTAAGAAAAGCTAAAACAAACACCCCCTCATTCAACAAATAATTCAACCAATAAGTGAATATATGAAGTGGGTATGCATCCATTACTACTATATAAAACAAAATTACAATAAAAAGAGCAAATTAATTTTATTTTCTTCATTTTTTTAGATAAGTGTGAATAAATCAAATAACGTACGGAAGAGAAGAAGGCCGGCAAGAGCGCCGGTGGCAGAAGAGTAAACGAATCGACGAAGGCCCAGATCAAGATATGCATCCCACTTTGCATTCACATCGTAAAGTTCTTTGCTTTCTGCCATTTTTTCAAGATTTCAGATTTCAAAGGGGGTATACAGAATTTTCTTTTCCTTGTCTTTGTCTTCCTTTTGTTTCGTTTTTCTATACACCTAGTTTTGAAGGATTTTAATTTAATTTAATGGACTATATTATGTCTCTTTCAAAATAAAAAATAAATGTAAGATAAATAAATGTACACTTTGAAAACAAATGAAAACACATTGTTTTAAGAATTTATGATAAGGTTATAATAAAAATAAAATAATGATTAAATTAAAACAAATAAAATGATAGTTTCTTTTCATTAAAAATCACCGTCCATCATGTAAATCATTGTGCATCAATATTTAATTGCTTCGTGAATTTCTGTGCATCAAATTTTATCATGATCTAAGGTCAAAATCTTGTTATGTTTGTTTTACTTTAATATTTGTTTTACAATAACTAACCTTTTGATCAAATTATCTTACCAAATACAATTCATCTACACCTCTTAAGACATGTTTGTGAAGTTTTTTTGGTTCGTGTGAAATATATGCTAAATGTGTAGAGAGATATATATGTGTGAGAGAGAAAGAGAGAAAATGGAAAATGGAAATATATTATAAAGTGTAAACTATTACAAGACGTGAGAAGGGGTTTATATAGGCATAAATATTTCACTAAACCCCCTCCCTAATTACATTGAAGTCCTTCCTTAATTACAAACAAACCCCTCCATACTTAATTAAGGACAAAAGTATTACAATTATACTAAAATTAGCACTAACTAATATTTTATGCTAACATTCTCCCCCTTTAGTGCTGTTTTGTAATTGATCACCGTCTTGATTTCTTCTTATTTTTCTGCCTTCGATTTCTTTTCTTGGTTGACGATTCGGGTTTGTCTTGTTGGGTCCTTTGATCTTTGAAAGCTCTTTTCTTGTATGCACTGTACTTCTCCCTCCAGAGACGTTTGGGAATGAAATAAAACTTTGGGTCATCTGGACGATTTGGTGGTTCAATGATGTTATCGGCGAAGTTGACTGGAGGAATGTTGTGGGGACCAAGCTCATTATTCGGAGAATATCTGACCCATGTGCCTTCATGAATGTGAATCACACCGCGACGTTCTTTTGGCAATCTTGCTTTTAAGATCTGTCTGGTTCTTTCTCTGTGATTCAATTTTGCTCTGATCTTAGTGTCACACCCCGTTGTAGCGGAAATACAGGGTTAACAAAGAATTGCATACTAATCAGAAGGTTAATAGAGATTACATCCATTTATACCAATACAAGTCAATACAAGTACAATCGTTCAAAGTGTGGACCCCAAAATACGGATACAAGTCATCCTCATTTGGAACCGGGCCCACAGAATACAAGTTCAAAGTCTGGACAGTCAAATACAATTAAAGCCAAAAGCATGAGAGCCCTCAATGTCTGATGCTAATTGTACGTCCAAAGTCAAAAGATTGGCTCTATAATGCCAAAGACGATTCCAAGACTTACTGATGGTCACCTGAAAAGCATGAAATTTGAGAGGATCAACTATCGAAATAGTTGGTGAGTTTACAGTGTGTTTGACTAAAAGATCAATCGTCGTTTAATGTAGTTATTTAAGACAGGACTGCCGAGATCGATATCCGGCAATGAGACGAAACCACTTAGGCTTCTACTTCCAACATACTTTCAACGCTTATATATAGGGTGTACCATCGGCGTACCCACCACGCTTACGGTATGTTGACAATAGTTTTGTTGCCATTGTGATAACACCATTACACGCAATTATAAGACATGACTGTACAGACCGAAGTCCGACAATTATATGCTGACTGTACAGACCGAAGTCTGACAAAGATAATATATGACTGTACAGACCGAAGTCCGACAATTATATGCTGACTGTACAGACCGAAGTCTGACAAAGATATTAAGACTGTACAGACCGAAGTCTGACAAAGATATATAAGACTGTACAGACCGAAGTCTGACAAAGATGATATATGACTGTACAGACCGAAGTCCGACAATTATATGCTGACTGTACAGACCGAAGTCCGACAAAGATATTAAGACTGTACAGACCGAAGTCCGACAAAGATATTAAGACTGTACAGACCGAAGTCTGACAAAGATGATATATGACTGTACAGACCGAAGTCTGACAAAGATAATATATGACTGTACAGACCGAAGTCTGACAAAGATGATATATGACTGTACAGACCGAAGTCTGACAAAGATAATATATGACTGTACAGACCGAAGTCTGACAAAGATAATATATGACTGTACAGACCGAAGTCCGACAAAGATATTAAGACTGTACAGACCGAAGTCCGACAAAGATATTAAGACTGTACAGACCGAAGTCTGACAAGACTACCATTAAAATCTCAAAATGGTAAAACTACATAAGGGGGGGGGATCATTTTAGTTCGTCAAACACAAAGAACAATTTAGTCTGCCGACAACATGGCAAGTCAAAGTCATTTAGTTCAATATTCCGTAAGACATGTATACACATTTTCAGACAGCCGTCAACATGGCAAGACATAAGACAAATGATTTAATTTACCAAATCTCATGGCATAGACAAAGACAAATCATTTATAAAGTAATCGTGTATACAGTACATGCTTTTCAGGCCCAAAGTAAAAGAAAAAGGGCGCCATAAACTCACCTTAGCAGTCTACGAGCTAAAGAAATGAGCAGTCTGAGAATAAGAGCAGTCTAGTCTCCACGTCTATCCAAAACCTAGGATAAGAGTACCAATGGTGAGGATCAAATCTCACGACGACAAGTATCCTACGTACCACTACTTAGCTATCAATCCTAGAATGCCACGACCAAGTGTGATTTAATCTTTCATTTTGTTTAACTTTTGTTGGCAATATCAATGAAATTGTCATTATAAGGTAGTCTAAAGTACCATTCGATATTTACCAAGTCCAAACGTTCAAGTTGTCAAAAGCTAGAAATGTCAAATATTTCAGCAACATACCACTGCGCCGCAGTGGGAAAAGTTTCACCCCACTGCGCCGCAGTCAGCCAAAAACAATAATTTTCCGAGGGTTTACACTGCGCCGCAGTGGGAAAGTCACCCCACTGCGCCGCAGTGGGAAAAGTTTCACCCCACTGCGCCGCAGTGGGAAAAGTTTCCCCACTGCGCCGCAGTGGGAAAAGTTCACCCCACTGCGCCGCAGTGGGAAAAGTACCCACTGCAGTAAAAGTTTCACATACCACTGCGCCGCAGTGGGAAAAGTTTCACCCCACTGCGCCGCAGTCAGCCAAAAACAATATTTTTCCGAGGGTTTACACTGCGCCGCAGTGAGCTAGAAACATGCTCACTGCGCCGCAGTGGCTTAAGTCGACACCAGACCAGAGTCTGGGCACTGCGCCGCAGTGGGCTAAGACAACGCCACTGCGCCGCAGTGGCCCCATTCTGCAGCCAAAAACCAGCAGTTCATATGCAGAAATAACCCAAATCGTTTTTGATTCAATTCCTTTCACTATAACTAGTATAAACATGACCAATAGGCCTGGAAACAATTTATTTCGCTAACCATATACCATTTCAACACTTTTTGATCTCAAAACCAAATTTCTAAGTCAAATGTCCATTTATCAATAAAACCCTAATTTCTTATCAAAATCAAAGGTTTCTAATTCCATTAACAAAACTGAATCAAACCCTTAATTGAATTTAAACCAAATCAAAGTTTGAGAAAGTTACTTACCAAATGGTGTTCTTGAGAAATAAGAAGAAATATGAAGATGATGATGATGAACCCTTGAAACTAATAGATGATTACTTCTTTTGCCCAACAAAAAATCAGATTCTTGATGATGATATGATAGATAATTGGGAGGATTTGAAAGTATTTTGGTGAATTTGTGTGTTCTGTGTGTGTGTGTGTGTGTTTTGTCAGGAAGTTATAAGAAAAGGGGTGATGGAGGGGTTTGTTGTTTCCCTCCCAGCCTTTCAAACAAAATTAAGCCCATGTGGCTTCTTTTTGGGATATTTTTAATACCCTTAATTTGGTAAAATGCTTATGATTAAATTACCGTTTGACCCAAAGGTTAAAATGTAAAGTAAAGGTATTTTCCCTCGTCTTATTTTAGTCAAGACAAGCCAATAAAGTTTCGTCAAAAGGGAACTTTATAATATTAAGTCTAGACAGTCTAATTATTTTGTTCAAGACATAACCTTTAAATATTAATTTAAAGTTATTTTAAAGACTCGGCATTCGTCTAGATAGCTAATAGTCTACGTCATCAAGATACGTCTATTTTGACTAAGTCAAAAGTCCAAAAGTCTAATAAGTTCCACGTCAAATGACAGTCTAAATTCGACGAGATTATGATAATGACTAATCTTAAACAAGATTAAGACTAACTCGTTGTTATTTAATTACGAGTTGTCACAGCATCCCCGACTTCTAAGGATTTCGTCCCGAAATCAAGTCTTGCTCAGTAAAAAGATGAGGATACTTATCCCTCATATAGTCTTCACGTTCCCAAGTCAAGTCGGGACCATGTTTTGAGTTCCAACGAACTTTGACCAATTTGATACGACTACGTCTAAGTTGTTTGAGCTGTTGGTCTAAAATTTCAACAGGTTCTTCAACGAATTGAAGAGAGTCAGCCACTTGCAGCTCTTCGACAGGTACGACTAAAGTCTCATCAGTCAGACATTTCTTAAGATTCGAAATGTGAAATGTGTGATGAACGTGTTCTAGCTCCTTAGGTAAATCGAGCTTGTAAGCCACGGAACCAAATCTTTGAACAATTTCGAATGGTCCGATATAACGGGGACTAAGTTTCCCTCGTACGCCAAAACGTGCAGTGCCTTTCCAAGGTGACACTTTCAACATGACTTTGTCTCCCACTTGAAACTCAAGTGGTTTCCGTCTACGGTCGGCATAGTTCTTTCGGCGATCTTGAGCCGCCTTCAGCCGTGCCCTAATTTCGACAATTTGATTAGTATTCTTCTGAACTAGTCCATATTTGTGTTTCTGTGTGTGTGTGTGTGTGTGTGTGTGTGTGTGTGTGTGTGTGTGTGTGTGTCGTCGTGTGTGTGTGTGTGTGTGTGTGTGTGTGTGTGTGTGTGTGTGTGTGTGTGAGTGTATGTGTGTTAGTGTGTTTGTGTGTGTGTGTGTGTGTGTGTGTGTGTGTGTGTGGTGTGTGTGTGTGTGTGTGTGTGTGTGTGTGTGTGTGTGTGTGTGTGTGTGTGTGTGTGTGTGTGTGTGTGTGTGTGTGTGTGTGTGTGTGTGTGTGTGTGTGTGTGTGTGTGTGTGTGTGTGTGTGTGTGTGTGTGTGTGTGTGTGTGTGTGTGTGTGTGTGTGTGTGTGTGTGTGTGTGTGTGTGTGTGTGTGTGTGTGTGTGTGTGTGTGTGTGTGTGTGTGTGTGTGTGTGTGTGTGTGTGTGTGTGTGTGTGTGTGTGTGTGTGTGTGTGTGTGTGTGTGTGTGTGTGTGTGTGTGTGTGTGTGTGTGTGTGTGTGTGTGTGTGTGTGTGTGTGTGTGTGTGTGTGTGTGTGTGTGTGTGTGTGTGTGTGTGTGTGTGTGTGTGTGTGTGTGTGTGTGTGTGTGTGTGTGTGTGTGTGTGTGTGTGTGTGTGTGTGTGTGTGTGTGTGTGTGTGTGTGTGTGTGTGTGTGTGTGTGTGTGTGTGTGTGTGTGTGTGTGTGTGTGTGTGTGTGTGTGTGTGTGTGTGTGTGTGTGTGTGTGTGTGTGTGTGTGTGTGTGTGTGTGTGTGTGTGTGTGTGTGTGTGTGTGTGTGTGTGTGTGTGTGTGTGTGTGTGTGTGTGTGTGTGTGTGTGTGTGTGTGTGTGTGTGTGTGTGTGTGTGTGTGTGTGTGTGTGTGTGTGTGTGTGTGTGTGTGTGTGTGTGTGTGTGTGTGTGTGTGTGTGTGTGTGTGTGTGTGTGTGTGTGTGTGTGTGTGTGTGTGTGTGTGTGTGTGTGTGTGTGTGTGTGTGTGTGTGTGTGTGTGTGTGTGTGTGTGTGTGTGTGTGTGTGTGTGTGTGTGTGTGTGTGTGTGTGTGTGTGTGTGTGTGTGTGTGTGTGTGTGTGTGTGTGTGTGTGTGTGTGTGTGTGTGTGTGTGTGTGTGTGTGTGTGTGTGTGTGTGTGTGTGTGTGTGTGTGTGTGTGTGTGTGTGTGTGTGTGTGTGTGTGTGTGTGTGTGTGTGTGTGTGTGTGTGTGTGTGTGTGTGTGTGTGTGTGTGTGTGTGTGTGTGTGTGTGTGTGTGTGTGTGTGTGTGTGTGTGTGTGTGTGTGTGTGTGTGTGTGTGTGTGTGTGTGTGTGTGTGTGTGTGTGTGTGTGTGTGTGTGTGTGTGTGTGTGTGTGTGTGTGTGTGTGTGTGTGTGTGTGTGTGTGTGTGTGTGTGTGTGTGTGTGTGTGTGTGTGTGTGTGTGTGTGTGTGTGTGTGTGTGTGTGTGTGTGTGTGTGTGTGTGTGTGTGTGTGTGTGTGTGTGTGTGTGTGTGTGTGTGTGTGTGTGTGTGTGTGTGTGTGTGTGTGTGTGTGTGTGTGTGTGTGTGTGTGTGTGTGTGTGTGTGTGTGTGTGTGTGTGTGTGTGTGTGTGTGTGTGTGTGTGTGTGTGTGTGTGTGTGTGTGTGTGTGTGTGTGTGTGTGTGTGTGTGTGTGTGTGTGTGTGTGTGTGTGTGTGTGTGTGTGTGTGTGTGTGTGTGTGTGTGTGTGTGTGTGTGTGTGTGTGTGTGTGTGTGTGTGTGTGTGTGTGTGTGTGTGTGTGTGTGTGTGTGTGTGTGTGTGTGTGTGTGTGTGTGTGTGTGTGTGTGTGTGTGTGTGTGTGTGTGTGTGTGTGTGTGTGTGTGTGTGTGTGTGTGTGTGTGTGTGTGTGTGTGTGTGTGTGTGTGTGTGTGTGTGTGTGTGTGTGTGTGTGTGTGTGTGTGTGTGTGTGTGTGTGTGTGTGTGTGTGTGTGTGTGTGTGTGTGTGTGTGTGTGTGTGTGTGTGTGTGTGTGTGTGTGTGTGTGTGTGTGTGTGTGTGTGTGTGTGTGTGTGTGTGTGTGTGTGTGTGTGTGTGTGTGTGTGTGTGTGTGTGTGTGTGTGTGTGTGTGTGTGTGTGTGTGTGTGTGTGTGTGTGTGTGTGTGTGTATGTGTGTGTGTGTGTGTATATGTGTGTGTGTGTGTGTGTGTATGTGTGTGTGTGTGATGACTTTGTCTCCCACTTGAAACTCAAGTGGTTTCCGTCTACGGTCGGCATAGTTCTTTCGGCGATCTTGAGCCGCCTTCAGCCGTGCCCTAATTTCGACAATTTGATTAGTATTCTTCTGAACTAGTCCATATTTAAATAAACGACGTTCTCCAGCATCAAGCCAACAGACAGGCGATCTACATTTTCGTCCATACAAAGCCTCATAAGGAGCACATTTGATATTGGTGTGGTAGCTGTTATTATATGAAAATTCTGCTAACGGCAAAAAGGTATCCCAACTACCCTTGAAGTCAATGACACATGCACGAAGCACGTCTTCCAACGTCTGAATGGTACGTTCACTTTGTCCGTCAGTCTAGGGATGGTAAGCCGTACCCAAATTCAACTGAGTGCCTGAAACGTCTTGAAAATATCTCCATGATCCTAGATCGATGACTCTTATTTAGCAAGAGTTCTCTAAGTCCATTCTACTTTGGAATCCACACCCTGTCTTTGTCATGTCGGATCCCATCACCATCCACTTCAAATAAATGTTCGGTATTCCACAATGCTTCTTCCTCGATACGCCCTGGTTGTAGGGCCTCTTTTTGATCATCCAAAACTCTATCCTTTCGTGGATTTTGAGCTGTCTTGAAGCGTAAGCAATGACCTTTCCCTGACTTGTCTCCTTACGCTATCAATGTTTCGTCATTCGGTAGAGGTATTCTCACAACCTTCTCGTAACAACTAATATCAGCGCGAACTCTAGACAACCAGTCTATATCGACTATCACGTCAAAACTTCCTAGTTCTATGGGAATAAGATCTATCTTAAAGGTTTTACCAGACAATGTTAAATTTGCAATTTACCAGATGATCTCTAGCAACGTACTTTTGACCGTTCACATATTCGATGATAAAATTTTCTTTCATGGGGATAGCTACTATATTAATTCGAGATTTAAATTCTAAGGATATAAAGCTTTTATTAACACCGGAGTTGAATAACACAAAGACATAATGATTATTGAGTATGAATGTACCTATCACAACATTTGGGACCACGTCATGCATCAGCAGCCTCCAAAGCAAAAACTCGACCTCTACCTTGTCCTTCTTGATTCCTAGCTTGATTGTCCCTCGCATTGTTCCTCACGGGAACTATAGCATTGTTGTTCGGGTTTAGATTGAGTCGTGGACAATCGGGTCGCATATGGGTTTCGCTGCCACATTCGTAACATGAAGCCGGTGCATTGTTCTTACAAAACTTTGCCAGATGTCCTGTCCTTTTACAACGGTTGCAAGTAGGACAATTTCCCCGGTGATGGAGACCACACCTGTTACATCTCGGGTCTGAACCAGTGTACCTCGTGACGTCCTGAGTGACTACTGCAAAGTTTCTAGCAGTCTTAAATCTCTTGCCATTTCCGTCGTCACCAAACCCACTACTAGAGGCCTGATCGTTTCTTCTCTTGATCCCCTCTGTTCCAACCGAAGAACCAGGGGTTCTTTTCAAGTCTATCACCATCCGGTTGGTTGCACTGACTGCCGCTTGAAGAGTCAAAGGATTAAAAGCGGCTACCAACCTGCGGACATCAGGTGACAAGCCATAACAGTATCTCTCGATCAATTTCTCCTCCGTATCTACCATTCGAGGAACTAGTCTAGCCAACTCATGAAAACGAGTTGTGTATTTCTCATTGTCTAGTCCAATCATACTATGATTCCAGAATTCGCCTTCCATTTTCTGTACTTCCTCACGAGGACAGTACTTTTCCATGAGCATTCTTTTAAAGTTCAACCAAGGTATGCTATATGCCGGCTCTCGGCCACGAGTCCTAATCTGCTCGTTCCACCATGACAGTGCGTGCTTTTGAAATTGAGCGGAAGCATATTCCACTTTGTGCTCTTCGGCACAACGGCTGATATGGAGCACTGCCTCAATGCTTTCCAGCCAGTTGATTAGACCTACCGGACCCTCGGTACCATTAAATTCTTTTGGTTTACAATAAGTGAAGGTCTTGTAGTCAGCCCCGTGCAGATGCACTCGAGGAATAATCTGTTCAGCAGTAGGCTCGACATTGTTACTATTGTCAGCATGATGGTTATAATTTGCGTTCAGGCTTGCCGTAATCTGTGCGACTAAAGTAGGCATAGCAGCCAACAACTGTTGTGTTACAAATGCTGCCATATTATTATCCCCGCCAATATTTGGGGTAGGTCCAGGACCAGTGTTCACCTGGACAGGAGCAGCTTCCGGTCCTTGCTGAATCACAGGTTCTTCCTGTTCAGCTTCATTATTCAAAGGAGTGGATCGAGTAACTCTCTTTGGTGCAGTTTTCTTGACTGGAGCCTTTTTCTGAACTTTGCTTTTCGTCTTAGGAGCCATAAGTCTAAGATATGAACAAAATGTCATTTAGAGATTTCCTTGATAGGTTAAATAGAAAGTAGCTTTGCAAGACAGATGACAGTACAATGCAAGTCACAAATTGCTGACTTGTATGAATTCATGTACTAGACAAGACAAGAAAAATATGAAAAATCATATTTCTAGAGCTAAGAATAAGCAGTTGACATAGTCTGAACAAGTAAGTAAGCCAAAAGACAATCGTATTTCATTGATGTTCAAAATTTTACATAGTCTGGTATGTACAGTCCAAGGACATGTGGGAAACTTCATCCACAATGTTAGACTACATAGTCGGAGCAATACGATTTATAGACACGTGGGAAATACATCCACCAAAAAGATTACAACTCAAAGTACAGGAGTACGAGTTGTTAAAAGTTCTAGGCTTACAATACAGAAAGATTATTACAAGATTACATCTTGCAAATGACAACGACTAGCAAAGCCACCACCAAAACCACCACGACAGACAGTATCCAGATCAACCTCCCAACAGTTTCCTTCCCTTCTCTAGCAACAGTCAACGCCTCCGCCGCCTGATGATAAGCTCCAGTCAACGCCTGAGCTTGATTCTCTATTTTCTCCCTTGTACAGATGAGGGAATTGTTCATTCTTGACAATTGTCGGCGATAATATTCCGACCTATCAGCTGCAGATGCAACTGGCATAACAGCACTCGGATTGTAGACAGGCACTCTGGAGGGACCCGCCGCATATGGATCTCCCTGAAAGAATGAAAGACCAAGTCCACTGTTGCCCTGAACTGGTGCAGAAGGACCAGGAGCATAAGGGTCTCTGGGAGCATAAAGCATATGAGCTCCCTCGGTAGTCCTCCTCTGATATGGAGATACCGGTGTTACAGATGATTGAACATGGATAGACACATGTTCGCCTCCAGACTCACTGGAAGATGACACAAGGTTGATAGGGCGTGATTCATTGCCCGATTCCTCCATTGGTTCCTCTTCATAAGAGTCAGGAACATAAGGAATGGAGTTTGTCAAGACAGGAACTGGAGGTGTACAAGGTACAACAGCATTTGAGCTAACTCCATCCGACATGACTAGTCTGAAAAGATAGTCAAAGTATCCATATAAGTCAAATGGATAAGGCAGTACGTCTCAAATGGATGATACAGTACGCAAATTGAGTTTTAAAGAAATCTTTGTCTAGATTACACACATTTGGTTTGGGTTTCTATTACCAACATATTTGAAATGCTTATATATAGGGTCACCCGCAGCCTTCCCACCACATTTTAAATATGCTGTTAATATAATCCAAACTATCACGTATATAAACCTTATGCATACACATACGGTTTGAGTTTCTATTCCTAACATACCTTCAATGTTTATATATAGGGTCACCCGCAGCCTTCCCACCACATCTACAGTATGTTGTGAATATAGCTCAAACTATAACGTATATACAAAATCTAAGATATTTATTTCGAGCCTTATATTATTTTACATAATCGGGACGTAGTTGATCAAGTTAGGTCTAATTATAGACAAATAATATAACTCCTGAAATAAGTATCCTAAACCCAATTAGACTTAGATTCCCTTTTGAAACGAAATGGCTATAGATTGAGTTTTTCCAGCGGAAAAACTCGGTATTAACTATAACCTGAGTCTCTGATACCAATTTTTGTCACACCCCGTTGTAGCGGAAATACAGGGTTAACAAAGAATTGCATACTAATCAGAAGGTTAATAGAGATTACATCCATTTATACCAATACAAGTCAATACAAGTACAATCGTTCAAAGTGTGGACCCCAAAATACGGATACAAGTCATCCTCATTTGGAACTGGGCCCACAGAATACAAGTTCAAAGTCTGGACAGTCAAATACAATTAAAGCCAAAAGCATGAGAGCCCTCAATGTCTGATGCTAATTGTACGTCCAAAGTCAAAAGATTGGCTCTATAATGCCAAAGACGATTCCAAGACTTACTGATGGTCACCTGAAAAGCATGAAATTTGAGAGGATCAACTATCGAAATAGTTGGTGAGTTTACAGTGTGTTTGACTAAAAGATCAATCGTCGTTTAATGTAGTTATTTAAGACAGGACTGCCGAGATCGATATCCGGCAATGAGACGAAACCACTTAGGCTTCTACTTCCAACATACTTTCAACGCTTATATATAGGGTCACCCGCAGCCTTCCCACCACATCTACAGTATGTTGTGAATATAGCTCAAACTATAACGTATATACAAAATCTAAGATATTTATTTCGAGCCTTATATTATTTTACATAATCGGGACGTAGTTGATCAAGTTAGGTCTAATTATAGACAAATAATATAACTCCTGAAATAAGTATCCTAAACCCAATTAGACTTAGATTCCCTTTTGAAACGAAATGGCTATAGATTGAGTTTTTCCAGCGGAAAAACTCGGTATTAACTATAACCTGAGTCTCTGATACCAATTTTTGTCACACCCCGTTGTAGCGGAAATACAGGGTTAACAAAGAATTGCATACTAATCAGAAGGTTAATAGAGATTACATCCATTTATACCAATACAAGTCAATACAAGTACAATCGTTCAAAGTGTGGACCCCAAAATACGGATACAAGTCATCCTCATTTGGAACTGGGCCCACAGAATACAAGTTCAAAGTCTGGACAGTCAAATACAATTAAAGCCAAAAGCATGAGAGCCCTCAATGTCTGATGCTAATTGTACGTCCAAAGTCAAAAGATTGGCTCTATAATGCCAAAGACGATTCCAAGACTTACTGATGGTCACCTGAAAAGCATGAAATTTGAGAGGATCAACTATCGAAATAGTTGGTGAGTTTACAGTGTGTTTGACTAAAAGATCAATCGTCGTTTAATGTAGTTATTTAAGACAGGACTGCCGAGATCGATATCCGGCAATGAGACGAAACCACTTAGGCTTCTACTTCCAACATACTTTCAACGCTTATATATAGGGTCACCCGCAGCCTTCCCACCACATCTACAGTATGTTGTGAATATAGCTCAAACTATAACGTATATACAAAATCTAAGATATTTATTTCGAGCCTTATATTATTTTACATAATCGGGACGTAGTTGATCAAGTTAGGTCTAATTATAGACAAATAATATAACTCCTGAAATAAGTATCCTAAACCCAATTAGACTTAGATTCCCTTTTGAAACGAAATGGCTATAGATTGAGTTTTTCCAGCGGAAAAACTCGGTATTAACTATAACCTGAGTCTCTGATACCAATTTTTGTCACACCCCGTTGTAGCGGAAATACAGGGTTAACAAAGAATTGCATACTAATCAGAAGGTTAATAGAGATTACATCCATTTATACCAATACAAGTCAATACAAGTACAATCGTTCAAAGTGTGGACCCCAAAATACGGATACAAGTCATCCTCATTTGGAACTGGGCCCACAGAATACAAGTTCAAAGTCTGGACAGTCAAATACAATTAAAGCCAAAAGCATGAGAGCCCTCAATGTCTGATGCTAATTGTACGTCCAAAGTCAAAAGATTGGCTCTATAATGCCAAAGACGATTCCAAGACTTACTGATGGTCACCTGAAAAGCATGAAATTTGAGAGGATCAACTATCGAAATAGTTGGTGAGTTTACAGTGTGTTTGACTAAAAGATCAATCGTCGTTTAATGTAGTTATTTAAGACAGGACTGCCGAGATCGATATCCGGCAATGAGACGAAACCACTTAGGCTTCTACTTCCAACATACTTTCAACGCTTATATATAGGGTGTACCATCGGCGTACCCACCACGCTTACGGTATGTTGACAATAGTTTTGTTGCCATTGTGATAACACCATTACACGCAATTATAAGACATGACTGTACAGACCGAAGTCCGACAATTATATGCTGACTGTACAGACCGAAGTCCGACAAAGATATTAAGACTGTACAGACCGAAGTCCGACAAAGATATTAAGACTGTACAGACCGAAGTCTGACAAAGATGATATATGACTGTACAGACCGAAGTCTGACAAAGATAATATATGACTGTACAGACCGAAGTCTGACAAAGATGATATATGACTGTACAGACCGAAGTCTGACAAAGATAATATATGACTGTACAGACCGAAGTCTGACAAAGATAATATGCCTCGTACAGGATTTCCCGTCTACAGTGGGGTACGGACCAGAACCAAGACTGTCAGGTACGAAAGCTGACAAGACTACCATTAAAATCTCATAATGGTAAAACTACATAAAAAAAAAAAAAAAAAAAAAAAAAAAAAAAAAAAAAAAAAAAAAAAAAAAAAAAAAAAAAAAAAAAAAAAAAAAAAAAAAAAAAAAAAAAAAAAAAAAAAAAAAAAAAAAAAAAAAAAAAAAAAAAAAAAAAAAAAAAAAAAAAAAAAAAAAAAAAAAAAAAAAAAAAAAAAAAAAAAAAAAAAAAAAAAAAAAAAAAAAAAAAAAAAAAAAAAAAAAAAAAAAAAAAAAAAAAAAAAAAAAAAAAAAAAAAAAAAAAAAAAAAAAAAAAAAAAAAAAAAAAAAAAAAAAAAAAAAAAAAAAAAAAAAAAAAAAAAAAAAAAAAAAAAAAAAAAAAAAAAAAAAAAAAAAAAAAAAAAAAAAAAAAAAAAAAAAAAAAAAAAAAAAAAAAAAAAAAAAAAAAAAAAAAAAAAAAAAAAAAAAAAAAAAAAAAAAAAAAAAAAAAAAAAAAAAAAAAAAAAAAAAAAAAAAAAAAAAAAAAAAAAAAAAAAAAAAAAAAAAAAAAAAAAAAAAAAAAAAAAAAAAAAAAAAAAAAAAAAAAAAAAAAAAAAAAAAAAAAAAAAAAAAAAAAAAAAAAAAAAAAAAAAAAAAAAAAAAAAAAAAAAAAAAAAAAAAAAAAAAAAAAAAAAAAAAAAAAAAAAAAAAAAAAAAAAAAAAAAAAAAAAAAAAAAAAAAAAAAAAAAAAAAAAAAAAAAAAAAAAAAAAAAAAAAAAAAAAAAAAAAAAAAAAAAAAAAAAAAAAAAAAAAAAAAAAAAAAAAAAAAAAAAAAAAAAAAAAAAAAAAAAAAAAAAAAAAAAAAAAAAAAAAAAAAAAAAAAAAAAAAAAAAAAAAAAAAAAAAAAAAAAAAAAAAAAAAAAAAAAAAAAAAAAAAAAAAAAAAAAAAAAAAAAAAAAAAAAAAAAAAAAAAAAAAAAAAAAAAAAAAAAAAAAAAAAAAAAGTCCGACAAAGATATTAAGACTGTACAGACCGAAATATGACAAAGATGATATATGACTGTACAGACCGAAGTCTGACAAAGATAATATATGACTGTACAGACCGAAGTCTGACAAAGATGATATATGACTGTACAGACCGAAGTCTGACAAAGATATATATGACTGTACAGACCGAAGTCTGACAAAGATAATATATGACTGTACAGACCGAAGTCTGACAAAGATAATATGCCTCGTACAGGATTTCCCGTCTACAGTGGGGTACGGACCAGAACCAAGACTGTCAGGTACGAAAGCTGACAAGACTACCATTAAAATCTCAAAATGGTAAAACTACATAAGGGGGGGGGGATCATTTTAGTTCGTCAAACACAAAGAACAATTTAGTCTGCCGACAACATGGCAAGTCAAAGTCATTTAGTTCAATATTCCGTAAGACATGTATACACATTTTCAGACAGCCGTCAACATGGCAAGACATAAGACAAATGATTTAATTTACCAAATCTCATGGCATAGACAAAGACAAATCATTTATAAAGTAATCGTGTATACAGTACATGCTTTTCAGGCCCAAAGTAAAAGAAAAAGGGCGCCATAAACTCACCTTAGCAGTCTACGAGCTAAAGAAATGAGCAGTCTGAGAATAAGAGCAGTCTAGTCTCCACGTCTATCCAAAACCTAGGATAAGAGTACCAATGGTGAGGATCAAATCTCACGACGACAAGTATCCTACGTACCACTACTTAGCTATCAATCCTAGAATGCCACGACCAAGTGTGATTTAATCTTTCATTTTGTTTAACTTTTGTTGGCAATATCAATGAAATTGTCATTATAAGGTAGTCTAAAGTACCATTCGATATTTACCAAGTCCAAACGTTCAAGTTGTCAAAAGCTAGAAATGTCAAATATTTCAGCAACATACCACTGCGCCGCAGTGGGAAAAGTTTCACCCCACTGCGCCGCAGTCAGCCAAAAACAATATTTTTCCGAGGGTTTACACTGCGCCGCAGTGAGCTAGAAACATGCTCACTGCGCCGCAGTGGCTTAAGTCGACACCAGACCAGAGTCTGGGCACTGCGCCGCAGTGGGCTAAGACAACGCCACTGCGCCGCAGTGGCCCCATTCTGCAGCCAAAAACCAGCAGTTCATATGCAGAAATAACCCAAATCGTTTTTGATTCAATTCCTTTCACTATAACTAGTATAAACATGACCAATAGGCCTGGAAACAATTTATTTCGCTAACCATATACCATTTCAACACTTTTTGATCTCAAAACCAAATTTCTAAGTCAAATGTCCATTTATCAATAAAACCCTAATTTCTTATCAAAATCAAAGGTTTCTAATTCCATTAACAAAACTGAATCAAACCCTTAATTGAATTTAAACCAAATCAAAGTTTGAGAAAGTTACTTACCAAATGGTGTTCTTGAGAAATAAGAAGAAATATGAAGATGATGATGATGAACCCTTGAAACTAATAGATGATTACTTCTTTTGCCCAACAAAAAATCAGATTCTTGATGATGATATGATAGATAATTGGGAGGATTTGAAAGTATTTTGGTGAATTTGTGTGTTCTGTGTGTGTGTGTGTGTGTTTTGTCAGGAAGTTATAAGAAAAGGGGTGATGGAGGGGTTTGTTGTTTCCCTCCCAGCCTTTCAAACAAAATTAAGCCCATGTGGCTTCTTTTTGGGATATTTTTAATACCCTTAATTTGGTAAAATGCTTATGATTAAATTACCGTTTGACCCAAAGGTTAAAATGTAAAGTAAAGGTATTTTCCCTCGTCTTATTTTAGTCAAGACAAGCCAATAAAGTTTCGTCAAAAGGGAACTTTATAATATTAAGTCTAGACAGTCTAATTATTTTGTTCAAGACATAACCTTTAAATATTAATTTAAAGTTATTTTAAAGACTCGGCATTCGTCTAGATAGCTAATAGTCTACGTCATCAAGATACGTCTATTTTGACTAAGTCAAAAGTCCAAAAGTCTAATAAGTTCCACGTCAAATGACAGTCTAAATTCGACGAGATTATGATAATGACTAATCTTAAACAAGATTAAGACTAACTCGTTGTTACTTAATTACGAGTTGTCACACTTAGCAATCACCCTCATCAATCTTTTCTTCTCTTTTTCTGACTCTTCGAACTCAGCCAGGCTTTCAAGCACATGCAGACATTGTAGCAGAGTACCATCAGAATATTTGGCAAGTCCGTCGAGTCTTATGAAAATCTTGTGCCCCTGATCACTTACAAACACAAATCCTTGAGGATTATCAAACAAAGCTCCAGTGTTGAAGTTATCAAGATCTACTCCTCTGATGTTCTGATTGGGCACAGTCAGATTCACCTTCTTTCTTTTCTTTTCAATTGCAAGTTGGAAGTCTTTTTGTGTTTGACTCAAGATAAGACTATCCATGTATCTCTTAACAGCATAATAGGCCTCTTGATTCTCTGGATCTTGTTGAATGAGTCTGCTTGCAAAGTAATTGAGGAGAAAGATAAGGTCATCTGCAGAGAGAAGATGGAATCGAGCTTCACTAATCATGTACTTGCGATCGTCTTCCCTTCTAACAACAAACCACATTAACCCTGGCCTTCTAGCAAACCCTGCATCTCGCCATTCTTTGAAGTGAAAACTGATGATTTCAATGATTTTCAGTTTAAACTGATCTTTCCAGAATTTAGGGATCTTTCGGCTTCTTGCTTCAACAAGGTCTTTCAAGTATTTTTCACGTTGATGATCAAGATCATAAGCACGCCTTGCTCTAATTTCACCAATATCAATCTTAACCAGATCTTGTTGCTTCGAGAAGATCCCATATGCTTTTTCTTCAAGGAATTTGGTGGATTTGAAGAGGTGCGATGGTAGTTTGAGATAATCAATCTTCTTTTCAACATTCTTTCTGAAACCACCATCATTGATCTGGATTTTCGGAAGTCTGGTGATTTGTTGGAGGTGAGGGTTTTCAAGGTGATGGATTAGGTTATCAAAGTTTAATCGGTTTAGGGCGGGAATTGGTTGCGGAACTTTTGGAAAGGTGTCAAACCCGGGAAAGTCATCATCATCATCAGATGATCCATTATCATCTCTTGGATCATTCTCAGGGAAATCAAAATCTTCTCCAATAATCGTTGGATCACGTGGTAAGCCTTGAGACTGAGCATCGTCACGAATATCTGAGCCATGAACAAAATCTATAGCAACACTGGCTCGAATCACAGACTCATCTATATGTACCTCTTCAGTATGATCTACAGTATCAACAACATGCTCAACAGCTTCAATGTCTTGAGGAGGATCTCTTGATTGAGCATCATCTCCAACATCTGTATCACCAATAACTTCTGTAGCAGCACTGGCTCTTATACCAGCCACATCTTCATCCATGTTCTCCCCCTCGTGTTGGTCCTGATCATCAGGATCATCACGCCTTTGTTGAAGAACAACTGCTTGGCGACAAGTGGCTTCAAGTTCTGTAATTCGCTTCTGAGCCGCTTCAAGCGCTGCATCTGCAAGAAACTTATCTTGTGCTGCTTGCTGTTTTAAAAGATTTATTTTGTTTTGGTGATCAAATCGAGCTTGGAGAGTTGCAAGAATGGCTTTATCGAAGGAACCTGTTTGATCATCAAGGGAGATAAGATGGGCATACAAATCACTGTAGAGTTCGTCAAGACGAGATTGTTTTGGAGGAGAAGCATGTGCGGATCCAGATCTTGAATTATTATCGGATGATGAAGATGAGGAAGATGAGTGAGACGGAGAAGGTGATTTATGAGAGGAGATTAGAGGTGGAATGCCGGTAGATTTTGTGTGGAGAAGACCTGCAGCATCCAGAGCCATAATAGTTTTACGCTCTTCTGGATTGTATGTCATTGCAAGGCGTTCAGTGGCTGCGGGAGGACTATCATTAGTTGGAGATTCAGGAGGGGCAACAACTTTGACTTTGTCTTTATGGAGCGCTTCGGTTTGTGATGGTTGAATTGAAGAAGAAGGTAAGGCCGACGTAGATGTCGTTGTCGCAGTTGTAGGCCCAGAAGGTTTTCAGTGCGGCCTGAAGGTGTTTGACCAGCAGGGCTTCCTGATGGTTGACGAAGTTGAACTTCAACATCAGTTGTTGCGTAACGAATTGGCTTAGCACGAATGCACAACACAATGTTACGTTCGGTGGGACTTCCGGGATCCTCTAGATTGCCCGTTGAACTGGGAGTTGGGCTAGGAGGAAGCCAGGCTAACCTAACTTCTTCAAAGCTTCTCTCCTCAGCGCCTGTATTCAGTACTTGCTCGATGATGGCACAGACAGGTCTTTCATTCATTCCTTGAAATGGTTCACGAACCATTTCTCTGAATGTTCTGGCAACGTCCAAGGGACGTGCGTGCACATTTTCGAGTGACCTAGGTGGCGATCTAGACTCAATTGTGTGATCAAAGAAAGTTGGGAGAGGGGCAGGTGTCTCCTCGTCTTCAATATCGTTACCCTCCGAACGAGGGAACGGCAGTGGACGCGGTTGGTGCCCGTGCAAGAATGAAACTGGATCCTGTAAAGAGGAACCAGAGTGGCGAATGGAGGTTTCAGCATGCGAGGGTGGGGAGTCCTCGACTTCTAGCCTAGGGGTTGCATCCCGGCGAATAATTGGTTCATCTATCGAAGGGCCAACGTTTTCTTTTTGCCCTATGCCTAACCCGGACCTCACATCCTCTCCAATTTGTTTTTCAACCACACCCTCAGGACCACCTTGTCTCTCCGGAATATCAAAAATATCATCATTATGTTCAAATTGAACATCTTCAGGAGCTTCCTCTGGAATTGGTTTTAGAGGAGCCTTCACACGAATACGCTTTATTTTTCTTGAAGGTTGATTTTCAGTGATCGGTGAAGATGGAGAAGATGGAGAAGCAAGAGTGTCAGAAGAAGATGAAGTTGAGGTGAGAGGAGATGGGACAAAGAAAGATTTAGATTTCGATTTTGATTTTGATTTGGATTTATGGTGAGATTTATGTTTCTTTCGTGGTGGAGCGGAAGACGAGGAAGGTTGATTTGTAGTAGATGGTGCAGACGAGCTTGGTGCCTCTTCTCCGGCTAACCCCTCTTTTCTTTTCCTAGACCTATGACCCTCACTTGGCGACCTATGCGGGGGAGCGGTAGGCGGCTGTCGGCGTACAGCTGCCATACCCCCTTCTAAAAACACTCTGTAGTTCATGAGGTCACTATCCTCATGGGGCACCAAGCGGAGGAGAGAATCAGGAATTGGCATAAATGGAATGTTTTCTAAACCGGAGTTGCCGTAGACGGCTGATGAGCGTCCATTTTGTGATAAAACCCCTATCGAAAGGCTTCATTTCTATGTCTAAATGAGTTAATATTCCGGAACTATTGGTACTTAATGGAATCGTATGTTTATGCAGGTTCACGGAAGATGCGAGAGAGGGTAAATGACATCAAGTAACTCAAGAAGGAAGCCTATGAAGTTACAAGACACAAGGAGGTAATTCGGGAGTCAAACGAAGAAGTACGAGATGAAACAGAAGCTCCCAGCGCCGTTGGCAAGTCCAGAGCGCCGCTCCCAGTCAACCAGCGCCGCTGGCCACATCAAGCCCAGTCCCAGCGCCGCTGGCAAGCCCAGCCAGCGCCGTTGGGCGGCCCAGATCAGAAACCGACTTTCAGCACTATTTAAGTCGAACTAACCCTCAAAACCCTAAGAGAGAGCCGATTCAGCAGCCCTAGCCGCCCAGATCCAACCCTAGTTCGTAGTTGCAGATTCCCAGAAGGTTTTGGAGCTTCTAACGCCTTCCGATCTTCATCCGCGGTCTAGATTTACTTTTCTATTTTACTTTCAGTTTGGTAAACAATGTCTTTCATCTTTTCAGACTTTGTTATTCCTTTAATAATGTCAGGCTAGTAGGCTGAATACTTGTTTGGATCAATATGATCATGTAGACGTTTATTGTTTTACTTTATTTGTTAGAATATGTTGGAGTGTGTTTTACTGTTTATCGTAGATCCATGTTTTACTAGTTCTTCATATTATTATCGGTTCTATATCTGAATATATTAGTTTAATTCTGATGGTTGTCTATGATCATACACTAGGACTAATATGCTAGGATGGAAAACACTAGTCGGTCTATAACTAGCTGTAAAAGGTGATTCACTTGTAACCGAGGGATCCATAACCATAGTAATTAGGATGAATAGAACATGATGCTTAACAATGTCAGACGCGATCCAGTGACTTGGAAACGAGCACTGTGGTCACCGGAGAGAATTATTATCTGGTCATGGCTTAAGAGCCGGGTAACTAAAAGATGAATTAGTAACACAAACTTTAGGTCATTAATGCTTAAACAATGAATCTAACGAGAATTTGTTTATAGGTTAGTGTGAGTCTAACGACAGCACTAGTAATTAGGCAAAGTGAATCTAACGAGAATCTGAGCCGTGATTAAGTTTCCAACAGTCTAGCAAGTAGGTAGAATAGTATTTGGTCGTACCATGAGATCGGAGATGCCAAACAAGTATTTTAATTTAATTACTGTTATTTGCTTTTTCAAACTATTTTCAGACTGAGCCTCTCGCTGAATAAGCGGTTGCGGCTTTTATTTACTTTTTATTGCATTAGTATAATAGGAAATCGTGACAACCCCACAACCGCTAGAATTACACGTATTATTAGATTAGGTAGTGCAAGCGTCCCTGCGAACGATCCTGTAGCTTATCACTAGACTATACTACACTGACCGGGTTCTCTGCTCGTAAGTGTGTGTGTTTTAAGATAGTTACTTGTACAACAATTATAAATTTAAAAGCAGAAAACGAACACCATCATAGCTTTTTGGCGCCGCTGCCGGGGATGCGACGCATTCTTAGTTTAGTAGTGTAATTCGATCATGCTTTGTGTTTCGGCACGAAGTAGTTACTTTTCAGTACTTAGTTTAAGTCAATTAGGGTTAGAAGTCAAATTAGGTTTTTAGGTCAAAATTAGGGTTTAGTTAATTTAGCTAGTATTTTCATTTTCTTAAAAATCAAAAATCCAAAAATATTTTTATTTTATCGTTTTTAGTTATTAAGTTTAGATTGTTTGCATTTAGGTTAATTTAGATTTTATTTTGTTCTTGAAGTTACTAATCGTTTTCGTGTTTTCGTGTTTGTTTTGTTCTCGTTTTCTTTTTCTTTAGTTTTCGTTTAGTTTGTTTCAGTTAAGATAGGTACAATGCACTGGAAAGGGTCTGAAGAATCTGATTCGGGAATGGAGGAAGGCAATAAAGTGTCAAAAGGCGACGAAGGATTCTGCTCAGCTGAAGCCAGCGCCGCTGGACACTGTCAAGCCCGAACACCACTACAATCCTTATCCAAAGCCAAGACCCAAGCTTCCAGAGATATTTATACATCAGGAAAAGTTGATGGAAGAAATCAAGGAATTCAACCAACTTGATCACTTAGGTTGGGAGGAAGCATGGGATAAATCAATGAGACTACATTGGGAGTTCATAAATTCTTTAAATGAGATCGTAGATCACCTTAAGGAAGAACCGTTGGGGGAAAAAGGATACGAAAGGAATGTTTATGACCTTTACCTCGCAAGGGCTGAAGATATGCAAACCTCATTGCACAAGAAGGCTGATGGGGTTTGGAGAAGAATCGAGGAGAAATTGGCAAGAGTGGTTGACCGATTGACAGTTCTGAGAATAAAAGGGATATCAAAGCATGGAGATGACCACAAAAGATGGCTTCCAGAGGAAGCTGAATTGCATGCAACCCTAACTCGAGTCAGGTGGTCATTGGAGAGCTTCAGAAGGATAAAAGACAAAGCACAAGAGCTGAAACGGATGATTCCCGACCTCATCAGGCTTTACCAGCGCCGCTGGGAGGAAAAAGGATACGAAAGGAATGTTTATGACCTTTACCTCGCAAGGGCTGAAGACATGCAAACCTCATTGCACAAGAAGGCTGATGGAGTTTGGAGAAGAATCGAGGAGAAATTGGCAAGAGTGGTTGACCGATTGACAGTTCTGAGAATAAAAGGGATATCAAAGCATGGAGATGACCACAAAAGATGGCTCCCAGAGGAAGCTGAATTGCATGCAACCCTAACTCGAGTCAGGTGGTCATTGGAGAGCTTCAGAAGGATAAAAGACAAAGCACAAGAGCTGAAACGGATGATTCCCGACCTCATCAGGCTTTACCAGCGCCGCTGGGCACCATCCAGCGCCGCTGGGAGCACCGGACAGACGAGTTATGAGCCAGTTTCATGCGGATCGAGAGGAGGAATGGAGCACTTTTCGAAACCAGAGCTGAAGAAGGAGTGGAACAACACCGGTGAAGCAATACTTGGAAGATTCGTGATTCCATGTTTCATCAACCAGTCAGAAGATGTGCTCGCTGTGGTAGATTCCGAATCCAACGCTAACATTATGCCTAGAGTGTTATGCGACCATTTGAAACTTGAAAGACTCAATCCAGAAAAGATGAGGCTGGAAGTTATAAGTGGAATCTCGACATGTCAAGGAGCAAAGGTGGAAAGTGTAGTCGTAACGGTGAAGGAAGTAAGCTTTGAAGCAACCTTTATAGTTTTAGATCTTCCATGTTACCACAAAATTCCACTAATTTTGGGAAGTCCATTCTTACATTTAGCAAGGGCAACTATGGACTTCGACAAAGGTGAAATTATACTAAGACAAGGATCCGAATGTGTGTTGCTAAAAGCTAGTGTCGAAGGAGGAGAAGCGGATGTGAGTTGCTACCGGATTGAAGCGGAGAACGATACCTTGAGAGAGTTAGAGGAGTTGGTAGAGGTTAAGACCGATATCTGGAGGATAGAAGATGAGAATGATGACGAGTCCATGGAGGAAGAAGAAGAATTCGATGAGTCTAGTATGGATAGCTCGGTTATTTTTGATTTCAAACAGCATGAGAACGAGTCAATTGAAGAAGCCTGGGATCGGATGATGGATTTGGTTGATTGTTTCCCAACAGGAACGTTTTGGGACGACAACATTGTCGACTCGTTTTACTATGGCTTAGGAGATGTAGAGCAGAGCATGTTGGATAAAGCAGCAAAAGGAGATTTTCTAACCATATCAATGACGGAGCAATTTCGAATTCTAGAAGAAGAAGATTATGAGAAGTTAAGTTTGAGGGAGTTGGTGGAACTAGCAAGAAGTTTAAAATCAACATTTAAGGTAAGAAGGTTCGAGCAAAAGGAAGGAGAAAGTATAGAAGATGCATGGAGAAGAATTGGAGAACTGATCAAGGACTGCCCGGAAGGGACATTTGATAATGAAGAACGTCTTGAGATCTTCTATTTCGGGCTACTGCGGAAGCTAAGCAAGAGTTTGACAACAAAGGTAAGTTTGAATTGCTTCTTCGCCATCGGAAGAGTGTGTGGCAGCAATTTGTAAGGTAGAAAGCGAGGAGGAAGCTGCCAAAGACAAGAAAGAAGCCGAATCATGTATTAACGCAAAATCTTAAACTGCCACGGCCAGCCAGCGTCGCTGGGGGAAACACCCAGCGCCGCTGACCTACCTGGAGACACCCAGCGCCGCTGGCACCCTTCAGGATGACACCCAGCGCCGCTCGGGCACTCCCAGCGCCGCTGGTACCCCCTGCAGCCCCGATTTTCGCGAAATCAAATCCGTTACCACCCGAACCAGCCCTGGAAATCAAACACCGATCGACGTGGAAATGGTTGAAGCTACTGGAGCACGAAGGAACTCAGAAAACTTGGAGGAGAAGAAAGGAACCAACGTCAAGGAAGCCATAAGTCACTTCGAACGTTATCCAACGGGTACCGGCCCCCGGCCTAACCCGTACTCCTCACCCTAGTTCCTAGGCCGAGTCCGGCTGAAGACTCGTTAAACTTAGCGCTTCTTGGGAGGCAACCCAAGCCGTATTTTATTTTTATTTTTATTTTTATTTTTCATTTTAGGAATATGTGACTAATTGCAATTAAGTGATTGTTTTAAATTTTATCATTTGTGATCTATTTTATGAGTATGTTTTGAGATTCACAGATGCAAGCTTTCAATGGATCGAGGAAACAAGTAACTTATTGCAATCGTATTTTGTTTTTATTTTTATTTTTATTTTTATGTTTTAGCTTGTTATTTTCCATTTTTATATTTTGATTGAAGTGTGCAGGAGTATATTGCTTTGTAGTCTGAAGGAAACCATGCACTTGGCCAAAATCTAAGTGTGGGGGAGTTCGAGCATCAAATCGCTGAAGAAATCAGACATCGAACACGTACAGGAGTCAAAAGCGCCGCTAGGAGTCATCCAGCGCCGCTGGGAATGCATCAGGGCATCCCAGCGCCGCTCCCACTACTCCCAGCGCCGCTGGACCTGCACCTGTGCAGTCCAGCGCCGCTCCCTGCTATCCAGTGCCGCTCCAGGCCCAGCCAGCACCGCTCCCAGCTCCGTTCTGTACACCAGATCGCGAAAAATCCAAAAAAAAATCAGAAAAACCCAAAAATCCAAAAAATCAAAAAATCAGAAAATACCAAAAAGAAAAGAAGGTGGAGAAGCATCAATGGATCGCCATCAAATGGAGACGACTGAAGTTTTTGAAGCTCATCATGTTCAAGTCGCTCCGCAAATGCCATCTTCAACAACTATCATGCAATTTAAGACCCGGGAAGTTTCGTTAATCCTTTTACTTTTACTTTTTACGTGTTTTTCCTATTTCCCTTTGTTTCTATGTCTAGTACAACGAGGACGTTGTACAATTTAAGTGTGGGGGATGGAATAGGAAAAACCCTTGGTCTAATTGTTTGATTTATCACAAGTTTTCTACTACTTATTTCATGCAAATTTAAAGTTTTTCTGTGTCTGAAAACTATTTTGAGAACATAAGATTTGCAAGTAGACAAAAGATGACGATAACTAAGCAATATTAGCCTTGGTAGATGAACGGTTAGTTAGAATTGTTAGCTTAACTATAGACTTGTGGCTGTTCATGCTTCCAACTGGATTAGAGCTTAGACTGAAACTGTATGCGATTATGTTTGCCATAGCACATTTAACCAGACTTTAATATGCCTAGCAATTAGAGCTTTCTAGTTATTAGTAGGTATATTAATTGGACTTAACTATACGTGCTTGTGTAGGAACTAGTTTAGATGTATGGTTCGCCTTAATTCTTACACTATTTAATGTGAACTAGTTGCATGCGGAGTAAGTGTATGAGTCATCTGGGGTCTCTGATAATGTCTATTGCATGAATAATGTAGTAAATCTTAAGAAAGACAATCAGTAGATTAAAAAGAGTTCAAAGAACTATTAACGAGTAAAATCTAAAACGCATCAAGTTATGTCGCTTTGCGAGTGGGGAACCACCGACCTGTCACCGCTGTCTTGATGTGAACCTTTAGTTGAGTTATGTCGCTCTGCGAGTGGGGAACCACCGACCTGTCACCGTTGTCTCAACTATTAAAGATGATAATATCGTATAACTGCTTTAGTGTCTAGCTAGCAAGCATGACTGTAGTGTAGGAGTATATCTAAGTAGTGACTCACAAGTACACAAACGAATGAATATAAGTGCCTTGCTAGTAGCTAGTAGTTCTGATTGCTATACAAACCTTAATTAAGTGCCTTACTAGTAGCTAGTAGTTCTGATTGCTATACAAACCTTAATTAAGTGCTTAACTAGTCAGCAGAAAGTAGTAAGATTGAGCTGTAAGACATGTGGAAGTATAGAACTGTTTTAGAGGTATTAACACGAATAAAAAGTTAGCTTTTAGTTTTGATTGACCAATTATCTTGCCTCTAGCTATAGCTTACTGATTTTGTCTAAAACTTTCTCAAATCATTTTGCATGACTAATCTTTCAAATGTTTTTAATAAAGTAGAATACTTTAACACTTAAGCTGTCCGCTCATCATTGTTTTATTTTTCTTGGACTGTTTGCTTGAGGACAAGCAAAGACTTAAGTGTGAGGGTATATGATGAGCGTCCATTTTGTGATAAAAACCCCTATCGAAAGGCTTCATTTCTATGTCTAAATGAGTTAATATTCCAGAACTATTGGTACTTAATGGAATCGTATGTTTATGCAGGTTCACGGAAGATACGAGAGAGGGTAAATGACATCAAGTAACTCAAGAAGGAAGCCTATGAAGTTACAAGACACAAGGAGGTGATTCGGGAGTCAAACGAAGAAGTACGAGATGAATCAGAAGCTCCCAGCGCCGCTGGCAACCATGCCAGTGCCGCTGGCAAATCCAGAGCGCCGCTCCCAGTCAACCAGCACCGCTGGCCACATCAAGCCCAGTCTCAGCGCCGCTGGGAAGCCCAGATCAGAAACCGACTTTCAACACTATTTAAGTCGAACTAACCCTCAAAACCCTAAGAGAGAGCCGATTCAGCAGCCCTAGCCGCCCAGATCCAACCCTAGTTCGTAGTTGCAGATTCCCAGAAGGTTTTGGAGCTTCTAACGCCTTCCGATCTTCATCCGCGGTCTAGATTTACTTTTCTATTTTACTTTCAGTTTGGTAAACAATGTCTTTCATCTTTTCACTTGAAAAATTACATTGTGTTCCACCTTTACTTTATTAATTGCTTTAAGTCTTGTATTAATTTGTTTATATACTTGCATTTATATTCAAGTAATACTAGTCCAAATCTAGTGCATATTAGACTTGTTGTATTTTACACTATTGGGTTAAACCATCAAGTGAGGGACTTTACAATTGGTATCAGAGCAGAAGGCTAAACAAACTTGCCTAGATCTGCTTCTTTGATGGCCAACCCAGAAAATACACAAGGAGGTGTTCGGGAGTCAAACGAAGAAGTACGAGATGAAACAGAAGCTCCCAGCGCCGCTGGCAACCATGAGCGCCGCTCCACATCAACCAGCGCCGCTGGCCACATCAAGCCCAGTCCCAGCGCCGCTGGCAAGCCGCCAGCGCCGCTGGCCACATCAAGCCCATCCCAGCGCCGCTGGCTCAAGCCCCAGCGCCGCTGGCCACATCAAGCCCATCCCAGCGCCGCTGGCTCAAGCCCCCAGCGCCGCTGGCCACATCAAGCCCAGTCCCAGCGCCGCTGGCCCTCAAGCCCCCAGCGCCGCTGGCCACATCAAGCCCAGTCCCAGCGCCGCTGGCTCAAGCCCCCAGCGCCGCTGGCCACATCAAGCCCAGTCCCAGCGCCGCTGGCCCATCAAGCCCTCCAGCGCCGCTGGCCACATCAAGCCCAGTCCAGCGCCGCTGGCCATCAAGCCCTCCCAGCGCCGCTGGCCACATCAAGCCCTCCAGCGCCGCTGGCCATCAAGCCCTCCCAGCGCCGCTGGCCACATCAAGCCCTCCCAGCGCCGCTGGCATCAAGCCCTCCCAGCGCCGCTGGCCACATCAAGCCCCCAGCGCCGCTGGCCCATCAAGCCCTCCCAGCGCCGCTGGCCAATCAAGCCCCAGCGCCGCTGGCCCATCAAGCCCTCCCAGCGCCGCTGGCAACAAGCCATCACCAGCGCCGCTCCCATCAGCCCAGCGCCGCTGGCCCAGTCCCAGCGCCGCTGGCAAGCCCATGCCAGCGCCGCTGGGCGGCCCAGATCAGAAACCGACTTTCAACACTATTTAAGTCGAACTAACCCTCAAAACCCTAAGAGAGAGCCGATTCAGCAGCCCTAGCCGCCCAGATCCAACCCTAGTTCGTAGTTGCAGATTCCCAGAAGGTTTTGGAGCTTCTAACGCCTTCCGATCTTCATCCGCGGTCTAGATTTACTTTTCTATTTTACTTTCAGTTTGGTAAACAATGTCTTTCATCTTTTCACTTGAAAAATTACATTGTGTTCCACCTTTACTTTATTAATTGCTTTAAGTCTTGTATTAATTTGTTTATATACTTGCATTTATATTCAAGTAATACTAGTCCAAATCTAGTGCATATTAGACTTGTTGTATTTTACACTATTGGGTTAAACCATCAAGTGAGGGACTTTACAATTGGTATCAGAGCAGAAGGCTAAACAAACTTGCCTAGATCTGCTTCTTTGATGGCCAACCCAGAAAATACACAAGGAGGTTTTAATCTTGGTTCTGATCCTAATATTAATGATCAAAATAATGAACCACCACCTGTCATTAACACTAATCCACCCCCTCCTCCTCCTACTCCTGCTTCTCCACATGTGCATGTGCACTACTCAAACAATCCTGTTCCTAAATTTAGTGGGAATAGTGATGAATTTGGTACGTGGAAAGCTAGGATGATATTGCATATCACTGGAATTGAGAGAAACATGATGAAAATTTTAAATGAAGGACCTTATGTCCCCACATCACCTCTCAATGCTCTTCTTGATCCAACTGGATCTAGAAGAGGCAGGGAAAAGAGGGAGGAACATTGGTCTGAAGAGGAGAGGAGATTGGTAAATTTAGATACCCTTCTCAAAAACATGATCCTCGGGGTTGTTCCAGAAACCCTAATTCCCACACTAGTTCTTTTTCCCAGTGCTAAAACCATGTGGGATGAACTAGTAAACCAGTATGAAGGAGGAGATGACACCATTGTCACCAGAAAGGTCTCCTTAAACAAGAGGTATGAGTCATTTTTTGCTCAGCCCAATGAGTCTCTCACTGGTACTTACACCAGATTTATGAGCATTATTAACCAGTTGAGAGGACTGGGGGTTGAGAAAGACAAGGATATACTTCTGGAGAAATTCTGTGATATATTACCCACCAAATGGTCTCACATGATCCTGGTCTTAAGACAAGGTAAAACTCTGCACTCTCACACTTTTTCAACTTTATATGGAGCTTTCAGATACACTGAAGAAAATCAGGCTCAGAGAGTTGTGGCAGAACAAGATGCCTATAACCATGCCTCCAGTAGTTCCAGTGTGGTTAGTCATACTGAACCACAAGGTACAGCACTAATATCTTCTGAGAATGTATTTTCTATGAAGAAGATGGTGTCTGAATTCATGGAATCTGGAGAATCTAGTCTTACCTCTCCAGACTGTGATGAATCTGAAAATGATGACCTGGTTGCAATGATTGCTAAAACGTTTAACCGTTTCAAAGCAAGAGCAAATAGGCCATCTGGACAATTTGCATCCAGTACTTCTACTAATAAGACCAATCTGACATGCTTTAAGTGTGGAGAAAAGGTCATTTCATGAAGGATTGCAAGTCCAGTCAGTTTGTATCCCAGCCTGGTCCATTTACTTCTAATAAAAAGCCTGATGATAGCTATAAATCTAAATATAAAAAGCTTAAGGCTCAAATTGCTCTCATGGCACAACAAATGGAAAATAATAAATGCATGATTGCAACAACTGAAGAGAAATGGGTTCCTTCTGATGATTCATCTGTTGATGAAGAAGAGGAAAGAGATTGTTGTTACATGGCTCTGGCAGACGAAGAGCATCTGGTGAAAGAAGATGTCACATCTGGAAGATGGGTGTACATTGTTATCAAAAAGGTCAGTGATTATGATGTGGAAACTGACACTGAACTAAAATTGGACATTGCTGAAGCTCTTAATTCTGATTTAATCTTTGTTGAAACTGTTATATCTGACTGTGTAAATGGTCTAGAAACAGATTTTTCTGAAATTACAGTTTTAAAATCAAAATTAAAGGAACTTCAAGATATTGAACTGGCATTTCAAGCCCAAGTTCTGGTAACTGAATAATTGATTCAAGAAAAACAAGATCTTGAAATCATTTTAGAAAAAGGAAACTGGTTATTAAATCATGGCTTGAAACCAGAAAGCCATATGATGCTGGAGTAAATCAATTTCCCACTCAAAAACGTGCTTATTTAGATGGAAATACTCATGTTGCATCATTAATACCAGTAATTGATCGTTTACCAGAGGGATTCAGGCCCATTACCATTTATGATGAGCCTGTAACTCCTAAGGCCAATATTTTCCCAGTTCAATCTCCAGAGGTAAAAACTAGAGCACCTCAGGTGACTGCTCTAGTTAAAAAGGTCAATATGAAGAAACCTTTGCCTCAGTCCTCCTCCAAGGAACCTTCTGTTCCAAAGAAGAAGAATGTCTCCCTACCTAAGCCTAGAGTCCAGTCAACTGGAAAGGCTTAGGTGTCATCTGATGAAAGTATTTTGTTAAGGTTAGAGAGCCAGTTTCAATTACTGACTCATCAATTTCAAAGTTGTAATGCAAGATTAAACAATTTTGAGGGCACTTCATCTGGCCCTAGACAAAATACCAAACCTTTTTCAAAGAAAGATAAATATATTTCTCCAGTTGAGAAAAAGAAAAAGGTTTCAAAACTATCTATTCCAATTACATTTGCAGAAAAATCTGTTTTGGAAGAAAGTGAACTCAACCAGATACCTCCAGGGACCTATAAGGGAGGGTCCAGTGAACCCATCAGTCGATGGGTTCCCAAATCTAACTGATATATCTGGTGGATGTGCAGGGCGATCGAAAGAAACATACCTGGTATCTTGACAGTGCAGCTGGCAGGACAATGACCGGACGTAAGACCCTGCTGGAGGAGTTCATAATTTCTGATGGACCCTCCATTACTTTTGGAAATGATGGTTGTGGAAAAACTGAGGGATATGGTGTTCTGAACAATGGACAAGTCAAATTTAGACGAGTTGCATTTGTGAATGGTTTGAAATATAACCTGATCAGTGTCAGTCAACTGTGTGATGATGGCTACCAAGTTCTGTTCAATATTGCTCAGGGCATTGTATTTAACAAAGACTGGAAGGTAGTATTGATTGCTCCCAGAAGAGGGAATGTGTATGTGATGGATATGGAAAGCTCTCCTTCAGAGCAGTGTTTCTATACTCAAGCTAATGAAGACACAAACTGGTTATGGCATAAAAGGTTATCCCATTTAAATTTCAAAATATAAATAAGTTGTCTAGAAAACAACTGGCAGATGGGATACCTTCAGTTTCCTTCAAAAAGGAAAGGCCATGTCCAGGATGTGAGATGGGTAAGCAGAAACGTGCCAGTTTCAAGACCAGACAAAATTTCAACATATCTGAACCACTTCACATGCTTCATATGGACCTCTTCGGTCCAGTGAATGTTCAGACTCGTGCTGGTAAAAGATACACTCTGGTAATAGTCGATGAATTCTCCAGATATTGCTGGGTTATCTTTCTCAGGTCTAAAAATGAAGCTGCTACTGAAATCATCAGTCTTATCAAGCAAATTGAGCTCAAGCACAAGCGAAAGGTGTGTCAGTTAAGAAGTGACAATGGAACAGAATTCCAGAATGCAACTCTGGAGTCATTCTGTACTGACACTGGCATCTCCCAGAATTTCTCATCAGCCCGCTCTCCAGAACAGAATGGAGTGGTGGAAAGGAATAATCGAACGCTGATAGAAGCTGCCAGGAGTATGCTTGCTGAATCTGGTCTTTCTACCAGTTTCTGGGCTGAAGCAATTGCTACTGCTTGTCACACCCAGAACTGGTCTGTGTACATCAAAAGACACAAAAAGACAGCCTATGAAGTATTAAGAAATAGAAAACCAAATATTGGTTATTTTCATGTCTTTGGATGTCCAGTGTACATCCTGAACGACTCCAGTCAGTTAGGCAAATTTGATGCCAAAGCTGATGAAGGATATTTCTTAGGTTATTCAGCCATTCGCAAGGCCTTCAGAGTCTATAACAAGAGACTGGAGAAGGTCCATGAGTCAATACATGTCACATTTGATGAATCAAATGCTGCAATCAATAAAAAGCCAACCCTTGATACTCCCCAGTAACTCCAATTGTCTTCTGTGAATCTGATCCTATCAACTACAATAAAGATTCTTCAGAAGAATTTTCCAGTCATCCTGATCTGGAACCTGTTCAGACTAAGAAACCCCCAGTAGTCTCCATTTTATCCTTCAATTATTTTCAAGCTACCCTCTGAAATTATTATTGGATCAGATGTTCGTACTACTCCCCCAGTATCAGTCCCAGTTGAGACTGAACCAATACTTCAAGAAATGCCTTCAAATGAAGAATTTCATGATGCAAAGCGTGATTTAAATGACTCAGATGAAGATGTTGAAGTAGTCTGGCAAGATCCTCCTCCTGAAGCAACACCAGAGGAGACTCAACTGAACTCTTGCACTGATATTGTTGTTCGTAACAATCCTGGTCAATACTCTAGGTGGACAAAAGCTCATCCTATCGATCAGATCATAGGTGACTCCAGTAGAGGGATTCAGACCAGAAGAGCCTCCAGTAATCAATGCTTATATGTCAGTTTCTTATCACTGATAGAACCAAAGAAGATTGACGAGGCTATGGAAGATCCAAGCTGGGTGATAGCTATGCAAGAAGAGCTTCACCAGTTTGAAAGGAACAAGGTTTGGTACTTGGTTCCTTTCCCAGTTGGAAAGAAAGAACCAATTGGAACCAGATGGGTCTTCAGGAATAAGGTAGATGAAGATGGCCATGTCATCAGAAACAAGGCCATACTGGTAGCACAAGGGTACTGCCAGTCAGATATCGATTTTGATGAATCATTTGCTCCAGTGGCTAGACTTGAGCGATCAGAATATTCTTAGCATTTGCTGCTCATCATCAATTCAAGGTCTACCAGATGGACGTTAAAAGTGCATTTTTGAATGGAAAACTTGAAGAGGAAGTTTATGTCAGACAACCACCAGGTTTCATTGATGAAAAACATCCCCACTGGTATATCGTCTGGACAAAGCACTTTATGGTCTCAGACAAGCTCCACGTGCCTGGTATGATACTCTGACTAAACATTTATTGAAAAATGGTTTTAAAAGATGTGCAATTGACAATACCTTATTTATTCTTCATGAAAAAGGTAATCTTCTGATGGTACAAATTTATGTTGATGATATTATTTTTGGGTCTACTGATGAAAACATGTGCAAGAAATTTTCTAAAATCATGTCCTCTGAATATGAAATGAGTTTGATGGGTGAATTAACATATTTTCTAGGACTCCAGATTAAACAAAACAAAGATGGTATTTTTATTAATCAGGAAAAATATGTTAGAGATCTTTTAAAGAAATATGATATGAACTCTTCACCATCAAAACCCACTCCAATTTCTGCACCACTGACACTGGACTCAGATCCTGATGGAAAACCAGTGAACATCACTATCTATAGAGGCATGGTTGGTTCACTGATGTATTTAACTGCTAGTAGACCAGATATTATGTTTTCAACATGTTTATGTGCCAGATATCAGTCTAATCCAAAAGAATCTCATATGCTTGCTGTAAAGCGCATACTGAAATACCTTAAGGGTGTCCCCAGTTTGGGTCTTTGGTATCCCAAAGGCTCAGGCATGGATCTAATGGGTTATTCAGATTCAGATCATGCAGATTGTAAGATAGACAGGAAATCCACTACTGGTGGATGTCATTTCCTGGGTGGCAAACTGGTCAGCTGGACCAGTAAGAAGCAAACTTCAGTTTCATTATCCACTGCTGAAGCTGAATACGTGTCTGCAGCCAGTTGTTGTGCTTAGATACTCTGGATGAAGAACCAGTTGCTTGATTATGGTATTAAGTTTTCAAAGACCCCAATCTTTTGTGATAATACCAGTGCCATTGCTATCTCGAACAATCCAGTCATGCACTCAAAGACGAAGCACATTGATCTCAGGTATCACTTCATTCATGACAATATTGTGAAAGGCAACATTGAACTCCATTTTATTCCCACTGACAAACAACTCGCTGACATTTTTACTAAACCACTGGATGTAAAAACATTTGAATATCTTGTTGGTGAGTTGGGAATGTTAAACCCTTAAATCTGGAACCTTGGTATTGAACGCCTTTGTGTACTATCAGGGATCCTTGATTTAAAGATTTATTCATCTATGACTGCTTAGATATCGAACGCCTTTGTGTACTATCTCTGCATTAATAGATTTCTGGATCAACATTCCAGGGGGAAGACTGAAAGATATATTTTTGTCCTTAAAATGTTTTAATTTCAGGGGAATTTATTAATTTATTTTCTCACTGGACAAAATTTTCTGGAAAATATCACTGGTACCTTGTAAATGTGTCCCTCTCACTGGTAAATTAGATAGGTTGAAGTGCATGTTTGAGGTAACTTCTGTCTCCTTGTAAATGTGTCCCTCTCACTTGTCTGTATTAGTTGATGTGCATGTTTGAGGTTACCAGTCTCTTTCAAATGATTATCATTGGTACTTTACTGGAGTGTCCTTCCAGTGTACCATCAGTGCATGCATCACTGGCCTAATCCACCAGTGATACTGGAGTGTCCAGTCAACCTCCAGATGCACTGAAATGAGTCATGGTTTGTCAGTCATAATATTTTAATACTTGGTCATTGTGCGTGCCACGTATGCAAACTCTTTAAAAAGATATTTATCTTATTATCCTACGTGGCATGTAATTTTTCAAACCTAATGATGGAACTTTTTACCTTGGGAAGACAAAAGGAACTAGTGGGTACTGTTTGTGGGCTGTAAACCATCACACATTAATGTGTGATGTGATGTATTTAATGCGGATTTCAAAATCCGATCAAAATTACATTTGATAATTTCAAAAAAACCGTTTGAGTTCCACACTCTCTCTCCTATATAAATACCCACATTCACTTTTATTTTCATTTACTTCGAAAATCATTTACTCCCAATTCTTCAAATTCCTTCATTTACTCCATTTTTCATTCAATTTCCAATCATCAATCTCTCTCATATTTACTTCATAAAATCTTCATAAACCCTAAATTTTCAGTTTCATATCATCTTTCTACCAAATAAAATGGCCCCTCGACAAGCAACTTCTGTCAAAAATCTGCTCGCTGCTGAATATGCTCCCGTTGCCAATGTAGTAAAGGCACCTCATATTACTTTAGAGGCAAAAGCGATCAGAATAAACATGAATAATTGGATGGCTAGACTCACTAGCACCACTCATGCTCCCACTTCTCTCATTGGACGACTGAATACCTTTTTCCTCAGTTGTCCACTCTACGGTGCTCTTACTCTCAATCCCGGAAAAATGTATCATGATTACTTATGTGAATTTTGGTACACTGCTGTGTATGTTGAAAATTCTCAATCCATCAACTACACATTGCAACAAGGCACCAAGGCCTTCACTCTCACTGCTGACTCTCTTAGAGATATTCTTCATTTGAATTATTTGGCTGAAAATGAGATGGCCATTACTCTCCCTACTGGTCTAAATTACAGGGATGTGTGTAGACTGATGGGATATACTGATATACTGGATGAGCATGGCCAGTTATCAAGAAAAGGTACCATCTACATGAGCAGGCTTTCAGACTCATGGAGATACTTCTTCACTCATCTTGTTGAGTGTTTGGGTGGCAGTTCTGGAGGGTTGGACCAGATAAATCAAATGCAACTCCAGATTGCTTACTGCCTATGGTTTGGATACAGGGTCGACTTTGCTCAGATTTTCTTTGATGACCTTGTTGACCGTCTAAAAGTGAAAGGTAGAAAACCTCATATTCCATATATTCGTTTTCGTCACTTGTATTTTTAAGAGCTCTAGATGATCAGTATGATTACGATACAAACCATTTTTCTGTGTGTGAATATCTGAGGGAGTTGAGTTCATTAAAATCAAGAGCTGGTGAGGTTGAAATTCCTGTAAATATGCTCAACCATTTTAGAAATGATGCACTCGATGCATCATCATCAGATGAGCAAGAAGAGGCTCCAGGTGGGAACCAAATTGGTGAAGGACCCTCTGGAGTCCTCAATGCTGAAATAGTGCAACCAGTAACCCAAGTGGCTCCTCAAGAACACCCCACTCGACCTAGAACTTCCAGACGTCTTAGGAAGGATGGAGTTCAGGTCAATCCTAATAGAGCCGAATCGAGCCATCCAGGTGATATCATGAATGGAGATGGGTCTCTGATTGTTGAGCAAGTAGAAAATGTTGTACAGATTGATGAGCAGGTGACTGGTGAGCAAGATGCTCAGTTGGATTTAAATAGAGAAGTGGATGATCAGACAGTTGGGACGGCTCCAGATTGGGATGAGGTAGATTCCCCAATGTCTGAAGGTAATATGTTTGATGTAAATATGAATTTTCTGGGTGATGAAGTAGAAAATATTGTTACCTCTGTTATTGCTTCAGTCACCCCACCACTTATCTCTACAGAAAAGCCACCACCACCAGAATCCATTATTGCACCACCACCACCATTTTCAATACCACTAAACACTCCTTATTTCAATCCTCCCTCTCTTCAAATTTCACAAAATCAACCCCCACCACTTGAAGCACCACTAGACTTTCCTCGTGTGCTGGACTCGACTGTTACAACAACTGAAACATCTACTGAAGCAGTCCAGACACAAGTTCCATTGGTACTCAGAAGGGAATCTGAACTTACTCCTCCTGGTGGTCTCTCCGCTTCTTCTTCCACCGAGGTCCAAGGCCTTTTAAGTAAGGTGGCGGACCTGGAGAGATCACTCCAGTCATCTTCTCAGGTTGTTTCTGACTTTAAATCTCTTTTATCCAATAATCTTTCATCAGAAATGAACCTCTTTGCTAGTAATGAAAAACTTGTTTTTGAGAAGTTGAATGAACTGGTACTGGCCACAAACAAAAACTCTGAAACTTTTAAAGTGGCAGTCCAGGGATTGGAGAAGAAACTGGTAACTTCTGTTCAGACTGCAGTCAAGACAGAAATTGTACAACCACTGGCAGGTCTGAAAGAAGAAGTCCAGAAATTGACTGAGTCAGTAAGCCGTCTGGAAAGTAGGCCAGTCCTTGACCAGAACTCTGTTGTAAGTTACATCAGTGATGAGTATGCTAAGAAGTTTAGACACAACATGTTGAAAGAAATCACTGAAGAGATCTCTGGGTCAGTTTTAAGAAGTATTCAAGATGGGTTGTTGCCTCAAGTGGTAAATATGATTGAAAATGAAATGCCAAAGCACTTGTCTTCAGAAATTCAAATTGTCAAGAAGGAAGTGACTGAGCTAAGGAAGACTGTGAATATCACAACTCCAGTGGCAGGAAGAACATTTGGTGCTTCAGACAGACACATGCTTGAACAGTTATGGAATGCCCACAAGTCTCAAATTGGTGGACATTCCAAGGGGGAAAAGTCTGCTGCCATTGAGTCCGTTCCAGAAGGGTTGGTGATGAAAAAGAAAGAAGTAATGGCTAGTGCAATTGAAAAGGCCTTTGGCACTGAAGCCATCATGCAACAAGAAAAAGTGACTGGTACTGATGCCAGTGAGCCCCAGTTTGAAGCATTCCCAGATATCACAACCACTCTAAAGTCAGTAAAAAGAAAGCAACATGTGGTATCTGGAGAAGAAATTGAAATTGCTGGAAGTTCATCAGAATTTCCTACTGCTGATGATGACACTTCAAAGAGACTGGAGCAGGAGTGCATAATGATAGAAATTTTTAAGAAAAGACAAAAGGATGAACTTCAGGCCCACAAAATGGAAATGGCAAAGATGGGGACTCTTGATTCTTATAATGCTGGCAGGTTGGGCATTCATATTGATGTATACAAAAAGATGAAGGAAGACCCCAGAGTTCATCAATGTCTGGATGCATTGGATGACGTCTATATTCGCTCTAGGTACTCTTTAGAAGAACAAACTTATGATGCAGTAACTTATGGTGTCAGTGTAGTTGAACTGATCAGACAAAGGACGGAGGAACTGGTGAACCTCCAGAAGAAGATCAGAAAGAATGTTGGTGCTCTGGAGATAGAGTACAGAAAGAAGATAAAAGGCTTGCCCAAACTCACTGCCAAAAAGTTAAAGGCAATCAGGGATGCAGATCTGAGCACTTTCATTCCCTTGGATACTTCACAAAGAATAAATCGTGAAGAAATCCAGTCTGCCTTAGAACAAGTGAAGGTATCCAGGGAAACTGAAGCATTGATCCAGGCTGCCAAATTGAAAGATAAGTATAATGAACTGATGACATTCAGGGCTGATGCCAGAAGGATCATAGGTGCAGAGATTAAATTAGATGAAAACCATGAAGGCATGACCATGTTTGAAGTAAAGTTGACCAGAGAGGGTAACTTTACTGATGAAAGGAAGAATGCTTCAGTCCAAGCATTTGGATGGACTGAACTGAAGGAGATAGGCTTGACTTTCAGGGGGAAAACTGATTTAACTCCTGATGTCAAAGCATTTATGAAGAGGATTGAGAAGGTCTGGAAGAGAATACAACAGATGGACCACCAGTGTTTGTACCATCCTCACCATCACCCAAGAGGAAGGCCACTGAAGATGCTCAAGGACAGACGTCAAAGAGAAGGGCCTGACTCTTTTATCATTTACTTGTACTTATATTTATCTATCAAAATTTGTAACTGTTTATAAGTTGATGTATGTAAGTAATGTTGCAATTTTTGATTCACAAAGTAAGTGATCAGATTTAGTCTAAGTTAGAATTAAAAGATGAAACTGGAACACTGATGATCTATAAAGTGTTTTCCAGTAACTTAAAATTTTTAGACTAAATCAAAACAAGTGTTTTTCAAGCATACAAAATTGTATAGATAGAAGCTTGAAAAACCTTGCATTATTTCTAAACAAATAGGGGGAATTTGTTAGGTCCAGATTTACTGGACTCGCTCCAGACTTGACGACTGGAGCGGCACTGAAGATTTGTTCAGAAATAACGGAAGACCAGTGAGCAAAATACTTGTATAGGAAATCTGGAGTCTTCCAGATTTCAGCTCACTAGACTTCACCCCAGTCCAGATCTATTCTACTGAAGACATTCTCACTGAAGTCAAAGACTGAAGTTAGAATAAAGAAGACTGACAAATGGCGGAGTCCACTAGAAGTCTTACCAGATCTACGACTGGAGCTTTGTCAGTGTTCTAGACCTTACAAGTCTGAACACTGATTACGAGGAATTGACTTTTTGCCTTTACACACTTTTCAAAGAACATTCCACTTGTCTTTACAAAAGTACTTACGTGTGTAAAGGTGGTTGGTTAAAAGGATTATAAGTCATATTGATGTGACTTTATCCTTGTACCTTAACCAATGCATTTAATGACCTTGCCGGTTCATTAAATGCATGCAACCATATTTGTACGGCACAAATTCACTGATGAATTTGTTTGCCTATAAATACAAAGTCATTTCCTTGTTAAAATTACTTTTTAGCAATTAGGTGAATTTGTCTAAATACTCTCGATCGTAACAGGGATACTTCACAACTTTAAGTATTTCGATCTAAAGAGTTTATTTAGCAAATATAGATCATTTGTAATTCATAGGTTGTTAGGATACTTACATATTTGTATTATCTTAATTCCGCACAACCTTGTATTTTATTTAACATCATAAATAAAATACACTTGAAAATATTACATTGTGTTCCACCTTTACTTTATTAATTGCTTTAAGTCTTGTATTACTTTGTTTATATACTTGCATTTATATTCAAGTAATACTAGTCCAAATCTAGTGCATATTAGACTTGTTGTATTTTACACTATTGGGTTAAACCATCAAGTGAGGGACTTTACAACTAATATGCTAGGATGGAAAACACTAGTCGGTCTATAACTAGCTGTAAAAGGTGATTCACTTGTAACCGAGGGATCCAGAACTATAGTAATTAGGATGAATAGAACATGATGCTTAACAATGTCAGACGCGATCCAGTGACTTGGAAACGAGCACTGTGGTCACCGGAGAAAATTATTATCTGGTCATGGCTTAAGATCCGGGTAACTAAAAGATGAATTAGTAACACAAACTTTAGGTCATTAATGCTTAAACAATGAATCTAACGAGAATTTGTTTATAGGGTAGTGTGAGTCTAACGACAGCACTAGTAATTAGACAAAGTGAATCTAACGAGAATCTGAGCCGTGATTAAGTTTCCAACAGTCTAGCAAGTAGGTAGAATAGTATTTGGTTGTACCATGAGATCGGAGATGCCAAACAAGTATTTTAATTTAATTACTGTTATTTGCTTTTTCAAACTATTTTCAGACTGAGCCTCTCGCTGAATAAGCGGTTGCGACTTTTATTTACTTTTTATTGCATTAGTATAATAGGAAATCGTGACAACCCCACAACCGCTAGAATTACACGTATTATTAGATTAGGTAGTGCAAGCGTCCCTGCGAACGATCCTGTAGCTTATCACTAGACTATACTACACTGACCGGGTTCTCTGCTCGTAAGTGTGTGTGTTTTAAGATAGTTACTTGTACAACAATTATAAATTTAAAAGCAGAAAACGAACACGCATCAACGGCTCTATATCGAGGAATTTGAATTCTGTGGGAGTCGGGAAAGCGTTGAATATCTTCATGGGAGTTAAGAGTATTCTGAAGAATGACGGTCAGAAAGCGGATGAAAGGAATGTATTTCTTAGTAACATTGTACTTCCCTCTGACATTGAGTCGAAGATGATCCCATGCAATGGCTGCAAAATCTATATTTACATCGTAGGAAATTGCATACAAGTACGTCAGAGTGTGAGAAGTGATTGCATCTTGTCCTTTTCTTGATGGAGACAAACAATAATTGATGATGGAGCACAAGGTGAACCAAAGTCTGTGAAGATTTTTCTTTTTGAAGTCTTTGAGAGCATTGAGGGGACCGTTATAGCCAAGATCTCTGATTCGTTGAAGCATTTCCCAAATTGGGGGTGGTTCTACAAATGAGGTGGCGCCTTCGCGAGAAGTCGCAGTAGGAAATCCAAGGACTGTGCGGAAATCTTCAAGCGTGAATGTAAAAGCTTGAGTTGTGCCATCAGTAGTGAGGAGTTCAAATTGAAAATACGGAATGCTATTTCTCCCTCTTGGAGTGATATACTGAATTGTGCGCCATAATTGAAACAATAGCTCTTCTTCAATATCAGGTGCAGAGATCGTGAATACACGAAACATGGGGTGATATGTAAGCATGACCGGTATAATGCCATGATGGCAAACAAACGGGATCGTCAGCTCAAAGTTACATGCCATGTCATCTGTCGAACCATCTTCGAGAAAGTCCATTATGCGATTAACAAGAAGACGAATAAGAAAGATTGTTTCCAAGGTTAATTTACTCAAAGAATTTTAATCATACACCGTTTTTCACAGAAGATGCGAAGGCAGTACAACAAGGCGTTCGATACCTTGCTTCTTGGGGAAAACCGTTGTAGGATTATGAAAAATAGTTTTCAAAAAGTAAAGGAGGAATAAAAGGTGATTTAACAATCATTTTCCAAAGGACTACAAAGGTAGTACATCAAGGCGTTCGATACCTTGCATCCTAAGGAAACTGATAGTTAGAGATAAACAATTTTAGCATAAAAAAGAGTTCAAAAGATCGTGCAAAGTGTTTCATGTAAGACTACACGAGCAGTACATCAAGGCGTTCAATTCTGTGCATCGTACTGAAATTACTTGCAAGAAATTAGGAACAGAAGAAGAAAGATAAGTATGCGGAAGAGAGGGACAAATGTATGTGCACCCTGATAATTTGAAGAACAAAGTGATGTTCACAAATAGATGACTGAGTTAAGCACAAAATATGATCTAAGAAAATATTTATCATTATCAAACCGAGTGAAATTGAATTGGAAGTCAAATAAAGTTTGAAAAGTAAATAGAAATTTTCTAAGTGTTTATATTAAGTAAAACCGGTTTTTTAGGAAAATATGAAGTAAAACAGGTTTTCACAGATTGTTAAGAAATATAGGTTTTCAGAAATTATTAAGGAAAACAGGTTTTCAAAAATTATTAAGAAAAACAGGTTTTCAAAGAAGTCTCGAAAATATGTTGAAATACCGGACTTTAAGGAAAGAAGAGTGGGAAAACCGGTATTAGTTAAGAAAATTTTTTGGCATGGTGCCTCTTTTAGAAAAATGAAGAAATGAAGAACTAATACCGGTTTTTGAAAGCCGGTATTTCAAAGCATCAAGATACCGGTTTTCAAAACCGGTATCGATGCACTTGAAAGAACTTTTGAGAAAAATTCTTAAGGAAAATCGGTTTTGGTCTAAATAAGCATAATCAATCACAAGAGCAATCATTGATAAACACAAACAGACAATCAATATCATCACATTCAAACAGATATCCAAATTAATCAAACAACTTATGCATACAAGATCATTTAGCAAACAAATCACATGAATTTATACTAAGCATGCAAGCATAATTGAATGATTGAAAAGAAGGAAATTATGATGTTATACCCGATAAGAATCAAAAGTAAAAGAAAGTAGGTATAAAGATCACCCATGAAAAGAATAAATAAAAGCACAAAAAATTTATTAAGGAACTCCTTTATTTATTTATTGGTTTTTCGATTTTTGTAGACTGGATATAATTACACCCAACATTTTTAACATATTACATTTTTGAATGTAATGAGTATTAGATACGTAATACACAACCATATGCTGCCATATTTTTACACCATAGCAATTACCAAAGTAATACGTATTCAAGTTTCTATAAAGATTATATGATATAAACCATATGTGATCTGAATATAACTTAATGTATTAACACACGTATTCAATATACTTCAACATACATGTCTTAACATACGTATCTTTCATTTTAGTATTAAACTGTAATTATTATTATATAAGGCTTTACCTTTTATTATCATACAAGAATGGAAACGCATCTTATTGTTGTTAATCTATACATTTTTATTTTTAATATTTCATATTTTATTTTAATAATAAGGTTACAGTTAGTTTGGACTCTACAAAAACAATGATGAAAATAACTTAATTAGTGCAAATGCTAGTAATAGTTTTATAAAAATGGTGAATAAAAACAAAAAAAACAATAGATAAATCATATCCATAAATGGATGAAAAATTTAGAAGGAAATAATAAAAGGGCAAATTTGGTAAATATAAAAGATGAATATAATTGATGTTAAATGCTAACTCCAATTAGAATATAATGTCATAATTAATGCTTCTTATATGTGCCCTTAGGGCATATATTAAAAAAAACCTTTTTTTTACGTATAGAAATATAGATGACAATTTGTTATATATGTACGCCTTTCACTAAGAAAAACTATGGTATATGAGTTTAGGCAAGGACTTCTAATGTCCGTATTGGACTAGTATTCAACTTGTATTCATTTGAACACCCTCGAATATGTTCGAAGATCTCGAAATGATCTTCCAGCTCCGGGGAGAATTCGCAAAACTCCATTTCCATCAAGAATTGAATGGACTTTTCCCGTATTTCGACCGGAAAATCTAACAGAGACATTACTGCGGAGATTCACCATTAGACATGATGTGTATGAAGTTGTGTATTCAGTCAAATGTGGTGGAAATACGGACCAACTGGTATGAGGTTTTTTTTATTATTTTAATCCTCGCACATCCATTTGTATATTATTTATCTATAAATAATTGGTCCTATATATGTATTGGCACTAGATGTAAGGAAGAAATTTCTATTAGATTTGTATTTAAAAAGGATTTTGCTTATATGACGCTGACTAAGATATGCTTTTGTTTTGAACGACTAAAAAAGGGTAATGTGGGGAACCCTAGCCCCGGTATCACAATTGGATACCCATCGACCCACCCCGTATGAGCCATATGATGCCGGTAAAATACCTCCATTCTAATCCCCACATGATCTGGGCACCCCGAAGGATCGAACCCGCGTATTTAAACTTCACATATAGGTTTAGGCTTCATTGGTAACGAGTGCTTAAATGAATTACAAGCTTAAATCAAAATTAAATCAGTTTTGCCACGAGATCCGATTAAACGTAGATCTATTTTTAATCCAAAGGTTGGAGGGCCTTTTCTACCATTTAGGTAGACAATGAAAGTAGCCTCTCTACTTAGGTAGAGGTAAGGTGTGACTACATTTTAACTTCCCCATACACCGTCAAGGTATTGGGGCTCAAAACCTACGAAAAGTGGCAATGAACAGTTTCTTTCTTTTTTCTATTTTTAATCCAATCATAAGAACGCGATTTGATTTCATCATTGGGAGTTACTTACTTACTATCCCAACATGAGGCAACTATGCTCCTAAATGTCGATTCATTTGTGTCCTCCCAAATGCTCCCAAGTGTAACAAAAAGAATACCTTGCACCAATTTTGCTTTCCGTTCATCCAAACCTATATGCTTTAATGCTTATGACAAACTATGAGATCCTTAAAGGAGAAACGAGAAACCGAAGTGATATTGCACCAAGACGCCACTTCGGACCAAATATCAGTAGCAAAACTATAAGATGTGAACAAGTATTCACATGATATATAGGTATGTATTGAGTTGGGAATTGGAAATACTTTTGTTCAAATGACAAAAGTTTTTACAATCAAGTACCATTGACCGGGTGTTTTTGGATCGGGTGAATTGGGTGCTAATGTGAATTGGGTGTTTTTGGATCGGGTGATGAAACAGATGGGTTTCCCGGATCGGTGGTGTAAATGGGTTATGGGGATTTTAACATCGGCGAGGGCTTCTGTTCTGGTAAATGGCTCACCAACGTTCGAATTTAATTGCTCCAAAGGAATGCGGCAAGGTGATCCACTCTCTCCTTTTTTGTTCATTATTGTTATGGAAGTGTTTTCGAGTATGCTTAGACAGGCAGGTCTACATGGTACTGTTAAGGGTGTTTCTTTACCCAATGACGGACAGTCTTGTCCCATATGCTCTATGCCGATGATTGTATTATTATGGGGGAATGGTCAGATAATAATATTAAGAATGTGGCTAGATTATTAAGGGGTTTTTATATATGTTCGGGCCTAAAAATAAATATGGGAAAATCTAGTCTATTTGGTATTGGGGTCGATCACAATGAGGTGGTGGATATGGCAAGTTCTGTTCAATGTAAGGTCGGTATATTAGCATTTAAACATTTGGGGATTATGGTGGGTGCTAACATGAATCGAGTCGCCAATTGGGATTTCATTTTTGACATTTTTGAGACGAGACTTGCCAATTGGAAAGGGGCTTGTTTATCGATGGGTGGCAGGCTGGTGCTTATAAAAGCGGTTTTGGAGAGCCTGCCTACTTATTATCTCTCGATCTTCAAGGCTCCTTGCAAGGTGATCGAGGGACTTGAATCCATCATCAGGAATTTTTTATGGGGTGGATCGGTTGTGGTAAAAAAGATCCATTGGGTTTCATGGGATCAAGTTTCATCTCCAATGTCGGCAGGGGGCTTGGGTTTGTCTAAGCTCAAGGATGTAAACAATGCATTATTATCTAAATGGATTTGGAGATTTCGTACTGATCATAAAAGAATTTGGCGAAGGGTGATCAACGCGTTACATGAGAGCAAAAGATGCTGGAACAGTGTCCCAGTTAACAAGTCATACGCTAGCAATTGGAAAAGGGTGGTTCGAGCTGTGGAAAAAATAAAAATTGGAAATATCGGGCTGGAACATTTGAAAAAGGGGAGGTTGGAGATGGGAAAGAGGTGAGGTTTTGGTTAGATCCTTGGTTGATAAATAAACCTTTAAAAGATGAGTTTGGGGAGATTTTTAAGCTTGAAAAGTTCAAGAAATGCAAAGTTAACGAGAGGTATGAGAGTACCAGGCAGCGCTTTGATCACTGGGATTGGATGAGGAGACCATCGTCACAAATTGAAACAAATGAACTCGAAAATTTATGTAGATTACTGGATGGGGTAACTTTAAAGATGGAGATTGACAAGTGGGTCTGGCTGGGAGGATCGAACAGGGTCTTCTCGGTCAAGGAAGCTAAGAAGTTTTTAAATAGCAGCAGGGATTACAGTAATGTTTACGTATTTGAGTGGTCAAAGTGGGTACCAAAGAAATGCAACTTGTTTATGTGGAGGGCCGTCATGGACCGTCTTCCTACCCTCAATGCGCTTCAGAAGAGATCCTGCTCATTTGGGAACAACCATGCAACAGTGAAGAAGAAACCATCGAGCACCTTCTTTGCGGGTGTTTGGTGGCGAACCGAGTGTGGCAGAAGATTTCAAATTGGTGCGCGGGCAAACCACTAATTCTGTTCTCGATAAAGGATATTGTGGAGGTACATAAACATTTGGGGTTGGGAAGGAAGGAAGCTGAGGCTGTTAAAGGTATAATGATTATTGCGTCTTGGAGCATTTGGAGGATGAGGAACAGGGCAAGGTTTGAGAACGCTAAAGTGTGTGTGGAGAATACCGTTCAGGAGACAATGTCTCTTGGCTATCTCTGGTACAAATGTAGAAGGAAAAGTCATTCCCTTGTGTGGGAAGATTGGTGCAAGTTTGTTGTATAAATTTGTATATTTCTTACTGTAAGTGGCTGTAATTTGCTCCTTGCAAAGTTTGCAGGAGATGTTGATAATAAAATTTACTTTTCAAAAAAAAAAAAGTACCATTGACCGGATTTATGTGACTTTTTTTGTAACGTAATTTTCCAGGCAATTTTTTTCTTCGATGTTTTTTTTTTGTGTGTGTGTGTGTGTCAGAAACCAATAGAAAGTATCATAACTGTATAAATCTTAATTTTTAATAGATATATAGGTCAATAAAAATGTGTATGATGTAATTAAAAATATAAAAACTTTGATATTTGAAGTGTTAGTCTCTAAATAAAAAGAGTGTTTTCATAAATACAGACTTCAAAATTTTGTTTAATTCATTATTACAAACATAAAATTGGTACGTAAGAATAATAACTATCCGTGAACAAGAGAAGATGTTGTGAGATACAACACTTTTATGCTCAAAATATACAAGTTTGTACCAAATTTACAATAGCCTTAGAAACTACATTAAAACTTTCTACGGAGTATAAAAGAAGCTTAGTAATATATGAGAAAGATGCAAGGAAATCATTTTTTCTTTATAGGTATAATAAAGGGGCTTATATCGGTACTATTGATTTTTATATTTTTATTATAATATACAACTATCATAACATAATGTACAAACATATAGAAATATATAAACAGTGATATTAAGAGCATTTCCAATAAAACTTTTACAAAGCTTTTTATAAATTTTTTTATTATTTCATCAAGTTTTTTGCACAAGCTTTTTACTATTGAAGTGCAAATATTTTATAGAATAGGTTGAGGATATTCAAGTATTTGGAAGAACTACACTCTCTCTTTTCTTTGTTTCACAAGTAAAAATATATTTAAAAAGATTTATTTTGAGATTTAATCACTGGAACAATAATTTGATAAATTTTTTTAAACTTTTAATTGATCATTGAAGGTACTCTAATATCAATATTCATATACGAATAATTGTTTGATATATATCAATTTTGATATAATAATAATTTTTTGATATGCCATCAAATAATACCAACAAAATATATAATGATATTGGAATCTCTAATCTCAGCCGGCAGTAACACATCACATGCATTCCGGCGAGTAAGTGTGGTAGGTAGACAAAATGAAGAAAAGGCAAGCCAAACGTCTAAAAGTTTGTCATGTCAATTTTAAAACATCACCACCTAAATAGTTGACCAAAGCCTAGATGTGAAATGGTTTAATAAAAAATAATAGTAATTAGAATAAACTAAGGGTGGAGGGAGTGATCATTTTCAACCCTCTCATCTCCCTTTAACTATCCAATCAAATTACTCTACCTCATTTCAACCCTCCAACCTTTTTTTTCAACATTTTTTAGTGGCAACCGTCACTCTCAACCTTTTCTTCACATTTTAATAATTCATCCTTAACATTTATAAACTTTACATAACTAACCCTTTTTTAATTTATATGTTTTATTAATAACAAAACACATTACATAATACTTAAAACACATTACATTTTAAAAGTAAAAAACAATACATAGTTAAACTTCACCGTACGTAATAAAAACACACAATGCATAACTTAAAAAAAAACATAACTACTCTTCATCGTCATCATCTTTGATTGACATTTTTCCTAAGCCACGGTAAGCGTAATCGTCGAGCCACCACTTGTCGTGTTGCGGACATTTGACTTCCCACGTACTTTTGTCTTCTCCGCAATTGTCGTGGTACGATTCGGCCCAAGTGCATTGGTCACCCAACGTGTGACCGGCCTTAAAAACATCATCGACCACCCGCTTGACCCTCTTGATCTCATCATGCAGAAACAAAGAATATGTCTTTTCGTGCTTCGAGACCTTGCGCCCTGGTGCATGTATTGCCTCAACCTGTTGCTCGCATTGTCGCCTTTTCTCCCGTAGGTGACCCATGACCCCAGAGACTTCAGTTTGAAGGAGGGTGTCCTCTTTGATATCAGCCATGATTCGTGTTTTCATCTCATCTTTGGTCAGACGAGGTCGGTGAACATTCTTTTTTGATGATGAGGACGCCATTTGGTTAGAAAGAGTGAGTGAATTTGTAGAAGAATGAAATTTGGAATGGTGATGAATCTGAATTGTGCTCTAGGTTGGTATTTATAGAGTGACAATCCAGGTAGCCGTTCAGGGACTTTAAGTGTAAATGTTTTTGAATTTTTGGCCGTTTGAGGGACTGAAAGTGTAAATATTTTGAATTCAAACGTTAGAGGGACTAATTGTGTAAATATTTTGAATTTTGAACGTTGGAGGAGCGTCTTTGTAGTCTACCTATAAATACTGCCCTTATAAAAGATTTCAGATCAAAACTCAAACTTCTATATATCTGAAATGGCTTCTTCATCAAATGTTCCTAACCGAAAACCACCAATGACTGTCGATCAAGTGGATGACAGTATCATGGCTAATATCCTCGACCACCAAATGTTCAAAGAGGAGCTTGTTGCAATTGGTCGAAAACTAAATGCGAAGAAGCAATGGTGTCGAGAACAAATAGATTATATACAAACCGGGTGATCTTGAGTGTCAATACTTTACTTATTTGCAGGGAAAGATCGACAAGATCCAAGTTGCTGTGCAACAACTAGCTTGTGCGGTCATCACCTTGGACCATTTGATCATAAGTGCCAGAGCAGTTTATGATATGAAGAAATAAGTGTTTAATATGTTGTAAGAACTATTATGTTGTAATGTTTCTAAATTTAGTTGTAATGTTTCTAAATTATGTTGTAATGTTTCTAAATTATGTTGTAATGTTTCTAAATTATGTTGTAATGTTTTTAAATTAAGTTGTAATGTTAAGTACTTTTAATTAGTTTATGATGGTTTAAGTAGTTTTAGTTATGTTGTAATGTACTTTTTTAACAAATAAAATGGCATTTTAGGAAGGGGATAACTTGGATGATGTTAACATCATCTTGGTTAGATGATGTTGCTCTCACAAACCATAAAATTCATGGGGCTTTTTGACATGTGTAGAAATGATGTTAGTGGGTTTGTGAGAGCAACATCATCTATGGTAGATGATGTTAACATCATATTAGATTTTCCCTTTTAGAAATTAATATGTTGTTTTAGTTGTGTTTTTGGAAGTATAAATGAGTATATATATATAAGGAAAAAAAAAAAAAGTTTCAGCACATTTACACCTTTGGTCCCTGGCGCCTGTTTTCTTGCACTTATAGTCCCTGTAACTGTTACTTTTCACTTTCCAAACCTGTCACCTTTAGTCCCTGCATCTTCAGCCTTTCTTCAACCTCCCGCGAGCTAAAATTTCCTTGCAAACAAACTGAAAAACAATGTAAGAGTCACCCTTAACAACCGTCTAAGTATTGTGTAACAAAATCAATCTTATTTTCGACCAGTAAATAGTCAAACCAATGATATTGAATACAGAATTGAAGTATTTCATATGGACAAGCACATACGTGCCAATATATCCATGATTTTCATATACACACATGACCCATCAAAAACAACAATAAAACCAAAATCAAGAGCAAACATCATAAAGTTTTCTATGATTCTACACTTATATCCCACAAACTACTTCAAACTGAAACTCTGGATCAAGACAACTAAAGCTCGTCATTTAAATTCATATGATCATCTACACGAACATCTTCCAGCCTGTTAAGGGAAACCAATTTCACCATCGCCAATTTCATCATCTCAGCCTCCCCTCCAAACATTGCATTTGATATATCAACCACCCCCGGGTATTGAGCATTAAACACCGAGTAAGCAAGTGCATCCTCAAATCCAGAATTCATACAATAATGCAACAATTCTTTTGGGAAAATAAACACATCCCCTTCCCTCAAAACACTCTGAAAAAGTTTGCTGTTTGTGTCAATAAATCCAGCAATCACAACACCTTTTGCCACAAAGATCATTTCTGTGGCTCTAGGATGAGTGTGAGGCATCACTAGCCCATCGACTTCTAAGTCGGTTCTAGCAGTGGACAGCCCTAATGTATTAAGGCCTGGAAACTCAGCAGCAGTGACTATGGTGACAGATGAGCGTAAAAATGTGTCGGTACTACCTTGATGACTTAGTAGTAAATTCTTGAAATCAGAGGTTGTTATATTTGATGGATTTTTGCAAGGAAAGCCATTGATAAACATGGTTTGATCAGGGGATGTGTCAGTTGGACACGTGTCCTGAAGGTTATCACCATTTGCTGCAGGTAAACTATAAAAGTAAGTTAAGACGACAATGGTAATGGCGAAGAGAAAATTTGAGCACGACATTTTTGTGTCAGTGGAGTAGAACTGGTATCTTACTTTTAGAAATTGCAGTGAAACACTTATATATGTAAAGATTGCATCCAA
>CM067175.1:65528150-65535650 GCA_034093135.1 Erigeron breviscapus
AATCATAAACAATTCACATTGCCAAATAAGGTCTCCAACCTATGGCTTCACACTAACATACTTCCATATTTAACGGACTTAACTTGAGCTATTATAGTATGTGATCATAATAACGCTGCAGTCATTATTATAATTACTTATTATGACACCTCAAGTGAACTTCGCTAAATACTTCCGTATGTCACTAGAAACCGAACTATACACATAAGGCCAAGTCACGTCTATGGTTTAAGTCTAGGTATCCGTGTAATAAAAAAATACCTAAATCCCTTAAACCACGGCTTTGATACCACTTGAAAGAACCCTAATTTTATAAGATAATTTAGCAAGAATCAAAATTAGGTTAAAGTAATCTTACCTTCAAGGAACTAACTAAAATTGAGATTGAAACTACACTTTTCTTCTCCTCTTTTTCTTCTTGAAAATCAGCCCACATCATACACACAAACCCCAAAATCCCAATTGATAAAGCTAGAACACTTGATGATTATTATTATTATTATTATCACTTGGAAGATTTTTCTTGAATTAGATGGAATATATTATTATTATTATTATTATGACGATATGTTTAAGCTGTCCATATTATTATTATTATTATTATTATTATTATTATTATTATTATTATTATTATTATTATTTTATATTATCATTATTATTATTATTATTATTATTATTATTATTATTATTATTATTATTATTATTATTATTATTATTATTATTATTATTATTAATTCGTATTATTATTATTATTATTATTATTATTATTATTATTATTATTATTATTATTATTATTATTATTATTATTATTATTATTATTATTATTATTATTATTATTATTATTATTATTATTATTATTATTATTATTATTATTATTATTATTATTATTATTATTATTATTATTATTATTATTATTATTATTATTATTATTATTATTATTATTATTATTATTATTATTATTATTATTATTATTATTATTATTATTATTATTATTATTATTATTATTATTATTATTATTATTATTATTATTATTATTATTATTATTATTATTATTATTATTATTATTATTATTATTATTATTATTATTATTATTATTATTATTATTATTATTATTATTATTATTATTATTATTATTATTATTATTATTATTATTATTATTATTATTATTATTATTATTATTATTATTATTATTATTATTATTATTATTATTATTATTATTATTATTATTATTATTATTATTATTATTATTATTATTATTATTATTATTATTATTATTATTATTATTATTATTATTATTATTATTATTATTATTATTATTATTATTATTATTATTATTATTATTATTATTATTATTATTATTATTATTATTATTATTATTATTATTATTATTATTATTATTATTATTATTATTATTATTATTATTATTATTATTATTATTATTATTATTATTATTATTATTATTATTATTATTATTATTATTATTATTATTATTATTATTATTATTATTATTATTATTATTATTATTATTATTATTATTATTATTATTATTATTATTATTATTATTATTATTATTATTATTATTATTATTATTATTATTATTATTATTATTATTATTATTATTATTATTATTATTATTATTATTATTATTATTATTATTATTATTATTATTATTATTATTATTATTATTATTATTATTATTATTATTATTATTATTATTATTATTATTATTATTATTATTATTATTATTATTATTATTATTATTATTATTATTATTATTATTATTATTATTATTATTATTATTATTATTATTATTATTATTATTATTATTATTATTATTATTATTATTATTATTATTATTATTATTATTATTATTATTATTATTATTATTATTATTATTATTATTATTATTATTATTATTATTATTATTATTATTATTATTATTATTATTATTATTATTATTATTATTATTATTATTATTATTATTATTATTATTATTATTATTATTATTATTATTATTATTATTATTATTATTATTATTATTATTATTATTATTATTATTATTATTATTATTATTATTATTATTGCATGAGGATTGTCTTTAGGAACATTTGACTAGTAGATTTTTAGGCAAAACAGCGAAAAGAAGCACATCATACTTTGCCTTCTTGGTGGCACAACTTAGATACGTCTCAAAGAGTGACCATGGTCTTGGCCTATGCTTATTCGCCATGTGATGTAATATATATTCGGTTACTACTTTAGAAGACAAAAAACTAAACTGATTTTTGGTCTTTGGAACACTTAATTAGGCCCCCCTAACAAAGGACAGAGAAGAGATAGCGGACCATTGGTTAGTTTTATCATACTACTGTTAACGGACCTCAATAATGTTACTTGTTAGTGCATGTGTTTTATATCTATTGGCTTGCTCTCCATTTATTATGTTCTAAGAAGAATATATCAAGATCTATATACCGATCGATCATAATAATTTCATAGACGACCTATCCTCCACCACTTCATGCATGCCTTACTTTTGGGATGCATATATATCTAGTGGTGACCATGAAACATTGCAATGTATTACTATTGAGTATTGAAACTAAGATACGTGTTGAACGAGTGAAGTAATGACTTGTGTTTAATTATATGTTTGCTCATAATAGAAATCCTTCTAGAATGGAAGTCATTTAATTAATTAGTCATCTACTTCTTAAACAATCGTCATAGCTTCAGTGTATTAGTTTAAAAATCCAGTAACGCAAGCTTGTAATAACGTTTTATCATGTGTTTATTGCCAAGAAGGTGGCCAATTATATTTATCTCTTGCTAATATGAGTTTCTCATTAAAGAGGTTTAAACTGAGGGTCCATTTTGCAAGAAAAATCACTAGCGCGGACACGATTAAAACATCGGATGATAGACCTCCCGATATTCGTGAGTAATCCACCTCTTTCACACAAAAAAAAAAAGTAAACACCCATTTTTTTTCATTTTTTTTCTCTTTCTTTTTTAGAATATGGATAATTATATTTTACCCTGAGAAAAGTTCAAGTCACTAATCTAAAAACGAATAATTAATTATGTTGTTGAAAATAGGTAATTAAGTCAATTTCTTTTTAAAAAAAAATATATTTTCATTTTCAGTTCAAGTTAAGGCAATGTGTATGTATACGTAGACTTTCATTAACCACTTGATGATCTACGTGTATCAAAAAGATAATGTGACAACTAAATACGTACATACATGACTGAATTTAGTCAATAATGATCATAAGATAGTGTCGTGATGTATGTATTCTGTAACATTCGTGATTTTTGGCTTATAATTAACGTGAATAAACGTAACTTAATTATGTTGACTCGTTGACTCGAACGTGTTAAATGACTAACTAAATTATTTAGTTGGAATAATGTAATGCTTTATTTGGCGACTTATTGACGTGTATTATACTAGTCGAGATTATATTACGGTATTAAATCGTTATATGACGTAACGTGGCGTTTAATTATCTAGAAATGTTATCGGGTGATCCATGGGTCGACACATGACCCATGAACCACCACACTTGACCCAACCCAATCCCAAACCACCCAATCCAAGCCCTCCACCCTTATCCATTCATTCAATTCATCCTCCAACTCTTTCTCTCCCTCACTAAATGCTTGTATCTATCTCTCTCTCACTAAATTCTAGTACCATTAAATGTTATTCAAACTAGATTTGTATTAAACTCATCATCTATATCATCATTTAATCCTCACATCGAAAGAACAAATCTTCAAGTGCAAGAAATTACCAATTTCGGGTCAAATTCGGAATTAGAGCTTTGGTGGAAGGTTTGGTAAGTAAACTTGCTCCAACATCATTAAATTGTGTTTGTTATTATGTTTTTAATTAAAACAAAGAAATTTTGGGTCAAAAGGTGAGTCAAACCAGAAATTAGGGTTTTTAATTATTAAATGGGTCAAAAACCAAATTTTCGGATTTAATTATGTTATGGATCGAATTCTAGTGTGGGTTACAAGTGAAAACATGTTTCTGGTCTCACCCAACCAATTCATGGTCAAATTTCGGGCTAAAGTCCATTTAAATCAAATATTAGGGTTCATATATATTAAAATTAGGTCAAAGACTCATTTTGAATTAAAATGATAATTATAGATCGATTCTGATAGGGGTTTGGATTTGTTAACACCCACCTGGGTAATCAAAGCTCAAAACATGTTTTAATTAGCACCAAATCGTTTTTCATGCAAAAATTAGGGTTTTTGGGTTGTTATGGTCGAGTTGACTTTTTGGTCAACTGTTCTTGCCCAGTTTGACCCTTTGAATCTGCCCAGATTTTTGTCACCTTCCAACCCACCGTCTGCCATGCTGACTCCGGCGTCCCAAACGCTGACTTCACCTTCTGGGCATCTTGGACGGTCCATGGACCAGTGGCTTACGGTGCCATGGAACTTGATTTAGACCTTTACGCTAAAACCCCCTGATCTACGCTAACCTTACGTTGGGTCAGACGCCAAAATCATGAAATGGGAGCCACCGTCTGGTACGCTAGCTCAGAACTGAACCACCGTAAGAGACGGTGGTCCACACCGTAGCTTACGGTGGAGCAGTCTTGTTGTTTTCCAAAACCTTTTCTAGCTTTCGTTTACCACTTCTTGAGTCGGGTCAAGCTTCGAGTGAAGCCTTCCTCCATCTTTTGTGGACCATATCCAGTTCTTGAGTGGTGTTCCAAGGTCGGGGATGAAGCTTAAGTTCAATCAAAAGCAATTACGAATGAGTCGGTTTATACATGTAAATGTATTCATATATGAACATTTCTTGACTCTCTAATAATACGTATGTGTCACAAGTGTCGTTCAAATTCGGGATACGTTCAAAGACCTAAACACCTTGAGTGTCGAGTAAATATAAATCGATATATATATATAGGTATATGTATAAGAATATGTGAATGTATATACGTACACATACAATTAATACGCATGTTGTAACACCCCAACTAAGGCGGAACAATGAGATGTACAGAAAGTCGAGTATTCAAAACAAAGGATTATAAATAACATTCACCATAGCTTTATTTGATAAAAAGAAATTACAAATGTACAAGCTGTGAACCAATTTCCAAGTACAAATGCGTCCACCATACTTGGATATTAAGTTCACGAAACAAATAACAAGCACATGAAATAGTATACTACAATGATCAAGGCGGATTCCATTGCCCATCACAAGGTTTGATCTTTGACTCCAAAGTGCAATGCAACTAATCGTGATGCATATAATTCCTCAAAGCTTATGCTAAATCCTGAAAAACATGAAGAAAAAGTGTCAACTACGAAAACGTAGTTGGTGAGTGCATAGGTTTGCAAGTAAACCTCGTTACATATCCATTTCGAAACAAACTTAGAAAATATATTATTTCATGTCAATTCACCCAAACCACATGACCGACAAAAATTCCCATATCAAACCATCAAGTTTTCAAAATACCATAGCGTCATTTCGAAGAGTTGAGAATTCCATGGTAAATTATAAAGTTCTCATTTGTCACATTTATCGTGGAGAAAAATATATCGATCGATTAATCATTCATCATACCAAAACCATTCGGTCATCAATACTTCAATATCGCCAATTTCAACAACTTTCGAGATTCCATATAAGGTCCAATACCCAAACCGTATGTTCAATCCATAATATCCAACCATAAGTAATAATCAATAATATTTAGCCAAAGGCATAATTTGATGAATATGTGCTTGAGCCACTACTAAGACCGGTTATGTCCAAGATAATAAGAAGCACATGCCGTCAATCATGTGCAATAATAATAATAAAGGGGTCGTACCATGGAGACGACCAATAATAGAAGGGGGCGTGGCATGACCACTGATATAGTAGCTAGAGCACCGCGTGGTCGGACTGGGAATGAAGGTCGTCACAAAGGCAACCAAACATCCCACCGTTACTCGTTGGGTGAGGGGACAAGTCCTAATTGCGCAACTCTCATACTACAAGCCTCTCGAAGAGTTAATAGTAGTGTACCGAGGTGAAACAGTTTGACAGTACTCATGCTCATCATATAATATATCACACGTTGAACATACAATATAATTCCCATATCATAATCATCGTTCATTCAATGTAGCATTTTCATAAAAGAAAGTCAATTTAATTAATCATGCTTTTCACCCCGTAAGTAAAACACATAAAATAGTTTGAAAGGGGGCTATGACTCACCTTGATATGCCGCATATTATATTCACTTATCCAAAATGGGTACTTCCCATCTATCGCTTCCTTGATCATATATTCGTCATATTCCTCAATCACATTTCGAGCCAAGACTATCCCTACGATAGGACTAATATACGTAAGTTCCTATCTTAAGCCATCACTTAGAAATGCCACTATCATTAAGTTGTCACCAATTAAGGAATTCAAGTGTATTGCTAATACTCATATCTTTTTGGTTGTAGGGATTGATGGTGAAAAAGTCACTTTCAATATACATGTAATTATAAGTTGTTAGAATTTCGGTAATCTGCCTTCATTTGTGGTTTCGTTTGGCATCTTAGGTTGTCATATGAGAATGCCATATTAAGTTATATTATCCTTATTCATCATTTGATGTGTAACCGATTTTAGCACGAATTAGCATTTGTGATATCAATTTATAGTTTGGTTAACGTAATTACTTATGTCCATTCCACTTAATTATCTTTTATGTTACTTTGATTTCGCTTATCTTTCAAACTCACATACTTCTCGATATATCTTATGATTATCCGGGTTTATGAAATTCGTTTAAGTGTTATGGGCCATTACCAAATTGGGCCTAAGTGTTATGGGCTTTTAGGTGACTTGGGCTTAATTTAGTTATTGGGCTTAACCTTATTTGGGTTATGTGCTTAATGGGTTATATTGGTTATTGGGCTACATGGTTTATTGGGCCAAGTGGGCCTACTGATTTATGGTTCAAATGGGTTTATTATTTGGGTCGGGTTAGCCCATTATGGTCCTTAGTGTATCTTTTAGCCCATTACACAAATTATTGGTTTACTTCAGAATTTTCTGTTTTTACTTCACCTTTTTGTGAAATATTGGCTACTGTTTTGGGGTTTAACCGAATTATTTGGACCCTCCTGATTTTTATACAACAACCTATATGTGTACAACTATTTTGTGAATTTTGGCTTAATTTATAAAGAATGTTTACTACCTCTAAATATTTTTATAAATGGAAGTGGTCAAAACAGTCACTGTTTTGCATACTCGAAAGTTTTATAAAGTTCTTTGGGTTTTGCTCTTAATAAAAATTCCACGATTTTATTTTAAGTTTAGGACACATTGTACTTACTTTCCACCAAGTATGGCCTCCTGGAACCTTATGGATTAGGAAGATAAAAATTGTTAAAGTTGATAAAATATTCAGACAAAAATGCAGTTTTGACCAGTTTTAGTAGAAAAATCATATCTTTTGTTTCGTT
>CM067175.1:65543150-65565351 GCA_034093135.1 Erigeron breviscapus
AATATACGTAAGTTGAACCAACAATCAATATACGATGAACTTGAACCAACAATCAATATACGATGAACTTGAACCAACAATCAATATACGTGAACTTGAACCAACAATCAATATACGATGAACTTGAACCAACAATCAATATACGATGAACTTGAACCAACAATCAATATACGATGAACTTGAACCAACAATCAATATACGATGAACTTGAACCAACAATCAATATACGATGAACTTGAACCAACAATCAATATACGATGAACTTGAACCAACAATCAATATACGATGAACTTGAACCAACAATCAATATACGATGAACTTGAACCAACAATCAATATACGATGAACTTGAACCAACAATCAATATACGATGAACTTGAACCAACAATCAATATACGATGAACTTGAACCAACAATCAATATACGATGAACTTGAACCAACAATCAATATACGATGAACTTGAACCAACAATCAATATACGATGAACTTGAACCAACAATCAATATACGATGAACTTGAACCAACAATCAATATACGATGAACTTGAACCAACAATCAATATACGATGAACTTGAACCAACAATCAATATACGATGAACTTGAACCAACAATCAATATACGATGAACTTGAACCAACAATCAATATACGATGAACTTGAACCAACAATCAATATACGATGAACTTGAACCAACAATCAATATACGATGAACTTGAACCAACAATCAATATACGATGAACTTGAACCAACAATCAATATACGATGAACTTGAACCAACAATCAATATACGATGAACTTGAACCAACAATCAATATACGATGAACTTGAACCAACAATCAATATACGATGAACTTGAACCAACAATCAATATACGATGAACTTGAACCAACAATCAATATACGATGAACTTGAACCAACAATCAATATACGATGAACTTGAACCAACAATCAATATACGATGAACTTGAACCAACAATCAATATACGATGAACTTGAACCAACAATCAATATACGATGAACTTGAACCAACAATCAATATACGATGAACTTGAACCAACAATCAATATACGATGAACTTGAACCAACAATCAATAATCGTAAGTTATAAGCCACTAATCAACATTTCAACGAACGTGAACCAACAATCAATAATCACCGTTCATAAATCAAATTTCAATTTAAACCAACTATACGTACATATACTTCAGAGGATTCTACTTTCTTCAAGTCCCAGATGCTTATATATAGGGTCACCCATAGCCTTCCCACCACATCTAAAACCCAATGAAGGCATAACCGACTTCCATGTATGTACGTCTATCCTAATATATATATAATAATTAACTAAAACATAACCAAAGTCAATCAAACAAAACGAACTGTCACATCAATCCAACAATCAAGTCAACCAATCAATAAATCAATAAATGCAAGTAAACATGCCAGGTTTACACTTTTCAGCCCGAATCTCAAGCGAGTAGGGAGATACGAAACTCACCTTGATCGGCAACGAAGCTAATATAAGATTACAAACGAGTAATAGGATCCACACGTCCACAACCTATAATTATACATCAATATATCATAATGTCAACTCTACAATCATAAATAAGTTGGTTTAGCACAATTAGGTCAAGTCACAAACCCTAAACGCCTTTCCAACATTAACGTGTAAGAGAAGAACTCATTCGACTCGACCTTTTTAGAAATGACCAAAGATTCATATAAAAAGAGTGTTATTACAAGAAACTAGACTCTCTTACGATTCCAACGATAGGTCATACGTCTAAAACGGGCTTACGGTTCAAAAGTTATTGACGTTTGAAAACTGACGCGTAAAGCAGGAATAGTAACACGAGTTTATGAACCCTAACACGCGTTTAGAAACCCTAACACGCGTTTAAGAACCCTAGACACGCGTTTAGAAACCCTAACACGCGTTTATGAGCCTTAGACACGTGACCCATGGGTCGACCCGTTTCTCCCATAAGCCATTTTACAAACGATTACACAATTTAACGCCAAACACATATTAACGACCCGACGAACATACCACATAGTCATATAATCACAAATGGCTCAATTATTTCATTCAACAAGTTTGTTAGTCAAATTACACAAAAAGTCAACGGGTCAAAATTCACGGATGTTACAATCTGATTTAAGACATTTGGATTTATAAATATAAATATATATAGATTAGATATAAATATATATACATATTTATATATATTAGATATATAGATATATGCATATAGAGAGAAAGAAAGCGAATTCGGAGATCTATATATACATGATGGCAATGGTAGTTGTGGAAGTGATGGAGGAGGTTGCGGTGGTTGTTAATGAAGACGATAGAGATCCAACAATGTGATAGCCACCCATCGATCTCTCTTGTTATAGCCTGTGATTTCTTTCCTTTGTTTTTGATTATTTTTTCAAAAGTCAATCAATTAATCAAATAGAAATACCAGTAATAAATATCTAGATTTGTTGTTACGTTGTTTAAAGATGATAATGATGAGATGATGAAGGAAGAAAAACATAAGAGTTGGGAAGAAGAGATGGTAATTTAATATGTTTTTTTTTCACTTTTGATCCTTCAAGTAGTCTCTTTTACACGTTTGATCCTAAAGGTAAAAAGACGATAATACCCTCACGTGTTTGTCACGTGGAGGGGTTAACGGAGTAATTTGGACGGCGTTTGGTCGCGGAGTGTTAATTGAAAAAAGAGTAAATTACACGGATGATACCTGAAGTATACCATAGATTACTCTTTTGGCACAAACTTTTGAATCTTTACTCGTACCATACCTAAAGTTTTCAAATCCTACTCGTACGATACCTAAAACTGATGACCGTCTATTTAGCTGTTAAGTCCATCCACTTGAGGACTATTTTTGTTATTTTCTTACCAAGAGGACCAAAAGTGTAATTACTTCTATAATAATAGAATTTATTAATTAACAAAATAATCATATACATATACTTGATTTTTTATTTCCAGTTATTTGTTTCAATTTGTTTTATTTATTTATGAACCCTAACACGCGTTTAGAAACCCTAACACGCGTTTAGAAACCCTAACACGCGTTTAGAAACCCTAACACGCGTTTAGAAACCCTAACACGCGTTTAGAAACCCTAACACGCGTTTAGAAACCCTAACACGCGTTTAGAAACCCTAACACGCGTTTAGAAACCCTAACACGCGTTTAGAAACCCTAACACGCGTTTAGAAACCCTAACACGCGTTTAGAAACCCTAACACGCGTTTAGAAACCCTAACACGCGTTTAGAAACCCTAACACGCGTTTAGAAACCCTAACACGCGTTTAGAAACCCTAACACGCGTTTAGAAACCCTAACACGCGTTTAGAAACCCTAACACGCGTTTAGAAACCCTAACACGCGTTTAGAAACCCTAACACGCGTTTAGAAACCCTAACACGCGTTTAGAAACCCTAACACGCGTTTAGAAACCCTAACACGCGTTTAGAAACCCTAACACGCGTTTAGAAACCCTAACACGCGTTTAGAAACCCTAACACGCGTTTAGAAACCCTAACACGCGTTTAGAAACCCTAACACGCGTTTAGAAACCCTAACACGCGTTTAGAAACCCTAACACGCGTTTAGAAACCCTAACACGCGTTTAGAAACCCTAACACGCGTTTAGAAACCCTAACACGCGTTTAGAAACCCTAACACGCGTTTAGAAACCCTAACACGCGTTTAGAAACCCTAACACGCGTTTAGAAACCCTAACACGCGTTTAGAAACCCTAACACGCGTTTAGAAACCCTAACACGCGTTTAGAAACCCTAACACGCGTTTAGAAACCCTAACACGCGTTTAGAAACCCTAACACGCGTTTAGAAACCCTAACACGCGTTTAGAAACCCTAACACGCGTTTAGAAACCCTAACACGCGTTTAGAAACCCTAACACGCGTTTAGAAACCCTAACACGCGTTTAGAAACCCTAACACGCGTTTAGAAACCCTAACACGCGTTTAGAAACCCTAACACGCGTTTAGAAACCCTAACACGCGTTTAGAAACCCTAACACGCGTTTAGAAACCCTAACACGCGTTTAGAAACCCTAACACGCGTTTAGAAACCCTAACACGCGTTTAGAAACCCTAACACGCGTTTAGAAACCCTAACACGCGTTTAGAAACCCTAACACGCGTTTAGAAACCCTAACACGCGTTTAGAAACCCTAACACGCGTTTAGAAACCCTAACACGCGTTTAGAAACCCTAACACGCGTTTAGAAACCCTAACACGCGTTTAGAAACCCTAACACGCGTTTAGAAACCCTAACACGCGTTTAGAAACCCTAACACGCGTTTAGAAACCCTAACACGCGTTTAGAAACCCTAACACGCGTTTAGAAACCCTAACACGCGTTTAGAAACCCTAACACGCGTTTAGAAACCCTAACACGCGTTTAGAAACCCTAACACGCGTTTAGAAACCCTAACACGCGTTTAGAAACCCTAACACGCGTTTAGAAACCCTAACACGCGTTTAGAAACCCTAACACGCGTTTAGAAACCCTAACACGCGTTTAGAAACCCTAACACGCGTTTAGAAACCCTAACACGCGTTTAGAAACCCTAACACGCGTTTAGAAACCCTAACACGCGTTTAGAAACCCTAACACGCGTTTAGAAACCCTAACACGCGTTTAGAAACCCTAACACGCGTTTAGAAACCCTAACACGCGTTTAGAAACCCTAACACGCGTTTAGAAACCCTAACACGCGTTTAGAAACCCTAACACGCGTTTAGAAACCCTAACACGCGTTTAGAAACCCTAACACGCGTTTAGAAACCCTAACACGCGTTTAGAAACCCTAACACGCGTTTAGAAACCCTAACACGCGTTTAGAAACCCTAACACGCGTTTAGAAACCCTAACACGCGTTTAGAAACCCTAACACGCGTTTAGAAACCCTAACACGCGTTTAGAAACCCTAACACGCGTTTAGAAACCCTAACACGCGTTTAGAAACCCTAACACGCGTTTAGAAACCCTAACACGCGTTTAGAAACCCTAACACGCGTTTAGAAACCCTAACACGCGTTTAGAAACCCTAACACGCGTTTAGAAACCCTAACACGCGTTTAGAAACCCTAACACGCGTTTAGAAACCCTAACACGCGTTTAGAAACCCTAACACGCGTTTAGAAACCCTAACACGCGTTTAGAAACCCTAACACGCGTTTAGAAACCCTAACACGCGTTTAGAAACCCTAACACGCGTTTAGAAACCCTAACACGCGTTTAGAAACCCTAACACGCGTTTAGAAACCCTAACACGCGTTTAGAAACCCTAACACGCGTTTAGAAACCCTAACACGCGTTTAGAAACCCTAACACGCGTTTAGAAACCCTAACACGCGTTTAGAAACCCTAACACGCGTTTAGAAACCCTAACACGCGTTTAGAAACCCTAACACGCGTTTAGAAACCCTAACACGCGTTTAGAAGCCCTAACACGCGTTTAGCTGTTAAGTCCATCCACTTGAGGACTATTTTTGTTATTTTCTTACCAAGAGGACCAAAAGTGTAATTACTTCTATAATAATAGAATTTATTAATTAACAAAATAATCATATACATATACTTGATTTTTTATTTCCAGTTATTTGTTTCAATTTGTTTTATTTATTTCAATAACAACTCATTCTCAATAAAAATAAAAAAATCAAAATAAATCAAAAGATAAAAAATAAATCAGAAATTTTTTAATTTATTTTTTAATGAAAACTTATGACCTATCACATCCACCAGGTACTCTTATTAATATTGTTGTTTTTTCCGTAATGATTTTTTATTATAAAAAATTATTAATAAATAATAATAATAATAAAAAAGAAACCATTAAAAAAGAAGAGAAGATGGGGAAATGTGTAGTTTTTTGTTTTTTATTTTTATATTCTGATTTTCTTTTTGATTTATTTTTATGAAAACACATTCCAAAAAAACAAAAAAAAATTCTCCATCGATAATGATACGGTACGAATTTTTCCCTTAAGGTATTAATATCTGGAAACTAATGGTGATGATAGGTTATAGAGTTTTTAAAAAAATGAGAAAAACTTTTGATTTACTTTTGTTTTTTGATTTATTTTTACTTTTTGATTTATTATTATTATTTTGAGAGAGGATTTTTATTAAAAAAATTAATAAAATAAATGAACGAAAAAAACAAAGTAAAAATAAATAAATAAAGTATGTGTATATGCATATTTTGTTAATTAATAAAGTTTGTTATTATAACAATAATTACACTTTTGGTCCTTTTGGTAAGAAAATAACAAAAATAGTCCTCAAAAGGATGGACTTAACAGCTAAATAGACGCTCATCAGTCTTAGGTACTATACAAGTAGGATTTGGAAACTTTAGGTATGGTCCGAGTAGAGATTCAAAAGTTTGTACCAAAAGAGTAATCTGGGGTATACTTCAGGTACCATCCGTGTAATTTACTCTTGAAAAAATTGTCCCACTTCAAGGCATTAATTGTAATTTTTTCACTTTATGGCAATAACTGCAAATCGTGTCAACTTGAGGGACCAAAAATGTAATTTACTCTAAAAAGAATTAAAAAAAATACTCGTTTTGCTTTTTAAATAAAATTGAATTAATTACCCTGTCTAAGTTTGAGAAAGTATCTATTCTATAAAGAAAAGTTAATAAAAGTTCAATTAGTTTGTTTTTTAATTTTGAGTTAATTGCATTTTTGGTCCCTGTGGTTTGTATGTTTGGCAGGTTCAGGACCTTTTCAGGTTTCATTGCATTTTTGATCCCTATTTCGGAAACTTTTTGCAAATTTGGTACAAATTAACGGTGGTTGTTAAATGAAGCCGTTATGTGCTGTTAGAATTAAAAATGGTATTTAATTGTAAATTTCTAAAAGTGTAAGGGGAATTTGTGTCAATAGTGTTAGTCAAAAAGTTTGTCCTGTTGTCACTGAGATATACACGTGATTGTTTGTAAAAATTTATAAAAATTTACGAGCTCTATAAATGAAAGTTTTGTAATTTAGCTCGCTAAATGTAAGAAATGTGATTAACTGTGTTAAACATGTATACTAGATGTGTTAAGCTATGTTTTGACTGTAAAGAGGTACCAAATAAAATTAGTTATCTACTTATCTCAACGATATAAACACCAAACATCCATTTAACACGAGTGTTCTGTTTCCTTCATATAACTATCATTTTAATAGTAATGGCTATATAAAGTCAATTGAAATTACTCGTTGTTTCTAGGCAATAAATCTAACCGATGGTTGACTCATGCATCCCCACCAGTTGGCTAAACTTTTCAAAGAACATAACTTCGCCGACAATTACAACAGCCATCTTAATTATATATTTCTAGCACAATCAAGAAACATTTAGTCAGTCATACGGTTGTTTGAACTTGTGGTCATGCAGCTGGCCGGCTGGTGGTCGGTAAACAAAGTTCGAAAATCGGATTGGGTTATTTAGCCTAAATAGTTTCTCGATATATTTTGTTTAGCATTTCAAAATTATTACTCTCTATGTACCTTAACTAACTTTAACTAGTAAACACATATACTCACAATAAAATATTGCATCATTCGCATTGACGAATTCTTTTTTGAATTAACAGATGGTTACCCATGCAATGCGTCCAAATGATGATGACACCGGCAAAATGTGGGTGTGAGTGGTGAGTGGCGACTGGTGGTGGCGGTGGTGACGGGGTGAAATATCATAGGTATTTTAGGGATTCAGGTATTGTATTTTAAACGTTTTTATTGAAAAGGATATCATGGTATTTTAAACAATTATGTGATAAAATCGTAACAAGTGGGATGGGTAAATTAGTTACATCAAGATCCTTTTTGAGAAGAAAGTTATAACGTATTACTAAAATACTCATGTTAACTTAAATAAAAAGGTTAAGAATTATTTGTAAGGGAATCAGATTCTTTTTCAGAACGTTGTTCTATCATACTTATATTCTAAATTATACATATCTCGAATGAAACTCATGACTTTCGAAAAACCCCTAGCTAATCCACCCCAACAAATTTAGAAAATGAGACTCGTACTCAGGTCAATTCTACCAAGGTTAATAGTTGATTAGAGCGTTATAATAATTTATCTTTAATCATGTTTGCTGTAAAATTTGTCAATAGTAATCCGATAATGGGTCGGTTGTCCAATATTACAATGAGTTTTTATGATTTTTATTTTTGTTATGTCTTAAAACTATGATTTTGAAATGTCCAAAATGCCCTATAACATATAACACCATCATCCCTCGCATATAATATTTACACTGTCTTTCTTTTTATAATATTACTTAAAATAACTACAGTACCCTGATCCATGCCGCAGTCATCACCATCACTACCACCACCTTCAGTTGCGACTCACCCCCAACATCTCGCTGCCGTCATTATAGTCTCGCCGCATTGCGTAGGTAACTAGATATTTATATAATTGTAGAGCTAGGTATTATGCATTACTATTCTTTACAAATATATGATCCGTGTTTATTTTACCTAAATCTCATCATTTTCCCCTATAGCTGATTTAGGTATATATTGGTCAAATCGGATACTGATTCTCTTAGAAAAGTTGAGGTCTTTCTTTAGAGGAAAATATTGGCTTTAATTCATATACTGTCATAATCATAAATATTAAATTTCATTAATTTTTCAAAATCTTGGGGATTTTGTCCTTATATAGGATTCACGGTTCACTTCCTTTTCTATATAAACCCTCGTCGACAGCCATCATATTTCATCATATTATATAAACAGAAACCATATACACATACAAAGACTGAACATTCTGGTAAACGGTAACAATATATACCTGCTTGTTTGCTTAATTATACATATGGAGGAAAGGGATGAAATCATCCTTGTTCTTCATGTCTTCATTTTTCTAGTTGCATTTTTTTGGTACATTTTTGTAAAAAGGAACCAAAGGTTCAAAGCTAAACTCCCTCCGGGCACACTCGGATGGCCTTATATCGGCGAAACACTTCAACTGTATTCGCAAGATCCAAACTTCTTCTTTGCTAATAAACAGAAAAGGTTTGTCAAACTATATATCACCTTCAATGACATTAGATGTAGTATACTTCATTCATTTGATCACTTTCCTTTACATTACATAAAGGGTATGGTACCAGGAACCCTCTGATCCTGTGTACCGATCTTGATACCTACCTACACATTGCCACCCTATAAGGCTAAGTGTAGCGGTTCATTCTGTTTCTTTACATTCATATGGACTTATTTTGTATGATAATTACAGATATGGTGAGATTTTTAAGACCCATATCTTGGGCTGTCCTAGCATCATGTTAGCTAGTCCAGAGGCAGCGCGGTTCGTGTTGGTTAATCAAGCTCACTTGTTTAAGCCAACATATCCCAAAAGCAAAGAGAATTTAATTGGCCCCTTGGCACTTTTTTTCCATCAAGGGGAGTATCACACTCGGATAAGAAAGCTAGTCCAAGGTTCGTTTTCACTTGATAATCTCCGGGCTTTGGTCCCAGATATTGAAGCAATCGCGGTCTCTGCCTTGGAGTCATGGGCAGGCGGCCACGTGGTTAATACATTTCATGAAATGAAAAAGGTTTGTTCTTTTATCTTTGTTTTTTCGCTTTCGTTTCTTTCTGTACTTGTGGACAAATCTTTCTGGAATTGTATATAAATTTCCGGGGCGTGATTTCAGCTGTCGTTTGAAGTTGGAATACTCGCCATATTCGGACACTTGGATGCCAGTCACAAAGAGCAACTAAAGAAGAACTACAGCATAGTAGACAGAGGCTACAATTCTTTGCCAATAAAATTACCAGGCACCCCCTTTAAAAAAGCTTTCTTGGTAAGCTAAGTTAATTTTATAGAACTCCATTAATTAATCTTTATTTCCTTTTGAGGTTTTTGACTTGTAAACTTGTAGGCTAGAAAACGGCTGCAGAATATTTTAATAGAAACAATTTTTGAGAGGAAAGAAATGAAGGTACCAGAGAGAGACCTTCTTGGATGTCTTTTGAATTCGAAAGACGAAAAGGGTGAAGTTTTGAGTGAAGATAATATAGCTGATAACATTATTGGAGTTCTGTTTGCGGCTCAAGATACCACAGCCAGTGCATTGACATGGATTCTTAAGTACTTGCATGATCACCCAAAACTTTTAGAGCTTGTACAGGTAAACTCTTTAAAAGATCATTTTTTGTTCTAAAAAACTTAATACCTTAATAGTATTATTACTATTTTTTTGTAAACATTAAGACTGACTTCATGTTTCTGTAGGCTGAACAGAAGGCTATCTACCAGCTTAATGATGATGGAAATCATCACTTGACATGGGCCCAAACTAGAAATATGCCAGTCACTTGCAAGGTATGCATTTCATGCACAATGGCATATATGTCAATATCTTAAATATATCACTGAATATGACCAATGAATGGGTATATTAATAGATGAAGACATCTTTATTTTTTTCTAAGATAAAAAGGTACTCGTATATTGTAATTACTCTTAAGATCTTGATATTGTGTATATATCTTAGGTGATAATGGAGAGCCTGAGAATGGCAAGCATCATATCGTTCACATTTAGAGAAGCCGTTACTGATGTAGAATACAAAGGTAAGACACACAAATATCTTGTAGGCTTCTTTTTGTTAGTTCTCTTTGCTAGACTATGATATTCACCAAATTATACCAAATTATTTCTAACAGGTTACCTAATTCCCAAAGGCTGGAAGGTCATGCCATTGTTTAGAAATATCCACCACAATCCTGAATTCTTTCCTAATCCAGAGCAATTTAACCCTTCAAGATTTAAGGTACATTCAAAGAAATTTGACTGATTGATGGTGTATTTTAGAAAGAAAAAAAAGAATGTTTTTTAGAATTGTTATAATTTTTTTCTTAACGTGTATCTAGGTTGCACCAAAACCCAACACATTTATGCCATTTGGAAGCGGTGTCCATGCCTGTCCTGGAAATGAGCTTGCTAAGCTAGAAATGCTCATTATGATTCATCATCTAGTCACTAAATACAGGTACACTTTAATTAATTTTCTAAAACTGTATTTTTATTATAGTTAGTTAAAAGTCTGGCCAGTCAATGCAGTCCACCTTTCAAACCATATAATCTGCAACCTTTCGAGTTGCTCAGAGGTTCAAACGAATGGTAGATACAAGTTTTTGAAAAAGTGCATATGTTCTAATGCATTTTGATGATTGCGGATGCAGATGGGAAATGGTTGGATCCGAAAGTGGGATTCAATATAGTCCTTTTCCAGTGCCAATACATGGACTTCCTGCAAGATTTAAGAAGGAAACTACCTACGAAAAGGGAGCAGTATGTGGTGCTTCTTATGATACGTAAAAAGCAGACGTCACCGCTTCCCTAAACTTAGCTATCAGTTTTTAGCCCATCCCCATATTAAGTTATCCGAGGATAGAAGATTCCTGCCTTTTGCTCTATAATGTTGCCTTTTTGTACCACCTCTATTGATGCAATTTTCAATCAAGATATATCAGCTAGTATTATTAAAGAGACATTGGACTGAATTCAAGAGCTTGTTTGACTTTTGCTTTTCATTTTCGTTTTGTTTTTGCTCGATATGTAAAATCGAAAGAATCATCAACAATGCCACATAAGTCTCTAATTTCTCTATGTGATTACAAAAGCAGCAGAGGGAAGGAGTGCCCTCCAGCTGAGGACATCTTCTTGGTCAAACTAAATTTTCTGACCACAATTAATGCACCTTTCGGTTGATACGGTCATGTTCTCAAATCATTTCAGAATTTGATAGAATCTGTCGAAGTAGTAAAGGATGCTACCTTTAATAATAATAATTGGAAAAGCTGTGTAATATGCCAATTGATCATAGGAGAATTTCATACGTATTTCTACTTATATGAAACACGAAACGGAATTCTCAAAAGTGTGCATTGATATGATATCGAAGCAAAATCAGAAGAGTGCATTGGTAAACTATTTGCATACCGCAGACTACACTGTTATATTTAATATACCACAATATAGCCTTTTGAGCAGGCATTAAAACAAATGCAGTTAAAGTAATATATAACAGTGTAGTTACATATATAGAGTGGTTCCTAACAATACCTTCCTTTCCTTAGTAGTCATTGAACGATGCGCATATAAACTTCTAAACCATTATCCATTACAAATTTTCATGACATGTTTATTGGTAATCTTTAGGCCTGGCAAAATGGGTGGGTCGGACGGGTTTGGGTAACGGGTCAAAACAAAAAGAAAAGAATTATACCCAAAGTTACCCAAACTTTTAAATACGGGTAAGAGTTGCCAGGTCTAGTATAATCTTAGTATAACAAGGGGATTTAATTAGTTTTTACTTTGAAATGAGTCACGAGGTACATATATAGTGTGTAAGTCATATAAATGCAGGACCCCAATTAGCGAGGGTCAAAAGCGCAAGTCCCTTGTGCCAGCTTCATGAGCCGGAAATCATGTTGATTGGTAGTCACTCAGCTATGCACACTTGGGATTGAAGGTGATCAACCACCACTCTAACCACATAGGCTGAAGTTGGAGATGTATTGATCAACAAATATTCTGATCATGGAATTATGCTGGTGTGTGGCCCACTATATATCAACAAATATTCTGATCATGGAATTATGCTGGTGTGTGGCCCACTATCAATTGTAACCATCTCTAACTTCTCCAAAACTTTATTGGCAGTTCCACAAATCTTTTTCTTCGGCTCGTTAAGTTTTGCATTAGTTAATCAATGATTTCCATTAACAACTTTATGAGCTTTAGGTGTGCTTGACTATAGTTTGTTAATTATTACTAAGTGTTTACTTAAATGCTTGTAGTGTGTATTACCCTAATGATATGTTAATTTTTAATTAGTCAATATTAGAGGGTGACAAAGTGTTAAAAAATGGAACTAAAACCCGTCAATTTGATAGTTCACATATGAGATTAAGGTAACATTTCAATCCATTAAGTTTCTATTTGGTTGGTCCAATAGTTGGGTTAATTCGTTGGGGATTAATCATGTGTCTACGTTAATTGTTGATTGTAAATACTGATTATGGAATTTCAGTTGTGTTGCAAAAATCATAGAAAAATCCATCGTAACTCAAAAATTAACAATTTTTGGTTTTATCGAAATGCCTATGTATCTAATAAACTTGTTATGAACCGAGTTTCTAAATGGCATAAAGATGAAAAGATGATGATTTTCAAAACTGACCGTAGTTTTCATTTAACTGAGGCCAAAGGTTATTGTTAGATTTAAGAGTTTTTTTTTCACAATAGTAAAAGTGTTTGTTATTTAATGGAATATAAGTGTGTGGTAAAATTCTCATGTTTTGACCGTTCTAATGTGTTGACTTGGATATATATGTGGCCTAACCAAAGATGACATGTCAGATACAAAATGATGTGTGGCATTACAAGTTTGATGTTAAAAAATTATACAATGTGCGTATTTGAATAAATTTTAAAAGTTTGATATACATGGTGCAATTACATGTATTCCTGAAAAAAAGTGATAATTTTTTATAATCTATGAGAATACATGTTTTATAAAATTAGCACGATATATGCAGAATACAGTAATAATGGTGATTGTGGTGGATGGTGATGATGGTGGCCAAATGGTGTAGGTAGTTAACTTAAAACTGTTTGATTTAAAAGGGGTAATACAAATATAATATAATATATGAACTAATAGTGTAATTGAATATTAAAAGTTGATTGTGGTTTAATTCATTAAGGGTAGTTTGGTCAAAATATATACATTTGTTAACAACCTTTCACATTTTAAGGGACATAGAACGGTACCCGCGCGTTGTGGCGATGGTGGTGATGTAATGGCGGCGATGGGTAGTGGTGGCGATCGGTGGTTGTGGCGGTGGTGCCGGTGCGACGAGTAGTGTAGGTTATTGATGTAATTTGGTTTTGATGAAATGTTGAAACTTAAAATGTTAAACAAAGACTATTTGCTTTATAATATATATATATAAAGATATTATATGTTAACCTACCAATGGGTGAAACCCCAGTGGTACCGCCATCATGTGATCATATGGTCCCACGAAGGCTAGAGGTCAAAGGTTCAAAACTTGCCAAAGGCAAGTGGAGAAACTATATCTTGTGATCCATGTGTGAGAATGGTGACTTACCGGGCATGAGTTCTATGCGGTGTGCGCTCTGGGTACCAAGACGGTACATGGGACCAGAGGGTTCCCATCATTTACCTTTATTTTTTAAATGATTAATTCTTCTAAAAATTAATTTAAAAATCCTTCTAAACCTATATGAATGTTGCAAATAAATTCTATTTAATATTTTTTTTAATCTTGCCACTAGTAACTATTCTTTGTGTTGGAGTCATGAATGGGTGAAAGGAACACATACCAATGCGAACTAAAGAAGCATAAACAAACAAAAATATTAAATGCCAAAATTTACCCAGGAGTATTTAGCCTTGCAAGGTGGTCCTTGCTGATTCACACGGGATTCCACGTGCCCCATGCTACTCGGGTCAGAGCGTAAGCTAGTGATGCTTTCGGCGCTAATAACCAACGAATGGCAAGTGCTTTTCCTTGTGTGGATCCTATTTCAACGGGAACTTGATGAGTCGGTTGGGTTGCGTTATTCTCCATCTCTCTGCTCTACGTAACAAACATATCATTAATTCCACGACTGCATTCAATATCATATATTTTTTTTCCTCTTGGTTATTACCTCTAAGGCTCTAGCTACTCCATTTTTTCTATCAAAACCAAACATAAACTATCTTCCTTCCATGGCATCCTCTCCTGATCTCAAATCCGTTGCTTTGATGGACCAAATGAAGACCCACTTTTCAACCGATGCTGGCAAAGCTCTCACCAAAAAAATCAACCTTGTTTACCAAATTCACATTGCTCCCAAGGTTGGAATTTTAAGTTAATTTATTTAGTGTATTTGATTTTATGAGTTACTATTTATTAACTCTTAAATGTTTATTTGATAGAAAGTGGGATTCAACTAAGAGATTTACGTTGTTGATTTGAAGAAAGGAGATGTTACCAAAGGTATTAAGCTTATACATTTTTTTCCAATTTTTTTTTCCCCAAGTTATTAGGATACTATAATCGATATGCAATACCTAATATTTACATTTACAAATTATTATATATAACAATTCATGAAGGCTTAGGAATAGTACCTCGCTGACGTCATGCTGACGTCAGCTATTTTGTCTTATTCCTATTTTGTCTTTTTTGCTTTATTTTTTTTTTTTTTTTTTTACGATTGTATACTTTTAGAGTTTCTTATTTTGACTCACCCACTTCTTTCCTCTTGTTTGATGAGGATTTGCTCAAAACACCACTCCTCAATAAATCCTCAGTCACACTCCCGGCTTGGTTGACCGCATTAGTGTAACATCCCAAAACTTAATCGTATATGTTGACTAACGTCGTTAGGTCAAATTCTAAGTCCGTGATATGTTATGTGGTAAAATGTGTGTTTATATGTTTATGTGCCCGATATGTGAGATTTAATTATCTTTAAAGAGTGACAATAAAGTGGACTAAATGATGTGTAAAAGGCCTATGTAGTGTGCGAAGGTGCTTTAGTGTGTTATATGTATCCCCAATAAGTGTTTTAAAGCGAAATAAAGTCAATATGAAGTCCAGGGACTAGTTTTGCCAAAGGTGTAAAGTTAAAAACGAAAATTGTGATTAGGGTAGCCTAATCTCTGATTAGTTTCAGCCATTTTCCCTAATCTTAAACACACATTAAGCCTTTCCAATTCCTTAATTGATTTCTTTAGCAAATCTTCAAGTTTTTGGTCAATAAATTGAGTGTTTTATATTGGAAATCAATCGGCCATCATTTGCTACAGGTAATCAATGATTCGTTGGCTATATTTCAGATCTAAAGATGTTTTCTATTTGAATCAAATCTGATTTTAAAAGAAGTTTTGAAAGAATTAGGGTTTATTATGTGTTTTGGTCAATTGATGTTCATAATGGTGTTAAACGAGTTTATAATCGATCTTTATGATCAAGAGATGTTCAATTATGTCAAAAACATGTTTTGGGAACAGCCTAAGTCAATTGATTTCTGGAAAAATGAAGATTAAAGCCGTTTTATGAATTCTGGACGAAAATAGAGTTAAATTCGTTTTAAGTGTTAAATTCGTTTCTGGAATGCTAAATTCGTTTGAAAAACGAAGTTTAACTTCGTTCAAGCCATTTTCGTTTAAAAGAAGACTAATTTCGTTTGTTAAATTCGTTGGCTAAATTCGTTTTGGAAACAAAGATTAAGTTCGTTTGAGATGTCTAAATTTGTTTTATGTGGTCTAAATTCGTTTGTGGATGATTAAATTCGTTTGGCAAACGAATTTAAAATTCGTTTGTTATCAGAAAGCAGTTAAGTTCGTTTTCTGGGATTAAGTTCGTAAGAACAAAACTAAGTTCGTTTTCAAAGTCCATTAAGGTCCCAAATGACTTATATTTCATATATTATGTACGATAGGTGTCGGGGATTACTATTAAGCACTGTTAGCTATTTGTTTGATCGCGTACACTACTACCAGGTAAGATACACTACTTTTGTCACGCTGAGGGTGCAACAAAAATGGTTTCATAAACTATAACCTCCAAAACGGTAATGTATAACCTATATTGTGGTTGGGTTGATATGGGAGGAATTCGGGGATTAAAGATGACGATGCCTATGCTTAAAATGCTTCCCCGTAAATACGTTTATGATATGATATGTGATGATATGTTTAAACGATATGATATGTTATGTTGAATGGTGGTTAATGATATGATGTAATGATGATATGTGCATGTATATGTGGCTTGTTCATCTAGAACACTAGACCTTTTTATGTTGCCATGACACGTGCACGTTTTAAGGGCCCTAACGTGAAAGATGATAGATGTGGATTAGTTTAGGATTAATGTGGAAACCTAAACTAAACGTGGTAAATGCTCGAGCTAATTAGACGTTAAGAGTTATGCATAACCCGTGCCTGACGGTGGTAATAGGTACGTATAAACCGTACTCGTATGTGGGAGAATCCATATTTTTTTACGAAACGGGTGTTACAAGTTGGTATCAGAGAAGTAGTTTAAGTGAACCAAGGCCTATTGACCATAGGGTTTGGACTTAAACTTAAGATGTGCATGCTAGGTACTCGTAGGATGCCTTAGCTAGTGATGACTTGTGATGTAGGATTGGTTGGGATGAGTGCGAGTGTGATAGGGCTTACGAGATGTTTACGTTACGATGATATGTTTTAGCCTTATCTCAACGAGCTTTTTGTTTTATTTTGCGCTTATCGACTCCACCATTTTATTGAAGGAAAATGGTTAACACTCGCAACCGCAACATCCAACGCGACGGAGCTACTGCTAGCGTTACTCCACCTGTCCATCCGGGTGCAGGTGCTCCTAATGCTGCTAATGCTGCTGCTAATGCTAATGTAAATCGTGTGAACCCCCGCCGTGTTAATCAACTAGGCTCATTGGGTCCGATGCCTCCACCACCAGGCAATCCTCCGAGAGTTAACGATGTAGTGGTGGATCAGATTCCCAATCAGGCGGAGATGTATAATCTTGTGCTAACTCTTCAGGCCCAATTGGCCCAAACGCAAGAACAGTTGAATCAGGCGTTGGCAGCTAACGCAGAAGGAACTGGTAACAGTCACTCTGTGCCTTCTCACCACACTGAGCCACCGGTCGATGATGTCGTTATTCCCCATGCTAATGATGTTCACGCCCCTCGATTCAAGTTTGAAAGTTTCCAGAAGTGTGGAGCTCAGAAATTCTATGGAACACTTAATGCAGTAGGTTGCATGGAATGGCTTGATGATACTGAGATGGTTTTTGAAGCTTGTGATTGTCCCGAGGATAAGAAATGTTCTTGTGTACGTTGTGGGTGACCTTTGTCCCGCGGAGGAATAGTAAATCTGTGTGTGTGTGGTTGTTGGGGGTGTGCATTACGTATATAATGCTAGGAGTCATGGCCGTATTCCTAGCCGCGTGTTATCGACGCCGTTAGGGCTTCATTTTTCATGCTTATAAAAAATAGTCTGCCGTCTATTCAAAAAAGGAAAACATAATTTTTTTTGCTTATATCTTTCAATCTTATCAGATTGTATTGAAAATTTCTTCAGTTTTTGGTAGGTGACTGTTCCTTTTTACTTTCTTTACTTATGTTTTCCTTTTTTGTTTTTGTTTTAAGCAATACCGCTAGCATTCATTTTCTTTTTTTATAGAAATCTTCAGATTTGAAGTGTGTTCTTGATCTGCTCGTCTGAAAGTATGTCGAAAAGGAAGGTTACTGATGCTGATGTTGATGCTGTCGCAAAGAAAGGAAAGGGTCTTTCGGGGTATTTGTCCTATTACATTTATCTGGGATAACTCTCGCAAGTTTTATGGAAGAAGAACTTCTCTCAGAAGATATGAGCGAGCGAGAACCTTTGATTCGTGGTTGTGTCGGGAGTATGAGTATTCCAAGACATGCTGAAAGAATCACAGCTTGTTGTTGGCAGTTTGTTTGATAGGATTGTTGATTTGGAGAAACGCTTCTCCAAATCAACAATCCTATCAAACAAACTGCCAACAACAAGCTGTGATTCTTTCAGCATGTCTTTGGAACACTCATACTCCCGACACAAGCCACAAATCAAAAGGTTCTTCGCACCACCTATCTTCTGACAATTAGGTCTTCTTCCATTAAACTGGCGAGAAGTATCCCCAGAAAATGTAATAGGACAAATACCAGAAAGACCCTTTCCTTTCTTTGCGACAGCATCAACTCTATCAGGGCATCAGTAACCTTCCTTTTCGACATACTTTCAGACGAGCAGATCAAGAACACACTTCAAATCTGAAGATTTCTATAAAAAAGAAAAATGAATGCTAGCGGTATTCCTTAAAACAAAACAAAAAAGGAAAACATAAGTAAGAAAGTAAAAGGAAACAGTCACCTACCAAAAACTGAAGAAATTTTCAATCAATCTGATAAGATTGAAAGATTAACAAAAAAAATTATGTTTTCCTTTTTGAATAGACGGCAGACTATTTTTTATAAGCATGCGAAAATGGAAACCCAAACCGTCGATAGCACACCTCGAGATACGCGCACTGACTTTCTGGATTCCACTAACTAACACACGTCACCTAGAGAAATTTGTATTTTGGCACTTATAGTCCAAGACGATGATTATTTGGCAAAAATCATATATGAACAATAATATTACTTTTACCTTAATGCTATGTAATCATAGTTGTCGACTCGTAACTTTTGACTCGACTTGAAAACCTGATTTTTGACTCGTGACTCGAAACGTGACTCGACTCGTAAGAGTCAGGACATTTTTATATACTACATAATATTGTATAATTATATATATGTGACGTATTTATAAACAAAATATAAGTTGATTATCATAATACATTACCAAAATAGTAAATATTCGATACTTTTGATTCATAAATTTACAGTTTATCTACAAATTCGTACTAAAAGTATCAAAAACACATATAGAACATACAAAATTATGTAACCATAAATATGATATATAATATATAATCATATTATCAAACTATAACAATCATAAGTTTGCGACTCGTATTGACTCGTTCAAAATTCACACCGCGACTCGTAAGAGTCAGGAGAAAAAAGAGTCACCCAGCGAGTCGCCTCGTTTTAAATCGACTCGACTTGTAAGAGTCAACTCGTGACTCGTAAGAGTCTAACAACTATGATATGTGTATATTAATTAAATAAATTTGTGTATATGAGTCTTGCATATTATTTTTATCTTCTAGCAGTGTCGGCCTTGACTTTGGGCTAGATCTAGCCCAAAGTCAAGGCCGACACTGCTAATAAATTAGAAATACAAATTTTTAATTAATAATTAAAAGTATACACATATACCATAGTTGTTAGACTCTTACGAGTCACGAGTTGACTCTTACGAGTCGAGTCGATTTACACAAAAAACGAGGCGACTCGCTGGGTGACTCTTTTTTCTCCTGACTCTTACGAGTCGCGGTGTGAATTTGGAACGAGTCAATGCGAGTCGCAAACTTATGATTGTTATAGTTTGATAATATGATTATATATTATATATCATATTTATGGTTACATTATTTTGTATGTTATATATGTATTTTTGATCCTTTTAGTACGAATTTGAGATAAACTGTAAGTTTATGACTCAAAAGTATCGAATATGTAATTTTGGTAAAGTATTATGATAATCAACTTATATTTTGTTCATAAATACGTCACATATATATAATTATACAATATTATGTAGTGTAGAAAAATGTCCTGACTCTTACGAGTCGAGTCACGTTTCGAGTCACGAGTCAAAAAACAGGTTTTCGAGTCGAGTCAAAAGTTACGAGTCGACAACTATGCATTATCATTTAAATCATTTAAAAGAATTTTGTACCTACCATTCTCTCTTTTTGCCAAATAATCATCGTCTTGGACTATAAGTGCCAAAATACAAATTTCTCTAGGTGACGTGTGTTAGTTAGTGGAATCCAGAAAGTCAGTGCGCGTATCTCGAAGCGTGTTATCGACGGTTAGGGTTTTGTTGCTCCATGTCTATAAAAAACGCACTACTGCCTCTTTATTCAAAAAAGGAAAACATAATTTTTTTTGTTAATCTTTCAATCTTATCAGATTGATTGAAAATTTCTTCAGTTTTTGGTAGGTGACTGTTCCTTTTTACTTTCTTTACTTATGTTTTCCTTTTTTGTTTTTGTTTTAAGGAATACCGCTAGCATTCATTTTCTTTTTTTATAGAAATCTTCAGATTTGAAGTGTGTTCTTGATCTGCTCGTCTGAAAGTATGTCGAAAAGGAAGGTTACTGATGCTGATGATATTTCCAAAAAGGGGAAAGGTCTTGTTGATGTGTCTCCTATTTCTTTTTCTGGTAACACTGCTCGTAAGTTTATGGAAGAGGAATTACTGTCTGAAGATATGAGTGAACGGAAAAATATCTTGGTCCGTGGCTTGTGTCGAGAATACGAGTATTCTCAAGATATGTTAAAAGAGTCCCAATCTGTGGTTGGAAGTTTGCTTGACAGGATTGCTGATCTGGAGAAAGCGGTGAGTAGCAAGATGTGGAGATAAAGGCTCTTCGCATAGGGTTGGGGAAGCGTCATGAGAACTTTTGCAGAAGGATCTTGAGAATGTGGAACTCTGGGAGGAGGTGAGGGTTTTTGTGAAGAAGGTGATACCTCATTTGTGCGAGACTCTTGCCACAGGTCCACAGGCGGTTGGCTTGATTGATGCCGTTGTGAATTCTTCCAAGAAGAAAGGCAAACTGTCTGTTACCCATTCCTGAGCATTCCCCTGCGTACATGGAGGCGAAGGAGGTGTTTGACCAAGCCATCTTGAAACTGGCAAGTTACCATAGTAATTATATTCATGATATTACCATCTTCGTAATTCCGGGGCATATGATTTTTTGGTGTGAAGCCCCGTTTTGATTAGGTTTTATTGTAAACTCATGTTATGGAAATTATGTATCAGACTCTATTGTCGTTATGCTATTTTATTCCATGTTTACGTATATGTGTTCGTATGGGTTGGCTTGTTCAGGCGTCCCTGTTAGCTTGTTCCCTTTTAAAGAGGTAGCTACCCTCCATCAAGACAATTAGCCTTGCGCATTGTCCCTCTGGGACTTTTTGCTTATATTGAGACAATTAGTCTTTTGCATTGTCCCTGTGGGACTTTTTGCTTTATTAAACAATTAGTTTTTGCATTGTCCCTGTGGGACTTTTTGCTTATATTGAGACAATTAGCCTTGCGCATTGTCCCTCTGGGACTTTTTGCTTATATTGAGACAATTAGTCTTTTGCATTGTCCCTGTGGGACTTTTTGCTTTATTAAATATTTCATGCGCATTGTCCCTCTGGGACTTTTTGCTTATATTGAGACAATTAGTTTTTGCATTGTCCCTCTGGGACTTTTTGCTTATATTAGACAATTAGCCTTGCGCATTGTCCCTCTGGGACTTTTTGCTTATATTGAGACAATTAGTCTTTTGCATTGTCCCTGTGGGACTTTTTGCTTTATTAAATATTTCAAAGGCATCTTGGCCTGTATATATTATTGAAAAGGAGAGAGATTTGCATTGTCCC
>CM067175.1:65566351-65577341 GCA_034093135.1 Erigeron breviscapus
CTACTTTATATTATCGGTCGTTTTCATGGCACGACCCCTTTATTATTATACTGCACGTGATTGACAGCATGTGCTTCTATTATCATATCTTCGGGACATATTATCATTATTATTATTTGGACGTGAAAGGGTCTTAGTAGTGGCTCAAGCACAAACTCATCGAATTATGCCTTTGGCTAAATATTATTGATATTATTTATGGTTGGATATTATGGATTGAACATACGGTTTGGGTATTGGACCTTATATGAGACTCCCAATGAACTTGGACAAGGAGTTAGACATCCAAGGATCTCAAGAAATAAGATATGGCGGATCAATGAGGGTTATTTTGCTGAGAATTATGAACAAATCTTAGATTTAAACACAAGACCGAAGAAATTATGTGCAGAGCTAGATATATTGAAGAAAGAGCCTTTCAAATCTATTGCTCACAAGTGAAAGACTCAACATGACCTTGAACCGATTAAGAGCATTCTTTCTGTTCAGACATCAAGGTCAAAGAGATGCATATATGGAGCTAATGAATGCTGAAAGTTCTGTAAGAGCTGAATGGTGGTATCAGCAATTTCAAATCCCAATCACTAAAATCCTTCAATTGTTTACTCCTCTCAAAAACCACAATATTAGACTTGTTCGATTCAGAGTTTGTCGAGCAGATGGCAATATCTATGTTGTTCAAGAAGAATCTTTTCAACATATGACGATCTCAGACATCTTATTTCTCTACAACCAATATGCCTATCTGATCATCAAGACTCCAGATCAACTTCTAGCCTACGAAGCATTGAAAGTCATATTCAAGCATTGATCAGATTCTATGAGTTCAATGACTTTCAGATTGGATTAGAAAGAAGAACTAGCAGAATTAACCTCACAAAACCAAACCAAAGAGCCAGAGGTTATGAGCTAGATTCATATCAGATTGGAGATCCAATTGAAAATTTGGATGGATTTGTCTTCATTAATCGACTGAAGAAAAAGATCTTCATTCGTGCCTCTGAGTTTCCCAAATATTCAGATGGTACCTTGAAATATTGTCAATCAATTCTGAATGCAATAGATGAAGATTCTGACAATGAAGAAGATGAACAAATCAAGTCTCAGAGAGAAGATCATATAAGACGTATCAAAGATACTCTTGATATGCGTCAGAAGATTAGAGATCTCATTGTCACAAGAACTCCCAAATACCAAGAAGGAATTATTCATACCAAGACAGGTTCATGGGTTCATTGGAATCCTAGTCATGAACGTGGTCCTCACAACATTCCTCCTGTAAACTTCCAAGATAATATCAAATTGCCAGATGAACGTCCTGTTGGTGATAACTGGCACTTCATCCCTAAGAAGTTTTGGAATGACTCATGGAACAGTTATAAGAAGAGAGCCTTCTGGAGTTCAAAGATTGACAAGCCATCAACCTCAAATGCTGCACGACATAAGAAAAGAAAGAACAAGCAAAGACGTGCAAACAAGAGGAGGAGACAACATAGAAAGTGATGATGGACAACCAAGCACTAAGGGGGAGAATGTTAGAAATATAAAATAGTGCTTAGTTGTATTTCTAAACATTGTATTTTGTATATATAAGGTTGAGGGGGAGCTTTTGTAATATACTTAGAGTATAAATACCCCTCAAGCCTTCATATTTTTGTAAGCTGGTAAGCCTTTTTACACACATATGATAATCAATCAATCCTACTTCTCCCACACACACTTTCTCTCTCAAGAACACACACTAACACACACACTTTCCACCATTGTTGATTATCTTACTTCCGCACTATAACACGAATTTTAATAGTTTTAACAGATAAAGGAGTAACCCATTAGATCCATGCCTGAGCCTTTGGGATACCAAAGACCCAAACTGGGGACACCCTTAAGGTACTTCAGTATGCACTTTACAGCAAGCATATGAGAGTCTTTTGGATTAGACTGATATCTGGCACATAAACATGTTGAAAACATAATATCTGGTCTACTGGCAGTTAAATACATCAGTGAACCAACCATGCCTCTATAGACAGTGGTGTTCACTGGTTTACCATCTGGATCTGAGTCCAGTGTCAGTGGTGCAGAAATTGGAGTGGGTTTAGATGGTGAAGAGTTCATATCATATTTCTTTAAAAGATCTCTAAAATATTTTTCCTGATTAATAAAAATACCATCTCTGGTCTGTTTAATCTGGAGTCCAAGAAAATATGTTAATTCACCCATCAAACTCATTTCATATTCTGTTGACATTATTTTCGAAAATTTCTTGCACATGTTTTCATCAGTAGACCCAAAAATAATATCATCAACATAAATTTGTACCATCTAACAGATTACCTTTTTCATGAAGAATAAATAAGGTATTGTCAATTGCACCTCTTTTGAAACCATTTTTCAATAAATGTTTAGTCAGAGTATCATACCAGGCACGTGGGGATTGTCTGAGGCCATAAAGCGCTTTGTCCAGACGATATACCCAATGTGGATGCTTTTCATCAACGAAACCTGGTGGTTGTCTGACATAAACTTCTTTTTCAAGTTTTCCATTCAAAAATGCACTTTTCACGTCCATCTGGTAGACCTTGAACTGATGATGAGCAGCGAATGCTAAAAATATTCTGATCGCTTCAAGTCTAGCCACTGGAGCAAATGATTCATCAAAATCGACATCTGACTGGCAGTAGCCTTGTGCTACCAGTCTGGCCTTGTTTCTGATTACGTGGCCATCTTCATCTACCTTGTTCCTGAAGACTCATCTGGTTCCAATTGGTTCTTTCTTGCCAACTGGGAAAGGGACCAGGTACTAAACTTGTTCCTTTCAAACTGGTGAAGCTCTTCTTGCATAGCAGTCACCCAGTTTGGATCTTCCATAGCCTCGTCAATCTTCTTTGGTTCTATCAGTGATAAGAAACTGACATATAAGCATTGATTACTGGAGGCTCTTCTGGTCAGGACTCCTCGACTGGAGTCACCTATGATCTGATCGATAGGATGAGCTTTTGTCCATCTGGAGTATTGACCAGGATTGTTACTGACAACAATATCAGTGCAAGAATTCAGTTGAGTCTCCTCTGGTGTTGCTTCTGGAGGAGGATCTTGCCAGACTACTTCAACATCTTCATCTGAGTCATTTAAATCACGATTTGCATCATGAAATTCTTCCATTGAAGGCATTTCTTGAAGTACTGGTTCAGTTTCAACTGGACTGATACTGGGGGCGTAGTACGGACATCTGATCCAATAATAATTTCAGAGGGTAGTTTGAAAATAATTGAAGGATAGAATGGAGTACCACTGGAGAGTTTCTTTTTCTGAACAGGTTCCAGATCAGTATGACTGGAAACTTCTTCTGGAGAATCTTCTTTATTGTAGTTGATAGGATCAGATTCACAGAAGACAATTGGAGTTACTGGGGGAGTATCAAGGGCTGGCTTTTTATTGATTGCAACATTTGATTCATCAAATGTGACATGAATTGACTCATGGACCTTCTCCAGTCTCTTGTTATAGACTCTGAAGGCCTTGCGAATGGCTGAATAGCCTAAGAAATACCCTTCATCAGCTTTGGCATCAAATTTGCCTAACTGACTGGAGTCGTTCAGGATGTAAACAGGACATCCAAAAACATGAAAATAACCAATATTTGGTTTTCTATTTCTTAAGACTTCATAGGCTGTCTTTTTGTGTCTTTTGATGTACACAGATCGGTTCTGGGTGTGGCAAGCAGTAGCAATTGCTTCCGCCCAGAAACTGGTAGACAGACCAGATTCAGCAAGCATACTCCTGGCAGCTTCTATCAGTGTTCGATTTTTCCTTTCCACCACTCCATTCTGTTCTGGAGAGCGGGCTGATGAGAAGTTCTGGGAGATGCCAGTGTCAGTACAGAATGACTCCAGAGTTGCATTCTGGAATTCTGTTCCATTGTCACTTCTTAACTGACACACCTTTCGACTGTACTTGAGCTCAATTTGCTTGATAAGACTGATGATTTCAGCAGCAGCTTCACTTTTAGACCTGAGAAAGATAACCCAACAATATCTGGAGAATTCATCTACGATCACCAGGGTGTATCTTTTACCAGCACGAGTATGAACATTCACTGGACCGAAAAGGTCCATATGAAGCATATGAAGAGGTTCAGATATGCTAAAATTCTGCTTGGTCTTGAAACTGGTACGTTTCTGTTTACCCATCTCACATCCTGGACATGGCCTTTCCTTTTTGAAGGAAACTGAAGGTATCCCATCTGTCAGTTGTTTTCTAGACAACTTATTAATATTTTTGAAATTTAAATGGGATAACCTTTTGTGCCATAACCAGTTTGTGTCTTCATCAGCTTGAGTATAGAAACAATGCTCTGAAGGAGAGCTTTCCATATCCATCACGTACACATTTCCTCTTCTGGGGGCAATCAATACTACCTTCCAGTCCTTGTTGAATACAATGCCCTGAGCAATATTGAATAGAACTTGATAGCCATCATCACACAGTTGACTGACACTGATCAGGTTATATTTCAAACCATTCACAAATGCAACTCGTCTGAATTTGACTTGTCCATTGTTCAGAACACCATATCCATCAGTTTTTCCACAACCATCATTTCCAAAAGTAATGGAGGGTCCATCAGAAATGATGAATTCCTCCAGAAGGGTCTTACATCCGGTCATCGTCCTGCCAGCTGCACTGTCAAGATACCAGATATATTTCTTTCGATCGCCCTGCACATCCACCAGATATATCAATTAGATTTTGGAACCCATCGATGATGGGTTCACTGGACCCTCCCTTATAGGTCCCTGAGGGTATCTGGTTGAGTTCACTTTCTTCAACAGTAGTCTTAGTTGAAAAGACTAATGGGGTTGATAGTTTTGAAACCTTTTTCTTTTTCTCAACTGGAGAAATATATTTATCTTTCTTGGAAAAAGGTTTGGTATTTTGTCTAGGGCCAGATGAAGTACCCTCAATAAAGTTTAATCTTGTATTAAAACTTTGAAATTGATGAGTCAGTAATTGAAACTGGCTCTCTAACCTTGACAAAATATTTTCATCAGATGACACCTGAGCCTTTCTAGTTGACTGGACTCGAGGCTTAGGTAGGGGATTGGTCTAAGGCAAAGGTTTCTTCAGATTGACCTTTTTAACTGGAGCAGTCATCTGGAATGCTCCAGTCTTAACCTCTGGGGATTGAACTGGGAAAATATTGGCCTTGGGAGTTACAGGCTCATCATAAATGGTATTGGGCCTGAATCCCTCTGGTAACCGATCAATTACTGGTATTAATGATGCCACATGAGTATTTCCATCTAAATAAGCACGTTTTTGTCTGGGAAATTGATTTACTCCAGCATCATATGGCTTTCTGGTTTCAAGCCATGATTTAATCACCAGTTTTTCCTTTCTAAAATGACTTCAAGATCTTGTTTTTCTTGAATCAGTTGTTCAGTTACCAGAACCTGGGCTTGAAATGCTAGTTCAATGTCTTGAAGTTCCTTTAATTTTGATTTTAAAACATTAATTTCAGAAAAATCTGTTTCTAGACCATTTACACAGTCAGATCTAACAGTTTCAACAAATATTAAATCAGAATTAAGAGCTTCAGTAATGTCCAGTTTTAATTCTTGGTCAGTTTCAGTATCATAATCACTAACCTTTTTGATAACAATGTCCACCGATCTTCCAGATGTGACATCTTCCTTCACCAGGTGCTCTTCGTCTGCCAGAGCCATGTAACAGCAATCTCTTTCTTCTTCTTCATCAGCAGATGAATCATCAGAAGGAACCCACTTTTCTTCAGTTGTTGCAATCATGCACTTATTATTATTTTCCATTTGTTGTGCCATGAGAGCAATATGAGCCTTAAGCTTTTTGTATTTAGATTTATAGCTATCATCAGGCTTTTTATTAGAAGAAAAAGGACCAGGCTGAGATACAAACTGACTGGACTTGCAATCTTTCATGAAATGACCTTTTCTGCCACACTTAAAGCATGTCAGATTGGTCTTATCAGTTGAAGAACTGGATGCAAATTGTCCAGATGGCCGACTCTTGCTTTGAAACGGTGAAACGTGGGAGCCAAGAGAGCAAAACAGGGCAGAAGTGGGCAGAGCATCAGAGCCGGGAGAAGAGGGGAAGGGAGGCGCCAGTGGAGAGATTTGACTGGCAGAATCCATGAGTTCAGACACCATCTTCTTCATAGAAAATACATTCTCAGAAGATATCAGTGCTGTACCTTGTGGTTCAGTGTGACTAACCACAGTAGGACTACTGGAGGCATGGTTATAAGCATCTTGTTCTGCCACAACTCTCTGAGCTTGATTTTCTTCAGTGTATCTGAAAGCTCCATACAAAGTTGACAGAGTGTGAGTGTGCAGAGTTTTACCTTGTCTCAAGACCAGGATCATGTGAGACCATTTGGTGGGAAGAATATCACAAAATTTCTCCAGAAGTATATCCTTATCCTTCTCAACCCCGAGACCTCTCAACTGGTTTATGATACTCATAAATCTGGTGTAAGTACCAGTGAGAGACTCATTAGGCTGAGCAAAAATGACTCATACCTCTTGTTTAAAGAGACTTTTCTGGTGACAATGGTGTCATCTCCTCCTTCATGCTGGTTCAATAGTTCATCCCACATGGTTTTAGCACTGGGAAAAAGAACTAGTGTGGGAATTAGGGTTTCAAGAACAGCCCCGAGGATCATGTTTTTGAGAAGGGTATCTAGATTTACCAATCTCCTCTCCTCTTCAGACCAATGTTCCTCCCTCTTTTCCTGACCTCTTCTAGATCCAGTTGGATCAAGAAGAGCATTGAGAGGTGATGATGGGACATAAGGTCCTTCATTTAAAGATTTTCATCATGTTTCTCTCAATACCAGTGATATGCAATATCATCCTAGCCTTCCACGTACCAAATTCATCGCTATTCCCACTGAATTTAGGAACAGGATTATTTGAGTAGTGCACATGCACATGTGGAGAAGCAGGAGTAGGAGGAGGAGGAGGTGGATTAGTGTTAACAGGTGGTTCATTATTTTGATCATTAACATTAACATTAGGATCAGGACCAAAATTAAAACTTCCTTGTGTATTTTCTGGGGTGGCCATCAAAGAAGCAGATCTAGGCAATGTTTAGCCTTCTGCTCTGATACCAATTGTGAGTCCCAAACTCTCTTGATGGTTAACCCAGAATGTAAAATACAACAAGTCTAATAAACACTAGATTGGACTAGTATTACTTGAATATAAATGCAAGTATATAAACAAAGTAATACAAGACTAAAAGCAATAAAATAAAGGTGGAACACAATGTAATATTTTCAAGTGTATTTTATTATGATGTTAAATAAAATACAAGGTTGTGCGGAATCAAGATAATACAAATATGTAAGTATCCTAACAACCTATGAATTACAAATGATCTATATTTGCCAAATAACTCTTTTGATCGAGATACTTAAAGTTGTGAAGTATCCCTGTTTAAGATCGAGAGTATTTAGACAAATTCACCTTTAATGCTAAAGTAATTTTAACAAAGAAATGACTTTGTATTTATAGGCAAACAATTCACCAGTGAATTTGTGCCGTACAAATATGGTTGCATGCATTTAATGAACCGACAAGGTCATTAAATGCATTGGTTAAGGTACAAGGATAAAGTCACATCAATATGACTTATTCTTTTAACCAACCACCTTTACACACGTAAGCACTTTAGTAAAGAACAAGTGGAATGTTCTTTGGAAAGTGTGTAAAGGCAAAAAGTCAATTCCTCGATATCAGTGTTCAGACTTGTAAGGTCTAGAACACTGACAATCCTCCAGTCGTAGATCTGGTAAGACTTCCAGTGGTCTCCGCCATTTGTCAGTCTTCTTTATTCTAACTTCAGTCTTTGACTTCAGTGAGAATGTCTTCAGTAGAATAGATCTGGACTGGGGTGAAGTCCAGTGAGCTAATCTGGAGGATGTCTCCAGATTCCTATACAAGTATTTGCTCACTGGTCTTCCATTATTTCTGAACAAATCTTTAGAGGGACTCCAGTTTCCAAGTCTGGAGTAGGTCCAGTAAATATCATTTCTGGATAGATCTTCAGTAAGGATCCAGTAGTCGAGTCTGGAGCGAGTCCAGTAATTCTGGACCTAACAGAATTAAAAACCATCCTTGAAAAGGAACAGAAAATAATTAAATCCTGGATGAATGCACCAAAACCAGATGCTGCAATTAAAAATACTTTTGCAAATCAAAGAACAACATATGAATCTGGTGATCTTCATTTGGCATCTATAATCACTGATTTAGATGCACTTCCAAAGGAAATGAAACCAGAAATTATCTTTCCTAAAGTTGGCAAACAGAAAACTGTGACTGATAAGGCCCAGGAACAATCTGAGGGTAAATCTGAAACAGCTCAGACAACTGTTTCAGAAAAGAAGGCTAAAATCCAAAAAGCCATCCCCTCAGACTTCATCTAAGGTTCCAAAAGGCCAAAAGAAGAAGAAAAATATCTCCCCCACTGAGCCTTCTACCTCAGATTCAGGTAAGGCTCAGGTGTCTAATAAAGAATCAATTTTGTTAAGGTTAGAGAGTCAATTTTAGTAATTGGCTAGACAAGTGCAGAGTTGTAATGCACGTTTAAAAAATGTTGAAACCACTCCTCTTCAACCTAAGCAAAATGCAAAACCTTTTTCCAAACAAATCAAGCTAAAATCCGAGAAGAAAAAGGTTGAACCCCCCATCAAACCAACTGTTTTTGTGTCATCTGAGATTATGACTGAGATCCCCTTCGATCCTTCAGTTCCTTATGAACCAAAGAAATCTGAGACTGCTAAGGGAGAGTCTAGCGAACCCATCACGAGATGGGTTCCCAAAAAGAACTAATCTTTGTGTTTGTGCAGGGAGACCAAAAGAAGAATATATGGTTTCTTGACAGCGCTGCTGGCAGAACCATGACTGGTTATCAAACCCTGCTGGAGGAATATAGGGTGCAAGAGGGCCCTCAATAACATTTGGGAATGATGAAAATGGACAAACTGGGGGATATGGTGTTGTGAATAATGGACAAGTCAAATTCACACGTGTTGCATATGTGAATGGTTTGAAATATAACCTGATCAGTGTCAGTCAACTGTGTGATGATGGCTTCAAGGTATTATTTGATATTTCACAAGGCACCATATTCAACAGAGATGGAAAGGTAGTATTGATTGCACTTAGAAAAGGAAACATTTATATCATTGACATGAATAGTTCACCCACTGAACAATGTTTCTACAGAAAGGCAGATGAAGACACAAACTGGTTGTGGCACAAGAGATTATCCCATCTGAACTTCAAGAATATTAATAAGTTGTTAAGAAAACAACTTGTTGATGGGATACCCTCAATATCTTTCAATAAAGACAAGCCATGTCCAGGTTGTGAAATGGGTAAGCAGAAAAGAGCTTCATTCAAAACAAAGCAAAGTTTAGTATAACTGAACCTCTTCACATGCTTCACATGGACCTCTTTGGACCAGTGAATGTTCAGACAAGAGCGGGAAAGAAGTATACCCTTGTTGTTGTTGATGAATATTCAAGATATTGCTGGGTAATTTTCCTCAGATCCAAGAGTGAAGCTGCTGCTGAAATCATTGCTCTCATCAAACAAATTGAACTCAAGCATAAGCGAAAAGTTTGTCAGCTCAGAAGTGACAATGGCACTGAATTCAGAAATGCCACTCTGGAGTCCTTCTGCACTGAAACTGGCATATCTCAGAACTTCTCCTCAGCCCACACACCAGAGCAGAATGGTGTAGTAGAAAGAAAGAATCGGACGCTGATTGAAGCTGCTAGAAGTATGCTAAATGAATCTGGTCTTCCCAAGAATTTCTGGGCTGAAGCTGTTGCAACTGCTTGCTACACTCAGAACAGATCTGTCTATGTCAAAAGACACAAGAAGACAGCCTATGAAGTACTCAGAAATAGAAAGCCTAATATTAGATATTTCCATGTATTTGGATGTCCAGTATACATTCTGAATGATTCCAGTCAGCTTGGAAAATTTGATGCAAAGGCTGATGAAGGGTACTTCCTAGGATATTCAACAAATCGCAAAGTGTTAGGTCCAGATTTACTGGACTCGCTCCAGACTCGACTACTGGAGCCTTACTGAAGATCTGTCCAGAAACGTGTTCTACTGGACCTACTCCAGACTTGGAAATATGGAGTCCCTCTGAAGATTTGTCCAGAAATAATGGAAGACCAGTGAGCAAATACTTGTATATAAAATCTGGAGTATTCTCCAGATAGTTGTAACATTTGCCATTTTGGTCCGATACTTGTTATATATGATAATGGCAAACCTTATGAATATAAGAAAACTTTGGGTATTTTTGATGCATATATATATATATATATGAGTTGGGCTAATTACAATATTTAGATGGATTCAGATATTGTAAATGATTCGATGTGATTAAGCCATGTTACAAGACCATGATATTGGCCCATATATGATAAGGAAAATATATTATAGACGATAATTGAGTAACTGTGTTAACAAGGAAAATGTATATACAAAACCTTAAGTATAATGTACGGTAAACAGTGTCGGTGGCACAGTGTCGGTGGTTATCTAATAATTCCATTAATGGGACGAAGCCGACATACTTTATGGAAAGTAGGAATACTCGTGAAATTGTCACAAGCTATATTTGATTTATTAGTTGAATAATGTTACTAGTAGACATCCGACAAAACTTTTATGAATATATATGTAAAACGTTGCTTTTTCGATCGTTTCTTTCTCGAATGAACTTTAGACTTCCTAGAATCTAATATCTAGTGTTTTAACACTTTGATATGGCCATAATCTTCCAATAAACTACTTCATTAAAACTTAAATACTTCTTAGAAACATATCCTAAAATCTGGTTTAAAAACTCAAAAGAACGAACCCGAACCGACTAGTAAACAATCCCGAAACAACTAGTGACGTTTAGGAAACTTCTAGGA
>CM067175.1:65578341-65595841 GCA_034093135.1 Erigeron breviscapus
TCGTGCTGTGCTTTTCTAAGTGATACCCCATGATTCCGCCATGTTGGGGTGTTACAATATGGACCTCTTTGGTCCAGTGAATGTTCAGACTCGTGCTGGTAAAAGATACACCCTGGTGATCGTAGATGAATTCTCCAGATATTGTTGGGTGATCTTTCTGAGGTCTAAAAGTGAAGCTGCTGCTGAAATCATCAGTATTATCAAGCAAATTGAGCTCAAGTACAGTCGAAAGGTATGTCAGTTAAGAAGTGACAATGGAACAGAATTCCAGAATGCAACTCTGGAGTCACTCTGTACTGACACTGGCATCTCCCAGAATTTCTCATCAGCCCGCTCTCCAGAACAAAATAGAGTGGTGGAAAGGAAGAATCGAACGCTGATAGAAGCTGCCAGGAGTATGCTTGCTGAATCTGGTCTGTCTACCAGTTTCTGGGCAGAAGCAATTGCAACTGCTTGCCACACCCAGAATCGATCAGTGTACATCAAAAGACACAAAAAGACAGCCTATGAAGTCTTAAGAAATAGAAAACCAAATATTGGTTATTTCACGTTTTTGGATGTCCAGTTTACATCCTGAATGACTCCAGTTAGTTAGGCAAATTTGATGCCAAAGCTGATGAAGGGTATTTCTTAGGCTATTCAGCCATTCGCAAGGCCTTCAGAGTCTACAACAAGAGACTGGAGAAGGTCCATGAGTCAATTCATGTAACATTTGATGAATCAAATGTTGCAATCAACAAGAAGCCAGCCCTTGACTCTCCCCCAGTAACTCCAATTGTCTTTTGTGAATCTGATCCTCTAAACGACAAAAATGAAGATTCAAAAGACACAGTTTCTAGTCATCCTGATCTGGAACCTGTTCAGAAAAAGAAACTCTCCAGTAGTACTCCATTCTATCCTTCTATTATTTTCAAACTACCCTCTGAAATTAATATTGGATCAGATGTTCGTACTACTCCCCCAGTATCAGTGTCAGTTGAGAATAGACCAGAAATATCTTCTTATGAAGAATTCCAAACTGAACCAGTACTTCAGGAAATGCCTTCAAATGAAGAATTTCATGATGCAAATCGTGATTTAAATGACTCAGATGAAGATACTGAAGTAGTCTGGCAAGATCCTCCTCCAAAAGCAACTCCAGAGGAGACTCAACTGAATTCTTGCACTGATATTGTTGTCTGTAACAATCCTGGTCAGTACTCCAGATGGACAAAAGCTCATCCTATTGATCAGATCATAGGTGACTCCAGTAGAGGAGTTCAGACCAGAAGAGCCTCCAGTAATCAATGCTTATACGTTAGTTTCTATCTTTGATGGAACCAAAGAAGATTGACGAGGCTATGGAAGATCCAAGCTGGGTGACTGCTATGCAAGAAGAGCTTCACCAGTTCGAAAGGAACAAGGTCTGGTATCTGGTTCCTTTCCCAGTTGGAAAGAAAGAACCAATTGGAACAAGATGGGTCTTCAAAAACAAAGTAGATGAAGATGGCCACGTAATCAAAAACAAGGCCAGACTGGTAGCACAAGGCTACTGCCAGTCAGATGTCGACTTTGATGAATCATTTGCTCCAGTGGCTAGACTTGAAGCGATCAGAATATTCTTAGCATTCGCTGCTTATCATCAGTTCAAGGTCTACCAGATGGATGTAAAGAGTGCTTTCTTGAATGGAAAGCTTGAAGAAGAAGTTTATGTCAGACAACCACCAGGTTTCGTTGATGAAAAGCATCCACATTGGGTATATCGTCTGGACAAAGCGCTTTATGGCCTCAGACAAGCCCCACGTGCCTGGTATGACACTCTGACTAAACATTTGTTGAAAAATGGTTTCAAACGAGGTGGAATTGACAATACCTTATTTATTCTTCATGAAAAAGGTAATCTGTTAATGGTACAATTTATGTTGATGATATTATTTTTGGGTCTACTGATGAAAACATGTGCAAGAAATTTTCAAAAATAATGTCAACTGAATATGAGATGAGTTTAATGGGTGAATTAACATATTTTCTTGGACTCCAGATTAAACAAAATAAAGATGGCATTTTTATTAATCAGGAAAAATATGTTAGAGATCTTTTAAAGAAATTTGATATGCACTCTTCACCATCTAAACCAACTCCAATTTCTGCACCACTAACACTGGACTCCGATCCAGATGGAAAACCAGTGAACACCACTGTCTATAGAGGCATGGTTGGTTCACTGATGTATTTAACTGCCAGTAGACCAGATATTATGTTTTCAACATGTTTATGTGCCAGATATCAGTCTAATCCAAAGGAATCTCATATGCTTGCTGTAAAGCGCATACTGAAGTACCTTAAAGGAGTCCCTAGTCTAGGTCTTTGGTATCCCAAAGGCTCAGGCATGGATCTAATGGGTTATTCAGATTCAGATCATGCAGGTTGTAAGATAGATAGGAAACCACAACTGGTGGATGTCATTTCCTAGGTGGCAAACTGGTCAGCTGGACCAGTAAGAAGCAAACTTCAGTTTCATTGTCCACTGCTGAAGCTGAATACGTGTCTGCAGCCAGTTGTTGTGCTCAGATACTCTGGATGAAGAACCAGTTGCTTGATTATGGTATTAAATATTCAAAGACCCCAATCTTTTGTGATAATACCAGTGCCATTGCTATCTCAAACAATCCAGTCATGCACCCCAGAACAAAGCACATTGATCTCAGGTATCACTTCATTCGTGATCATATTATGAAAAACAACATTGAACTCCATTTTATTCCCACTGACAAACAACTCGCTGACATTTTTACCAAACCTTTGGATGTCAAAACTTTTGAATTTCTTGTTGGTGAGTTGGGAATGTTAAACCCTTAAATCTGGTAACTGCTCAAATATTGAACGCCTTTGTGTACTATCTTTGCATTATTAGATTTCTGGAACATTCCAGGGAAAGACTTGAAAGATATTTTTTTCTTAAAAAATGTTTTAAGTTCAAGGGGAATTTATTAATTTATTTTCTCACTGGACAAACTCTTCAGAAAATATTACTGGTGTTTTGTAAATGTGTCCCTCTCACTGGTAACTGGACAGATTGAAGTGCGTGTTTGAGGTGACTTATGTCTCCTTGTAAATGTGTCCCTCTCATTTGTCTGAATTAGTTGACGTGCAAGTTTGAGGTTACCAGTCTTTCAAAAAAATGGTTTTCACTGGTACTTTACTGGAGTGTCCCTCCAGTGTACCATCAGTACATGTTCACTGGACTAATCCACCAGTGATACTGGAGTGTCCAGTCAACCTCCAGATGTACTGAAATATGTCATAATATTTTCTAAATACTTGGTCATTGTGTGTGCCACGTAAGCAAATCTTTTTGGAGATATTTATCCTACGTGGCATATAAATTTTTTCAACGTAATGATGGTATTTTTACCTTGGGAAATCAAAAAGAGCAACTTGTTAGTGTTTGTGGGCTGTAAACTGTCACACATTTATGTGTGATGTGATGTAATTAATGCGGATCTCAGAACCTCGATCAAAATTATATTTGATAATTTCAAATAAACCGTTTGAGTTCCACATTCTTTCTCCTATTTATACCCACTTTCAATTTCATTTGCATTTACTTCGAACATATTTACTCCCAAATCTTTCAAATTCCTTCATTTACTTCTTCATTCATTTTCCAATCATCATCATCTCTCTTATTTACTCCATTTACATTCAATTCCTTCATCAATTCTTCATCATAACCTATATATATATATTCAATTTCATCTTCATTTATTCTGTATAAAATGGCACCTAGACAGTCAAAATCGCTCAAAAATCTCCTTGCCGCTGAATATGCTCCTTCCGAAAATGTTGGCAGGGCACCTCATATCAATCTTGAGGCAAATGCCATAAGAATCAATATGAACAACTGGATGGCAAGACTCTCTCTCTCCAGTGTTCATGATGCCCAATCGATTATTGGGAGATTAAACTCATTCTTTCTCTCTTGCCCATTATATGGTGCGTTAACATTAAATCCAGGAAGGATATACCACGAGTACCTGTGTGAATTCTGGTACACTGCAACATTTGATGATGAAACTTCATCTATCAATTATACTCTCAAGGGAGGTACCAGATCCCTTGGTTTCACTGCAAGTCTGCTCAGGTCTGTTCTACAGTTAAACTATCATGAACAGAATGAGTTGCCTATTGAGCTTTCCACTGGTATCAATACAAGGGAAGTATGCAGGCTGATGGGGCACACGGATATCTTGGATGAGCATGGCCAGCTATCCAGGAAAGGGACTATCTATATGAGCAAGCTGTCAGACTCATGGAGATATTTCTTCACTCATATTGTTGAATGTCTGGGAGGCAGTTCTGAAGGGTTAGACCAGATCAATCAAACCCATCTCCAGATTGCCTACTGTTTATGGTTTGGGCTTAGAGTAGACTTCGCCCAAATTCTTTTTGATGACCTGGTAGAGCGTCTCAGAGTGAAGGGAAGAAAACCTTTTGTTCCATATATTCGTTTCCTTTCACTGCTGTTTAAAAATGGTCTTGGAGACCAGTATGCTTTTGATACTACTCACTTTTCTGTGAGTGAGTTATATGAGAGATTTGGTCAATCTCAGATCTCCACTGGACGAGGTAGATATTCCTCAGTCCATGCTTACCTTCCAAAGGGAAGAAGCTGAAATGGCTCCAGATAGAGGTCAAGCTGTTGAAAGAGCCCCTGGAGACCAAGATGTACAGATCATTGAAGCTGTACAACCAATTAGTCAAGTGGCTCCTGAAGGTCAAGTACAAGAAGTTGTTGAACCTTCCAGACGACCTAGAACTAACAGGCGTCTGATGAGAGCAGGACTTCAGGTGAATCCTGAAAGACATCCTGGGATGTTATGAATTTGGATGGGTCTCCAATTTTTGAAGAGAACGTACAAGAGGTTGTTGGGCAGGTAACTGATGAACAAATTGAAAATGTTGCCCAAGTTGTTGAGCAGGTTGTTGAGGAAGTTGAGCAAGAGGCTCAAATAGACTTAAATGTAGGGGCTGGTGAACAAGTGAATGTAGAGACTGGTGAACAGTCTGGTGAACAGACAGTTGGGATGACTCCAGAATGGGATGACGTAGATTCCCCAATGTCTGAAGGTTTTGATGCAAACTTGAATTTTCTGGGTGAAGATGTACAAGAAGAAGAAAGTCTACCAGAAATGCCACCACCTCCACCAGAAATGCCACCACCACCACAATCAAACATACCACCACCACCACCACCTTCAATTCCAGCACACACTCAATACTTCACTCCAGCAACCACTCAACCTTCACAATCTCAACCTCCACCTCCTGCGCCGGAGTCACCAGTTGCAACATCTGAAGCTGCAACTGAAGAGGACTGGGCACAAGTTCCTCTAATGACCAGATTACCTTCAACTCTTGAACCTCCCAGTGGTCTCTCCACTTCATCTTCTGCCAAGGTCCAAGGCCTTTTAAGTAAGGTGGCGGACCTGGAGAGATCACTCCAGACTTCATCTCAAGTTATTTCAGACTTTAAATCATTATTATCAAATAACCTGGCATCTGAGATGAATGTCTTTGCTGGGAATGAGAAGCTGGTTTATGAGAAGCTTGATGAACTGGTACTGGCCATAAACAACAACACTGAAAGTTTCAAAGTGGCAGTCTAGGGTCTAGAGACAAGGTTGGTTAGATCTGTTCAGACTGCAGTCACTGGTGAACTGGCAGGTCTGAAAGAAGATGTTCAGAACTTGGTTTTCAGGGTCAGTTCTCTGGAGACTAGACCCACACTAGACCAGGATGCAGTTGTCAGCACAATAAGTGATGCATGTACAAGGAAGTTCAGAAACAATATGCTGAAAGAAATATGTGAAGAAGTTTTTGAGACTGTTCTTCGTAGCATTCATGATGGGGTGTTACCCCAAGTAGACAAGTTACTGGATGAGAAGTTGCCAAAACACTTGCCTAAAGCTGTTGCAAATGTTCAGAAGGAAGTGCAGGCACTTAAGAAAGTTGTGACTGAAACAACTCCAGTAGCAGGTACAACATTTGGTGCACTGGACAGACTTATGCTTGAAGAATTATGGAATGATCTCAAGTCAAGGACTGGTGATCATTCCAAGGGGGAAAAGTCGTCTGGTGACCAAACACTGAAGCAATTGTGACAAAGAGCATATGGCACTGAAGCCGGGCTAACTGAAGGAGCTACTGGTACTGAAGCAGTGAGCCCCAGTTTGAGTCCTTCCCAGATATTCCATCAACTCTGAAGTCAGTTAAGGGAAAACAACAAATGGAATCTGGAGAGGAAGAGCAAACTGTTGAAGATGCTGATGATGAAACATCCAAGAAGCTTGAACAAGAATGCATCATGATAGAGATTTTCAAAAGAAATCAAAAAGATGAACTGCTGGCCCATCAAAGGGAGATGGCAACTATGGGTACTCTGGATTCTTACAATGCTGGCAGGTTAGGCATTAATATTGAAGTGTATAAAAAGATGAAGGATGACCCCAGAGTTCATCAATGTTTGAGTTTATTGGATGATGTTCATGTACGCTCTTTCTACGCCGAAGAGGAACAAGTCTATGATTCTATAATTTATGGCGTGAGTGTACCAGAACTCATCAGACAAAGAAAGGATGAAATGGTAAGCCTCCAGAAAAAGATCAGAAAGAACGCTGGTGCTCTGGAGATAGAGTACAGGAAGCGACTTACTGGCTTACCAAAATTGACTGCCAGACAAATCAAAGCAATCAAAGATGCTGATGTAAGCAATTTCATTCCCCTGGACACTTCTCGAAAAATCAATCGTCAAGAACTCCAATCTGCTGTAGAGCAAAGGAGAGTGTCCAAGGAAACTGAATCATTGATCCAGCAAGCCAAGCTGAAAGAAAAATACAATGAGATGTTGAATTTCAGGGCTGATGCCAGAAGGATCACTGGTGCTGAAATCAAATTGGCTGAAGATCATGAAGGCATGTCTAAGTTTGAAGTAAAGTTGACCAGGGAGGGTAACTTTACTGATGAGAGGAAAAGTACTTCAGTCCAAGCATTTGGATGGAGTGAACTGAAAGAAATCGCTTTAACGTTCAGGGGGAAGACAAATGTGTCGACTGATGTTAAAGCATTTCTGAAAAGAATTGAAAAGGTATGGAGAAGAAAGCAACAGATGGAAGTTGCAATGGGCATAAGATCACCAGAATCAATACCATCTTCTCCATCACCAAAGAGAAAGGCTACTGAAGATGCTCCAGGACAGACATCAAAAAGAAGGGCCTGACTCTTATCATTTACTTGTTGTAAATTTATTGTTTTATGAAACTTGTATACTATTTATCAGTTGATGTATGTAATAATAGTTGCAATTTTTGATTCATATAAGTAAATGATCAGATTTAGTCTAAGTTAGAACTTAAATGATGAAACTGAAAACACTCATGATCTATAAAGTGTTTTCCAGTAACTTAGATTTTTAGACTAAGTCAAAACTTGTGTTTTTCAAGCATACAAAATGTATAGATTCTAGCTTGAAAACACTTGCATTATTTCTAAACAAATAGGGGGAATTTGTTAGGTCCAGATTTACTGGACTCGCTCCAGACTCGACTACTAGAGCCTTACTGAAAATCTGTCCAGAAACGTGTTCTACTGGACCTACTCCAGACTTGGAATCTGGAGTCCCTCTGAAGATTTGTCCAGAAATAATGGAAGACCAGTGAGCAAATACTTGTATAGGAAATCTGGAGTATTCTCCAGATTAGCTCACTGGACTTCACCCCAGTCCAGATCAACTCTACTGAAGACATTCTCACTGAAGTCAAAGACTGAAGTCAGAATAAAGAAGACTTACAAATGGCGGAGTCCACTGGAAGTCTTACCAGATCTGTACACTGGAGGATTGTCAGTGTTCTAGACCCTACAAGTCTGAACACTGATATCGAGGATTGACTTTTCCCTTTACACACTTTCCAAAGAACAATCCACTTGTTCTTTACCAAAGTATACGTGTGTAAAGGTGGTTGGATAAAAGGATACAAAGTCATTTCCTTGAGAAAAATACTTTTAAGCATACATTTTGCATTTAAGTGAATTTGTCCAAATACTCTCGATCTTAAACAGGGATACTTCACAACTTTAAGTATCTCGATCCAAAAGAGTTATTTGACAATATAGATCATTTGTACGGCACAAAATTCACTGGTGAATTTTGTTGCCTATAAATACAAAGTCATTTCCTTGAGAAAAATACTTTTAAGCATACATTTTGCATTTAAGTGAATTTGTCCAAATACTCTCGATCTTAAACAGGGATACTTCACAACTTTAAGTATCTCGATCCAAATGAGTTATTTGACATATATAGATCATTTGTAATTCATAGGTTGTTAGGATACATACTTATTTGTATTATCTTGATTCCGCACAACCTTGTATTTTATTTAACATCATAAATAAAATACACAATTGAAAAATACATAATGTTCCACTTTACTTGTTTATTGCTTTAAGTCTTGTATTACTTTGTTTATATATTCTTGCATTTATTTACAAGTAATACTAGTCTATTCTAGTGATTATTAGACTTGTTGTATTTTACACTTTCCTAGTTAACCATCGAACTTAAGGGACTCACACTAACGTATGTAGAACAAAGTTTTTGCAAGTATTTCTTTATTAAGTATCTTATAAATTTAAAAGGAAATCAACTTAACAATAGAATTTACGCCAGTTTGAGCTATTCCAGGTTCTGTTGACCGGAGCTCCTTCGGGTGTTTCCATTTCATATGCTCCCTTCCCAAATGTTGTTCGTACTCTGTATGGGCCTTCCCATGTCGGTCCTAATTTTCCGGTGTACTCCTTTTCGCTTGCGCTATTCAGCAGTAAGAAATATTAGGTTATCAGAATAAAGTAAGTGTGAAATTTACAATAAAATGTGATACATAATGAAATGATGATAATAGACAACATAAATTTATCACAAGTTAGATATTAGCTTAAAAAAAAACTAACAAACTAACAAAAGTAGTTTCTTTTTTCTTTTTTTTTTATTTTATGTGTTGGGCTTTTAGAAAAATATTTTATGGATTATATTGAGATGATAAAATCAACTCTGTTTAGTACTCGTATATAGTAACTTGGACTCATAAATTATTGCTCTAATTCTATATGTCACCTTGGGCTCAGAGCCATCTAGCCCAAAGCCAAGGCCGGCACTAATAAATTATTGCTCTAATTCTATAATCAGTAAGTCCTTTCAATATACTGTACAACGTCTTTTTATATACATCTATCTATTTAAATTCCATTATAAAAGAATATTTGTAACACCCTAAGCCAAGGCTCAGAATATCACGGAAATCATATAGCACAAGGTGAGATTAATGTAGAACATGAACTAAATGCAAATAAAGGATTCAGTGAATCCTTACAGTAAGATAAACAAGTATCAAAATACATAAAGAGCAAGTCATCATCAAATATTACAACAGAACATCAAAAGATGGCTAACGGTTTTAAGTACAATGCAAAAGAAGGCAAATGGATCCTTGATCCATATAAGTCCAAGTCCGGGTTCAACAGCAAGCAAATAATCAGACTCCACGCCCTGGATTAACCTGGTTACCTGAAAAGTGTACTAAGCATAGTCAACACAAGGTTGGTGAGTTCGTAGTAATGGTCCATAAGGAACCATCGTCAATAAGCACAATATACGAGTAGAGGCGAAACATAACTTACAGTGAGTCTCTACATAACACAATATCATCCACGACAAGATTACACAATATAAGTAAACGTGTAATAAATATGTGCAAAAGATGCCAATAACCAAATCGTGTATTGCATGTATGTATATCCATAATGTATATCAATTTCGTATCAACCATGTCACAAATGCACCAAATAGGGTGTGCTTGCGTGTAGACCGCGTAAACAGAGTATGCTTGCGTGTAAACCGCGTATATATATATATAGTATGCTTGCGTGTAAACCGCGTATATCTATATATAGTATGCTTGCGTGTAAACCGCGTATATATACATATAATATGCTTGCGTGTAAACCGCGTATATATACATATAATATGCTTGCGTGTAAACCGCGTATATATACATATAGTATGCTTGCGTGTAAACCGCGTATATATATATATAGTATGCTTGCGTGTAAACCGCGTATATATATATATAGAGTATGCTTGCGTGTAAACCGCGTATATCTATATATAGTATGCTTGCGTGTAAACCGCGTATATATACATATAATATGCTTGCGTGTAAACCGCGTATATATACATATAGTATGCTTGCGTGTAAACCGCGTATATATATATATAGTATGCTTGCGTGTAAACCGCGTATATATACATATAATATGCTTGCGTGTAAACCGCGTATATATACATATAGTATGCTTGCGTGTAAACCGCGTATATATACATCAATCACAATTACACTATACTATACGTACATACATTTAGGAGGGTTCTACTTTCTTCGAGTCCTAGATGCTTATATATAGGGTCACCCGCAGCCTTCCCACCACATCTAAAACCCATTGAAAGCATAACCGACTTCCATGTATGCACGTTTATCCTAATAATAATAAAACACTTTACAAACACAAACTAAGTCCATCAACGTATAAATCAACTCATCATTCAATCATTCAATCAAACATTAAATCGACAATCGTCAGTTCATACGTTCATCAATACAACGATATTAGTATGAATAAGTGCGTATCACACAAGTCAAGTATATCAAGGAATTCATGTATATTCCAAACGCATTCCCAAGTCCATCATTTACTCTAAACAACGCGTATATACACTTCAGAGGATTTTACTTTCATCAAGTTCTAGATGCTTATATATAGGGTCACCCGCAGCCTTCCTACCACATCTAAAACCCATTGAAAGTAAAACCGACTTCTATGTATACACTACTATCCTAAACTTACTAATCATATCACAATCACCTACGATCAATCAAGCGTGTCATTATATCTATCATTTCGTTAGTGAACAATAAAATAATAAGACAAGGGTTAACTTAAGTCAATCAACTAATCAAAACAAACAACGAAACACGTATGTGTACACTTTTCAGCCCGAATCCCAAATGAGTAGGGAACTACGGAACTCACCTTGATTGGCTATGAAAAGCTAAGTTTGATATAAAGTCAAGTTACTGTCGTTCAATGATCACTTCACGTCCAACACCTAAATATCGATCATATACATTCATATCAACACACATAAACACATATACGTAGTTATTAAATATTCGGCAAAACCCTAATTATGTTCCCAAAGTGGTTCTCGACGTTAAGTGACTTCTAAGACTCTTATTCCTTGTTAAATAAGTTAAGAAGTGATTTAGATTGAAGCTCGATGCGTTACTAGGGTTCTGGAAGTCGAATTAGGTCAAACAAGAAATCAGAAACTGGACAACTGGCGTAAGCTACGCCACTATGGGCCGTAACTTACGCCCATACAAACTTTACCTAGCGTAAGGTACGCCCCTAAGGGGCGTAGGTTACGCCCCCTAATGGGCAGACCCACGAACAACAGCCATTTATGCAGAATTTTAACCCAAAACTCTATTTTCTCTTGAACCAAAACCCTAAATCGATTTCTAAGGCTAAAGGACTCGTTTTGAAGCTACATTTGACATTCTAATGCATAAATACACTTACCCAAACCCATATTTCCATCCAAAACATCACCAAAACTTCCAAATCGATCAACCCTAGTTAAAACCCTAAATTGACCCAAAACTCGTTTGAAGTCGTTCTAAGACCTGTAAATTCACGAAACGACTAGAAATGCATAAACAAACATAAATAGATACAAATGGGATGAATTTGACTTACCAAAACTTCCTTCCCGAGCTAGAACCCGAATTATGGCAAAATGGGTAAAATGCTTGAACTAAGAACTAAATCCTTTGCTAGACGATAATGAGATGAAGACGATGATGATTCTCGAGTTAAACCAAATCTAGAACACCAAATATTGCAAGAGAAATGAAGAGAGGAGATGGATGGTCTAGCTTTTTCACTTAGAGAGAAAAAGAGAAAGAGATAGAAGAGATATGTGGTAAATGAGAAGATAAGGGGAGGGAATGGGTCATAAAGGGGCTGGTGGGTCGTGGATGACCCACGGGCCGACCCGTTTCCTTCTCAAGCCAAAATACAAATCGTTATACATTTAAACACCGATTAAACACACTATCGACCCGACTAACATACCACATTGTCATTTAATCACAAAACGACCCAAACATTTCATTAACTTAAATTGTTAGCCAAATTACACATAAAGTCAACGGGTCAAAACTCACGGATGTTACAATATTTACATTTTAACCTACAATTCTCTCTTCTAACCATCTATATTCTTCTTCTGGAAAGATGTAAAAGCGGTAGCAAAAAAACAAGTAAGTAATTGCTCGTATTTCGTTAAATAATTTCTTATTAACGTAAGCTTATTATATTTGTAATGTATTGTAATATGGCATTTTCAATTTTATAGATTCCAGAATTAGTATATTTAGAGTATTATAATAGTTAGAATGATAGATATTGCTATGAATTAATAGTATTCTTCAACTATTTGTAGATTATAATCAATAAACATGGATTATATAAAATAAATGTTTCACGTTAAGTATTTTATAATCTTATTCAAATTACAGATAATGCAGTTAATTGTTTAATGTACTTTGTATTCTTGTTATTAGATGAATTAATTAATTAAACAGTTTAATATTATTTAACTAACTTAGTAATTTATCTATTACAGAATATTATTTTTAATTAGAAAATGAGGACTAAACAGCAGGCAGCTTTTCCATACGAATTAATTAACAAGAATTTTACATAAAAGTATTATGAAGGAAAGGTGCTTTAATTATGGAATATCATAAAATTAATTCAAAAAGAGATAGAGAATGTATGGTACTAATTACATCAAATTACAAATTGAAAAAATGCAAACCATATCACTAATAATACCAAAAACTCCGCCTCAGCCATCTCCTATATGAATATCTTCAAATTCCTGGTCTTACGTAATTTTCCTACAACTACTACAATCTTAATGAATATATAAAGTTTATATATACTCATTATCCTCTAATCTGATCCGATAGAATTAAATAAAATATTATGTAATCTGATTCTAATTATATAAAGAATTACTAATCGATAACAGTAAGTAATGATAACAAATTTGTCAGAAAGCCTCCATTTGCAGTGTCTCACTTGCTTTAATTATAACCTATACTGTCAAAGTCTACGACTATATTCTAAACCGAAACTGTTCTTTTATTATTATTATTAATTTAATTTTTTTAAATAGTATTACTTTTATTTTATAGTTGTATTTATAAAACAAATATATATCTATGTAGGAATTGTATATATGTATATATCTATATATATATATATATATAATATATAATATATGTGATGTCAAAAATAAAAAGTTAACTCTTTTCTCTCTCAAGAGGCGATACACATACAAGCAGCCGCCGGTAGGGTTTTGGCCTTCTTTTGGCCGGAATTTGACCGGAAAACAGCCTACAATTGATCCCTTTCGATTCCATATTTGATTATCTACAAATCCATGTAAATCATTATGACTCAATCAAAGAAAAAGAGAGGGAGAAAAAAGAAATTTGATGAAAAAACTATTGAAGAAGTACGTAACGATGATCAAGCTTTTATTCATGAATTAGATGCAAATAACAAGTATGTGCAATCGCAATATAATCTACGTTCATCATCTAAATTGATTGATTCTGGTTCGATTGCTCAACAAACCCTAGAACCTCCACCGCCGCTGCTTCTTGCTACTGTTGCACCGCCGCCTGGTGTGATTCCGGCCACCGCCATCTTACTGATGGATGGTTGTGAGTCGCATGAAGGAGGGGAGGGCTCATATACACATACTGATTCTCCTTCGATTGTTGCTGGGTTTAATTCTTTTGATATTAAAAACCCAACCCTAAATCCCATTCAAACCGTAACCGGCTTGCCACCATTGAACACCACCACCTCACCGCCGATTAATTTGGTGGATGGGGGAGGGTCGTTTGGTGGTGGGGTTGCACCAGATCCAAATCCCAGTTCTTGGTTGGTCGAAAATCCTAACCCTAGTCTCTCTTTTGCCGATCCGATGCCACCACCTCCTGTTTCTTTGCATGGTGTGTCGGAAGCCGACGCTGGACCGCCACCTATTGATATGAATGTCTCATCGAGTGGGGTTGGGAAAGTTTCTGGATCGGCATCTGCTTCAAAGACTATTGATATTAGGGTTTTTAATAATGCTTCTATTATTGATAATCCCACATTCGAGGAGGCTGTTGCACCACGATCTACCACTAATGTGATCGGGGGTGGTGTTGCTCCTTCCACCGTTACACCACCACAAAATACTCCTGATTCATGCAACAGTGGCGGCCGTAATTCTGTTGCAGCTAATGTTTCTCCTTCACGAATGTCATCTGCCTCTTCTCCGGCGGCTGAATTGATGAATTATAGTGTCAAATCGCATGATGAGAAGGATTCAGGTGTAAAGCAGTGTTCATATGTTTCTGCTATTCGAGCGGTTAATGATTTGATAGAGTCTTTATCTACCCGGCCTAAGGTGCATCCACCTGTTTCTTCTTCTACTTGAGATCATACAATTGCTGGGGATGATCTTGTTTCAACTTCACCTTGTAACAAGTTGGATGATACTACTACCATTGAGAAAGTGGCTGATTCTTGGGATAAAAAAGTTGTTTCGCAAGTTGATGAGGGTAGCACTTTGAATGATGTGCATGGTGATGGTTTGTCGAAAGCCACGCCTGTTTCTTACATGCCTCCTATGCCGAACCCTCCAAAGTTTCTTCCTGGCAATTCTTATTTTAAGCCAGCTCCTGGTCAAGACTCTGATATTCATTTTGTCCCAAATCCTATTCTTAAGAATGATACTGCTAATGTTGAAACATTCTTGGATAAATTAACTCACGCTGCTGATCTACTCAATATACCTCTTGAGCATTCACATAATGCTCCTCATGGAATCAATGGCTCTACAATTGGTGTCAATGAAACGATGACGTCCTTAGATGAAAATGGTGTTCCACCTATCACTGATGAGCATTTTGCTAATACTAGTCCGAAAGGTAATCAAATTCCTACTTCTTTTGCCAATCTCTTTAAAGAGGCGGCAAACATCCGAAGGACTGGTAAGCTTAGATTCATCCCTCCTGTGTTCACTGAGATAGGCACTAGACATGCTGTTATCCCAGATGATCTTATTGTGAAACAAAGTGAGCAATGGTTATTGACTTTGGTTGGTTGTTTTGTGGGAAAGAGACCTGCTTTTCCATTTGTTCGTTTTCATGCATTTCGAATGTGGAAAAAGTATGGTTTGGTTGATGTAGTTTTGAACAACCAAGGTAGATTTTACTTTAAGTTTGATAATGTTGAGGGTTTGGATTTTGTTATTAATAATCGCCCTTGGTTATTTAATGATGTGCCTGTTTTGTTGAAGAAATGGGAGGTTGGCATTGAGTCTGATAAGATTAGGCCTAAATCAGTCCATATGTGGGTGAATATTTATGATTTAGAATCTACCATGTCGGGGTATGATATTTTGAGTCACATCACTAGTGTTATTGGTGTACCCGTTGCTTTGGATAGATTTACAGAGGATATGATTGAAAAGAAGTCGGGTAGGGCTATGTTTGCTAGGGTGTTGATTAAAGTCAGTGCTGATCATGATATTCCTGCTTTTGTTGAGGCACTTGTTTTGGGAAAAATGCAAAAATTTAGGCTTCAGTACTTCTGGAAGCCGGATAGATGTTCTCATTGTGATGTCTTTGGGCATAAGTTTCTTGATTGTGTTGATAGGCCTAAGTCTTCTGAGGAGATGGAAGCTGGGGCAACCAATATTGTTCCATCTAATGAGGCAGGTCCTTCAGGTACTAAAACACAAGATATTCAGGGTTCACAGGATAAACATGGCTTTCAACAGCCTAAGAAGAGACGTAGAAGGGCCAAGAAGGCCCAAGGTGTATCGGGATTTCAGATTCCTAAGCCCAACTTTCAGTATGTCCCTAAGAGACCAGAGCGGACTGCCAACGCATTTGGCAAGGCTCCGATGATTGCTCCAGATACCTCAGCATCTACAGATCCATCACAGACTAAGAAGGTCACTCCAGATACACATACCGGTTCACATGCTGCTTATCCGAAGGATTTTCCTTCTTCTTCTGCACCAGTTATTACTACTGGTAACCCGTTTGACGCACTATGTGCTTTAAACCAGGATGATGTTCACAAACCAGCAGCCCCCACTATACTTTTGCAGGACCCAGATCCAGGCATAACATTATCAACAGACCCAGCAGATATAGAGGAGGTAGAGTCAGATACAGGAGAGACTGCCCAGTTCATGAAGAGTGGTATATAGACTAGCTTTATTTACATTCTTGTTAACTAGATTGCTAGTCATAGTTTCATTTGATAGATTCATGTGTTCTTGATATAGTTGGGTGATCTGAGCCTGTTCAGTCACCTAGCTGGTTCATTTCCTGCATCATGGGTCTCCTTTATTTACTATGAGGGGGCTCATGAGGGCATTTCTTTTGAATTGGTTGACACTCTGTCAATCCACTTGTAACTACTTGTAATAATCTTTTGGGTGATTATAAAGCTTACCGGGGTTTAAATTCCCCTTTACCCAAAAAAATAAAAATTATACAAATAATATTATATACATATCAATACAATATGGTATCATTACCAATAAATATATATATATATATATATATATATATATATATATATATATATATATATATATATATATATATATATATATATATATATATATATATATATATATATATATATATATATATATATATATATATATATATATATATATATATATATATATATATATATATATATATATATATATATATATATATATATATATATATATATATATATATATATATATATATATATATATATATATATATATATATATATATATATATATATATATATATATATATATATATATATATATATATATATATATATATATATATATATATATATATATATATATATATATATATATATATATATATATATATATATATATATATATATATATATATATATATATATATATATATATATATATATATATATATATATATATATATATATATATATATATATATATATATATATATATATATATATATATATATATATATATATATATATATATATATATATATATATATATATATATATATATATATATATATATATATATATATATATATATATATATATATATATATATATATATATATATATATATATATATATATATATATATATATATATATATATATATATATATATATATATATATATATATATATATATATATATATATATATATATATATATATATATATATATATATATATATATATAT
>CM067175.1:65598341-65730135 GCA_034093135.1 Erigeron breviscapus
GTAAAATCGATAGAATTTCATCAATTATAATTGCATCCGGTAAGTTGCTTATACGACCTTCTCCTCTTCCTATTACACAACTTAACATTTGTTCATAATAGAAGACGTTTTTTTCTTTGAAGTTTAAACTTTCTAATTCCATAAAATAATCTAATGAAAATTGGGAATATAATAATGAGTTGTTTTGTATTTCACAGTGAAACTGAAAAGGAGGTAGTTGTTAGATAGTAAAAAAAATAAGAAAAGTGATTGAATTTATATTAACATATTTCTCATCTAGCCGTACATGTGTCATTAATTTAAAATTAACATTACAAAAACCAATAATAATTATTTAAACTTAACCTTACAAAATAAAATAGAATTCAAAAAAATAATTTTTTAAAAAAACCATTTCCTAATAAATAAAAATGATTTTAATAAATTAATAAAATTATCTATACTTCATTCTAGTAATTTGTTAATTATAACATTTTGAGGAATAAATATTGAGTAAAATTGAAGAAACATGTTTATAAGAAAATATACATACATAAACTGATTTAGTTCATTGTGTTCCAATCTTTTATTACAATAAACATATTTAACAATAGGATTAACAAAGTAACATACAAACTAACTTTAAAATAGATTTAAAAATATAAAAAAATCAACAAATATATAAAATTTATTAATAATACTACCTACCAGCTATTTAAATATTTACTGTATTTCTAACTTAAGATTTACACCTTCTCTGACTTACTTTCATTTCATCCTTTAAAAAATTAAACATGGCAGTACAGGTAATTTCTCCATGTATTTTTCGTTAAAGTTCTTAAAGTTGAGTTCATTAAATTCTTTAAGTACTATATATAAAGATTTTTCATTAAATTTAATTATTTAAAATATTTTTATATTATTTTGATTGTATTAACACATTAAAATTTACTAATAATAATAATAAAGTAATTTTAAAATAGTACATGCTCATATTGTTTTTACAGATCGGTTTCCAATTCATAAAAACTTTACGTAATGATACTGAAGAAGAAAACAGATTAGGGATTGTAAGTTTTATTATACAATATTTTATTATGGATTTGATTGTTTTTCTTTTATTTACGAGATTATATGATAATGTATTATTTGTAATATAACTTAGGATATTCCTGGAGTTGTTAAAAACAAGTTATCCAGAAACTGTAATTCTGTACGACTTGTAGATTGTCGTGGCCGTCAATATACAGTTATGATAAGAGAGTATGATTCGAAGCAATTGAATATGTGTTTAGGGCAATGGACATTATTTTATGACAATACTGTTCGTAGGGATGTTGAAATCAAGAAATTATGCTTCCGCCTTATTAGAGAGGATGTTTTTCAAGTTTATTTTTTCCGATCAGATAGTACGGAATTCTCTGTAGATGATATGGGTATTATTGCTGGTCAAAACCTATCAACCAGATGTTTGATACAAGCCACGGATTCTACATATGAAAAACAGGTATAGTTAAAAAAATTCAACTACAACATAATGTATAAAAATTTTATAAACTTTTGGTTATAGTTAATATTTGAATTATTTGTATCTGTGTTTCTATTTTGCAGAATCTACCAATTTCATTTTTGGAAAGTTTGATAATACCAAATTTTAGTGTTGATATAATTGGTAATCGTCAAAATGGGATGGTTGACATAATCTATAGTGATCGATTAGATGAGGATCATCAGAGAAGAATGGCAATAGGTTTCTATGGTAGACAATGGACCAACATATGTTTTGAAAATAACATTGATGAAGAAAGTATTCTTCTTTTCAAAAGATCCATTGATAATATATTTTATCTTGATGTCTTTAATGATGAAGGAATTGGGCTAGGTTTATCAGTTGAACCAAGTAATAATTCTCAACTTTAATATTATTGTAAATATTTTATATATGTTATACATGGTATTTATTTACAAAGTTGATGAGATTTTATAATTTTTGCAGTTGTGAATGAAGTGATAAATGAAGAAATTGATATACCAGGTGATTACATAAAATTTATTATTATAATTATTATCATAATATATTATAATATTAATCTATAAATTTTCTTAATTAGTAAATTAACAAATAACAATATTAAACTATGTTTTAATTTATTTTAATGAAGATAACGATCCAGATGATGAAGAAAATGAGTTCGATGATACAAATGAAGGTAAATTATAAATTAATTAACAAACTATATATTTATTTATAAATAGAAATTATTAATAAGAATAAGTTTAAAAATAGTAAATATAAGATGATATATATCCTTTAACATATCCTAATTTAATAACATTATTATATCATTGTAGTTGATGAAGAATAGATTGATATATCAGATTATGATTCTGACTCTGATTCAACATATTTGTTGGATAATGAAATGCACATTTGTAGAGTCAATGGTCATATTCATTTAGATGAAAAACCAAATTTTGTGGTTTTAATTTACAACAACTGGACTGAATCAAATAGTATGGTATGAATTTGATTTATATTTTTATTTTGTAAATATTGAAATTATATATGTAAAAATTTTTGGTTTTACTTTAAAATTTTCTAATTGAAGATATGTTGTAATTTGTTTTGTAGACAATTCCGGCTGGATTTGTTGAATTATATCAGTTGTATAATTTCAACAAAGTAGTGATAAATGATGGTCATTTGGAGTATTTTGGTGATCTAAGGAAAAAGAAATATATTGGTAAACGAAATCGTGGAAATCATGTTGTTTGCTTCATAGATTGGAAAAAGTTATTCTCTGAAAATGGAATTCAAGTTGGAGAAATGCTAAGGTTTGAACTAATCTTGAATGAATGCTACGGTGAAACTTGTTATTTTATGGTATGTTAAAAGTATGAGTATTATTGTATTAATAATATGTGGGAATATAAGACTAAGTTTATAAAATATATTGCGTATGCATAATTTTCATGTAAGTAAATTGTTGATGAATTATGCTATTAACTGAAGCCACATATATATCTTCAATTAATTTTTATCGTAAATATCATTTAAATTCCGTTAACTTAATTTAAATAATGATTTTTAAGAAGATTAGTAGTAAATGAATTAATTTATATAACTTAAATGAATAAAAACATTTAATCAGACACCAATAGTAGAAATCAGTATTTATTAACAATAAAATTATGGATAATGATAACAGGATGACTAATTATTATTCTAAATTATAAATTTGGAATCAATAACTATAAATCAAATGAAAAAATATTTTGAATTTTTTATACAAATTATACATTTATATGTTAGGACCAGTTCACCTGGAACTGGCCAGTCACCAGTTCACACTGACCAGTTCACCAGTTGCACCTGGTGACCAGTAAACTGGTGACCAAGATGATTTGTCGAGAAATATATTGAAGTCCAGTTGCACCGTACAGTTAACGCAACTGAAGACTTCCTCCAGTTGAGAACTGACCAAGTTGAAGAAGCATTCCAGTTGAAGTCGAAGACAACAAATGGAAGAAAGAGAATGACAATGGCAGCGAAGCCCAGTTGGCATTCTAGTCAGTTACAAACTGGAGACCATCAGTGGAAAGCCCTTACAAAGCTTTACACTGATTACGAGGAATTGACTTGTATACTTTATGTACCTTTACCCGGATAATAAGCCTTATCTTATTATTTAAGTATTATAAGGTACATAAAGGTGGTTATGTAAAGTCACTTTAACACGCGACTTTACAATGCTTTTTAAGGAATTAAATGCTATTCCTTAAATGCTCCCAACCACATTTGTACGGCTAAAGTTAACATCCCAATGTTAACTTTGCCTATAAATACAAGTCATTGCACAACCAAGAATTCAAGTTACTTCACAAACAAACGAATAACTTCATACTTTGCAAACCTGCAATATTCTTGGTGAACTTGTGCAATATTCTCTCAATCGCTAAAAGGAACATTTCACTACTTTAAGTGTTTCGATTGTTGAAGAGAAATTCCGAGTATAGATCAATTGTATTTCATAGGTTGTTAGGATATTTACATTCGTGTATTATCTTGGTTCCGCATCAACCTTGTAATTTGTTTAATATCAATAAATAAATTACACTTTGAAAACTACATATTGTCTCATCAAGATTGTTTACAAGTTATTTGTATTATTGCATTGTTCTTTACTTATTGTCTTTTATATAAGTAATCTATCTAGAACTTGGTATATACCACTGCAACTGGTCGTCTCCAGTTCAGTAAGTATATTGCAAAGTAACTCCACCATCGACATAGAGGTGTCTTCAGTAGTACCATCTAACAAGTTGGGACTTATAAGTGGTATCAGAGCAGAAGGCTAATAAACTTGCCTAGATCTGCAAAGATGAACACTACTGAAGGTGGAGATGGTTCTGGTTCAGGTGAAAACCCATCGAACACTAATGCACAACCTTTTCAAAACGTTAACACCAACCCTCCTCCTCCTTCTACCCCAAACCACGTCCATGTACATTACTCCAACACTCCTGTTCCAAAATTTGATGGAAACAGTGAGACTTTTGGTACATGGAAAGCTAGAATGCTGTTGCATTTTGGTGGTATTGAGAGGTATATGTTGAAAATCCTTAAGGATGGACCATATATACCTATGTCCATTGGGGTGAGTCCTCTTCTTGATCCTACTGGAAGAAGAGGCTCAAGGGAAAAGCCAGAAGACCATTGGTCTGATGAGGATCGCAGACTGGTGGACTTGGACACCAGACTGAAAAACATGATCCTTGGGGCTGTCCCTGAAGACCTAATTCCAACACTTGTGTTGTTTCCCAGTGCCAAGTCTATGTGGGATGAATAGTGATTCAATTTGAAGGAGGTGATGACACAATCGTCACCAGAAAAGTTGCCTTGAACAAGAAGTATGAATCCTTCTTTGCCTTGCCCAATGAAAGTTTAACTGGTACATATACCAGATTTTCTAGCCTCATCAATCAGTTGAGAGGTTTGGGTGTAGAGAAGGATAAGGATATTCTTCTTGAGAAGTTTTGTGATATTCTTCCTTCCAAATGGGAAAACATGGTTCTTGTCTTGAGACAAGGTAAAACCTTGCACACTCACACTCTTGCATCGCTCTATGGAGCCTTCAGATTCACTGAAGATAATAATGCTGCAAGACTTGTGGCTGAGCAAGATGCCATGAACCATGCTCAGAGTCCCAAGGTTGCTAATGCAATTGAGCGACCTTGTGCTGCTTTAATGTCTGCTGAGAGTGTCCAGGCACACTCGATGAAGGAGATGTTGAACAGTTTCTTAAACTCTGGGCTGACCACTGAAAACAGTGAAGGTTATGATGAAACTGACGATGATGATCTGGTCGCCATGATTGCTAAAACCTTTAATAGGTTTAAGCATAAATCTAAAAGATTTAATGGCCCCAACAATGCTTCCAGCTCCAGCTCTCTGGATAAGACCAATCTTACATGCTATAAGTGTGGCAAGAAAGGTCATTTTATGAAGGAATGCAGATCTAGTCAGTTGAATAACCAAACTGGCCCCTCTGTCCCCAATTACAATCGGCCTGATGATAGCTACAAAGCTAAATACAAGAAGCTTAAGGCCCAGATTGCCCTCCTGTCCATGCAAAAGGAAAAGGATCAGTGCTTAATTGCACAAACTGAGGGAAAATGGGAGTACTCTGATGACTCATCTGATGATGAAGAAGAGGAAAGGGACATGTGTTTCATGGCCTTGGAAGATCAACAACAGCAGCATGTGGTGAAAGATGATGTCATCTCTGGAAGATGGGTGGACATCATACTGAAAAAGGTATGTGATTATGATCACCAGGTTGACCCTGAATTAAAACTGGACCTGGCTGAATCATTAAGTGGTGATTTGGCATTTGTAGAAACTGTTAGAGCTGATAGTGAAAGATATTTAGACACTATCTTAATTGAACTGAACAATGTCAAACCACAACTGAATGATTTGCAAAGTGTCCAGTTGGCTCTCAAGGAGTCAGTTTTAAAGATTGAGGCTTTAGAACTTGATAATCAAAAACTATCTCATGATTTTGAAAAAGCTCAAAAGATTATCAAGTCCTGGGTAAAAGCATCTGGCAAAAACTATGATGCATTTTCAAGAACTATCGATGCCCAGAAAAATGCATGGAAATCTGAAGATCTGGAGATGGCAGCTCTTATACCAGATCTTCATGCATTGCCTCCAGCTCTCCAGGTTGAAACACCTTATGATCAACCTGAAGCTGTTGAAACTGAAACCAATGAGACCACCCCCATTGAGGTTAAAACTGGAGCCAAACAGGCTAAAGCTCCAGTCAAAAAGGCCACTGGTAACAAGCCTTTACCTCATAAGTCTAAGGAGCCCAAGACCCGACAGACTAAATCTCCAGTTGAACCAATGTCCAAGGTTCAACTGCCTGAACAAAACAATATTTTGGTTAATCTGGAAAGGCAACTCCAACTTTTGTCTCGGCAGGTTCAGAGTTGCACTGCCCGGATTAACAATCTGGAAGGAGGTTCACCACCTCCAGTTTTAAAACAAAATATTAAATCACTCCCTTCTGTACCTAAACAAAAGAATGTTCCATCTGGAACAAAATCTGGTAAACTTAAGGTGAGTAAGTATCAAATACCAATCGTTTTTACTTCTGCACCTGGAGCTGGTGATAATGCTCCAGATGTAGCCTCCAGTTCAACACCTCAACAATCAACTGTGGCTTCTGTAGAGAAGTCCAGTGGACCCATCAAGAAAAGATGGGTTCACAAAAATAACTAATGATTTTTGTGTGTGTGTAGGGCGATCGAAAGAAAAATATCTGGTATCTGGACAGCGCTGCTGGCCGGACTATGACCGGATGTAAGCCCCTACTGGAAGAGTTCACTGTCCAAGATGGACCGACAGTGACGTTTGGTAACGATCAATCTGGAAAGACTGAAGGATATGGTGTGCTCAATAATGGACAAGTCGAATTCAAAAGAGTTGCATTTGTGAATGGTTTGAAATATAACTTGATCAGTGTAAGCCAACTTTGCGATGATGGCTTCAGAGTATTGTTCGATATTGCACAAGGCACCATATTTAACAAGGATTGGAAAGTGGTGATGATTGCACCAAGAAAAGGGAATGTGTACATCATGGATATGGAACCAGCTCCAAAAGAGCAATGTTTCTATACCAAAGCTGATGAGGACACCAACTGGCTATGGCATAAAAGGTTATCCCACCTTAATTTCAAGAACATTAACAAGTTGTCTCGCAAACAACTGGTTGATGGGATACCCCAGATTTCCTTCAATAAGGAAAAGCCATGTCCAGGGTGTGAGATGGGTAAGCAGAAGAGAGCCAGTTTCAAAACTAGGCAAAATTTTAGCATCACTGAACCTCTTCACATGCTTCATATGGATCTTTTTGGTCCAGTGAATGTTCAAACTAGAGCTGGAAAGAAATACACTCTAGTTGTGGTTGATGAATTCACCAGATATTGCTGGGTGGTATTCATCAGATCCAAAAGTGATGCACCTGCTGAAATCATCTCACTTATCAAAAGAATTGAGCTCAAGTACACTCGAAAAGTTTGTCAGTTGCGAAGTGATAATGGTACTGAATTCCAAAATAAGGTACTTGAAACATTTTGCACTGACACTGGCATCTCTCAAAACTTCTCATCAGTTCACTCTCCAGAGCAAAATGGAGTTGTGGAAAGAAAGAATCGTACACTGATAGAAGCGGCCAGAAGCATGCTATCTGAATCTGGTCTTCCCACCAGTTTTTGGGCTGAGGCAGTTGCAACTGCTTGTCACACCCAAAACCGGTCAGTCTACATCAAGAGACATAAGAAGACTGCCTACGAAGTACTCAGGAATCGTAAACCAAATATTGGATACTTCCATGTATTTGGTTGTCCAGTTTATATACTGAACGATTCCAGTCAGCTTGGAAAGTTTGATGCAAAAGCTGATGAAGGGGTATTTTTAGGCTATTCAGATATTCGAAAGGCCTTTAGAGTTTATAATTATAGACTCCAAAAGGTGCATGAGACAATTCATGTCACATTCGATGAATCAACTGAAGCAATCAACAAGAGACCAAGCCTTGATATTTCTCCAGTCATTCCAATCAACTTTGGTGAAACTGACCAAGTTCATCGGTCAGTTGTTTCACCAGAAGATGCTTCCAGTTACAACAAACTGGAACCAGTCAAGAAGAAGAAAAGCACCAGTGACACATCATTTTATCCCTCCATCAATTTTAACTTACCACAAGAATTGGTGATTGGATCAGATGTACGTGCCACTCCAATATCAGCACCAGTTCAATCACCTACTTCTCCAGTTACTCATGAAATACCTTCAACTGAGGAATTTCATGATGCCAATCGAGACCTCATTGACTCTGATGAGGATGTAGAAGTTGTTTGGACTGATCCTTCTCCAGATGCTGCTGCAACTGAAGAAGATCGCCAGGTGACTTGCACTGATATTGTAGTTCACCAGCCTAGTCAATACACTAGATGGACTAAAGCCCACCCAATTGAACAAATTGTGGGTAATCCAACTAGTGGGGTTCAGACTAGAAGAGCCACCAGTGAGCAATGCTTAAACGTCACCTTCTTATCTTTAATTGAACCAAAGAAGATTGACGAGGCTATGGCAGACCCAAGCTGGGTGGAAGCTATGCAAGAAGAGCTCCTCCAGTTTGAAAGGAACAATGTTTGGGAGCTTGTTCCTTGTCCACCAGGGTTAAAGAAAGAACCTATTGGTACCAGATGGGTCTACCGAAACAAAATGGATGAAGATGGCCATGTTGTAAGAAACAAGGCCAGACTAGTTGCCCAGGGTTATTGTCAAGCAGAGGGCGTTGACTTTGATGAGACTTTTGCTCCAGTTGCAAGACTTGAAGCCATTAGAATATTCTTGGCTTATGCAGCCCATCTGCAGTTCAAGGTCTTCCAGATGGATGTCAAAAGTGCGTTCCTTAATGGAACATTGGAAGAAGAAGTTTATGTTAAGCAGACTCCAGGTTTCATCGATGAGAAGCATCCTCATTGGGTTTATAGACTGAACAAAGCATTGTATGGTCTAAGACAAGCCCCAAGAGCCTGGTATGATACTTTAACTAAACATCTTCTTAAAAATGGCTTTCAAAGAGGTGCAATAGATAATACCTTGTTTATCTTGAAAGAAAGAGGTAATATCTTATTGGTACAAATTTATGTTGATGACATTATTTTTGGTTCAACTGATGATGCAATGTGTAAAAAGTTTTCTAAAATCATGTCATCTGAGTATGAGATGAGTTTAATGGGTGAATTAACATTTTTCTTAGGTCTTCAGATTAAGCAAACTGAAAATGGAATTTTCATAAACCAAGGAAAATATGTCAGAGATTTGTTAAGAAAATACAAATATGATTCAATCCCATCGAAAAACACACCTATTGCAGCACCATTGAATTTGGACTCTGACCCAACTGGCAAACCAGTTAACATAACTGACTATAGAGGTATGGTTGGTTCACTGATGTACTTAACTGCCAGTCGACCAGATATAATGTTTGCAACATGTTTATGTGCCAGGTTTCAGGCTAACCCTAAAGAATCACATTTGCACGCTGTAAAGCGTATCTTTAGATACCTGAAAGGGTGTCCTAATCTTGGTCTTTGGTACCCCAAAGGCTCAGGATTAGATCTAATGGGTTATTCAGATTCTGATCATGCAGGTTGTAAGATTGATAGAAAATCCACAACTGGTGGTTGTCATTTCCTTGGAGGAAAACTGGTGAGTTGGACCAGCAAGAAGCAGACTTCAGTCTCTATGTCCACTGCTGAGGCAGAGTACATTTCTGCGGCCAGTTGTTGTGCCCAGATTCTCTGGATCAAAAACCAGTTACTAGATTATGGTCAGAAGTATACCAAGACCCCAATCTTTTGTGACAACACCAGTGCAATTGCTATCTCTCACAATCCAGTGATGCACTCAAAAACAAAGCATATTGACATCAGGTATCATTTCATTAGAGATCATGTTATGAAAGGTGATATTGAAATTCATTTCATCCCCACTGACAAACAGTTAGCTGATGTTTTTACTAAACCTCTCGATGAGAAAACTTTTAAACATCTCATCAGCGAACTGGGAATGTTAAACCCTTAACTGGAGCTTTCTTTGTTATTGAACGCGTCAGTGACACTGATGAAGTTCTCCAGTTGAGGAGGTCCAGATAATCTTTGCTCGCCAGGCTATCGAACGCCTTTGTGATACTATCTTGGCACTAATTGATTACTGGATCATCATTTTAGGGGGAAAGACTCAAAATAATTTTCTGACTAAAATTCGTTTTTGTTTGAAAATGCAACTGGAGAACTCTTCAGTTGGAAACTGGTACTGGACTAATCCTCCAGTTACCAGGTTCAGTCTTTGTCTAAATTTTATAACGTTACAAATACTTGGTCAATATGTGTGACACGTGATGATACTTGAGTGTTTTAAACCACTTGATATCGTGATCTGACGTGTATGAAACCATTTTTAGTACTTGACAACTGTTTGTGTTGGGAATACAAAAAGTGTGTGGGGTAATGGGTAAAGTAAGCCGTCGTAGCATTTAATGCTGACATGGTAACATTTAATGCTTACATGGAAAATTATATTTTTATTTCAAAATTCAAAATCATTTTGTCAAAATATCTTCAAAATTGATTTGGTTTAATAAAATATAATTTTGGTTTTACATTGGGATCTTGAATCCCCTTATAAATACCCTTATTTACTCCAAAACTCATTTACTCTCTTTTCTTTCTCTTCATTTACTCTCTTCATTTACTTCCAATCATAAACATTGCTTCATTCTTCTCTTTGCTTCACAAATCTAAAACCCTAAATCCTAAATTTCAGTTTCATTCTATGGCTCCTAGATCATCCCGTTCGAGAGATGTAAATCTCTTGACTGTTCCATATAATCCCTCACCAGATGCCACCCAGGCAACTGGTGCTCCGAGTAGTGCTGCCATAAAACTAAATCCAAATAATCCTATGGCTAGCCTACGAGGATCTAAGGGTCCGATACCCTTATTGGTAGAATTTGAAAGTTTTTAAAGAATTCTCCAATAGGACCCTCGTTCTCTCTAAACCCACGCAAGTTGTTTCACAACTACTTGTGTGAGTTTTGGTACACTGCTGTTCTTTCTTCTGATTGTTCCTCCATCAGTTTCACTTTAAAGGATGGAACAATCCAGTGTACCTTGTCCTCTGACGTGTTAAGGGATGCCTTACGCCTTAACTACTGGAGAGAGAATGAATCTCCAGTCGTCTTGCCCCCTAACATTAATTTTCGCCAAGTGCTCCTGGAAATGGGACACAAGGAGTGTTTGGAGAATGGGGTGCTCAAGACAAAAGGTGCGATGACCATGAAGGGTCTTACTCCTTCATGGAGGTATTTTTTCATCCACCTGGTGGAAAGTATGGGTGGGAGTTCTGGTGGACTTGACCAGATCAACTCCTCACAAGCAGAGATGGCTTATTGCTTGTGGAACGGTTTGAGGGTGGACTTTGCTGATATTTTATATAGAAGCCTGGTTCAGAAACTGAAGGGCACAAGGGGTGTTTGCATTCCCTTTTCAAGGTTCCTCTCACTCTGTTTTAAGCAAATTCTGGGCAGGGAAGCATATAATGATACAAACTCTCCATTCAATGCCCCAGATATGCTTAGGAATCTAGACTCACTAGTATCTGAAGCTGGTGAGGTTGAAATTCCTGAACGAATGCAGCTGGCATTCGCTTCAACTGATGCACCTCTTGTAGGTGAATCAGAAAGGCAACTGGGCGGGCCTCAAAATAATGAGGGACCCTCCAGTGTGTCTAATGTTGTGGTTGTGGATAGAGCAATCATAACTGAAGCAACCCCCATCACATCTATCCCTGGTGAAGATACTTCGGTATCTGATCCACCAACAGATGCACCCATCCAGGAAACTGGGGAAGGTCATCTGGAGACTGACCAGGTAACTGGTCAGCCCTCTGTCACATTCATGGATCTGGACATGGGTGTTAACGACGAGGAAATCCTTATTGAATCTTCGGATTCAGAAGGTACTGAAACAGACATGGAGATTCTTGATGCTTCTGTACAAGCACAAGACCCTTCATCTCCAGTCTGCCCTCCAGACGCATCAATTTCACTTTCACCACCTGAGCAAAATGTGCCTATAAATATTCCTTTACCAATATATACCGCTCCTTTACCAACTGGGCAATTCTCACTTGCTCGAGAAATGCCCCCACCACCGTCGCCGTTGTTCACACCTGAGCTTTCTCAGCATGAACAACACATTGAATTTCCAATCCTTTCTTCTTCCACCACTCCTCATGTATATTCAACTGCTGGCCTGACAACTGGGGAGACTTCCATTAGTTTGCCTCCTCCAGTTGCTCCAGTAGTAACTGCTCGTGGTCCAGTGACACCTTCTCCTTTGTCACTGGACAGTCAAGTTGTCTCCATACAATCCGATCTCCAAAACCTTTTAACCAGGGTGGAGGAGATTCAGAAGACACTTGACAAGAACACCAAGTCCTTCTCCAGATACCACAAAGACTCTTTGACAAATATCAAGGTGGTTGATATGAGTGATGCCAATCTTCTAGGTATCACTAAGGAGGAGTATCTCAGAATTAAGAATGATCCTAGGATAGTTGACCAGTTAAATGAAATGCTAGATGTTGAACTGGAAAGACACTATCATGAGGATGAGGCTGAATTTGATGCCAGAAGCTTGAACATTTCCTTGGAGAGGGCTAAGGAGTTAAGGGCCAGTGGGATTCTGAAGAGAATTGCCAATGTAAAGAAGGTTGTGAAGGAAGTGATGAATCCACCAAGAAGAAGGATTCCACAACCTGGAAGACCACTGACCAAAGCTGATAGGGATGCTGACCTTAGAACATTCGTTGAACCAACTGGCGAGACTTGGTGATGACATTAAAGAACGAAAGAAAATGAAACAAAAGAACCAAGCTGAAGCCAGGGCACATCTCACACAATTGAAATTGCTAGATATGAGTGATGCCAATCTTCTAGGTATCACTAAGGAGGAGTATCTCAGAATTAAGAATGATCCTAGGATAGTTGACCAGTTAAATGAAATGCTAGATGTTGAACTGGAAAGACACTATCATGAGGATGAGGCTGAATTTGATGCCAGAAGCTTGAACATTTCCTTGGAGAGGGCTAAGGAGTTAAGGGCCAGTGGGATTCTGAAGAGAATTGCCAATGTAAAGAAGGTTGTGAAGGAAGTGATGAATCCACCAAGAAGAAGGATTCCACAACCTGGAAGACCACTGACCAAAGCTGATAGGGATGCTGACCTTAGAACATTCGTTGAACCAACTGGCCAGACTTGGTGATGACATTAAAGAACGAAAGAAAATGAAACAAAAGAACCAAGCTGAAGCCAGGGCACATCTCACACAATTGAAATTGCTAGATATGAGTGATGCCAATCTTCTAGGTATCACTAAGGAGGAGTATCTCAGAATTAAGAATGATCCTAGGATAGTTGACCAGTTAAATGAAATGCTAGATGTTGAACTGGAAAGACACTATCATGAGGATGAGGCTGAATTTGATGCCAGAAGCTTGAACATTTCCTTGGAGAGGGCTAAGGAGTTAAGGGCCAGTGGGATTCTGAAGAGAATTGCCAATGTAAAGAAGGTTGTGAAGGAAGTGATGAATCCACCAAGAAGAAGGATTCCACAACCTGGAAGACCACTGACCAAAGCTGATAGGGATGCTGACCTTAGAACATTCGTTGAACCAACTGGCGATTGGTGATGACATTAAAGAACGAAAGAAAATGAAACAAAAGAACCAAGCTGAAGCCAGGGCACATCTCACACAATTGAAATTGCTAGATATGAGTGATGCCAATCTTCTAGGTATCACTAAGGAGGAGTATCTCAGAATTAAGAATGATCCTAGGATAGTTGACCAGTTAAATGAAATGCTAGATGTTGAACTGGAAAGACACTATCATGAGGATGAGGCTGAATTTGATGCCAGAAGCTTGAACATTTCCTTGGAGAGGGCTAAGGAGTTAAGGGCCAGTGGGATTCTGAAGAGAATTGCCAATGTAAAGAAGGTTGTGAAGGAAGTGATGAATCCACCAAGAAGAAGGATTCCACAACCTGGAAGACCACTGACCAAAGCTGATAGGGATGCTGACCTTAGAACATTCGTTGAACCAACTGGCGAGGTCACCAGTTGAGGGGCAGCATTGAAGGTTTGAGCACCCAAGTATCTCTTCATACTGAAACATTGAATAAACTGACCAATGAAGTGGAAAATTTGAAGAAGAGGGATGATGATATGAAGGAAAAGGTGGTTGCTGGTATTGATGAAGAATCAAAGGTTTTGAATGCATTGAAAACTGGTCAAGACAAAGTTGTTGCAAATGTCTTGGCCCAGGCTAAAGAAACCAACCACCTTTGGAGGTCCTTCAGAATGATGTGTGGGATTTTTAAAGAGTGCAAGGATGTACAGTCGTGGCAGCCTCTTGACCGGTTGCCATCACACCCCTCTGAATGGGAAGCAATAAGGGCAGGTCTAGATGCTGCCAAGGGGGAAAGAAGTACAGTCCTTGCACCACCAGTTGTACCAAGAAGGGAATTAAGCTTAGCTACCAGTACTGATGCTGGTGAGCAAACTGGTGAGGCTAGTGAAAGGGGGAATGTGTTGGATAAGGGAAAGGGCAAAGTAACTGATGAAGCCCAGCCGGCCACTGAAATGGAAATGCTTGAGACTGGTAATGCTGATGTACTGCCTCCAGTTTCAGATAGTGATAGTAGAAGACTGGCCAGACTTGGTGATGACATTAAAGAACGAAAGAAAATGAAACAAAAGAACCAAGCTGAAGCCAGGGCACATCTCACACAATTGAAATTGCTAGATATGAGTGATGCCAATCTTCTAGGTATCACTAAGGAGGAGTATCTCAGAATTAAGAATGATCCTAGGATAGTTGACCAGTTAAATGAAATGCTAGATGTTGAACTGGAAAGACACTATCATGAGGATGAGGCTGAATTTGATGCCAGAAGCTTGAACATTTCCTTGGAGAGGGCTAAGGAGTTAAGGGCCAGTGGGATTCTGAAGAGAATTGCCAATGTAAAGAAGGTTGTGAAGGAAGTGATGAATCCACCAAGAAGAAGGATTCCACAACCTGGAAGACCACTGACCAAAGCTGATAGGGATGCTGACCTTAGAACATTCGTTGAACCAACTGGCGAGGTCACAAATGAAGACATTAAGTCCGCCGTACTGGCTGCTGGTGCTGGGAGTATTAAAATCACTAATGAAACTGAAGCAAGAAACTACTACTCCCAGATCATGTCAACTAGGAGACATGGTGGTACTATCACTAATGTCAATATTACAATCAAGCCAGGCACCAAGGTCTTTCAAGTTGAAGTAAAGTATGCTGGTGGGCCACTAGTGAGAACTGATGATCCTGGTGTGTTGCAATTTGGGTTCAGCGAATGGGTCGAGATGGTAAATGTGCTAGATGCGAAGGCACAAAAGAATAGGTTTGAGAAGGCATGGGTAAATTTCTTAAAGGGCAAGATTCAACATAAAGAGAATCTGGAGCAAAGGCTGAATATTGACCCTGAAGACACTCAACCTATTTCTCTTGTGACCAAAAGAAGAAGAACTGGCGAAGGGCCATCTGTTTAAGTTCTGTCTTCAGTTATCTACATGTAATTTGTTGTACATTCTGTTGTAACTTGTGTAAATTTCATTCCTTGTATAAAAGAAGTTACCAGTTTGTAACCACAAGGTAGATAATAGATTAAAATCTAACAAACATAAAAGAAAAACCTAAGGCATTTATTGATCTATAAAAATGCCTTAGATATTTTAGATAGATTTAAATCGAACAAGTCTCTATAGTTCACACTTGTATAGACACAAGAACTAGAAAAGACTTGGACTATATTTCTAGACAAATAGGGGGAATTTGTTAGGACCAGTTCACCTGGAACTGGCCAGTCACCAGTTCACACTGACCAGTTCACCAGTTGCACCTGGTGACCAGTAAACTGGTGACCAAGATGATTTGTCGAGAAATATATTGAAGTCCAGTTGCACCGTACAGTTAACGCAACTGAAGACTTCCTCCAGTTGAGAACTGACCAAGTTGAAGAAGCATTCCAGTTGAAGTCGAAGACAACAAATGGAAGAAAGAGAATGACAATGGCAGCGAAGCCCAGTTGGCATTCTAGTCAGTTACAAACTGGAGACCATCAGTGGAAAGCCCTTACAAAGCTTTACACTGATTACGAGGAATTGACTTGTATACTTTATGTACCTTTACCCGGATAATAAGCCTTATCTTATTATTTAAGTATTATAAGGTACATAAAGGTGGTTATGTAAAGTCACTTTAACACGCGAATTTACAATGCTTTTTAAGGAATTAAATGCTATTCCTTAAATGCTCCCAACCACATTTGTACGGCTAAAGTTAACATCCCAATGTTAACTTTGCCTATAAATACAAGTCATTGCACAACCAAGAATTCAAGTTACTTCACAAACAAACGAATAACTTCATACTTTGCAAACCTGCAATATTCTTGGTGAACTTGTGCAATATTCTCTCAATCGCTAAAAGGAACATTTCACTACTTTAAGTGTTTCGATTGTTGAAGAGAAATTCCGAGTATAGATCAATTGTATTTCATAGGTTGTTAGGATATTTACATTCGTGTATTATCTTGGTTCCGCATCAACCTTGTAATTTGTTTAATATCAATAAATAAATTACACTTTGAAAACTACATATTGTCTCATCAAGATTGTTTACAAGTTATTTGTATTATTGCATTGTTCTTTACTTATTGTCTTTATATAAGTAATCTATCTAGAACTTGGTATATACCACTGCAACTGGTCGTCTCCAGTTCAGTAAGTATATTGCAAAGTAACTCCACCATCGACATAGAGGTGTCTTCAGTAGTACCATCTAACAAGTTGGGACTTATAACATAATATTAGTTATAAACATAATTTTCAATATTTAGAATACTATAATAACATTTTTAACATACATCAAATTTCAAAATGTGACCCTCAATTGAATTCTTCACTTTCATTTCAAATCTTAAAGTAGTTCCTTCAACTATACCAGTTTGAATTGAAAACTTTTGCCAATCTGTCTTTATATCAACTTCCAATTCTTCTTCGATTTGTTCATTAAATGTAGGGTGTTCTAATGATGCTAGAAACTTCATATCTCCATAATAGAGATTCGATTTCTTATAGATATTCAAGTTGTTCCGTCGAACGAAATAAATTGGTATACTCTGTAAATATAAAAATATACAAGTAAACATTATAAATAAATGTATAATAAAATGAAAGATATTACTTAATATTTTTACCAGTATGTTTCTTGTCAAACAATGAAACGTTAACTCCTTGAAAAAATATTGATTCATGATATTGTGTTTGTGACGACCATTTGTACAATCATGGGTAAGAATTTCCACATCCTCTTCTTCATACTTAATAAAATATTCTTCATAATCGAACCACATTTGATTTCCTGTCTGTGTATCTGGTTTAAATATGAAAATGAATATTATTAATTATCAATAATGATATCTGTATTGTTAAATTTTTAGACATATAATTACCTGTTTTTGTTATACTCAATGACACTCCATTTGTGCTAAAGACATCCATTAAATAATTGCCTTTTCTTAAATTTGTAAGCATGATTGTATCACCGATCTTTACATTATTTATCAAACATAAATTTGTCCAACTGATACCTGTTAATCCAACGGCCCGCAATAACAAATTTGGTTTTTCCTCCACTAAATTATTAATTAGTTTTGTATTTTCATCTGTATGAATGTAATATACTTCTTCATCTTATTTACATTCATAGATGACACATACATGTGAATATTTTTTGTTTGAAAATATCTTTGCAGTTTTACTAATTTTGTTAACCATATCAGCATTTAAATCATCAAGGAAAGAGCAAGGTGTATACTGAAATATTCAAATGACAATATTTAAGTTAGAAGTGTTAAATATAATAATGAAAAAAAGATAAGAATAATTCTAACCTGAGTATGCATCGTATCTGGAGTAACTTTAACAAGACATCTTTTGATACGATCTATTGCATGACCATCTTTTATCAATTGGTTATTGTTAGAATCAAAGCAAATGACTTCAAAACAATTTTTATCAATTAATGTTAGGACCAGTTCACCTGAAACTGGCCAGTCACCAGTTCACACTGACCAGTCACCAGTTGCATCTGGTGACCCAGTAAACTGGTGACCAAGATGATTTGTCGAGAAATATATTGAAGTCCAGTTGCACCGTACAGTCAACGCAACTGAAGACTTCCTCCAGTTGAGAACTGACCAAGTTGAAGAAGCATTCCAGTTGAAGTCGAAGACAACAAATGGAAGATAGAGAATGGCAATGGCAGCGAAGCCCAGTTGGCATTCTAGTCAGTTACAAACTGGAGACCATCAGTGGAAAGCCCTTACAAAGCTTTACACTGATTACGAGGAATTGACTTGTATGCTTTATGTACCTTTACCCGGATAATAAGCCTTATCTTATTATTTAAGTATTAAAGGTACATAAAGGTGGTTATGAAAAGTCACTTTAACATACGACTTTACACTGCTTTTTAAGGAATTAAATGCTATTCCTTAAATGCTCCCAACCACATTTGTACGGCTAAAGTTAACATCCCAATGTTAACTTTGCCTATAAATACAAGTCATTGCACAACCAAGAATATAACTTCTTCGAATAAACTTCGATAGAATTCACACTTTGCAAACCTGCAATATTCTTGGTGAAAATATCTTTGCAGTTTTACTAATTTTGTTAACCATATCAGCATTTAAATCATCAAGGAAGGAGCAAGGTGTATACTGGAAAAAAAAAAAAAAAAAAAAAAAAAAAAAAAAAAAAAAAAAAAAAAAAAAAAAAAAAAAAAAAAAAAAAAAAAAAAAAAAAAAAAAAAAAAAAAAAAAAAAAAAAAAAAAAAAAAAAAAAAAAAAAAAAAAAAAAAAAAAAAAAAAAAAAAAAAAAAAAAAAAAAAAAAAAAAAAAAAAAAAAAAAAAAAAAAAAAAAAAAAAAAAAAAAAAAAAAAAAAAAAAAAAAAAAAAAAAAAAAAAAAAAAAAAAAAAAAAAAAAAAAAAAAAAAAAAAAAAAAAAAAAAAAAAAAAAAAAAAAAAAAAAAAAAAAAAAAAAAAAAAAAAAAAAAAAAAAAAAAAAAAAAAAAAAAAAAAAAAAAAAAAAAAAAAAAAAAAAAAAAAAAAAAAAAAAAAAAAAAAAAAAAAAAAAAAAAAAAAAAAAAAAAAAAAAAAAAAAAAAAAAAAAAAAAAAAAAAAAAAAAAAAAAAAAAAAAAAAAAAAAAAAAAAAAAAAAAAAAAAAAAAAAAAAAAAAAAAAAAAAAAAAAAAAAAAAAAAAAAAAAAAAAAAAAAAAAAAAAAAAAAAAAAAAAAAAAAAAAAAAAAAAAAAAAAAAAAAAAAAAAAAAAAAAAAAAAAAAAAAAAAAAAAAAAAAAAAAAAAAAAAAAAAAAAAAAAAAAAAAAAAAAAAAAAAAAAAAAAAAAAAAAAAAAAAAAAAAAAAAAAAAAAAAAAAAAAAAAAAAAAAAAAAAAAAAAAAAAAAAAAAAAAAAAAAAAAAAAAAAAAAAAAAAAAAAAAAAAAAAAAAAAAAAAAAAAAAAAAAAAAAAAAAAAAAAAAAAAAAAAAAAAAAAAAAAAAAAAAAAAAAAAAAAAAAAAAAAAAAAAAAAAAAAAAAAAAAAAAAAAAAAAAAAAAAAAAAAAAAAAAAAAAAAAAAAAAAAAAAAAAAAAAAAAAAAAAAAAAAAAAAAAAAAAAAAAAAAAAAAAAAAAAAAAAAAAAAAAAAAAAAAAAAAAAAAAAAAAAAAAAAAAAAAAAAAAAAAAAAAAAAAAAAAAAAAAAAAAAAAAAAAAAAAAAAAAAAAAAAAAAAAAAAAAAAAAAAAAAAAAAAAAAAAAAAAAAAAAAAAAAAAAAAAAAAAAAAAAAAAAAAAAAAAAAAAAAAAAAAAAAAAAAAAAAAAAAAAAAAAAAAAAAAAAAAAAAAAAAAAAAAAAAAAAAAAAAAAAAAAAAAAAAAAAAAAAAAAAAAAAAAAAAAAAAAAAAAAAAAAAAAAAAAAAAAAAAAAAAAAAAAAAAAAAAAAAAAAAAAAAAAAAAAAAAAAAAAAAAAAAAAAAAAAAAAAAAAAAAAAAAAAAAAAAAAAAAAAAAAAAAAAAAAAAAAAAAAAAAAAAAAAAAAAAAAAAAAAAAAAAAAAAAAAAAAAAAAAAAAAAAAAAAAAAAAAAAAAAAAAAAAAAAAAAAAAAAAAAAAAAAAAAAAAAAAAAAAAAAAAAAAAAAAAAAAAAAAAAAAAAAAAAAAAAAAAAAAAAAAAAAAAAAAAAAAAAAAAAAAAAAAAAAAAAAAAAAAAAAAAAAAAAAAAAAAAAAAAAAAAAAAAAAAAAAAAAAAAAAAAAAAAAAAAAAAAAAAAAAAAAAAAAAAAAAAAAAAAAAAAAAAAAAAAAAAAAAAAAAAAAAAAAAAAAAAAAAAAAAAAAAAAAAAAAAAAAAAAAAAAAAAAAAAAAAAAAAAAAAAAAAAAAAAAAAAAAAAAAAAAAAAAAAAAAAAAAAAAAAAAAAAAAAAAAAAAAAAAAAAAAAAAAAAAAAAAAAAAAAAAAAAAAAAAAAAAAAAAAAAAAAAAAAAAAAAAAAAAAAAAAAAAAAAAAAAAAAAAAAAAAAAAAAAAAAAAAAAAAGGAACATTTCACAACTTTAAGTGTTTCAATTGTCTTGAGAAATTCCGAGTGTAGATCAATTGTATTTCATAGGTTGTTAGGATATTTACATTCGTGTATTATCTTGGTTCCGCATCAACCTTGTAATTTGTTTAATATCAATAAATAAATTACACATTGAAAAATACATATTGTCTCATCAAGTTATCTTACAAGTTATTTGTATTATTGCATTGTTCTTTACTTATTGTCTTTTATATAAGTAATCTATCTAGAACTTGGTATATACACACTGCAACTGGTCGTCTCCAGTTCAGTGCATATATTGCAAAGTAACTCCACCATCGACATAGAGGTGTCTTCAGTAGTACCATCTAACGAGTTGGGACTTACAAGTGGTATCAGAGCAGAAGGCTAATAAACTTGCCTAGATCTGCTAAGATGAACACTACTGAAGGTGGAGATGGTTCTGGTTCAGGTGAAAACCCCTCGAATACAAATGCACAACCTTTTCAAAATGTTAACACCAACCCTCCTCCTCCTACTGCCCCAAACCATGTCCATGTACACTACTCTAACACTCCTGTTCCAAAATTTGATGGAAACAGTGAGACATTCGGTACATGGAAGGCTAGAATGCTTTTGCATTTTGGTGGGATTGAAAGGTATATGTTGAAAATCCTTAAGGATGGACCATATATACCCATGTCCCTTGGGGTTAGTCCTCTTCTTGATCCAACTGGAAGAAGAGGTTCAAGGGAAAAGCCTGAAGACCATTGGTCTGATGAGGATCGCAGACTGGTGGACTTGGACACCAGACTGAAAAACATGATCCTTGGGGCTGTCCCTGAAGACCTAATTCCAACACTTGTGTTGTTTCCCAGTGCCAAGTCTATGTGGGATGAATTAGTGATTCAATTTGAAGGAGGTGATGACACAATTGTCACCAGAAAAGTTGCTTTAAACAAGAAGTATGAATCCTTCTTTGCCTTGCCCAATGAAAGTCTAACTGGTACATACACCAGATTTTCTAGCCTCATCAATCAGTTGAGAGGATTGGGTGTAGAGAAGGATAAGGATATTCTTCTTGAGAAGTTTTGTGATATTCTTCCTTCCAAATGGGAAAACATGGTTCTTGTCTTGAGACAAGGTAAAACCTTGCACACTCATACTCTTGCATCGCTCTATGGAGCCTTCAGATTCACTGAAGATAATAATGCTGCAAGACTTGTGGCTGAGCAAGATGCCATGAACCATGCCCAGAGTCCCAAGGTTGCTAGTGCAACTGAGCGACCTTGTGCTGCTTTAATGTCTGCTGAGAGTGTCCAGGTACACTCGATGAAGGAGATGTTGAACAGTTTCTTAAACTCTGGACTGACCACTGAAAACAGTGATGGTTGTAATGAAACTGACGATGATGATCTGGTCGCCATGATTGCTAAAACCTTTAATAGGTTTAAGCATAAATCCAAAAGATTTAATGGCCCCAACAATGCTTCCAGCTCCAGCTCTCTGGATAAGACCAATCTTACATGCTATAAGTGTGGTAAGAAAGGTCATTTTATGAAGGAATGCAGATCTAGTCAGTTGAACAACCAAACTGGCCCCTCTGTCCCTAATTTCAATCGGCCTGATGATAGCTACAAAGCTAAATACAAGAAGCTTAAGGCCCAGATTGCCCTCCTGTCCATGGAAAAGAAAAAGGATCAGTGCTTAATGGCACAAACTGAGGGAAAATGGGAGTACTCTGATGACTCATCTGATGATGAAGAAGAGGAAAGGGACATGTGCTTCATGGCCTTGGAAGATCAACAACAGCAACACGTGGTGAAAGAAGATGTCATCTCTGGAAGATGGGTGGACATCATACTGAAAAAGGTATGTGACTATGATAACCAGGTTGACCCTGAACTAAAACTGGACCTGGCTGAATCATTAAGTGGTGATTTGGCATTTGTGGAAACTGTTAGAGCTGATAGTGAAAGATATCTTGACACTATCTTAATTGAACTGAACAATGTTAAACCACAACTAAATGATTTGCAAAGTGTCCAGTTGGCTCTCAAGGAGTCAGTTTTAAAGATTGAGGCTTTAGAACTTGATAATCAAAAATTATTTTCTGATTTTGAAAAAGCACAAAAGATTATCAAGTCATGGGTAAAAGCATCTGGCAAAAACTACGATGCATTTTCAAGAACTATCGATGCCCAGAAAAATGCATGGAAATCTGAAGATCTGGAGATGGCAGCTCTTATACCAGATCTTCATGCATTGCCTCCAGCTCTCTGGATAAGACCAATCTTACATGCTATAAGTGTGGTAAGAAAGGTCATTTTATGAAGGAATGCAGATCTAGTCAGTTGAACAACCAAACTGGCCCCTCTGTCCCTAATTTCAATCGGCCTGATGATAGCTACAAAGCTAAATACAAGAAGCTTAAGGCCCAGATTGCCCTCCTGTCCATGGAAAAGAAAAAGGATCAGTGCTTAATGGCACAAACTGAGGGAAAATGGGAGTACTCTGATGACTCATCTGATGATGAAGAAGAGGAAAGGGACATGTGCTTCATGGCCTTGGAAGATCAACAACAGCAACACGTGGTGAAAGAAGATGTCATCTCTGGAAGATGGGTGGACATCATACTGAAAAAGGTATGTGACTATGATAACCAGGTTGACCCTGAACTAAAACTGGACCTGGCTGAATCATTAAGTGGTGATTTGGCATTTGTGGAAACTGTTAGAGCTGATAGTGAAAGATATCTTGACACTATCTTAATTGAACTGAACAATGTTAAACCACAACTAAATGATTTGCAAAGTGTCCAGTTGGCTCTCAAGGAGTCAGTTTTAAAGATTGAGGCTTTAGAACTTGATAATCAAAAATTATTTTCTGATTTTGAAAAAGCACAAAAGATTATCAAGTCATGGGTAAAAGCATCTGGCAAAAACTACGATGCATTTTCAAGAACTATCGATGCCCAGAAAAATGCATGGAAATCTGAAGATCTGGAGATGGCAGCTCTTATACCAGATCTTCATGCATTGCCTCCAGCTCTCCAGGTTGAAACACCTTATGATCAACCTGAAGCTGTTGAAACTGAAACCAATGAGACCACCCCCTTTGAGGTTAAAACTGGAGCCAAACAGGCTAAAGCTTCAGTCAAAAAGGCCACTGGTAACAAGCCTTTACCTCAAAAGTCTAAGGTGCCCAAGACCCGACAGACTAAAGCACCAGTTGAACCAAGGTCCAAGGTTCAACTGCCTGATCAAAATAATATTTTGGTTAATCTGGAAAGACTGAAGGATATGGTGTGCTCAATAATGGACAAGTCGAATTCAAAAGAGTTGCATTTGTGAATGGTTTGAAATACAACCTGATCAGTGTCAGCCAACTTTGCGATGATGGCTTCAGAGTATTGTTCGATATTGCACAAGGCACCATATTTAACAAGGATTGGAAAGTGGTGATGATTGCACCAAGAAAAGGGAATGTGTACATCATGGATATGGAACCAGCTCCAAAAGAGCAATGTTTCTATACCAAAGCTGATGAGGACACCAACTGGCTATGGCATAAAAGGTTATCCCACCTTAATTTCAAAAACATTAACAAGTTGTCTCGCAAGCAACTGGTTGATGGGATACCTCAAATTTCCTTCAATAAGGAAAAGCCATGTCCAGGGTGTGAGATGGGCAAGCAGAAAAGAGCCAGTTTTAAAACTAGGCAAAATTTTAGCATCACTGAACCTCTTCACATGCTTCATATGGATCTTTTTGGTCCAGTGAATGTTCAAACTAGAGCTGGAAAGAAGTACACTCTAGTTGTGGTTGATGAATTCACCAGATATTGCTGGGTGGTATTCATCAGATCCAAAAGTGATGCTCCTGCTGAAGTCATCTCACTTATCAAACGAATTGAGCTCAAGTATACTCGAAAAGTTTGTCAGTTGCGAAGTGATAATGGTACTGAATTCCAAAACAAAGTACTTGAAACATTTTGCAATGACACTGGCATCTCTCAAAACTTCTCATCAGTTCACTCTCCAGAGCAAAATGGAGTTGTTGAAAGAAAGAATCGTACACTGATAGAAGCCGCCAGAAGTATGCTATCTGAATCTGGTCTTCCCACCAGTTTTTGGGCTGAGGCAGTTGCAACTGCTTGTCACACCCAAAACCGGTCAGTCTACATCAAGAGACATAAGAAGACTGCCTACGAAGTACTCAGGAATCGTAAACCAAATATTGGATATTTCCATGTATTTGGTTGTCCAGTTTATATACTGAACGATTCCAGTCAGCTTGGAAAGTTTGATGCAAAAGCTGATGAAGGGGTATTTTTAGGCTATTCAGATATTCGAAAGGCCTTTAGAGTTTATAATTATAGACTCCAAAAGGTGCATGAGACAATTCATGTCACATTCGATGAATCAACTGAAGCAATCAACAAGAGACCAAGCCTTGATATTTCTCCAGTCATTCCAATCAACTTTGGTGAAACTGACCAAGTTCATCGGTCAGTTGTTTCACCAGAAGATGCTTCCAGTTACAACAAACTGGAACCAGTCAAGAAGAAGAAAAGCACCAGTGACACATCATTTTATCCTTCTATCAATTTCAACTTACCACAAGAATTGGTGATTGGATCTGATGTTCGTGCCATTCCAATATCAGCACCAGTTCAAGCACCTACTTCTCCAGTTACTCATGAAATACCTTCAACTGAGGAATTTCATGATGCTAATCGAGACCTCATTGACTCTGATGAGGATGTAGAAGTTGTTTGGACTGATCCCTCTCCAGATGCTGCTGCAACTGAAGAAGATCTCCAGGTGACTTGCACTGATATTGTAGTTCACCAGCCTAGTCAATACACTAGATGGACTCGAGCCCACCCAATTGAACAGATTGTGGGTGATCCAACTAGTGGGGTTCAGACTAGAAGAGCCACCAGTGAGCAATGCTTAAACGTCACCTTCTTATCTTTAATTGAACCAAAGAAGATTGACGAGGCTATGGCAGACCCAAGCTGGGTGGAAGCTATGCAAGAAGAGCTCCTCCAGTTTGAAAGGAACAATGTTTGGGAGCTTGTTCCTTGTCCACCAGGGTTAAAGAAAGAACCTATTGGTACCAGATGGGTCTACCGAAACAAAATGGATGAAGATGGCCATGTTGTAAGAAACAAGGCCAGACTAGTTGCCCAGGGTTATTGTCAAGCAGAGGGCGTTGACTTTGATGAAACTTTTGCTCCAGTTGCAAGACTTGAAGCCATAAGAATATTCTTGGCTTATGCAGCCCATCTGCAGTTCAAGGTCTTCCAGATGGATGTCAAAAGTGCGTTCCTTAATGGAACATTGGAAGAAGAAGTTTATGTTAAGCAGACTCCAGGTTTCATCGATGAGAAGCATCCTCATTGGGTTTATAGACTGAACAAAGCATTGTATGGTCTAAGACAAGCCCCAAGAGCCTGGTATGATACTTTAACTAAACATCTTCTTAAAAATGGCTTTCAAAGAGGTGCAATAGATAATACCTTGTTTATCTTGAAAGAAAGAGGTAATATCTTATTGGTACAAATTTATGTTGATGACATTATTTTTGGTTCAACTGATGATGCAATGTGTAAAAAGTTTTCTAAAATCATGTCATCTGAGTATGAGATGAGTTTAATGGGTGAATTAACATTTTTCTTAGGTCTTCAGATTAAGCAAACTGAAAATGGAATTTTCATAAACCAAGGAAAATATGTCAGAGATTTGTTAAGAAAATACAAATATGATTCAATCCCATCAAAAAACACACCTATTGCAGCACCATTGAATTTGGACTCTGACCCAACTGGCAAACCAGTTAACATAACTGACTATAGAGGTATGGTTGGTTCACTGATGTACTTAACTGCCAGTCGACCAGATATAATGTTTGCAACATGTTTATGTGCCAGGTTTCAGGCTAACCCTAAAGAATCACATTTGCACGCTGTAAAGCGTATCTTTAGATACCTGAAAGGGTGTCCTAATCTTGGTCTTTGGTACCCCAAAGGCTCAGGATTAGATCTAATGGGTTATTCAGATTCTGATCATGCAGGTTGTAAGATAGATAGAAAATCAACAACTGGTGGTTGTCATTTCCTTGGAGGAAAACTGGTAAGTTGGACCAGCAAGAAGCAGACTTCAGTCTCTATGTCCACTGCTGAGGCAGAGTACATTTCTGCGGCCAGTTGCTGTGCCCAGATTCTCTGGATCAAGAACCAGTTACTAGATTATGGTCAGAAGTTTACTAAGACCCCAATCTTTTGTGACAACACCAGTGCAATTGCTATATCTCACAACCCAGTGATGCACTCCAAAACAAAACATATTGACATCAGGTATCATTTCATTCGAGATCATGTTATGAAAGGAGATATTGAAATTCATTTCATTCGAGATCATGTTATGAAAGGAGATATTGAAATTCATTTCATCCCCACTGACAAACAGTTAGCTGATGTTTTTACTAAACCTCTCGATGAGAAAACCTTTAAACATCTCATCAGCGAACTGGGAATGTTAAACCCTTAACTGGAGCTTTCTTTGTTATTGAACGCGTCAGTGACACTGATGAAGTTCTCCAGTTGAGGAGGTCCAGATAATCTTTGCTCGCCAGGCTATCGAACGCCTTTGTGATACTATCTTGGCACTAATTGATTTCTGGATCATCATTTTAGGGGGAAAGACTCAAAATAATTTTCTGACTAAAATTCGTTTTTGTTTGAAAATGCAACTGGAGAACTCTTCAGTTGGAAACTGGTACTGGACTGATCCTCCAGTTACCAGGTTCAGTCTTTGTCTAAATTTTTATAACGTTACAAATACTTGGTCAATATGTGTGACACGTGATGATACTCGAGTGTTTTAAACCACTTGATATCGTGATCTGACGTGTTTGAAACCATTTTAGTACTTGACAACTGTTTGTATTGGGAAAACAAAAAGTGAGTGGGGACATGGGTAAAGTAAGCCGTCGTAGCATTTAATGCTGACATGGTAACATTTAATGCTTACATGGAAAGTTATATTTTTATTTCAAAACTCAAACTCATTTTGTCAAAATATCTTCAAAATTGATTTGGTTTAATAAAATATAATTTTTGGTTTTACATTGGGATCTTGAATCCCCTTATAAATACCCTTATTTACTCCGTAACTCATTTATTTTTTCTTTCTCTTACATTCCTTCATTTACTTCCAATCATCAATATTGCTTCATTCTTCTCTTTGCTTCACAAATCAAAAACCCTAAATCCCAAATTTCATTTTCATTCTTCTATGGCTCCTAGATCATCACGTTCAAGAGATGTAAATCTCTTGACTGTTCCATACAATCCCTCACCAGATGTCACACAGGCACCTGGTGCCCCTAGTAGTGCTTCGGTCATAAAACTAAATCCAAATAATCCTATGGCCAGCCTACGAGGATCTCAAGGGTCCGATACCCTTATTGGTAGAATTCAAAAGTTTTTGAAGAATTCTCCAATAGGACCCTCATTCTCTCTAAACCCACGTAAGTTGTTTCACAACTACTTATGTGAGTTTTGGTACACTGCCGTTCTTTCTTCCGATTGTTCCTCCATCAGTTTCACGTTAAAGGATGGAACAATCCAGTGTACCTTGTCAGCTGATACATTGAGGGATGCCTTACGCCTCAATTACTGGAGAGAGGGTGAATCTCCAGTCGTCTTGCCCCTAATATAAACTTTCGCCAAGTACTCCTTGAAATGGGACACAGGGAGTGTTTGGAGAATGGGGTGTTGAAGACAAAAGGTGCGATGACCATGAAGGGCCTTACACCTTCATGGAGGTATTTTTTCATCCACCTGGTGGAGAGCATGGGTGGGAGTTCTGGTGGACTTGACCAGATTAACTCCTCGCAAGCAGAGATGGCTTACTGCTTGTGGAACGGATTGAGAGTGGACTTTGCAGATATTTTGTATAGAAGCCTAGTACAAAAACTGAAGGGCTCCAGGGGTGTGTGTATCCCCTTTTCAAGGTTTCTCTCTCTCTGTTTTCAACAAATTCTGGGCCATGAAGAGTATAAAAGTACAGATTCACCGTACACAAGGCCAGATATGTTGAGGAATCTAGACTCTCTGGTATCTGAAGCTGGAGAGGTCGAAATTCCAGAGCGAATGCTACTGGCATTTGCTAAAACTGATGCACCTTTGGAAAGTGAATCAGAAAGACAATTGGGCGGGCCTCAAAATAATGAGGGACCCTCCAGTTCGTCTCAAGTTGTGGTTGAGGATAGAGCAACCATAACTGAAGCAACTCCAATCACGTCTATCCCTGGTGAAGATACTTCGGTATCTGATCCTCCAACAGATGTACCCATCCAGGAAACTGGGGAAGGTCATCTGGAGACTGTCCAGGTAACTGAACAGCCCTCTGTCACATTCATGGATCTGGACATGAGTGTTAATGACGAGGAAATCCTTATAGAATCTTCGGATTCTGAAGGTACTGAAACAGACCAGGAGATTCTTGATGCTTCTGTACAAGCTCAAGACCCTTCATCTCCAGTCTTACCTCCAGACGCATCAATTTCATTTTCATTCTTCTATGGCTCCTAGATCATCACGTTCAAGAGATGTAAATCTCTTGACTGTTCCATACAATCCCTCACCAACTGGGCAATTCTCACTTGCTCGAGAAATGCCCCCACCACCGTCGCCGTTGTTCACACCTGAGCATTCTCAGCATGAACAACACATTGAATTTCCAGTCCTTTCTTCTTCCACCACTCCTTCTATATATTCAACTGCTGGCCTGACAACTGGGGAGACTTCCATCAGTTTGCCTCCTCCAGTTGCTCCAGTAGTAACTGCAAGTGGTCCAGTGACACCTTCTCCTTTGTCACTGGACAGTCAAGTTGTCTCCATTCAAGCCGATCTCCAAAACCTTCTAACCAGGGTGGAGGAGATTCAGAAGACACTTGACAAGAACACCAAGTCTTTCTCCAGATACCACAAGGACTCTTTGACAAACATCAAGGTGGTCGATCTGGGGATAAACAAGTTTTCTTCTAATGAAGACTTGGTGTTTGGAAAGCTTAATGAGTTGGTCACTGGCTGCAACAATCTGGCTGGTACTCTAAAAGAAGCCTTTGACCTAACTCACTCCAAGGTCACCAGTTCAATCTCCAACCTGCTAGGAAATACTGTCAGAACTTCAGAGGTTGACTTGAGAGAGATTGAAAGGCAGGTTAAAGAACTTATTGAAAGACCTGGCCTAGATGTAACTGGCCTTGGAGAGCAGTTGATGTCTTCAGTTGGTCAGAAGATAGAAGATACGTTGGGTGCTAGAGAAGAACGTTTGATTGAAAGGGTGATGTCTGAGATCACCAAGCTGGCCACTCCTCAGGTTGATCTGGCCCCACTTACCAGTGAGATCAACCAGTTGAGGGGCAGCATTGAAAATTTGAACACCCAAGTATCTCTACATACTGAATCATTAAATAAACTGACCACTGAAGTAGAGAATATGAAGAAGAATGATGAGGATGTGAAGGAAAGGGTTGTCTCTGGGTTGGATGAAGACTCCAAAATCTTGAATGAATTGAAAACTGGTCAAGACCAAGTTGTTGCAAATGTCTTGACCCAGTCAAAGGAGACGAACCACTTATGGAGGTCCTTCAGGATGATGTGTGGGATCTTTAAAGAGTGCAAGAACTTGCAATCATGGCAGCCTCTTGACCGGTTGCCATCTCACCCCTCTGAATGGGAAAGTATTCGGGCAGGTCTAGAGACTGCCAAGGGGGAAAGAAGTCAAGTTCATGCACCAGTTGCACCTGGAAGGACTCCAACTGGAAGGGAATTGGTTGTAGCTACCAGTACTGAAGCTGGTGAGCAAAGGGTAGGTGGATCTGGTGGTAATGGAGATAGGGGGAATGTTGGTTTGGATAAAGGTAAAGGATTGGCTGTTGAAGCATCTGCCCAGCCGGCCACTGATGAAATGTTAGAAACTGGAAATACTGACATACTTCCTCCAGTTTCAGATAGTGATAGCAGAAGACTGGCCAGACTTGGAAATGACATTAAAGAAAAGAAGAAAATGAAACAAAGAAACCAAGTGGAAGCCAGGGCACATCTTGCTCAAATCAAGTTGCTTGATATGAGTGATGCCAATCTGTTGGGTATCACTAAGGAGGAGTATCTTAGGGTTAAAAATGATCCCAGGATAGTTGACCAGTTGAATGAAATGCTAGATGTAGAACTGGATAGACACTATGCTGAGGATGAGGCAGAATTTGATGCCAGAAGTTTAAACATTTCAGTGGAGAAGGCTAAAGAAATGAGGGCCAGTGGGATTCTGAAGAGAATTGCAAATGTCAAAAAGGTTGTGAAGGATGTTTTGAATCCACCAAGGAGAAGGATTCCACAACCAAGAAGACCACTGACAAAAGATGCAAGGGATGCTGACCTTAGCACATTCGTTGAACCAACTGGCGAAGTTTCAAATGAAGACATTAAGTCCGCTGTACTGGCTGCTGGTGCTGGGAGTATAAAAATCACAAATGAATCTGAAGCTAGAAATTACTACTCCCAGATCATGTCAACCAGAAGACATGGTGGTACTATTAGTAGTGTCAATGTTACAATCAAGCCAGGCACCAAGGTTTTTCAAATCGAAGTTAAGTATACTGGTGGGCCACTGGTTAGAACTGATGATCCTGGTGCCATGCAATATGGGTTCAGCGAATGGGTGGAGATGGTGAATGTTTTGGATGCTAAGGCACAAAAGAATAGGTTCGAGAAAGCATGGGTAAACTTTCTAAGGGGGAAGATTCAACATAAAGAAAATCTTGAGCAAAAGTTGAATATTGACCCTGAAGATACTCAGCCTATCTCTTCAGTTGCCAAGAGAAGAAGAACTGGCGAAGGGCCATCTCATTAAGTTCTTTCTTCAGTTTATCTACTTGTAATTTGTATTTACATTCTGTAACTTGTATAAATTTCATTCCCTTGTATAAATGAAGTTACCAGTTTGTAACCACAAGGTAGATAAAAGATTAAAATCTAACAAACCTAAAAGAAAAACCTAAGGCATTTATTGATCTATAAAAATGCCTTAGATAACTTAAATAGATTTAAATCGAACAAGTCTCTCCAGTTCACACTTGTACAGATACAAGAACTAGAAAAGACTTAGACTATATTTCTAGACAAATAGGGGGAATTTGTTAGGACCAGTTCACCTGGAACTGGCCAGTCACCAGTTCACACTGACCAGTCACCAGTTGCATCTGGTGACCCAGTAAACTGGTGACCAAGATGATTTGTCGAGAAATATATTGAAGTCCAGTTGCACCGTACAGTCAACGCAACTGAAGACTTCCTCCAGTTGAGAACTGACCAAGTTGAAGAAGCATTCCAGTTGAAGTCGAAGACAACAAATGGAAGATAGAGAATGGCAATGGCAGCGAAGCCCAGTTGGCATTCTAGTCAGTTACAAACTGGAGACCATCAGTGGAAAGCCCTTACAAAGCTTTACACTGATTACGAGGAATTGACTTGTATGCTTTATGTACCTTTACCCGGATAATAAGCCTTATCTTATTATTTAAGTATTAAAAGGTACATAAAGGTGGTTATGTAAAGTCACTTTAACATGCGACTTTACACTGCTTTTTAAGGAATTAAATGCTATTCCTTAAATGCTCCCAACCACATTTGTACGGCTAAAGTTAACATCCCAATGTTAACTTTGCCTATAAATACAAGTCATTGCACAACCAAGAATATAACTTCTTCGAATAAACTTCGATAGAATTCACACTTTGCAAACCTGCAATATTCTTGGTGAACTTGTGCAATCTTCTCTCAATCGCTAAAAGGAACATTTCACAACTTTAAGTGTTTCGATTGTCTTGAGAAATTCCGAGTATAGATCAATTGTATTTCATAGGTTGTTAGGATATTTACATTCGTGTATTATCTTGGTTCCGCATCAACCTTGTAATTTGTTTAATATCAATAAATAAATTACACATTGAAAAATACATATTGTCTCATCAAGTTATCTTACAAGTTATTTGTATTATTGCATTGTTCTTTACTTATTGTCTTTTATATAAGTAATCTATCTAGAACTTGGTATATACACACTGCAACTGGTCGTCTCCAGTTCAGTGCATATATTGCAAAGTAACTCCACCATCGACATAGAGGTGTCTTCAGTAGTACCATCTAACGAGTTGGGACTTACAAGTGGTATCAGAGCAGAAGGCTAATAAACTTGCCTAGATCTGCTAAGATGAACACTACTGAAGGTGGAGATGGTTCTGGTTCAGGTGAAAACCCCTCGAATACTAATGCACAACCTTTTCAAAATGTTAACACCAACCCTCCTCCTCCTACTGCCCCAAACCATGTCCATGTACACTACTCTAACACTCCTGTTCCAAAATTTGATGGAAACAGTGAGACATTCGGTACATGGAAGGCTAGAATGCTTTTGCATTTTGGTGGGATTGAAAGGTATATGTTGAAAATCCTTAAGGATGGACCATATATACCCATGTCCCTTGGGGTTAGTCCTCTTCTTGATCCAACTGGAAGAAGAGGTTCAAGGGAAAAGCCTGAAGACCATTGGTCTGATGAGGATCGCAGACTGGTGGACTTGGACACCAGACTGAAAAACATGATCCTTGGGGCTGTCCCTGAAGACCTAATTCCAACACTTGTGTTGTTTCCCAGTGCCAAGTCTATGTGGGATGAATTAGTGATTCAATTTGAAGGAGGTGATGACACAATTGTCACCAGAAAAGTTGCTTTAAACAAGAAGTATGAATCCTTCTTTGCCTTGCCCAATGAAAGTCTAACTGGTACATACACCAGATTTTCTAGCCTCATCAATCAGTTGAGAGGATTGGGTGTAGAGAAGGATAAGGATATTCTTCTTGAGAAGTTTTGTGATATTCTTCCTTCCAAATGGGAAAACATGGTTCTTGTCTTGAGACAAGGTAAAACCTTGCACACTCATACTCTTGCATCGCTCTATGGAGCCTTCAGATTCACTGAAGATAATAATGCTGCAAGACTTGTGGCTGAGCAAGATGCCATGAACCATGCCCAGAGTCCCAAGGTTGCTAGTGCAACTGAGCGACCTTGTGCTGCTTTAATGTCTGCTGAGAGTGTCCAGGTACACTCGATGAAGGAGATGTTGAACAGTTTCTTAAACTCTGGACTGACCACTGAAAACAGTGATGGTTGTAATGAAACTGACGATGATGATCTGGTCGCCATGATTGCTAAAACCTTTAATAGGTTTAAGCATAAATCCAAAAGATTTAATGGCCCCAACAATGCTTCCAGCTCCAGCTCTCTGGATAAGACCAATCTTACATGCTATAAGTGTGGTAAGAAAGGTCATTTTATGAAGGAATGCAGATCTAGTCAGTTGAACAACCAAACTGGCCCCTCTTTCCCTAATTTCAATCGGCCTGATGATAGCTACAAAGCTAAATACAAGAAGCTTAAGGCCCAGATTGCCCTCCTGTCCATGGAAAAGAAAAAGGATCAGTGCTTAATGGCACAAACTGAGGGAAAATGGGAGTACTCTGATGACTCATCTGATGATGAAGAAGAGGAAAGGGACATGTGTTTCATGGCCTTGGAAGATCAACAACAGCAACACGTGGTGAAAGAAGATGTCATCTCTGGAAGATGGGTGGACATCATACTGAAAAAGGTATGTGACTATGATAACCAGGTTGACCCTGAACTAAAACTGGACCTGGCTGAATCATTAAGTGGTGATTTGGCATTTGTGGAAACTGTAAGAGCTGATAGTGAAAGATATCTTGACACTATCTTAATTGAACTGAACAATGTTAAACCACAACTAAATGATTTGCAAAGTGTCCAGTTGGCTCTCAAGGAGTCAGTTTTAAAGATTGAGGCTTTAGAACTTGATAATCAAAAATTATTTTCTGATTTTGAAAAAGCACAAAAGATTATCAAGTCATGGGTAAAAGCATCTGGCAAAACTACGATGCATTTTCAAGAACTATCGATGCCCAGAAAAATGCATGGAAATCTGAAGATCTGGAGATGGCAGCTCTTATACCAGATCTTCATGCATTGCCTCCAGCTCTCTGGATAAGACCAATCTTACATGCTATAAGTGTGGTAAGAAAGGTCATTTTATGAAGGAATGCAGATCTAGTCAGTTGAACAACCAAACTGGCCCCTCTGTCCCTAATTTCAATCGGCCTGATGATAGCTACAAAGCTAAATACAAGAAGCTTAAGGCCCAGATTGCCCTCCTGTCCATGGAAAAGAAAAAGGATCAGTGCTTAATGGCACAAACTGAGGGAAAATGGGAGTACTCTGATGACTCATCTGATGATGAAGAAGAGGAAAGGGACATGTGCTTCATGGCCTTGGAAGATCAACAACAGCAGCATGTGGTGAAAGAAGATGTCATCTCTGGAAGATGGGTGGACATCATACTGAAAAAGGTATGTGACTATGATAACCAGGTTGACCCTGAACTAAAACTGGACCTGGCTGAATCATTAAGTGGTGATTTGGCATTTGTGGAAACTGTAAGAGCTGATAGTGAAAGATATCTTGACACTATCTTAATTGAACTGAACAATGTTAAACCACAACTAAATGATTTGCAAAGTGTCCAGTTGGCTCTCAAGGAGTCAGTTTTAAAGATTGAGGCTTTAGAACTTGATAATCAAAAATTATTTTCTGATTTTGAAAAAGCACAAAAGATTATCAAGTCATGGGTAAAAGCATCTGGCAAAACTACGATGCATTTTCAAGAACTATCGATGCCCAGAAAAATGCATGGAAATCTGAAGATCTGGAGATGGCAGCTCTTATACCAGATCTTCATGCATTGCCTCCAGCTCTCTGGATAAGACCAATCTTACATGCTATAAGTGTGGTAAGAAAGGTCATTTTATGAAGGAATGCAGATCTAGTCAGTTGAACAACCAAACTGGCCCCTCTGTCCCTAATTTCAATCGGCCTGATGATAGCTACAAAGCTAAATACAAGAAGCTTAAGGCCCAGATTGCCCTCCTGTCCATGGAAAAGAAAAAGGATCAGTGCTTAATGGCACAAACTGAGGGAAAATGGGAGTACTCTGATGACTCATCTGATGATGAAGAAGAGGAAAGGGACATGTGCTTCATGGCCTTGGAAGATCAACAACAGCAGCATGTGGTGAAAGAAGATGTCATCTCTGGAAGATGGGTGGACATCATACTGAAAAAGGTATGTGACTATGATAACCAGGTTGACCCTGAACTAAAACTGGACCTGGCTGAATCATTAAGTGGTGATTTGGCATTTGTGGAAACTGTAAGAGCTGATAGTGAAAGATATCTTGACACTATCTTAATTGAACTGAATTCCAAAACAAAGTACTTGAAACATTTTGCAATGACACTGGCATCTCTCAAAACTTCTCATCAGTTCACTCTCCAGAGCAAAATGGAGTTGTTGAAAGAAAGAATCGTACACTGATAGAAGCCGCCAGAAGTATGCTATCTGAATCTGGTCTTCCCACCAGTTTTTGGGCTGAGGCAGTTGCAACTGCTTGTCACACCCAAAACCGGTCAGTCTACATCAAGAGACATAAGAAGACTGCCTATGAAGTACTCAGGAATCGTAAACCAAATATTGGATATTTCCATGTATTTGGTTGTCCAGTTTATATACTGAACGATTCCAGTCAGCTTGGAAAGTTTGATGCAAAAGCTGATGAAGGGGTATTTTTAGGCTATTCAGATATTCGAAAGGCCTTTAGAGTTTATAATTATAGACTCCAAAAGGTGCATGAGACAATTCATGTCACATTCGATGAATCAACTGAAGCAATCAACAAGAGACCAAGCCTTGATATTTCTCCAGTCATTCCAATCAACTTTGGTGAAACTGACCAAGTTCATCGGTCAGTTGTTTCACCAGAAGATGCTTCCAGTTACAACAAACTGGAACCAGTCAAGAAGAAGAAAAGCACCAGTGACACATCATTTTATCCCTCCATCAATTTTAACTTACCACAAGAATTGGTGATTGGATCAGATGTACGTGCCACTCCAATATCAGCACCAGTTCAAGCACCTACTTCTCCAGTTACTCATGAAATACCTTCAACTGAGGAATTTCATGATGCTAATCGAGACCTCATTGACTCTGATGAGGATGTAGAAGTTGTTTGGACTGATCCTTCTCCAGATGCTGCTGCAACTGAAGAAGATCTCCAGGTGACTTGCACTGATATTGTAGTTCACCAGCCTAGTCAATACACTAGATGGACTCGAGCCCACCCAATTGAACAGATTGTGGGTGATCCAACTAGTGGGGTTCAGACTAGAAGAGCCACCAGTGAGCAATGCTTAAACGTCACCTTCTTATCTTTAATTGAACCAAAGAAGATTGACGAGGCTATGGCAGACCCAAGCTGGGTGGAAGCTATGCAAGAAGAGCTCCTCCAGTTTGAAAGGAACAATGTTTGGGAGCTTGTTCCTTGTCCACCAGGGTTAAAGAAAGAACCTATTGGTACCAGATGGGTCTACCGAAACAAAATGGATGAAGATGGCCATGTTGTAAGAAACAAGGCCAGACTAGTTGCCCAGGGTTATTGTCAAGCAGAGGGCGTTGACTTTGATGAAACTTTTGCTCCAGTTGCAAGACTTGAAGCCATAAGAATATTCTTGGCTTATGCAGCCCATCTGCAGTTCAAGGTCTTCCAGATGGATGTCAAAAGTGCGTTCCTTAATGGAACATTGGAAGAAGAAGTTTATGTTAAGCAGACTCCAGGTTTCATCGATGAGAAGCATCCTCATTGGGTTTATAGACTGAACAAAGCATTGTATGGTCTAAGACAAGCCCCAAGAGCCTGGTATGATACTTTAACTAAACATCTTCTTAAAAATGGCTTTCAAAGAGGTGCAATAGATAATACCTTGTTTATCTTGAAAGAAAGAGGTAATATCTTATTGGTACAAATTTATGTTGATGACATTATTTTTGGTTCAACTGATGATGCAATGTGTAAAAAGTTTTCTAAAATCATGTCATCTGAGTATGAGATGAGTTTAATGGGTGAATTAACATTTTTCTTAGGTCTTCAGATTAAGCAAACTGAAAATGGAATTTTCATAAACCAAGGAAAATATGTCAGAGATTTGTTAAGAAAATACAAATATGATTCAATCCCATCAAAAAACACACCTATTGCAGCACCATTGAATTTGGACTCTGACCCAACTGGCAAACCAGTTAACATAACTGACTATAGAGGTATGGTTGGTTCACTGATGTACTTAACTGCCAGTCGACCAGATATAATGTTTGCAACATGTTTATGTGCCAGGTTTCAGGCTAACCCTAAAGAATCACATTTGCACGCTGTAAAGCGTATCTTTAGATACCTGAAAGGGTGTCCTAATCTTGGTCTTTGGTACCCCAAAGGCTCAGGATTAGATCTAATGGGTTATTCAGATTCTGATCATGCAGGTTGTAAGATAGATAGAAAATCAACAACTGGTGGTTGTCATTTCCTTGGAGGAAAACTGGTAAGTTGGACCAGCAAGAAGCAGACTTCAGTCTCTATGTCCACTGCTGAGGCAGAGTACATTTCTGCGGCCAGTTGTTGTGCCCAGATTCTCTGGATCAAGAACCAGTTACTAGATTATGGTCAGAAGTTTACTAAGACCCCAATCTTTTGTGACAACACCAGTGCAATTGCTATATCTCACAACCCAGTGATGCACTCCAAAACAAAACATATTGACATCAGGTATCATTTCATTCGAGATCATGTTATGAAAGGAGATATTGAAATTCATTTCATCCCCACTGACAAACAGTTAGCTGATGTTTTTACTAAACCTCTCGATGAGAAAACCTTTAAACATCTCATCAGCGAACTGGGAATGTTAAACCCTTAACTGGAGCTTTCTTTGTTATTGAACGCGTCAGTGACACTGATGAAGTTCTCCAGTTGAGGAGGTCCAGATAATCTTTGCTCGCCAGGCTATCGAACGCCTTTGTGATACTATCTTGGCACTAATTGATTTCTGGATCATCATTTTAGGGGGAAAGACTCAAAATAATTTTCTGACTAAAATTCGTTTTTGTTTGAAAATGCAACTGGAGAACTCTTCAGTTGGAAACTGGTACTGGACTGATCCTCCAGTTACCAGGTTCAGTCTTTGTCTAAATTTTTATAACGTTACAAATACTTGGTCAATATGTGTGACACGTGATGATACTCGAGTGTTTTAAACCACTTGATATCGTGATCTGACGTGTTTGAAACCATTTTAGTACTTGACAACTGTTTGTATTGGGAAAACAAAAAGTGAGTGGGGTCATGGGTAAAGTAAGCCGTCGTAGCATTTAATGCTGACATGGTAACATTTAATGCTTACATGGAAAGTTATATTTTTATTTCAAAACTCAAACTCATTTTGTCAAAATATCTTCAAAATTGATTTGGTTTAATAAAATATAATTTTTGGTTTTACATTGGGATCTTGAATCCCCTTATAAATACCCTTATTGGTAGAATTCAAAAGTTTTTGAAGAATTCTCCAATAGGACCCTCATTCTCTCTAAACCCACGTAAGATGTTTCACAACTACTTATGTGAGTTTTGGTACACTGCCGTTCTTTCTTCCGATTGTTCCTCCATCAGTTTCACGTTAAAGGATGGAACAATCCAGTGTACCTTGTCAGCTGATACATTGAGGGATGCCTTACGCCTCAATTACTGGAGAGAGGGTGAATCTCCAGTCGTCTTGCCCCCTAATATAAACTTTCGCCAAGTACTCCTTGAAATGGGACACAGGGAGTGTTTGGAGAATGGGGTGTTGAAGACAAAAGGTGCGATGACCATGAAGGGCCTTACACCTTCATGGAGGTATTTTTTCATCCACCTGGTGGAGAGCATGGGTGGGAGTTCTGGTGGACTTGACCAGATTAACTCCTCGCAAGCAGAGATGGCTTACTGCTTGTGGAACGGATTGAGAGTGGACTTTGCAGATATTTTGTATAGAAGCCTAGTACAAAAACTGAAGGGCTCCAGGGGTGTGTGTATCCCCTTTTCAAGGTTTCTCTCTCTCTGTTTTCAACAAATTCTGGGCCATGAAGAGTATAAAAGTACAGATTCACCGTACACAAGGCCAGATATGTTGAGGAATCTAGACTCTCTGGTATCTGAAGCTGGAGAGGTCGAAATTCCAGAGCGAATGCTACTGGCATTTGCTAAAACTGATGCACCTTTGGAAAGTGAATCAGAAAGACAATTGGGCGGGCCTCAAAATAATGAGGGACCCTCCAGTTCGTCTCAAGTTGTGGTTGAGGATAGAGCAACCATAACTGAAGCAACTCCAATCACGTCTATCCCTGGTGAAGATACTTCGGTATCTGATCCTCCAACAGATGTACCCATCCAGGAAACTGGGGAAGGTCATCTGGAGACTGTCCAGGTAACTGAACAGCCCTCTGTCACATTCATGGATCTGGACATGAGTGTTAATGACGAGGAAATCCTTATAGAATCTTCGGATTCTGAAGGTACTGAAACAGACCAGGAGATTCTTGATGCTTCTGTACAAGCTCAAGACCCTTCATCTCCAGTCTTACCTCCAGACGCATCAATTTCATTTTCACCCCCTCAAGTAAATACTCCTACTGATACATCCTTACCAATATATTCCGCTCCCTTACCAACTGGGCAATTCTCACTTGCTCGAGAAATGCCCCCACCACCGTCGCCGTTGTTCACACCTGAGCATTCTCAGCATGAACAACACATTGAATTTCCAGTCCTTTCTTCTTCCACCACTCCTTCTATATATTCAACTGCTGGCCTGACAACTGGGGAGACTTCCATCAGTTTGCCTCCTCCAGTTGCTCCAGTAGTAACTGCAAGTGGTCCAGTGACACCTTCTCCTTTGTCACTGGACAGTCAAGTTGTCTCCATTCAAGCCGATCTCCAAAACCTTCTAACCAGGGTGGAGGAGATTCAGAAGACACTTGACAAGAACACCAAGTCTTTCTCCAGATACCACAAGGACTCTTTGACAAACATCAAGGTGGTCGATCTGGGGATAAACAAGTTTTCTTCTAATGAAGACTTGGTGTTTGGAAAGCTTAATGAGTTGGTCACTGGCTGCAACAATCTGGCTGGTACTCTAAAAGAAGCCTTTGACCTAACTCACTCCAAGGTCACCAGTTCAATCTCCAACCTGCTAGGAAATACTGTCAGAACTTCAGAGGTTGACTTGAGAGAGATTGAAAGGCAGGTTAAAGAACTTATTGAAAGACCTGGCCTAGATGTAACTGGCCTTGGAGAGCAGTTGATGTCTTCAGTTGGTCAGAAGATAGAAGATACGTTGGGTGCTAGAGAAGAACGTTTGATTGAAAGGGTGATGTCTGAGATCACCAAGCTGGCCACTCCTCAGGTTGATCTGGCCCCACTTACCAGTGAGATCAACCAGTTGAGGGGTAGCATTGAATTTCCAGTCCTTTCTTCTTCCACCACTCCTTCTATATATTCAACTGCTGGCCTGACAACTGGGGAGACTTCCATCAGTTTGCCTCCTCCAGTTGCTCCAGTAGTAACTGCAAGTGGTCCAGTGACACCTTCTCCTTTGTCACTGGACAGTCAAGTTGTCTCCATTCAAGCCGATCTCCAAAACCTTCTAACCAGGGTGGAGGAGATTCAGAAGACACTTGACAAGAACACCAAGTCTTTCTCCAGATACCACAAGGACTCTTTGACAAACATCAAGGTGGTCGATCTGGGGATAAACAAGTTTTCTTCTAATGAAGACTTGGTGTTTGGAAAGCTTAATGAGTTGGTCACTGGCTGCAACAATCTGGCTGGTACTCTAAAAGAAGCCTTTGACCTAACTCACTCCAAGGTCACCAGTTCAATCTCCAACCTGCTAGGAAATACTGTCAGAACTTCAGAGGTTGACTTGAGAGAGATTGAAAGGCAGGTTAAAGAACTTATTGAAAGACCTGGCCTAGATGTAACTGGCCTTGGAGAGCAGTTGATGTCTTCAGTTGGTCAGAAGATAGAAGATACGTTGGGTGCTAGAGAAGAACGTTTGATTGAAAGGGTGATGTCTGAGATCACCAAGCTGGCCACTCCTCAGGTTGATCTGGCCCCACTTACCAGTGAGATCAACCAGTTGAGGGGTAGCATTGAGAATTTGAACACCCAAGTATCTCTACATACTGAATCATTAAATAAACTGACCACTGAAGTAGAGAATATGAAGAAGAATGATGAGGAAGTGAAGGAAAGGGTTGTCTCTGGGTTGGATGAAGACTCCAAAATCTTGAATGAATTGAAAACTGGTCAAGACCAAGTTGTTGCAAATGTCTTGACCCAGTCAAAGGAGACGAACCACTTATGGAGGTCCTTCAGGATGATGTGTGGGATCTTTAAAGAGTGCAAGAACTTGCAATCATGGCAGCCTCTTGACCGGTTGCCATCTCACCCCTCTGAATGGGAAAGTATTCGGGCAGGTCTAGAGACTGCCAAGGGGGAAAGAAGTCAAGTTCATGCACCAGTTGCACCTGGAAGGACTCCAACTGGAAGGGAATTGGTTGTAGCTACCAGTACTGAAGCTGGTGAGCAGAGTGATAGGGGGAATTTGTTAGGACCAGTTCACCTGGAACTGGCCAGTCACCAGTTCACACTGACCAGTCACCTGGAACTGGCCAGTCACCAGTTCACACTGACCAGTCACCAGTTCATCTGGCCAGTCAAGACTGGTGACCAGTACCAGTTCACTCTGACCAGTTCACCAGTTCACACTGACCAGTCACCAGTTCACACTGACCAGTACAGTTCACACTGAATCACCAGTAAGATAGGTGTTAGGACCAGTTCACCTGGAACTGGCCAGTCACCAGTTCACACTGACCAGTTCACCAGTTCATCTGGAACTGGCCAGTCACCAGTTCACTCTGACCAGTCACCAGTTCACTCTGACCAGTTCACCAGTAACTGACCAAGTACAGTTAACTGGCCAGTCACAGTTCACACTGACCAGTCACCTGGAACTGGCCAGTCACCAGTTCACACTGACCAGTCACCAGTTCACACTGACCAGTCACCTGAACTGGCCAGTCACCAGTTCACACTGACCAGTCACCAGTTGCATCTGGTGACCCAGTAAACTGACCAAGTACCAGTTCACATGACCAGTACCAGTTCACACTGACAGTACCATCGGACATAGGTGTTAGGACCAGTTCACCTGGAACTGGCCAGTCACCAGTTCACACTGACCAGTCACCAGTTGCATCTGGTGACCCAGTAAACTGGTGACCAATAGGACCAGTTCACCTGGAACTGGCCAGTCACCAGTTCACTCTGACCAGTCACCAGTTCATCTGACCAGTTCACCAGTTCACACTGACCAGTCACCAGTTCACACTGACCAGTCACCAGTTCACACTGACGTCACCATTCAATGACCATTTAGGACCAGTTCACCTGGAACTGGCCAGTCACCAGTTCACTCTGACCAGTCACCAGTTCACACTGACCAGTTCACCAGTTCATCTGGTGACCCAGTAAACTGACCAGTCACCAGTTCACACTGACCAGTCACCAGTTGCATCTGGTGACCCAGTACACTGACCAGTCACCAGTTCAACTGAGTTAGGACCAGTTCACCTGGAACTGGCCAGTCACCAGTTCACTCTGACCAGTCACCAGTTCACTCTGACCAGTTACCAGTTAACTGACCAGTCACCAGTTCACACTGACCAGTCACCAGTTCACACTGCCAGTCACCAGTTCACATGACCAGCACAGTTCACACTGACATACCATCTCACACATAGGTGTTAGGACCAGTTCACCTGGAACTGGCCAGTCACCAGTTCACACTGACCAGTCACCAGTTGCACCTGACCAGTCACCAGTTCACACTGACCAGTCACCAGTTCACACTGACCAGTCACCAGTTCACACTGACCAGTCACCAGTTCAACTGACCATTTAGGACCAGTTCACCTGGAACTGGCCAGTCACCAGTTCACTCTGACCAGTCACCAGTTCACTCTGCCAGTTCACCAGTTCACCTGGAACTGGCCAGTCACCAGTTCACTCTGACCAGTCACCAGTTGCAACTGACCAGTCACCAGTTCACACTGACCAGTCACCAGTTCACACTGACCAGTCACCAGTTGCATCTGGTGACCCAGTAAACTGGTGACCAAGATGATTTGTCGAGAAATATATTGAAGTCCAGTTGCACCGTACAGTTAACGCAACTGAAGACTTCCTCCAGTTGAGAACTGACCAAGTTGAAGAAGCATTCCAGTTGAAGTCGAAGACAACAAATGGAAGATAGAGAATGGCAATGGCAGCGAAGCCCAGTTGGCATTCTAGTCAGTTACAAACTGGAGACCATCAGTGGAAAGCCCTTACAAAGCTTTACACTGATTACGAGGAATTGACTTGTATGCTTTATGTACCTTTACCCGGATAATAAGCCTTATCTTATTATTTAAGTATTAAAAGGTACATAAAGGTGGTTATGTAAAGTCACTTTAACATGCGACTTTACACTGCTTTTTAAGGAATTAAATGCTATTCCTTAAATGCTCCCAACCACATTTGTACGGCTAAAGTTAACATCCCAATGTTAACTTTGCCTATAAATACAAGTCATTGCACAACCAAGAAGACCACTGACAAAAGATGCAAGGGATGCTGACCTTAGCACATTCGTTGAACCAACTGGCGAAGTTTCAAATGAAGACATTAAGTCCGCTGTACTGGCTGCTGGTGCTGGGAGTATAAAAATCACAAATGAATCTGAAGCTAGAAATTACTACTCCCAGATCATGTCAACCAGAAGACATGGTGGTACTATTAGTAGTGTCAATGTTACAATCAAGCCAGGCACCAAGGTTTTTCAAATCGAAGTTAAGTATACTGGTGGGCCACTGGTTAGAACTGATGATCCTGGTGCCATGCAATATGGGTTCAGCGAATGGGTGGAGATGGTGAATGTGTTGGATGCTAAGGCACAAAAGAATAGGTTCGAGAAAGCATGGGTAAACTTTCTAAGGGGGAAGATTCAACATAAAGAAAATCTTGAGCAAAAGTTGAATATTGACCCTGAAGATACTCAGCCTATCTCTTCAGTTGCCAAGAGAAGAAGAACTGGCGAAGGGCCATCTCATTAAGTTCTTTCTTCAGTTTATCTACTTGTAATTTGTTTAATATCAATAAATAAATTACACATTGAAAAATACATATTGTCTCATCAAGTTATCTTACAAGTTATTTGTATTATTGCATTGTTCTTTACTTATTGTCTTTTATATAAGTAATCTATCTAGAACTTGGTATATACACACTGCAACTGGTCGTCTCCAGTTCAGTGCATATATTGCAAAGTAACTCCACCATCGACATAGAGGTGTCTTCAGTAGTACCATCTAACGAGTTGGGACTTACAAGTGGTATCAGAGCAGAAGGCTAATAAACTTGCCTATATCTGCTAAGATGAACACTACTGAAGGTGGAGATGGTTCTGGTTCAGGTGAAAACCCCTCGAATACAAATGCACAACCTTTTCAAAATGTTAACACCAACCCTCCTCCTCCTACTGCCCCAAACCATGTCCATGTACACTACTCTAACACTCCTGTTCCAAAATTTGATGGAAACAGTGAGACATTCGGTACATGGAAGGCTAGAATGCTTTTGCATTTTGGTGGGATTGAAAGGTATATGTTGAAAATCCTTAAGGATGGACCATATATACCCATGTCCCTTGGGGTTAGTCCTCTTCTTGATCCAACTGGAAGAAGAGGTTCAAGGGAAAAGCCTGAAGACCATTGGTCTGATGAGGATCGCAGACTGGTGGACTTGGACACCAGACTGAAAAACATGATCCTTGGGGCTGTCCCTGAAGACCTAATTCCAACACTTGTGTTGTTTCCCAGTGCCAAGTCTATGTGGGATGAATTAGTGATTCAATTTGAAGGAGGTGATGACACAATTGTCACCAGAAAAGTTGCTTTAAACAAGAAGTATGAATCCTTCTTTGCCTTGCCCAATGAAAGTCTAACTGGTACATACACCAGATTTTCTAGCCTCATCAATCAGTTGAGAGGATTGGGTGTAGAGAAGGATAAGGATATTCTTCTTGAGAAGTTTTGTGATATTCTTCCTTCCAAATGGGAAAACATGGTTCTTGTCTTGAGACAAGGTAAAACCTTGCACACTCATACTCTTGCATCGCTCTATGGAGCCTTCAGATTCACTGAAGATAATAATGCTGCAAGACTTGTGGCTGAGCAAGATGCCATGAACCATGCCCAGAGTCCCAAGGTTGCTAGTGCAACTGAGCGACCTTGTGCTGCTTTAATGTCTGCTGAGAGTGTCCAGGTACACTCGATGAAGGAGATGTTGAACAGTTTCTTAAACTCTGGACTGACCACTGAAAACAGTGATGGTTGTAATGAAACTGACGATGATGATCTGGTCGCCATGATTGCTAAAACCTTTAATAGGTTTAAGCATAAATCCAAAAGATTTAATGGCCCCAACAATGCTTCCAGCTCCAGCTCTCTGGATAAGACCAATCTTACATGCTATAAGTGTGGTAAGAAAGGTCATTTTATGAAGGAATGCAGATCTAGTCAGTTGAACAACCAAACTGGCCCCTCTGTCCCTAATTTCAATCGGCCTGATGATAGCTACAAAGCTAAATACAAGAAGCTTAAGGCCCAGATTGCCCTCCTGTCCATGGAAAAGAAAAAGGATCAGTGCTTAATGGCACAAACTGAGGGAAAATGGGAGTACTCTGATGACTCATCTGATGATGAAGAAGAGGAAAGGGACATGTGCTTCATGGCCTTGGAAGATCAACAACAGCAACACGTGGTGAAAGAAGATGTCATCTCTGGAAGATGGGTGGACATCATACTGAAAAAGGTATGTGACTATGATAACCAGGTTGACCCTGAACTAAAACTGGACCTGGCTGAATCATTAAGTGGTGATTTGGCATTTGTGGAAACTGTTAGAGCTGATAGTGAAAGATATCTTGACACTATCTTAATTGAACTGAACAATGTTAAACCACAACTAAATGATTTGCAAAGTGTCCAGTTGGCTCTCAAGGAGTCAGTTTTAAAGATTGAGGCTTTAGAACTTGATAATCAAAAATTATTTTCTGATTTTGAAAAAGCACAAAAGATTATCAAGTCATGGGTAAAAGCATCTGGCAAAAACTACGATGCATTTTCAAGAACTATCGATGCCCAGAAAAATGCATGGAAATCTGAAGATCTGGAGATGGCAGCTCTTATACCAGATCTTCATGCATTGCCTCCAGCTCTCCAGGTTGAAACACCTTATGATCAACCTGAAGCTGTTGAAACTGAAACCAATGAGACCACCCCCTTTGAGGTTAAAACTGGAGCCAAACAGGCTAAAGCTTCAGTCAAAAAGGCCACTGGTAACAAGCCTTTACCTCAAAAGTCTAAGGTGCCCAAGACCCGACAGACTAAAGCACCAGTTGAACCAAGGTCCAAGGTTCAACTGCCTGATCAAAATAATATTTTGGTTAATCTGGAAAGACTGAAGGATATGGTGTGCTCAATAATGGACAAGTCGAATTCAAAAGAGTTGCATTTGTGAATGGTTTGAAATACAACCTGATCAGTGTCAGCCAACTTTGCGATGATGGCTTCAGAGTATTGTTCGATATTGCACAAGGCACCATATTTAACAAGGATTGGAAAGTGGTGATGATTGCACCAAGAAAAGGGAATGTGTACATCATGGATATGGAACCAGCTCCAAAAGAGCAATGTTTCTATACCAAGGCTGATGAGGACACCAACTGGCTATGGCATAAAAGGTTATCCCACCTTAATTTCAAAAACATTAACAAGTTGTCTCGCAAGCAACTGGTTGATGGGATACCTCAAATTTCCTTCAATAAGGAAAAGCCATGTCCAGGGTGTGAGATGGGCAAGCAGAAAAGAGCCAGTTTTAAAACTAGGCAAAATTTTAGCATCACTGAACCTCTTCACATGCTTCATATGGATCTTTTTGGTCCAGTGAATGTTCAAACTAGAGCTGGAAAGAAATACACTCTAGTTGTGGTTGATGAATTCACCAGATATTGCTGGGTGGTATTCATCAGATCCAAAAGTGATGCTCCTGCTGAAGTCATCTCACTTATCAAACGAATTGAGCTCAAGTATACTCGAAAAGTTTGTCAGTTGCGAAGTGATAATGGTACTGAATTCCAAAACAAAGTACTTGAAACATTTTGCAATGACACTGGCATCTCTCAAAACTTCTCATCAGTTCACTCTCCAGAGCAAAATGGAGTTGTTGAAAGAAAGAATCGTACACTGATAGAAGCCGCCAGAAGTATGCTATCTGAATCTGGTCTTCCCACCAGTTTTTGGGCTGAGGCAGTTGCAACTGCTTGTCACACCCAAAACCGGTCAGTCTACATCAAGAGACATAAGAAGACTGCCTACGAAGTACTCAGGAATCGTAAACCAAATATTAAACCACTCCCTTCTGTACCTAAACTAAAGAATGTTCCTTCTGGAACAAAATCTGGTAAAATTAAAGGGAGTAAGTATCAAATACCAATTGTTTTTACTCCTGCACCTGGAGCTGGTGATAATGCTCCAGATGTAGCCTCCAGTTCAACACCTCAACAATCAACTGTGGCTTCTGTAGAGAAGTCCAGTGGACCCATCAAGAAAAGATGGGTTCACAAAAAGAACTAATGATTTTTGTGTGTGTGTAGGGCGATCGAAAGAAAAATATCTGGTATCTGGACAGCGCTGCTGGCCGGACTATGACCGGATGTAAGCCCCTACTGGAAGAGTTCACTGTCCAAGATGGACCGACAGTGACGTTTGGTAACGATCAATCTGGAAAGACTGAAGGATATGGTGTGCTCAATAATGGACAAGTCGAATTCAAAAGAGTTGCATTTGTGAATGGTTTGAAATACAACCTGATCAGTGTCAGCCAACTTTGCGATGATGGCTTCAGAGTATTGTTCGATATTGCACAAGGCACCATATTTAACAAGGATTGGAAAGTGGTGATGATTGCACCAAGAAAAGGGAATGTGTACATCATGGATATGGAACCAGCTCCAAAAGAGCAATGTTTCTATACCAAGGCTGATGAGGACACCAACTGGCTATGGCATAAAAGGTTATCCCACCTTAATTTCAAAAACATTAACAAGTTGTCTCGCAAGCAACTGGTTGATGGGATACCTCAAATTTCCTTCAATAAGGAAAAGCCATGTCCAGGGTGTGAGATGGGCAAGCAGAAAAGAGCCAGTTTTAAAACTAGGCAAAATTTTAGCATCACTGAACCTCTTCACATGCTTCATATGGATCTTTTTGGTCCAGTGAATGTTCAAACTAGAGCTGGAAAGAAATACACTCTAGTTGTGGTTGATGAATTCACCAGATATTGCTGGGTGGTATTCATCAGATCCAAAAGTGATGCTCCTGCTGAAGTCATCTCACTTATCAAACGAATTGAGCTCAAGTATACTCGAAAAGTTTGTCAGTTGCGAAGTGATAATGGTACTGAATTCCAAAACAAAGTACTTGAAACATTTTGCAATGACACTGGCATCTCTCAAAACTTCTCATCAGTTCACTCTCCAGAGCAAAATGGAGTTGTTGAAAGAAAGAATCGTACACTGATAGAAGCCGCCAGAAGTATGCTATCTGAATCTGGTCTTCCCACCAGTTTTTGGGCTGAGGCAGTTGCAACTGCTTGTCACACCCAAAACCGGTCAGTCTACATCAAGAGACATAAGAAGACTGCCTACGAAGTACTCAGGAATCGTAAACCAAATATTGGATATTTCCATGTATTTGGTTGTCCAGTTTATATACTGAACGATTCCAGTCAGCTTGGAAAGTTTGATGCAAAAGCTGATGAAGGGGTATTTTTAGGCTATTCAGATATTCGAAAGGCCTTTAGAGTTTATAATTATAGACTCCAAAAGGTGCATGAGACAATTCATGTCACATTCGATGAATCAACTGAAGCAATCAACAAGAGACCAAGCCTTGATATTTCTCCAGTCATTCCAATCAACTTTGGTGAAACTGACCAAGTTCATCGGTCAGTTGTTTCACCAGAAGATGCTTCCAGTTACAACAAACTGGAACCAGTCAAGAAGAAGAAAAGCACCAGTGACACATCATTTTATCCTTCTATCAATTTCAACTTACCACAAGAATTGGTGATTGGATCTGATGTTCGTGCCATTCCAATATCAGCACCAGTTCAAGCACCTACTTCTCCAGTTACTCATGAAATACCTTCAACTGAGGAATTTCATGATGCTAATCGAGACCTCATTGACTCTGATGAGGATGTAGAAGTTGTTTGGACTGATCCTTCTCCAGAAGCTGTTGCAACTGAAGAAGATCTCCAGGTGACTTGCACTGATATTGTAGTTCACCAGCCTAGTCAATACACTAGATGGACTCGAGCCCACCCAATTGAACAGATTGTGGGTGATCCAACTAGTGGGGTTCAGACTAGAAGAGCCACCAGTGAGCAATGCTTAAACGTCACCTTCTTATCTTTAATTGAACCAAAGAAGATTGACGAGGCTATGGCAGACCCAAGCTGGGTGGAAGCTATGCAAGAAGAGCTCCTCCAGTTTGAAAGGAACAATGTTTGGGAGCTTGTTCCTTGTCCACCAGGGTTAAAGAAAGAACCTATTGGTACCAGATGGGTCTACCGAAACAAAATGGATGAAGATGGCCATGTTGTAAGAAACAAGGCCAGACTAGTTGCCCAGGGTTATTGTCAAGCAGAGGGCGTTGACTTTGATGAAACTTTTGCTCCAGTTGCAAGACTTGAAGCCATAAGAATATTCTTGGCTTATGCAGCCCATCTGCAGTTCAAGGTCTTCCAGATGGATGTCAAAAGTGCGTTCCTTAATGGAACATTGGAAGAAGAAGTTTATGTTAAGCAGACTCCAGGTTTCATCGATGAGAAGCATCCTCATTGGGTTTATAGACTGAACAAAGCATTGTATGGTCTAAGACAAGCCCCAAGAGCCTGGTATGATACTTTAACTAAACATCTTCTTAAAAATGGCTTTCAAAGAGGTGCAATAGATAATACCTTGTTTATCTTGAAAGAAAGAGGTAATATCTTATTGGTACAAATTTATGTTGATGACATTATTTTTGGTTCAACTGATGATGCAATGTGTAAAAAGTTTTCTAAAATCATGTCATCTGAGTATGAGATGAGTTTAATGGGTGAATTAACATTTTTCTTAGGTCTTCAGATTAAGCAAACTGAAAATGGAATTTTCATAAACCAAGGAAAATATGTCAGAGATTTGTTAAGAAAATACAAATATGATTCAATCCCATCAAAAAACACACCTATTGCAGCACCATTGAATTTGGACTCTGACCCAACTGGCAAACCAGTTAACATAACTGACTATAGAGGTATGGTTGGTTCACTGATGTACTTAACTGCCAGTCGACCAGATATAATGTTTGCAACATGTTTATGTGCCAGGTTTCAGGCTAACCCTAAAGAATCACATTTGCACGCTGTAAAGCGTATCTTTAGATACCTGAAAGGGTGTCCTAATCTTGGTCTTTGGTACCCCAAAGGCTCAGGATTAGATCTAATGGGTTATTCAGATTCTGATCATGCAGGTTGTAAGATAGATAGAAAATCAACAACTGGTGGTTGTCATTTCCTTGGAGGAAAACTGGTAAGTTGGACCAGCAAGAAGCAGACTTCAGTCTCTATGTCCACTGCTGAGGCAGAGTACATTTCTGCGGCCAGTTGCTGTGCCCAGATTCTCTGGATCAAGAACCAGTTACTAGATTATGGTCAGAAGTTTACTAAGACCCCAATCTTTTGTGACAACACCAGTGCAATTGCTATATCTCACAACCCAGTGATGCACTCCAAAACAAAGCATATTGACATCAGGTATCATTTCATTCGAGATCATGTTATGAAAGGAGATATTGAAATTCATTTCATCCCCACTGACAAACAGTTAGCTGATGTTTTTACTAAACCTCTCGATGAGAAAACCTTTAAACATCTCATCAGCGAACTGGGAATGTTAAACCCTTAACTGGAGCTTTCTTTGTTATTGAACGCGTCAGTGACACTGATGAAGTTCTCCAGTTGAGGAGGTCCAGATAATCTTTGCTCGCCAGGCTATCGAACGCCTTTGTGATACTATCTTGGCACTAATTGATTTCTGGATCATCATTTTAGGGGGAAAGACTCAAAATAATTTTCTGACTAAAATTCGTTTTTGTTTGAAAATGCAACTGGAGAACTCTTCAGTTGGAAACTGGTACTGGACTGATCCTCCAGTTACCAGGTTCAGTCTTTGTCTAAATTTTTATAACGTTACAAATACTTGGTCAATATGTGTGACACGTGATGATACTCGAGTGTTTTAAACCACTTGATATCGTGATCTGACGTGTTTGAAACCATTTTAGTACTTGACAACTGTTTGTATTGGGAAAACAAAAAGTGAGTGGGGACATGGGTAAAGTAAGCCGTCGTAGCATTTAATGCTGACATGGTAACATTTAATGCTTACATGGAAAGTTATATTTTTATTTCAAAACTCAAACTCATTTTGTCAAAATATCTTCAAAATTGATTTGGTTTAATAAAATATAATTTTTGGTTTTACATTGGGATCTTGAATCCCCTTATAAATACCCTTTGTGATACTATCCTGGCACTAATTGATTTCTGGATCATCATTTTAGGGGGAAAGACTCAAAATAATTTTCTGACTAAAATTCGTTTTTGTTTGAAAATGCAACTGGAGAACTCTTCAGTTGGAAACTGGTACTGGACTGATCCTCCAGTTACCAGGTTCAGTCTTTGTCTAAATTTTTATAACGTTACAAATACTTGGTCAATATGTGTGACACGTGATGATACTCGAGTGTTTTAAACCACTTGATATCGTGATCTGACGTGTTTGAAACCATTTTAGTACTTGACAACTGTTTGTATTGGGAAAACAAAAAGTGAGTGGGGACATGGGTAAAGTAAGCCGTCGTAGCATTTAATGCTGACATGGTAACATTTAATGCTTACATGGAAAGTTATATTTTTATTTCAAAACTCAAACTCATTTTGTCAAAATATCTTCAAAATTGATTTGGTTTAATAAAATATAATTTTTGGTTTTACATTGGGATCTTGAATCCCCTTATAAATACCCTTATTTACTCCGTAACTCATTTATTTTTTCTTTCTCTTACATTCCTTCATTTACTTCCAATCATCAATATTGCTTCATTCTTCTCTTTGCTTCACAAATCAAAAACCCTAAATCCCAAATTTCATTTTCATTCTTCTATGGCTCCTAGATCATCACGTTCAAGAGATGTAAATCTCTTGACTGTTCCATACAATCCCTCACCAGATGTCACACAGGCACCTGGTGCCCCTAGTAGTGCTTCGGTCATAAAACTAAATCCAAATAATCCTATGGCCAGCCTACGAGGATCTCAAGGGTCCGATACCCTTATTGGTAGAATTCAAAAGTTTTTGAAGAATTCTCCAATAGGACCCTCATTCTCTCTAAACCCACGTAAGTTGTTTCACAACTACTTATGTGAGTTTTGGTACACTGCCGTTCTTTCTTCCGATTGTTCCTCCATCAGTTTCACGTTAAAGGATGGAACAATCCAGTGTACCTTGTCAGCTGATACATTGAGGGATGCCTTACGCCTCAATTACTGGAGAGAGGGTGAATCTCCAGTCGTCTTGCCCCCTAATATAAACTTTCGCCAAGTACTCCTTGAAATGGGACACAGGGAGTGTTTGGAGAATGGGGTGTTGAAGACAAAAGGTGCGATGACCATGAAGGGCCTTACACCTTCATGGAGGTATTTTTTCATCCACCTGGTGGAGAGCATGGGTGGGAGTTCTGGTGGACTTGACCAGATTAACTCCTCGCAAGCAGAGATGGCTTACTGCTTGTGGAACGGATTGAGAGTGGACTTTGCAGATATTTTGTATAGAAGCCTAGTACAAAAACTGAAGGGCTCCAGGGGTGTGTGTATCCCCTTTTCAAGGTTTCTCTCTCTCTGTTTTCAACAAATTCTGGGCCATGAAGAGTATAAAAGTACAGATTCACCGTACACAAGGCCAGATATGTTGAGGAATCTAGACTCTCTGGTATCTGAAGCTGGAGAGGTCGAAATTCCAGAGCGAATGCTACTGGCATTTGCTAAAACTGATGCACCTTTGGAAAGTGAATCAGAAAGACAATTGGGCGGGCCTCAAAATAATGAGGGACCCTCCAGTTCGTCTCAAGTTGTGGTTGAGGATAGAGCAACCATAACTGAAGCAACTCCAATCACGTCTATCCCTGGTGAAGATACTTCGGTATCTGATCCTCCAACAGATGTACCCATCCAGGAAACTGGGGAAGGTCATCTGGAGACTGTCCAGGTAACTGAACAGCCCTCTGTCACATTCATGGATCTGGACATGAGTGTTAATGACGAGGAAATCCTTATAGAATCTTCGGATTCTGAAGGTACTGAAACAGACCAGGAGATTCTTGATGCTTCTGTACAAGCTCAAGACCCTTCATCTCCAGTCTTACCTCCAGACGCATCAATTTCATTTTCATTCTTCTATGGCTCCTAGATCATCACGTTCAAGAGATGTAAATCTCTTGACTGTTCCATACAATCCCTCACCAGATGTCACACAGGCACCTGGTGCCCCTAGTAGTGCTTCGGTCATAAAACTAAATCCAAATAATCCTATGGCCAGCCTACGAGGATCTCAAGGGTCCGATACCCTTATTGGTAGAATTCAAAAGTTTTTGAAGAATTCTCCAATAGGACCCTCATTCTCTCTAAACCCACGTAAGTTGTTTCACAACTACTTATGTGAGTTTTGGTACACTGCCGTTCTTTCTTCCGATTGTTCCTCCATCAGTTTCACGTTAAAGGATGGAACAATCCAGTGTACCTTGTCAGCTGATACATTGAGGGATGCCTTACGCCTCAATTACTGGAGAGAGGGTGAATCTCCAGTCGTCTTGCCCCCTAATATAAACTTTCGCCAAGTACTCCTTGAAATGGGACACAGGGAGTGTTTGGAGAATGGGGTGTTGAAGACAAAAGGTGCGATGACCATGAAGGGCCTTACACCTTCATGGAGGTATTTTTTCATCCACCTGGTGGAGAGCATGGGTGGGAGTTCTGGTGGACTTGACCAGATTAACTCCTCGCAAGCAGAGATGGCTTACTGCTTGTGGAACGGATTGAGAGTGGACTTTGCAGATATTTTGTATAGAAGCCTAGTACAAAAACTGAAGGGCTCCAGGGGTGTGTGTATCCCCTTTTCAAGGTTTCTCTCTCTCTGTTTTCAACAAATTCTGGGCCATGAAGAGTATAAAAGTACAGATTCACCGTACACAAGGCCAGATATGTTGAGGAATCTAGACTCTCTGGTATCTGAAGCTGGAGAGGTCGAAATTCCAGAGCGAATGCTACTGGCATTTGCTAAAACTGATGCACCTTTGGAAAGTGAATCAGAAAGACAATTGGGCGGGCCTCAAAATAATGAGGGACCCTCCAGTTCGTCTCAAGTTGTGGTTGAGGATAGAGCAACCATAACTGAAGCAACTCCAATCACGTCTATCCCTGGTGAAGATACTTCGGTATCTGATCCTCCAACAGATGTACCCATCCAGGAAACTGGGGAAGGTCATCTGGAGACTGTCCAGGTAACTGAACAGCCCTCTGTCACATTCATGGATCTGGACATGAGTGTTAATGACGAGGAAATCCTTATAGAATCTTCGGATTCTGAAGGTACTGAAACAGACCAGGAGATTCTTGATGCTTCTGTACAAGCTCAAGACCCTTCATCTCCAGTCTTACCTCCAGACGCATCAATTTCATTTTCACCCCCTCAAGTAAATACTCCTACTGATACATCCTTACCAATATATTCCGCTCCCTTACCAACTGGGCAATTCTCACTTGCTCGAGAAATGCCCCCACCACCGTCGCCGTTGTTCACACCTGAGCATTCTCAGCATGAACAACACATTGAATTTCCAGTCCTTTCTTCTTCCACCACTCCTTCTATATATTCAACTGCTGGCCTGACAACTGGGGAGACTTCCATCAGTTTGCCTCCTCCAGTTGCTCCAGTAGTAACTGCAAGTGGTCCAGTGACACCTTCTCCTTTGTCACTGGACAGTCAAGTTGTCTCCATTCAAGCCGATCTCCAAAACCTTCTAACCAGGGTGGAGGAGATTCAGAAGACACTTGATAAGAACACCAAGTCTTTCTCCAGATACCACAAGGACTCTTTGACAAACATCAAGGTGGTCGATCTGGGGATAAACAAGTTTTCTTCTAATGAAGACTTGGTGTTTGGAAAGCTTAATAAGTTGGTCACTGGACAGTCAAGTTGTCTCCATTCAAGCCGATCTCCAAAACCTTCTAACCAGGGTGGAGGAGATTCAGAAGACACTTGATAAGAACACCAAGTCTTTCTCCAGATACCACAAGGACTCTTTGACAAACATCAAGGTGGTCGATCTGGGGATAAACAAGTTTTCTTCTAATGAAGACTTGGTGTTTGGAAAGCTTAATGAGTTGGTCACTGGCTGCAACAATCTGGCTGGTACTCTAAAAGAAGCCTTTGACCTAACTCACTCCAAGGTCACCAGTTCAATCTCCAACCTGCTAGGAAATACTGTCAGAACTTCAGAGGTTGACTTGAGAGAGATTGAAAGGCAGGTTAAAGAACTTATTGAAAGACCTGGCCTAGATGTAACTGGCCTTGGAGAGCAGTTGATGTCTTCAGTTGGTCAGAAGATAGAAGATACGTTGGGTGCTAGAGAAGAACGTTTGATTGAAAGGGTGATGTCTGAGATCACCAAGCTGGCCACTCCTCAGGTTGATCTGGCCCCACTTACCAGTGAGATCAACCAGTTGAGGGGCAGCATTGAAAATTTGAACACCCAAGTATCTCTACATGCTGAATCATTGAATAAACTGACCACTGAAGTAGAGAATATGAAGAAGAATGATGAGGAAGTGAAGGAAAGGGTTGTCTCTGGGTTGGATGAAGACTCCAAAATCTTGAATGAATTGAAAACTGGTCAAGACCAAGTTGTTGCAAATGTCTTGACCCAGTCAAAGGAGACGAACCACTTATGGAGGTCCTTCAGGATGATGTGTGGGATCTTTAAAGAGTGCAAGAACTTGCAATCATGGCAGCCTCTTGACCGGTTGCCATCTCACCCCTCTGAATGGGAAAGTATTCGGGCAGGTCTAGAGACTGCCAAGGGGGAAAGAAGTCAAGTTCATGCACCAGTTGCACCTGGAAGGACTCCAACTGGAAGGGAATTGGTTGTAGCTACCAGTACTGAAGCTGGTGAGCAAAGGGTAGGTGGATCTGGTGGTAATGGAGATAGTGGGAATGTTGTGATGGACAAGGGTAAAGGATTGGCTGTTGAAGCATCTGCCCAGCCGGCCACTGATGAAATGTTAGAAACTGGAAATACTGACATACTTCCTCCAGTTTCAGATAGTGATAGCAGAAGACTGGCCAGACTTGGAAATGACATTAAAGAAAAGAAGAAAATGAAACAAAGAAACCAAGTGGAAGCCAGGGCACATCTTGCTCAAATCAAGTTGCTTGATATGAGTGATGCCAATCTGTTGGGTATCACTAAGGAGGAGTATCTTAGGGTTAAAAATGATCCCAGGATAGTTGACCAGTTGAATGAAATGCTAGATGTAGAACTGGATAGACACTATGCTGAGGATGAGGCAGAATTTGATGCCAGAAGTTTAAACATTTCAGTGGAGAAGGCTAAAGAAATGAGGGCCAGTGGGATTCTGAAGAGAATTGCAAATGTCAAAAAGGTTGTGAAGGATGTTTTGAATCCACCAAGGAGAAGGATTCCACAACCAAGAAGACCACTGACAAAAGATGCAAGGGATGCTGACCTTAGCACATTCGTTGAACCAACTGGCGAAGTTTCAAATGAAGACATTAAGTCCGCTGTACTGGCTGCTGGTGCTGGGAGTATAAAAATCACAAATGAATCTGAAGCTAGAAATTACTACTCCCAGATCATGTCAACCAGAAGACATGGTGGTACTATTAGTAGTGTCAATGTTACAATCAAGCCAGGCACCAAGGTTTTTCAAATCGAAGTTAAGTATACTGGTGGGCCACTGGTTAGAACTGATGATCCTGGTGCCATGCAATATGGGTTCAGCGAATGGGTGGAGATGGTGAATGTGTTGGATGCTAAGGCACAAAAGAATAGGTTCGAGAAAGCATGGGTAAACTTTCTAAGGGGGAAGATTCAACATAAAGAAAATCTTGAGCAAAAGTTGAATATTGACCCTGAAGATACTCAGCCTATCTCTTCAGTTGCCAAGAGAAGAAGAACTGGCGAAGGGCCATCTCATTAAGTTCTTTCTTCAGTTTATCTACTTGTAATTTGTATTTACATTCTGTAACTTGTATAAATTTCATTCCCTTGTATAAATGAAGTTACCAGTTTGTAACCACAAGGTAGATAAAAGATTAAAATCTAACAAACCTAAAAGAAAAACCTAAGGCATTTATTGATCTATAAAAATGCCTTAGATAACTTAAATAGATTTAAATCGAACAAGTCTCTCCAGTTCACACTTGTACAGATACAAGAACTAGAAAAGACTTAGACTATATTTCTAGACAAATAGGGGGAATTTGTTAGGACCAGTTCACCTGGAACTGGCCAGTCACCAGTTCACACTTGTACAGATACAAGAACTAGAAAAGACTTAGACTATATTTCTAGACAAATAGGGGGAATTTGTTAGGACCAGTTCACCTGGAACTGGCCAGTCACCAGTTCACACTTGTACAGATACAAGAACTAGAAAAGACTTAGACTATATTTCTAGACAAATAGGGGGAATTTGTTAGGACCAGTTCACCTGGAACTGGCCAGTCACCAGTTCACACTGACCAGTCACCAGTTGCATCTGGTGACCCAGTAAACTGGTGACCAAGATGATTTGTCGAGAAATATATTGAAGTCCAGTTGCACCGTACAGTCAACGCAACTGAAGACTTCCTCCAGTTGAGAACTGACCAAGTTGAAGAAGCATTCCAGTTGAAGTCGAAGACAACAAATGGAAGATAGAGAATGGCAATGGCAGCGAAGCCCAGTTGGCATTCTAGTCAGTTACAAACTGGAGACCATCAGTGGAAAGCCCTTACAAAGCTTTACACTGATTACGAGGAATTGACTTGTATGCTTTATGTACCTTTACCCGGATAATAAGCCTTATCTTATTATTTAAGTATTAAAAGGTACATAAAGGTGGTTATGTAAAGTCACTTTAACATGCGACTTTACACTGCTTTTTAAGGAATTAAATGCTATTCCTTAAATGCTCCCAACCACATTTGTACGGCTAAAGTTAACATCCCAATGTTAACTTTGCCTATAAATACAAGTCATTGCACAACCAAGAATATAACTTCTTCGAATAAACTTCGATAGAATTCACACTTTGCAAACCTGCAATATTCTTGGTGAACTTGTGCAATCTTCTCTCAATCGCTAAAAGGAACATTTCACAACTTTAAGTGTTTCGATTGTCTTGAGAAATTCCGAGTGTAGATCAATTGTATTTCATAGGTTGTTAGGATATTTACATTCGTGTATTATCTTGGTTCCGCATCAACCTTGTAATTTGTTTAATATCAATAAATAAATTACACATTGAAAAATACATATTGTCTCATCAAGTTATCTTACAAGTTATTTGTATTATTGCATTGTTCTTTACTTATTGTCTTTTATATAAGTAATCTATCTAGAACTTGGTATATACACACTGCAACTGGTCGTCTCCAGTTCAGTGCATATATTGCAAAGTAACTCCACCATCGACATAGAGGTGTCTTCAGTAGTACCATCTAACGAGTTGGGACTTACAATTAAGCTGAAACACAATTGTTTAATAAATATTTTGATACAGCAATGAACAAAGGATGCCATTCAGCAAAACGAAGTATGAAGTTCATATCTCCAAATTTCTCAACACAAACATAATATTGCCGTTTGTTTATATCAATAAGTTGGATTGCTTGTACTTCTGGATGTAGTCTGGATTTGAATTCTGCTGGCAAACCTATATAAATAAATAAATTACACATTGAAAAATACATATTGTCTCATCAAGTTATCTTACAAGTTATTTGTATTATTGCATTGTTCTTTACTTATTGTCTTTTATATAAGTAATCTATCTAGAACTTGGTATATACACACTGCAACTGGTCGTCTCCAGTTCAGTGCATATATTGCAAAGTAACTCCACCATCGACATAGAGGTGTCTTCAGTAGTACCATCTAACGAGTTGGGACTTACAATTAAGCTGAAACACAATTGTTTAATAAATATTTTGATACAGCAATGAACAAAGGATGCCATTCAGCAAAACGAAGTATAAAGTTCATATCTCCAAATTTCTCAACACAAACATAATATTGTCGTTTGTTTATATCAATAAATAAATTACACATTGAAAAATACATATTGTCTCATCAAGTTATCTTACAAGTTATTTGTATTATTGCATTGTTCTTTACTTATTGTCTTTTATATAAGTAATCTATCTAGAACTTGGTATATACACACTGCAACTGGTCGTCTCCAGTTCAGTGCATATATTGCAAAGTAACTCCACCATCGACATAGAGGTGTCTTCAGTAGTACCATCTAACGAGTTGGGACTTACAATTAAGCTGAAACACAATTGTTTAATAAATATTTTGATACAGCAATGAACAAAGGATGTCCATTCAGCAAAACGAAGTATAAGGTTCATATCTCCAAACTTCTCAACACAAACATAATATATTTGTTTATATCAATAAATAAATTACACATTGAAAAATACATATTGTCTCATCAAGTTATCTTACAAGTTATTTGTATTATTGCATTGTTCTTTACTTATTGTCTTTTATATAAGTAATCTATCTAGAACTTGGTATATACACACTGCAACTGGTCGTCTCCAGTTCAGTGCATATATTGCAAAGTAACTCCACCATCGACATAGAGGTGTCTTCAGTAGTACCATCTAACGAGTTGGGACTTACAATTAAGCTGAAACACAATTGTTTAATAAATATTTTGATACAGCAATGAACAAAGGATGCCATTCAGCAAAACGAAGTATGAAGTTCATATCTCCAAATTTCTCAACACAAACATAATATGTCGTTTGTTTATATCAATAAATAAATTACACATTGAAAAATACATATTGTCTCATCAAGTTATCTTACAAGTTATTTGTATTATTGCATTGTTCTTTACTTATTGTCTTTTATATAAGTAATCTATCTAGAACTTGGTATATACACACTGCAACTGGTCGTCTCCAGTTCAGTGCATATATTGCAAAGTAACTCCACCATCGACATAGAGGTGTCTTCAGTAGTACCATCTAACGAGTTGGGACTTACAATTAAGCTGAAACACAATTGTTTAATAAATATTTTGATACAGCAATGAACAAAGGATGGCCATTCAGCAAAACGAAGTATGAAGTTCATATCTCCAAATTTCTCAACACAAACATAATATTGCCGTTTGTTTATATCAATAAGTTGGATTGCTTGTACTTCTGGATGTAGTCTAGATTTGAATTCTGCTGGCAATCTATATAAATAAATAAATTACACATTGAAAAATACATATTGTCTCATCAAGTTATCTTACAAGTTTTTGTATTTTTTTTCTTTTACTTATTGTCATTTATATAAGTAATCTATCTTTTTATTTTTTTTTTTTTTTTTTTTTTTTTTTTTTTTTTTTTTTTTTTTTTTTTTTTTTTTTTTTTTTTTTTTTTTTTTTTTTTTTTTTTTTTTTTTTTTTTTTTTTTTTTTTTTTTTTTTTTTTTTTTTTTTTTTTTTTTTTTTTTTTTTTTTTTTTTTTTTTTTTTTTTTTTTTTTTTTTTTTTTTTTTTTTTTTTTTTTTTTTTTTTTTTTTTTTTTTTTTTTTTTTTTTTTTTTTTTTTTTTTTTTTTTTTTTTTTTTTTTTTTTTTTTTTTTTTTTTTTTTTTTTTTTTTTTTTTTTTTTTTTTTTTTTTTTTTTTTTTTTTTTTTTTTTTTTTTTTTTTTTTTTTTTTTTTTTTTTTTTTTTTTTTTTTTTTTTTTTTTTTTTTTTTTTTTTTTTTTTTTTTTTTTTTTTTTTTTTTTTTTTTTTTTTTTTTTTTTTTTTTTTTTTTTTTTTTTTTTTTTTTTTTTTTTTTTTTTTTTTTTTTTTTTTTTTTTTTTTTTTTTTTTTTTTTTTTTTTTTTTTTTTTTTTTTTTTTTTTTTTTTTTTTTTTTTTTTTTTTTTTTTTTTTTTTTTTTTTTTTTTTTTTTTTTTTTTTTTTTTTTTTTTTTTTTTTTTTTTTTTTTTTTTTTTTTTTTTTTTTTTTTTTTTTTTTTTTTTTTTTTTTTTTTTTTTTTTTTTTTTTTTTTTTTTTTTTTTTTTTTTTTTTTTTTTTTTTTTTTTTTTTTTTTTTTTTTTTTTTTTTTTTTTTTTTTTTTTTTTTTTTTTTTTTTTTTTTTTTTTTTTTTTTTTTTTTTTTTTTTTTTTTTTTTTTTTTTTTTTTTTTTTTTTTTTTTTTTTTTTTTTTTTTTTTTTTTTTTTTTTTTTTTTTTTTTTTTTTTTTTTTTTTTTTTTTTTTTTTTTTTTTTTTTTTTTTTTTTTTTTTTTTTTTTTTTTTTTTTTTTTTTTTTTTTTTTTTTTTTTTTTTTTTTTTTTTTTTTTTTTTTTTTTTTTTTTTTTTTTTTTTTTTTTTTTTTTTTTTTTTTTTTTTTTTTTTTTTTTTTTTTTTTTTTTTTTTTTTTTTTTTTTTTTTTTTTTTTTTTTTTTTTTTTTTTTTTTTTTTTTTTTTTTTTTTTTTTTTTTTTTTTTTTTTTTTTTTTTTTTTTTTTTTTTTTTTTTTTTTTTTTTTTTTTTTTTTTTTTTTTTTTTTTTTTTTTTTTTTTTTTTTTTTTTTTTTTTTTTTTTTTTTTTTTTTTTTTTTTTTTTTTTTTTTTTTTTTTTTTTTTTTTTTTTTTTTTTTTTTTTTTTTTTTTTTTTTTTTTTTTTTTTTTTTTTTTTTTTTTTTTTTTTTTTTTTTTTTTTTTTTTTTTTTTTTTTTTTTTTTTTTTTTTTTTTTTTTTTTTTTTTTTTTTTTTTTTTTTTTTTTTTTTTTTTTTTTTTTTTTTTTTTTTTTTTTTTTTTTTTTTTTTTTTTTTTTTTTTTTTTTTTTTTTTTTTTTTTTTTTTTTTTTTTTTTTTTTTTTTTTTTTTTTTTTTTTTTTTTTTTTTTTTTTTTTTTTTTTTTTTTTTTTTTTTTTTTTTTTTTTTTTTTTTTTTTTTTTTTTTTTTTTTTTTTTTTTTTTTTTTTTTTTTTTTTTTTTTTTTTTTTTTTTTTTTTTTTTTTTTTTTTTTTTTTTTTTTTTTTTTTTTTTTTTTTTTTTTTTTTTTTTTTTTTTTTTTTTTTTTTTTTTTTTTTTTTTTTTTTTTTTTTTTTTTTTTTTTTTTTTTTTTTTTTTTTTTTTTTTTTTTTTTTTTTTTTTTTTTTTTTTTTTTTTTTTTTTTTTTTTTTTTTTTTTTTTTTTTTTTTTTTTTTTTTTTTTTTTTTTTTTTTTTTTTTTTTTTTTTTTTTTTTTTTTTTTTTTTTTTTTTTTTTTTTTTTTTTTTTTTTTTTTTTTTTTTTTTTTTTTTTTTTTTTTTTTTTTTTTTTTTAATTTTAATAATGTTTCTAATGACACTTCCACCATTCTGTAACACCCCAAGCCGGAGCTCGAAATGTCACGGAAATCATACAGCACCCGGTGGAATTACAATAGAACAACTAAATGCAATTAATGATTCGGTGAATCCAAAACATAGCAATACACGTAACAAAATACAACAGGAGCAAATAGCCATCAACGTTAACATAACACATCCAAGATGGCAAACGATCCTAAGTATAATGCAAAAGGGAGGGTCAATGAATCCTTGATCCATGAGTCCAAGTCCGGGTTAGACAGCAAGCAAGCAACTAAACACCACGTCCGGGGGGTACCTGATTACCTGAAAAGTGTACTAAGCATAGTCAACACAAGGTTGGTGAGTTCGTAGAAATGGTTCATAACGAACCAGCATCAATAATCACAATATAAGAATAGAGGCTAGACATGACTTACAGCGAGCCTCTAAGCAACACAATATCGTCCAACAACAAGATTACACAAAAGAAATGAGAGTGTAATGAGGATGCACAAATGATGTATGTATCAATGCAAATGCCGAATGACTGAATAAGCAAATATGCCTATCCCAAGCGTGACCTTCAATCACGTATGCAACGATACCCCTCTGCCATCGCCATGGACAGGGCTGTATCTCAAAAACATCGAGATATATATGTCTATATACTCGGAGTCAGGTCTACATCCAAAATGGGTGCATACATCTATGCACCAGGATGCCGGCAATCCCCTGCCGAGGGTCCAACAATAATGTATGCAATGCTTACAAACCAATGTAAATGCATAATCATAAACCGACAATCAATAACCGTCAATCATAAACCAATAATCAACATTCGACAACATGAACCAACAATCAATAATCGTAACGGGGCACACCTGTCAACAGAGGGACAAGCCCGTATCTCAATATACATAAGTCAAATCCCCTAACAGTGGGACATATACGCAACATATGCAGCAATCAAAATTAACCACTAATCACAATATAAACCAACTATACGTACATATACTTCAGAGGATTTTACTTCCTTCGAGTCCCAGATGCTTATGTATAGGGTCACCCGCAGCCTTCCCACCACATCTGAAACCCAATGGATGCATAACCGACTTCCATGTATGTACGTCTATCCTAATGTATAAGTAACACTTAACGAAAACACAATCCAAGTCAAACAACGACAAGACACGTCACATCAATCCAACAATCATGTCAAACAATCAATACATCAATAATACAAGTAAACACGCCAGGTTTACACTTTTCAGCCCGAATCCCAAGCGGGTAGGGAGATACGAAACTCACCTTGATTGGTTATGAAGATAAGATCGCTATAAAGTTAAGTTATCTCCGAACGAAGTTCACCTCGCGTCCAACACCTAATTATGGATCATATACATTCTTATCAACACACATAAACACAATGACCATCCACTGCGCCGCAGTGGGCCAGAGCTATGCCCACTGCGCCGCAGTGGCTAAACTGAACCAGGACCCGAGACAAAGCACTGCGCCGCAGTGAGCAAGGACCATGCTCACTGCGCCGCAGTGGGCTAAGAAGTAAAAATGGCCGAGGAAATCCACTGCGCCGCAGTGAGCCAAAACCATGCCCACTGCGCCGCAGTGGCCTAAGAGCATGCACTGCGCCGCAGTGGGCCAGACTATGCCACTGCGCCGCAGTGGGCCAGAGCTATGCCACTGCGCCGCAGTGGGCCAGAGCTATGCCCACTGCGCCGCAGTGGGCCAACTATGCACTGCGCCGCAGTGAGCCAAAACCATGCCCACTGCGCCGCAGTGGGTTAAGAGCAGCCACTGCGCCGCAGTGAGCCAAAACCATGCCCACTGCGCCGCAGTGGGTTAAGAGCATGCCACTGCGCCGCAGTGGGAGACTATGCCCACTGCGCCGCAGTGAGCCAAAACCATGCCCACTGCGCCGCAGTGGGTTAAGAGCATGCCACTGCGCCGCAGTGGCCAGACATGCCACTGCGCCGCAGTGGGCCAGACTATGCCACTGCGCCGCAGTGGGCCAGAGCTATGCCACTGCGCCGCAGTGGGCCAGAGCTATGCCACTGCGCCGCAGTGGGCCAGAGCTATGCCACTGCGCCGCAGTGGGCCAGAGCTATGCCACTGCGCCGCAGTGGGCCAGAGCTATGCCACTGCGCCGCAGTGGGCCAGAGCTATGCCACTGCGCCGCAGTGGGCCAGAGCTATGCCACTGCGCCGCAGTGGGCCAACTATGCCACTGCGCCGCAGTGAGCCAAAACCATGCCCACTGCGCCGCAGTGGGTTAAGGAGCCACTGCGCCGCAGTGGCCAGACATGCCACTGCGCCGCAGTGGGCCAGACTATGCCACTGCGCCGCAGTGGGCCAGAGCTATGCCACTGCGCCGCAGTGGGCCAGAGCTATGCCACTGCGCCGCAGTGGGCCAGAGCTATGCCACTGCGCCGCAGTGGGCCAGAGCTATGCCACTGCGCCGCAGTGGGCCAGAGCTATGCCACTGCGCCGCAGTGGGCCAGAGCTATGCCACTGCGCCGCAGTGGGCCAGAGCTATGCCACTGCGCCGCAGTGGGCCAGAGCTATGCCACTGCGCCGCAGTGGGCCAGAGCTATGCCACTGCGCCGCAGTGGGCCAGAGCTATGCCACTGCGCCGCAGTGGGCCAGAGCTATGCCACTGCGCCGCAGTGGGCCAGAGCTATGCCACTGCGCCGCAGTGGGCCAGAGCTATGCCACTGCGCCGCAGTGGGCCAGAGCTATGCCACTGCGCCGCAGTGGGCCAGAGCTATGCCACTGCGCCGCAGTGGGCCAGAGCTATGCCACTGCGCCGCAGTGGGCCAGAGCAATGGCCACTGCGCCGCAGTGGGCCAGAGCTATGCCCACTGCGCCGCAGTGGGCCTTCCTGCCCTGCACCTCTCCCCCCCCCCTCTTCTCTAAAATCATCCACAAAATTCATCAAACCCTAACCCTAACCCTAACCCTAACCCTAACCCTAACCCTAACCCTAACCCTAACCCTAACCCTAACCCTAACCCTAACCCTAACCCTAACCCTAACCCTAACCCTAACCCTAACCCTAACCCTAACCCTAACCCTAACCCTAACCCTAACCCTAACCCTAACCCTAACCCTAACCCTAACCCTAACCCTAACCCTAACCCTAACCCTAACCCTAACCCTAACCCTAACCCTAACCCTAACCCTAACCCTAACCCTAACCCTAACCCTAACCCTAACCCTAACCCTAACCCTAACCCTAACCCTAACCCTAACCCTAACCCTAACCCTAACCCTAACCCTAACCCTAACCCTAACCCTAACCCTAACCCTAACCCTAACCCTAACCCTAACCCTAACCCTAACCCTAACCCTAACCCTAACCCTAACCCTAACCCTAACCCTAACCCTAACCCTAACCCTAACCCTAACCCTAACCCTAACCCTAACCCTAACCCTAACCCTAACCCTAACCCTAACCCTAACCCTAACCCTAACCCTAACCCTAACCCTAACCCTAACCCTAACCCTAACCCTAACCCTAACCCTAACCCTAACCCTAACCCTAACCCTAACCCTAACCCTAACCCTAACCCTAACCCTAACCCTAACCCTAACCCTAACCCTAACCCTAACCCTAACCCTAACCCTAACCCTAACCCTAACCCTAACCCTAACCCTAACCCTAACCCTAACCCTAACCCTAACCCTAACCCTAACCCTAACCCTAACCCTAACCCTAACCCTAACCCTAACCCTAACCCTAACCCTAACCCTAACCCTAACCCTAACCCTAACCCTAACCCTAACCCTAACCCTAACCCTAACCCTAACCCTAACCCTAACCCTAACCCTAACCCTAACCCTAACCCTAACCCTAACCCTAACCCTAACCCTAACCCTAACCCTAACCCTAACCCTAACCCTAACCCTAACCCTAACCCTAACCCTAACCCTAACCCTAACCCTAACCCTAACCCTAACCCTAACCCTAACCCTAACCCTAACCCTAACCCTAACCCTAACCCTAACCCTAACCCTAACCCTAACCCTAACCCTAACCCTAACCCTAACCCTAACCCTAACCCTAACCCTAACCCTAACCCTAACCCTAACCCTAACCCTAACCCTAACCCTAACCCTAACCCTAACCCTAACCCTAACCCTAACCCTAACCCTAACCCTAACCCTAACCCTAACCCTAACCCTAACCCTAACCCTAACCCTAACCCTAACCCTAACCCTAACCCTAACCCTAACCCTAACCCTAACCCTAACCCTAACCCTAACCCTAACCCTAACCCTAACCCTAACCCTAACCCTAACCCTAACCCTAACCCTAACCCTAACCCTAACCCTAACCCTAACCCTAACCCTAACCCTAACCCTAACCCTAACCCTAACCCTAACCCTAACCCTAACCCTAACCCTAACCCTAACCCTAACCCTAACCCTAACCCTAACCCTAACCCTAACCCTAACCCTAACCCTAACCCTAACCCTAACCCTAACCCTAACCCTAACCCTAACCCTAACCCTAACCCTAACCCTAACCCTAACCCTAACCCTAACCCTAACCCTAACCCTAACCCTAACCCTAACCCTAACCCTAACCCTAACCCTAACCCTAACCCTAACCCTAACCCTAACCCTAACCCTAACCCTAACCCTAACCCTAACCCTAACCCTAACCCTAACCCTAACCCTAACCCTAACCCTAACCCTAACCCTAACCCTAACCCTAACCCTAACCCTAACCCTAACCCTAACCCTAACCCTAACCCTAACCCTAACCCTAACCCTAACCCTAACCCTAACCCTAACCCTAACCCTAACCCTAACCCTAACCCTAACCCTAACCCTAACCCTAACCCTAACCCTAACCCTAACCCTAACCCTAACCCTAACCCTAACCCTAACCCTAACCCTAACCCTAACCCTAACCCTAACCCTAACCCTAACCCTAACCCTAACCCTAACCCTAACCCTAACCCTAACCCTAACCCTAACCCTAACCCTAACCCTAACCCTAACCCTAACCCTAACCCTAACCCTAACTTTTGGAAATGAGAATATATCATTCCATGGTCTTGCTGCGACATGTAGACTTTGGAAAGCTAATTTTTGATGATCTTATTTCTAAGGTTAAGGCAAACTGTAACACCCCAAGCCAAGGCTCAGAATATCACGGAAATCATATAGCACAAGGTGGAATTAATGTAGAACATGACTAAATGCAAATAAAGGATTCAGTGAACCCAACCAATAAAAGAAACAAGTATCAAAATATAGCAGAAGCAAGTAATCGTCAAAGTTTACAAAAACAACATCAAAAGAAAGCTATCAATCCTAAGTATAATGCAACATAAGGTAAATGGATCTTTGATCCATATAAGTCCAGTCCGGGTTCGACAGCAAGCAAACAAATCAAACTCCACGTCCTGGATAACCTGGTTACCTGAAAAGTGTACTAAGCATAGTCAACACAAGGTTGGTGAGTTCGTAGTAATGGTCCATAGAAACCATCGCCAATAATCATAATATAAGAGTAGAGGCTAGACATGACTTACAGTGAGCCTCTAAGCACAACACAACAATATCCACAACGAGATACACAAAACAAGTAAAACGCGATATAACATTATACTCAAATATCGTACATAACCTCAACTCAAAACAGGTATCATATCCTCTTCAGTGGGATTGATATACAACATATCCTCTTCAGTGGGATTCAAACACAATATATCCTCTTCAGTGGGATTTATACATCATATCCTCTTCAGTGGGATTTATACACATCATATCCTCTTCAGTGGGATAGATACACAACGTCCATACATCACAAGCCATCAATCATCAAACTAAAGTAAACTATACGCACATACACTTAGGAGGATTCTACTTTCTTCGAATCCTAGATGCTTATATATAGGGTCACCCGCAGCCTTCCCACCACATCTAGAACCCAACGAAGTAATAACCGACTTCCATGTATGCACGTCTATCCTAGCAGTAATAATAATAATAATAATAATAATAGCATATAACTTCACAACTTAACTAAGTCAATCAAACGAAACACCATCTCAATCACAGAGCCGTCGCATCCCAAATCAATCAACTACAATGCACATACATTTCATACGACTTTACATTTAAGGAATCATAGATGTTTATATATAGGGTCACCCGCAGCCTTCCCACCACATCTACAATTCATTAAAGGTATCATCATCTTCCGTGCATGTACAACTATCCTAATCACAATATCAATCATTACAAGTTCATAAGGGTAAGTACTTGCGTATAATAACTGAGTACGCGAATTATTAACGTCAGATCACGTGTCATACGTATGTAAGACCATAATGCATATCACATGCGTATCAATAACGTCATCAATGCAACAATAACAGTATGTCTGGGTGTGCACCGCACAAGTCGAGCATAACAAGCGTATATGAATATCCAACACATTCTCAACATCCATAAATTCCTCTAAACAAAGTGTACATCCACTTCGGAGGGTTTTACTTTCATCGGGTGCTAGATGCTTATGTATAGGGTCGTCCGCAGCCTTCCCACCACACCTAAAACCCTTTGAAAGTAAAGCCGACCTCCGTGTATGTACTTCTATCCTAAAGAGTTACAATACCGCAAACACAGTCGTAACCCATCACACGATCAATCATAACTATCTACTAAACGACAATTAATCAGAAATTAACTAGACAGGCAATCAAGTCGACCAAACAAACACACAACACGTATATGTACACTTTCAGCCCGAATCTCTATTGAGTAGGGAGCTACGAAACTCACCTTGATTGGTTATGAAAGATAAGATCGATATAAAGTTAAGTTATCTCCGAACGAAGTTCACCTCGCGTCCAACACCTAATTATGGATCATATACATTCTTATCAACACACATAAACACAATGACCATCCACTGCGCCGCAGTGGGCCAGAACTATGCCCACTGCGCCGCAGTGGGCCAGAACTATGCCCACTGCGCCGCAGTGGCTAAACTGAACCAGGACCCGAGACAAAGCACTGCGCCGCAGTGAGCAAGGGCCATGCCCACTGCGCCGCAGTGGACTAAGAAGCAAAAATGGCCGAGGAAATCCACTGCGCCGCAGTGGGGACTATGCCCTCCCACTGCGCCGCAGTGGGACAACCTGCACACCAGGACCAGCAGCTGCAAGTGCAGCAAAACGAACCCAAACACCCCAATTTCAACCCAAACCACACCAAAACGATTTGTAACCCATTTTGAAGCATAACTAAACATCAATGACCATAAATACACATAACCCAACCCACAAATTCGACCAAAACACCAAAATCATCCACAAATTCATCAAACCCTAACCCTAACCCTAAATTAACCCTAACCCTAACCCTAACCCTAACCCTAACCCTAACCCTAACCCTAACCCTAACCCTAACCCTAACCCTAACCCTAACCCTAACCCTAACCCTAACCCTAACCCTAACCCTAACCCTAACCCTAACCCTAACCCTAACCCTAACCCTAACCCTAACCCTAACCCTAACCCTAACCCTAACCCTAACCCTAACCCTAACCCTAACCCTAACCCTAACCCTAACCCTAACCCTAACCCTAACCCTAACCCTAACCCTAACCCTAACCCTAACCCTAACCCTAACCCTAACCCTAACCCTAACCCTAACCCTAACCCTAACCCTAACCCTAACCCTAACCCTAACCCTAACCCTAACCCTAACCCTAACCCTAACCCTAACCCTAACCCTAACCCTAACCCTAACCCTAACCCTAACCCTAACCCTAACCCTAACCCTAACCCTAACCCTAACCCTAACCCTAACCCTAACCCTAACCCTAACCCTAACCCTAACCCTAACCCTAACCCTAACCCTAACCCTAACCCTAACCCTAACCCTAACCCTAACCCTAACCCTAACCCTAACCCTAACCCTAACCCTAACCCTAACCCTAACCCTAACCCTAACCCTAACCCTAACCCTAACCCTAACCCTAACCCTAACCCTAACCCTAACCCTAACCCTAACCCTAACCCTAACCCTAACCCTAACCCTAACCCTAACCCTAACCCTAACCCTAACCCTAACCCTAACCCTAACCCTAACCCTAACCCTAACCCTAACCCTAACCCTAACCCTAACCCTAACCCTAACCCTAACCCTAACCCTAACCCTAACCCTAACCCTAACCCTAACCCTAACCCTAACCCTAACCCTAACCCTAACCCTAACCCTAACCCTAACCCTAACCCTAACCCTAACCCTAACCCTAACCCTAACCCTAACCCTAACCCTAACCCTAACCCTAACCCTAACCCTAACCCTAACCCTAACCCTAACCCTAACCCTAACCCTAACCCTAACCCTAACCCTAACCCTAACCCTAACCCTAACCCTAACCCTAACCCTAACCCTAACCCTAACCCTAACCCTAACCCTAACCCTAACCCTAACCCTAACCCTAACCCTAACCCTAACCCTAACCCTAACCCTAACCCTAACCCTAACCCTAACCCTAACCCTAACCCTAACCCTAACCCTAACCCTAACCCTAACCCTAACCCTAACCCTAACCCTAACCCTAACCCTAACCCTAACCCTAACCCTAACCCTAACCCTAACCCTAACCCTAACCCTAACCCTAACCCTAACCCTAACCCTAACCCTAACCCTAACCCTAACCCTAACCCTAACCCTAACCCTAACCCTAACCCTAACCCTAACCCTAACCCTAACCCTAACCCTAACCCTAACCCTAACCCTAACCCTAACCCTAACCCTAACCCTAACCCTAACCCTAACCCTAACCCTAACCCTAACCCTAACCCTAACCCTAACCCTAACCCTAACCCTAACCCTAACCCTAACCCTAACCCTAACCCTAACCCTAACCCTAACCCTAACCCTAACCCTAACCCTAACCCTAACCCTAACCCTAACCCTAACCCTAACCCTAACCCTAACCCTAACCCTAACCCTAACCCTAACCCTAACCCTAACCCTAACCCTAACCCTAACCCTAACCCTAACCCTAACCCTAACCCTAACCCTAACCCTAACCCTAACCCTAACCCTAACCCTAACCCTAACCCTAACCCTAACCCTAACCCTAACCCTAACCCTAACCCTAACCCTAACCCTAACCCTAACCCTAACCCTAACCCTAACCCTAACCCTAACCCTAACCCTAACCCTAACCCTAACCCTAACCCTAACCCTAACCCTAACCCTAACCCTAACCCTAACCCTAACCCTAACCCTAACCCTAACCCTAACCCTAACCCTAACCCTAACCCTAACCCTAACCCTAACCCTAACCCTAACCCTAACCCTAACCCTAACCCTAACCCTAACCCTAACCCTAACCCTAACCCTAACCCTAACCCTAACCCTAACCCTAACCCTAACCCTAACCCTAACCCTAACCCTAACCCTAACCCTAACCCTAACCCTAACCCTAACCCTAACCCTAACCCTAACCCTAACCCTAACCCTAACCCGAATAACTTTAACCTATATTGTTAGTCATATTACATGTAAAGTCAACGAGTCAAAATTCGCGGATGTTACATTATCCCCCCGTCAAAAGAATTTCGTCCCGAAATTCAACGAATCACCAATCGTTAAACAAATGTGGATACTTAGGCCTCAACTCTAGCGATCTCCACCCCTCATCAACCCATTTCTTGTCTTTGGCGACTTCATAATGAAGTCCGTTACAATTCGTTTTCCTTCAAATCTCTCTTCCGTCTTTCACTACGCGCTTATTCGCATCATAGAAGCCTATAAGGGTTTTGACTATGCGCGCGACGTTAAGTAGTTAGGCATATACGAAATTTAAGTTATCAAAATGGAACAAGCCGGATAAGTCACTCGGAGAGACCTCGGGAGACTCAAGATTATCAGAGATGACGTTAGTTTTCAGATTCTTAAGACGGTAGCTCTAAGGACACTTGAGTTGACAATTTGCATGAAACCCTAAAATCCTACCGTTAGATATTTTTGCATCAGTAACCCTACTACATAATTAAGAATCATATTAACCGTTGCATTCAGATTTTATTCACTTTATTGCCAGGAACCTTAACGTCATAGAGCACAACGTACTTGAAGAGTTTGTCGCCTTCTAGGGTTAAGAGGTACACACGGGGTATTTGACCAAATTTGGTTAGTGAGTCGTTAAACACCCGAAATCTTTAAACATATAATTTCCAAAACACACGAACGAGCATAATTCAAGGGAGTAACGTTAGGATAAACGAGGTCATAGTCGGTTTTGATATCGAATAGTGCCATAACATCATAACCGTGAAGAGAAAGGTACCTTAACCAACGTTTGGATCATTTTGGCCTCCATTGCCATTTCCCGCAAAAGCTCGGCCACGAGGATGCACTTGATGGCCTTGTTGGCCACGGTTTTGGTTCGGCCCAGTAATTTGGAGTTGATTCGGATGGACCGCCACTTCAACTTGTTGACCAATCCATTGTGGACAATTATTCCGGTAGTGATCAGGGCTTCCACATTTAAAGCACGTACCCCATGGAAAATTGCCTTGAGGATAAACGGTTTGAAGAGGTACTACATTCAATGGCGCCGCTTTCGGTGCTCTACAATTCTTGGACATGTGCCCAACTTGGTTGCAATTAAAACACGCCCTGCATTGAACGTTAGTGGGGTGGTGATTGTTGCATCTTTCACATAACGGATGAGGTCCTGCATAAGCTTTCTTCACCGGTCCCGTCGCCGCCATCACTCTACCCCTAATAGCATCTTTGGGATCAAACCTTCCCATTTTCTTCACCCCACTTGATTCTCCCATTTCCTTTCTTTTGTTTGTTGAGGAGTTACTCAAGACACCGCTCCTCAACAAGTCTTCAGTCACACTACCGGCTCGGTTGACAGCATCGGCCAAAGAAGTAGGCATGTTAGCATTCACATAAGATCGGACCTGAGGGTTCAAGCCCAATACAAACTTCTCGATAGCTCGAGACTCGGAATCCACCAAGTGAGGAATGAGGGTAGACAACTCTTGAAATCGTCTAACATAACTCTTGAAATCGGCTCCTTCCATATTGAGATTAGCAAACTCAATGGTCAAGTTTTGTAGTTCATAGGGAGGACAAAACTTTGCCTTCACTTTGTTCTTGAAATCGATCCATTCCAAGTTATAAGTCCGCCCCAAAGTTATCTCTTGGTTCCACCAACTCAAGGCGTCGCTTTTAAACATGCCGGATGCATAAGGAATCCGGTCGTCATATGTGCAATGACTTCTTTCAATCACTGCCTCGATCTCCTCAAACCACCTTATACACTCAGTGGGGCCACCTCTCCCATTAAACTCCGGTGCCCCACAGTTTTTGAAATCCTTGAATATACAACCCTGTCGGTATCCCCCGTATTGATTATACATGGGTATACGGTTATCAATTCTCACTGGTTCCTCTTCTTCGTTTTCTTCGTCCTGAGGTTGTGCATTTTCATTATTCACATTTTCTGGGGCTTCATTGTTTTGAGGCTCATTGTTTTGCCTAAGACTCGCCGTGACTTGAGCAATTATGGTCGGCATGATATTGGCGACCGTTTGAGCGATCACTTCAGCCAAGTTTGGCTCAGGAACTTCACCACGACCCCTTCCTTGGCCTCTACCACGACCCCTACCTCTACCTCCTTGTACCTCCGGTTGAGCTTCCGGTTGAGGTTCTTCCGGTTCAGTCTGATTGTTCGTTCCAGTTCTCCTTGGTCTCACCATCTCTATAAAGCAAGTGACACGTTGACCCGAGAGTTAGTCTCAAATGCTCACATGTTAGTCACACAAGTAGTCAATGCTCTCATACCGATACCACATACACATTTCATATCATTAAGCTACGGCAAAAGTGCTAGAATCCTATGAGATTGTTACTTAGCATATTATCATGTCAATTTCATTACAATCGTTCATTATTAATTCAAGTAATCATGCTCAATACGTCATAAGATCAAGTAGTTAACACAATTGGGTTAAGTATAATCTGAATTCGATATGCTCTCTAGTCATTGACCAGGTATGTATACAGGGTGTACCAACGGCTAACCCTCCACCCAATCAACTTCCATTAGGCATATCGGTTCCCTATTATACACTAAGCCAAGCAACTAACACGAATGATTCAAGGTATAATCCGAATTCGATATGCTTTCTAGTTATTGACCGGGTATGTATACAGGGTGTACCAACGGCTAACCCTCCACCCAATCAACTTCCATTAGGCATATCGGTTCCCTATTATACACTAAGTCATGCATGCGCAATCCATGATGTCATTAACTTGTTATAATGTTGGGCGACCATAAAAGAGTTGATCGGGTTCTTTTAGGGTTGTCACAATATTATACTAAGTTAATACCATAACTTCATTTTGCTCTAACGCATCCAACAAACATCAATCAGTAACAACAATCCCATATCAATGACAATTAATTTCAATCAATGCACACATTAACCACATTGTACCCATTCCACATTCATCACGTTGAATTCAAGCCATCACATAAGTGGTCTTAACTACGAACTCACAATATACACTTTCTAGGGTTCACAGAATTCACGTTGCACACAAATTTCCTAACCATGCATGCTATATGAAGAGTTTTAACTTAAGCCGTAGTCTAGGTCAAACCGCCTAATTCTCTACGACCACGCATGGGCCACCATTCTGTAACACCCCAAGCCAAGGCTCAGAATATCACGGAAATCATATAGCACAAGGTGGAATTAATGTAGAACATGACTAAATGCAAATAAAGGATTCAGTGAACCCAACCAATAAAGGAAACAAGTATCAAAAATATAGCAGAAGCAAGTAATCGTCAAAGTTTACAAAAACAACATCAAAAGAAAGCTATCAATCCTAAGTATAATGCAACATAAGGCAAATGGATCCTTGATCCATATAAGTCCAGTCCGGGTTCGACAGCAAGCAAACAAATCAAACTCCACGTCCTGGATAACCTGGTTACCTGAAAAGTGTACTAAGCATAGTCAACACAAGGTTGGTGAGTTCGTAGTAATGGTCCATAGAAACCATCGCCAATAATCATAATATAAGAGTAGAGGCTAGACATGACTTACAGTGAGCCTCTAAGCACAACACAACAATATCCACAACGAGATACACAAAACAAGTAAAACGCGATATAACATTATACTCAAATATCGTACATAACCTCAACTCAAAACAGGTATCATGTCCTCTTCAGTGGGATTGATACACAACATATCCTCTTCAGTGGGATTCAAACACAATATATCCTCTTCAGTGGGATTTATCCTCTTCAGTGGGATTTATACACAATATCCTCTTCAGTGGGATTCATATACAACATATCCTCTTCAGTGGGATTCAAACACAATATATCCTCTTCAGTGGGATTTATCCTCTTCAGTGGGATTCAAACACAATATATCCTCTTCAGTGGGATTCAAACACAATATATCCTCTTCAGTGGGATTTATCCTCTTCAGTGGGATTTATACACATCATATCCTCTTCAGTGGGATAGATACACAACGTCCATACATCACAAGCCATCAATCATCAAACTAAAGTAAACTATACGCACATACACTTAGGAGGATTCTACTTTCTTCGAATCCTAGATGCTTATATATAGGGTCACCCGCAGCCTTCCCACCACATCTAGAACCCAACGAAGTAATAACCGACTTCCATGTATGCACGTCTATCCTAGCAGTAATAATAATAATAATAATAATAATAATAGCATATAACTTCACAACTTAACTAAGTCAATCAAACGAAATGACCCGTCTCACCAATCTCAATCACAGAGCCGTCGCATCCCAAATCAATCAACTACAATGCACATACATTTCATACGACTTTACATTTAAGGAATCATAGATGTTTATATATAGGGTCACCCGCAGCCTTCCCACCACATCTACAATTCATTAAAGGTATCATCATCTTCCGTGCATGTACAACTATCCTAATCACAATATCAATCATTACAAGTTCATAAGGGTAAGTACTTGCGTATAATAACTGAGTACGCGAATTATTAACGTCAGATCACGTGTCATACGTATGTAAGACCATAATGCATATCACATGCGTATCAATAACGTCATCAATGCAACAATAACAGTATGTCTGGGTGTGCACCGCACAAGTCGAGCATAACAAGCGTATATGAATATCCAACACATTCTCAACATCCATAAATTCCTCTAAACAAAGTGTACATCCACTTCGGAGGGTTTTACTTTCATCGGGTGCTAGATGCTTATGTATAGGGTCGTCCGCAGCCTTCCCACCACACCTAAAACCCTTTGAAAGTAAAGCCGACCTCCGTGTATGTACTTCTATCCTAAAGAGTTACAATACCGCAAACACAGTCGTAACCCATCACACGATCAATCATAACTATCTACTAAACGACAATCAATCAGAAATTAACTAGACAGGCAATCAAGTCGACCAAACAAACACACAACACGTATATGTACACTTTCAGCCCGAATCTCTATTGAGTAGGGAGCTACGAAACTCACCTTGATTGGTTATGAAAGATAAGATCGATATAAAGTTAAGTTATCTCCGAACGAAGTTCACCTCGCGTCCAACACCTAATTATGGATCATATACATTCTTATCAACACACATAAACACAATGACCATCCACTGCGCCGCAGTGGGCCAGAACTATGCCCACTGCGCCGCAGTGGATAAACTGAACCAGGACCCGAGACAAAGCACTGCGCCGCAGTGAGCAAGGGCCATGCCCACTGCGCCGCAGTGGACTAAGAAGCAAAAATGGCCGAGGAAATCCACTGCGCCGCAGTGGGGACTATGCCCTCCCACTGCGCCGCAGTGGGACAACCTGCACACCAGGACCAGCAGCTGCAAGTGCAGCAAAACGAACCCAAACACCCCAATTTCAACCCAAACCACACCAAAACGATTTGTAACCCATTTTGAAGCATAACTAAACATCAATGACCATAAATACACATAACCCAACCCACAAATTCGACCAAAACACCAAAATCATCCACAAATTCATCAAACCCTAACCCTAACCCTAGTTTAGCCCAAAACTCCATTTTACCATTTTAAAGACTCGAAATCATATCAAATCAACTAGAAACACATGAACAAACATAAATGGAAGTAAATGGGTTGATTTAGACTTACCAAAACTCTTCCTAGTGCTCAATTCCGAATTTAGGTCAAAAATGGGTAAAATGGTAAGAACTTGGCCTTTGATTCTTCAAAGATGGCGACAATAAGAAGATGATGATTACGATTTTTGTATTAAAATCGATCCACTACTAGTTGATGCAAGAATGGTGAAGAGATTGAAATGGTTCTTTTGCTTTTGAGAGAAAGAGAGAAAGAGATAGTAATGAGAAATGAGAGGGAGGAAAAGGATAAGGGGGGGGGGGAGATGGGTCTTGGGGGCTTGGTGGGTCATGGATTACCCACGGGCCGACCCGCTTCTCTTCTCCCGCCAAAATACAATCGTTACACATTTAAACACCCATCAAAACGTGTTATCGACTCGAATCACACAATGTCATTTAATTCACGAAACGACCCAAATAACTTCCACATTGCCATTTAATCACCAAAACGACCCGAATACTTTATTAATCTATATTGTTAGTCATATTACATGTAAAGTCAACGAGTCAAAATTCGCGGATGTTACAAAACTGAAACTGTTCCATATGGTAAATTTTAGGTTGGAGTATTCATTTTTTGACCCTCTTAATGCTCTCCTCCTGACCCTCTCCCTTCCCGTATCTCACTCCGCTGCCCCCAATCCCCTCACTGTTCCCCCCCTTCCCCTCAACTCCTCCCACAGCCTTCCTCGCGCCTATAGTCTCGTCTTGTCCGCCCCCCCCCCAAACCCTCCGCCCCCCTATCACCCCCAATAATGGCTGTTGACTTAGGAGTAGAGGGCAGTAATAGAAGTCCCCCCCCCCCCCCCCTATAAAAAACAACTATAATTGAGTATTCATTAAGGAAAGATTTTAGAAAGGCTACAGGACGGTTAATTGATGTTAAACCCGTTGCTTCTACAATATTTAGTAGAATTCAAACTAATCAACCTCTATTTCCTAGTATGATGAAATACATTGAGATGAAAGGAAAAATATCTTTTAAGTCTCCTGGTATTTGTTATGCTGAAATAAAAGATAATCAGAATTCTGGTTTTGCTCTCGACAAACCAGAAACATTATCTAAAAACTTAACTAATAATAATTCTTTTCCTAACATTGAGAATGAGAGTTTGGAAATTCATCATATAGACCCACTTTTTTTGGTAACAAACAAACAACAAACTTCAATAACAAATAAAAGAAAGAGATTTCAAAATATTGATTCACTGTTAAAACTTGGAGAAGAAACAGTTTGTAAAACTGTAAAAATAATAAAAGATAAAGAAAGTTTATCTGATGGAAAATATTTAGGTCAAGAACATATTCAGGTTGACTAAGTTTTAGAATTCGATGGAAGAAATGGAACAGATGAAACTTGTTTTAGTGGTTCTGCTAAGAACAACAAGATAACTTCTAAGTTAGATGTTGTTTTGAAGGACACAAAAACAATAGAATGTGAGACATCAAAGAATGAAAATTCATCAATTGAATTGATTTCTGACTGTAACCATGTCCAGAAAGCTGAAGTGAATTGTTCAAAATTGGTGAATGAAGTTATTCAAGTTTCTTCTGAAGATGCAGTAATGAATAACTCAATTCAAGATAATAATCAGAATAGGGTCACTACTGATGAAGTTGACACTATATGCAACAGTCTTTCAGAAAAAGTTCCTTCTGGAGATTGTGAGATGGATAATGAGATTGGTCAGTCCAGTGAAGAAGAGAAACAAAATAAGTTTACTGATAATCTACAAGAAGGTACTTTAATAGAAAGTATATTGTTTAAACCTCCAAGCTTACATGTGATGCAGTCACAAAACGAACCTGAAAATAAAGAATGGAGTGATATGTTTCCAGAAACGAAGATTTTAATGGAAACAAAAAGTAGTGTATACAAAAGTACGTCTACAAAAAACAGACTACTGGATTGTTCAAGTGAACCAATTGATACTCAAAATGCAGAAATTTCAAAGGTAATTGAAAGCTTAAAAAAAAAAAAAAAAAAAAAAAAAAAAAAAAAAAAAAAAAAAAAAAAAAAAAAAAAAAAAAAAAAAAAAAAAAAAAAAAAAAAAAAAAAAAAAAAAAAAAAAAAAAAAAAAAAAAAAAAAAAAAAAAAAAAAAAAAAAAAAAAAAAAAAAAAAAAAAAAAAAAAAAAAAAAAAAAAAAAAAAAAAAAAAAAAAAAAAAAAAAAAAAAAAAAAAAAAAAAAAAAAAAAAAAAAAAAAAAAAAAAAAAAAAAAAAAAAAAAAAAAAAAAAAAAAAAAAAAAAAAAAAAAAAAAAAAAAAAAAAAAAAAAAAAAAAAAAAAAAAAAAAAAAAAAAAAAAAAAAAAAAAAAAAAAAAAAAAAAAAAAAAAAAAAAAAAAAAAAAAAAAAAAAAAAAAAAAAAAAAAAAAAAAAAAAAAAAAAAAAAAAAAAAAAAAAAAAAAAAAAAAAAAAAACAAAAAGTAGTGTATACAAAAGTACGTCTACAAAAAACAGACTACTGGATTGTTCAAGTGAACCAATTGATACTCAAAATGCAGAAATTTCAAAGGTAATTGAAAGCTTAAGTAGTGTGTTGGGTAAAAAGATAAATTTAGCAGTTGAGCAAGATGACATTTCAACAACTCAATGGATATTGTGTGAGCAACAAGAAGGAATTTTTGATACAATGAAAGTTGTAAAAAAGAATCAACTGGAAGTGACAGAATTATTAAAAGAATGGAGCTCTAATGTGAAAGAAACAAAAGTGTTGATAGAAGGGAATATAAATGCTCAAAAAATATCAGAAAAGGGCATAACAAAAGTTGGAAATGAACTTGTTAAAGTCTTCAACAACCTGAATAATACTCAGAAGAAGATAGAAGAAAAGGTGAGCAGCATAGATGAAAAAACAACAAAGTTGCAGTCATTGATACCGTTTCTCAATATTTCAAACGTTCGTTTAGAGAAAGGTGACAATGTATCTGTTGTAGAAGATATAGAAGTGAACAATACAGGAATTTGTAATGGTGAACCATCTGCAAACAAGAAAGGTAAACATAGTAAAGAAACACAAGTTGGATCTGACAGAGATAAATATGTGAAGAAGCATTTTAATGAAGCCAAAATGAAACAAAAGATATCTGAAAGTAATCAGAATGTGCATCGTTGTGAGATTGTGGAATGTGGTTCAAACACGGCTAAAGATTTAGAGAAAATATCATTGCACAGAGAATCAAAGATATTGGAAACCGAAAACAGGTTATATGGTGAAACAGAGATAAACTTGCAGCAAGCCTTGGTTTTGTACAAGGATGAGGAAATAAGTAAGAACAAGTGTGAGGCAAAAAGACCGTCTTCTGAAAAAAGGGAGAAAGTGGATACAACGAATTTGTTGGATTTTGTAAGAAGGAGATGCTTCCCAGAGAAAATCATTGGTTGTAAGCTTCGAAAAAACAGAGTTACTGAGAGATTCCCAAAAGTTAGCCTAACAAGAACTGATTGTGGGAAATTTCAAGAGAAGTGGAAGGTTAATGAACTGTTTGAAATTCTAGGATATGAAGAGTGTGTCGAAATCTACAATATCTTGATAAGGAAGAAACCCAGAATATATCAAAATTATGAAAATTGATGTCTCTCAACTATCTCAACCAATGGGCTACATTTTTAATGATGTAGACCACCATGTTGAAGAATTATCAAGGAAAAGGGAAATCGCTCTGTCAGGCAATGGATTTGAGAAGAAGACCAAAAAGTTTAGGAAAGTCAGGTCATTAGATTAATTTTTATGTTTTGTAACAAATTTATTTAAGAAAGTGTAACTGAGATTGATAAAAATAAACAATATAAGAAATGTTGAATAAAATTTATTTGTCACTACTGAAATTAATTGTTGAAATACAAACTGCAATAAAAATAAAAATTATCAAAATATTATATAGTTTGACATAATTATAATATGATAAAAAATATATGTTCTGGTATGTAACATCTGTGAGTTTTGACCAGTTGACTTTACATGTAATTTGACTAACAATCTTATTTAATGAAATAATTGGGTTCATTTTGGTGATTATATGACTATGTGGTATGTTTGTAGGGTTGTTGTTATGACTTATTTGATGATTAAATGTAAAACGGTGTGTAAACTAGCTTGAAAATGGAAACGGGTCGACCCATACCCGTACCCGACCCATCAGCCCTATAGGATCCACCCTTCTTCCCCCTTATCCCATTCTTTATCACAAAATATCTCTTAACTAAATATCAAAGAAAGATCAAACTTCTTCTTCTTCTTTTCTCTCTAAAATTCTGCCAAATTAGTGTTATTGAAACTGATACAAATCTAGAATCATCATATTTACCATCTCTTAATCCTCATTGAATCATAAGCTTGAAGTTCTAGTGCAAGATTTCTATCTATTTGGGTCAAATTCGGGTTTTGACTTTTGAAGCTAGATTGGTAAGTCAAATTCATCCCAAATTCATCTATTTATGTTTACGTATATGCTTTTAGTCATTACAAAGTAATTTCAGGTTTTAAATTGGTCAAAAGCGGATTTCAAGCCAATTAGGGTTTTGATTAGTGTTAGAATGATTTGGAAGTAATTTTGATGTTGTTGGTCGAATTTCTGAATTGGGTTATGTGTATTTATGTTTATTGGTGCTTAGTTAAGCTTCAAAATGAGTTTCAAACTTCTGCAAATCATTTTGGTATGGTTTGGGTCGAGTTTGGGGGTAATTGGCTCGTTTTCTGCACTTAAGAACTGCTGTTGCAGGTGCTGGAATTTGTCCCACTACGGCGCAGTGGCTATATTCTGACCTCTTTCAATGTTTAGCCTCACTGCGGCGCAGTGGCAAGGCAATGCCTTGACTGCGGCGCAGTGAGATACTTCTGGGAGATACGCGCGTCAGTTTTCAAACGTTAATAACTATTGATCCGTAAGTCCAAATCAGTCATATGACCTATCGTTGGAATCGTTAGAAAGTCTAGTTTCTTGCAGTAACCTTAATTTTGTATGAATCTTCCTCCATTTCTAAAAATGTCGAGTCAAAGTGTTATGTTTCACACTCGGTAATGTTAAAGAAGTAATTGTGGGTTCGTGACTCGACTTAAACTTAAGGAACCAACTTATTTATGATTATAGAGTTGACATTATGTTATATGATATGCTTTGATAGGTTGTGGATGTGTGGGGCCCAATACTCGCTATTAATCTTTCATTTACTCGACTTAAACTTCTTTTCCGATCAAGGTGAGTTTCGTAGCTCCCTACTCAATAGAGATTCGGGCTGAAAAGTGTACATATACGTGTTGTTTGTTTGTTTGGTTGACTTGATTTCCTGTCTAGTTAATTTTTGATTGATTGTCGTTTGGTAGACAGTTTTGATTGATCGTGTGATGGTTTACGAATGTGTTTGTGATATTGTAACTCTTTAGGATAGAAGTACATACATGGAGGTCGGCTTTACTTTCAAAGGGTTTTCGGTGTGGTGGGAAGGCTGCGGATGACCCTATACATAAGCATCTAGAACTTGATGAAAGTAAAATCCTCCGAAGTGTATGTACGCGTTGTTTAGAGTAAATGATGGACTTTGGGATTACATTTGAGATAGACATGAATGCCTTGATATACTTGACTTGTGAGATACATACTTATTCATACTTTTATCGTTGTATTGGTGAACTTACGGATTAATGGTCGTTGATTAAATGGTTGAGTGAGTGATTGATTGATTGGTTTAGTTGTTGGATTGATGAGACGGTTTATTACGTTTGATTGACTTAGTTAAGTTGTGAAGTATATTATTATTATTAGGATAGACGTATAGACATGGAAGTCGGTTCTACTTTCAATGGGCCTTAGATGTGGTGGGAAGGCTGCGGGTGACCCTATATATAAGCATCTGGGACTCGAAGAAAGTAGAATCCTCCTAAGTGTATATACGTATAGTTTAGTTGGTTGAACAATTGGGTATTGGACTTGTGTTTGAGATCGACATTTACGCATTGGTACGGGTACTATATGTACTTGACGACATTGATACAGGTACTATATGTACTTGACGACATTGATACGGGTACTATATGTACTTGACGACATTGATACGGGTACTATATGTACTTGATGACATTTAAACGGGTACGTTATGTACTTGATGACATTTATACGTACATGACTCTGATTATATAGATGACTTGAAGACCACACATATAATTTGCATTATGACTTACATGTACATGTGACATTTGTATTAATATTTACATCTTTGTGCACATTTGTTACACATTTACTTATATCTGTGTAATCTTGTTGTTGATGATATTGTGTTGCTGGGAGGCTTACTGTAAGTTATACTTTGCCTCTATTCGTGCATTGTGATTATTGACGATGGTTCATTGTGGACCATTACTACGGACTCACCAACCTTGTGTTGACTATGCTTAGTACACTTTTCAGGTAATCAGGTTAATCCAGGGCTTGGAGTTTGATTGTTTGCTTGCTGTTGAACCCGGGCTTTGGACTTTATGGATCAAGGATTCATTGACCTTCTCTTTTGCATTATACTTAGGATCGATTTGTCATCTTTTGAATGTTCTTTTGTAAACTATGATGGTTAATTGCTCCTTATGTATTTTGGTACTTGTTTCGTATTGTAATGGATTCACTTAATCTTTATTTGCATTTAGCTCTTGTTATATTGTAATTCCACCTTGTGCTATATGATTTCCGTGATATTTCGAGCCTCGGCTTGGGGTGTTACAGAATGGTGGCCCATGCGTGGTCGTAGAGAATTAGGCGGTTTTGACCTAGACTACGGCTTAAGTTAAAACTCTTCATATAGCATGCATGGTTAGGAAATTTGTGTGCAACGTGAATTCTGTGAACCTTAGAAAGTGTATATTGTGAGTTCGTAGTTAAGACCACTTATGTGATGGCTTGAATTCAACGTGATGAATGTGGAATGGGTACAATGTGGTTAATGTGTGCATTGATTGAATTTGATTGTCATTGATATGGATTGTTGTTACTGATTGATGTTAGTTGGATGCTTAGAGCAAAATGAAGTTATGTATTAACTTAGTATAATATTGTGGCAACCCTAAAAGAACCCGATCAACTCTTTTATGGTCGCCCAACATTATAACAAGTTAATGACATCATGGATTATGCATGCATGGCTTACAGTATAATAAGGAACCGATATGCTTAATGGAAGTTGATTGGGTGGAGGGTTAGCCATTGGTACACCCTGTATACATACCCGGTCAATAACTAGAAAGTGTATCGAATTCGGATTATACTTTGAATCATTCCTGTTAGTTGCTTGGCTTAGTGTATAATAGGGAACCGATATGCTTAATGGAAGTTAATTGGGTGGAGGGTTAGCCATTGGTACACCCTGTATACATACCCGGTCAATAACTAGAAAGTGTATCGAATTCGGATTATACTTTGAATCATTCCTGTTAGTTGCTTGGCTTAGTGTATAATAGGGAACCGATATGCTTAATGGAAGTTAATTGGGTGGAGGGTTAGCCGTTGGTATACCCTGTATACATACCTGGTCAATAACTAGAGAGCATATCGAATTCAGATTATACTTAACCCATTTGTGTTAATTGTAGATTGTATGATGTATTGACATGATTACTTGAATTAACGATAAACAATTGTAGTGGACTTGACATGATAATATGATAAGTAACAATCCCATAGGATTCTAGCACTCTTGCCTTAGCTAAATGGTATGAAATGAGTATATTGTATCGGTATGAGAGCATTGACTACTTGTGTGACTGACATGTGAGCAATTGAGACTAACTCCCGGGTCAACGCGTCACTTGTTTTATAGAAATGGTGAGAACAAGGAAGACCGGAACTAACGATAGGGCTAACTCTCTAGAACCTCAATCGGAAGGACATCAACCGGAAGCTCAACCGGAGGTACAAGGAGGTAGAGGTAGGGGCCGTGGTAGGGGTCGTGGTAGAGGTCGTGGTAGAGGCCAAGGAAGGGGCCATGGTGAAGCTCCCGAGCCAAACTTGGCTGAGGTGATCACTCAAACGGTCACCAATATCATGCCAACCATTATTGCTCAAGTTACGGCAAGTCTTGGTGGAAACATTGCGGCTCAAAACAATGGGCCTCAAAACAATGAAATCCCAATTAATGTGAATAATGAAAATGCTCAACCTCATGCTGTGGAAGAGGAAGAAGAGGAACCAGTGGGAGTTGATAACCGTATGCCCATGTATAATCAACATGGAGGATACCGACAGGGGTGTATATTTAAAGACTTCAAAAGCTGTGGGGCACCGGAGTTTGATGGAAGAGGTGGTCCCACAGAGTGTATAAGGTGGTTTGAGGAGATCGAGGCAGTGATTGAAAGGAGTCATTGCACATATGACGACCAGATTTCTTATGCATCCGGCATGTTTAGACATGACGCCTTGAGTTGGTGGAACCAAGAGATAACTTTGGGGCGGGCTTATAACTTGGAATGGATCGATTTCAAGAACAAGGTGAAGGCGAAGTTTTGTCCTCCCTATGAACTACAAAATTTGACCATTGAGTTTGTTAATCTCAACATGGAGGGAGCCGATTACAAGAGCTATATTAGACGATTTCAAGAGTTGTCTACCCTCATTCCTCACTTGGTGGATTCTGGGCTCGGGCCATCGAGAAGTTTGTATTGGGCTTGAATCCTCAAGTCCGATCCTATGTGAATTCTAACATGCCTACTTCTTTAGCCGATGCTGTCAACCGAGCCGGTAGTGTGACTGAAGACTTGTTGCGGAGCGGTGTTTTGAGTAACTCCTTAGCAAACAAGAGGAAAGAAGTGGAAGAGTCAAGTGGGGTAAATAAAATGGGAAGGTTTGATCCCAAAAATGCTAATAGGGGTAGAGTGATGGCGGCGGTGGAACCGGCTAGGAAGGCTTATGCAGGACCCCATCCTTTATGTGGAAGATGTAACAAACACCATTCTGCCAACGTCCAATGTGGGGAGTGTTTTAATTGTAACCGAGTTGGGCATTTGTCCAAGGATTGTAGAGCGCCGAGGACGGGCCCCATGAATATGGCTCCTATTCGGGTCGTCCCTCCTCAAGGTAATCAACGAAGAGGCGAATGTTTTGAATGTGGTAGTCGTGATCACTACCGAAATAATTGTCCGCAATGGGTTGGACAACAAGTTGAAGTGGCGATCCATCCGAATCAACTCCAAATCGCCGGGCCAAACCAAAACCGTGGCCAACAAGGCCATCAAGTTCTTCCTCGTGGCCGAGCTTTTGCGGGGAATGGCAACGGAGGCCAAAATGATCCAAACGTTGGTTAAGGTGCATTTCTCTTAACGGTTATTATGTTATGGCACTATTCGATATGGGAACAGACTATGATCTCGTTTATCCTAACGTTACTCCTTTGAATTATGTTCGTTCGTGCGTTTTGGAATTATATGTTTACAAATTTTGGATGTTTAACGACTCCCTAACTAAATTTGGTCAAATACCCCGTGTATGTATCTTGACCCTAGGAGACGACAAACTCTTCACGTACTTGGTGCTCTATGATATTAAGGTTCTTGGCGATAAGTGAGTACAATCTGAATGCAACGGTTAATACAGTCCTTAATTGTATAGTAGGGTCGCTAATGTGAAAATATTTAACGGTAGGGTTCTTAGGGTCCCATGTAAATCTTCAAACTCAAAGGTCCTTAGGGCTACCGTCTCAAGAATCTGAAAACTAACGTCGTCTCTGTTAATCTTGAGTCTCCCGAAGCTTTTCCGGGTGACTTACCGGACTTGTCCCATCTCGATAACTTAAATTTCGTATAGGCTTAGCCTTCCTAACGTCGCACGCGTAGCCAAAACCCTTATAGGCTTGCCACGATCGGAATACAAATTTAGACACACGACTTGAAGAACCCCAAGGAGGCAACTCGTTCGTCCTAGCTAATCACTGTAAAAGCCTGTAGCTCGTATTGTAAGGTAGCACGTGTCGTTTCGAAATGTATGATAACTTAAGGGATGTGAATAATGTAACATCCGTGAGTTTTGACCCGTTGACTTTTCGTGTAATATGACTAACAATTTAAGTTAATGAATTATTTGGGTCATTTTGTGAATTAAATGACAATGTGGGTTATTCGGGTCGATAATATGTTTTGATCGGTGTTTAAATGTCTAACGATTGTAATTTGGCTTGAGAAGAGAAACGGGTCGGCCCGTGGGTCATCCACGACCCATCAGCCCCCTTGACCCATTTCTCCCCCCCTTATCCTTTCCTTTGCCTTTCATTATTTCTTCTATCTCTTTTCTCACTTTCTCTCAAGTAAAAAGGCAAGGCAAAACCCATTTCATTCCTTCATCTCTCTAGCATCGATTGGTGTTTTGGAACTGGTTTAACTCGAGAATCATCATCGTCTTCATCTCATTATCGTCTAGCAAAGGATTTAGTTACTAAGTGCAAGCATTTTACCCATTTTGACCTAATTTCGGGTTTGAGCTCAAGAAGAAGCTTTGGTAAGTCAAATTCATCCCATTTGCATCTATTTATGTTTGTTTATGCATTTCTAGCCTTTTCAAGAAGTTACAGGTCTTAGAACGACTTAAAACGAGATTTGGGTCAATTTAGGGTTTTGGTTTGGTTTGAACGATCTGGTTGTTTTGATGATGTTATGGATGGAAATATGGGTTTGGGTAAGTGTATTTGTGCTTTAGAATGTCTAATCTTGCTTCAAAACGAGTCCCACAACTTCTTGTATCGATTTAGGGTTTTAGTTTAAGTGAAATTGGGTTTTTGGGTTGCATTTCTGCATAAACTGCTGCTGCTGGTGCAGCCTTGGCCTGACTGCGGCGCAGTGGCAAGGCATAGCCTTGACTGCGGCGCAGTGGATAACCTCTGGAACGAGGCCTTGCACTTGACTGCGGCGCAGTGGCAAGGCATGGCCTTGACTGCGGCGCAGTGGTTAATCTCTGGTCCTGATAATTCGTTTTCATTTCCTAACTTCAAACACTTATAACTTTTGATCCGTAAGTCCAAATAAGTTGTATGACCTATCGTTGGAATCGTAAGAGAGTCTAGTTTCTCGTAGTAACCTTCATTTTGTATGAATCTTCGTACATTTCTAAAAATGTCAAGTCAAAGTGTTATGTTTCACACTCAGGTAATGTTAAGAAAGTAATTATGGGTTCGTGACTCAACTTAAACCTAAGGAACCAACTTATTTATGATTATAAAGTTGACATTATGATATATGACATGCTTTGATAGGTTGTGAACGCATGGGGCCCAATACTCGCTATTAATCTTTTATTAACTCGACTTAAGCTTCTTTGCCGATCAAGGTGAGTTTCGTAGCTCCCTACTCGTTTGAGATTCGGGCTGAAAAGTGTAGGTTTGGCGTGTTTACTTGCATTCGTTGATTGATTGATTGATTGTTTTGATTGTTGGATTGATGTGACGGTTCATTTCGTTTGGTCGACTTGGTTTATGTTTTGGTTAAGTATTTCATTAATATTAGGATAGACGTACATACATGGGAGTCGGTTATGCCTTTAATGGGTTTTAGATGTGGTGGGAAGGCTGCGGGTGACCCTATATATAAGCATCTGGGACTCGAAGAAAGTAGAATCCTCTTAAGTGTATGTACGCATAGAATTGGTGTTAATATTGATTGTTGGCTCATGTTTGTCGAATATTGATTGTTGGTTCATGTTCATCGTATTGTGATTGTTGAGTTATGATTGATGCATTTTCGATTGATTGTAAGCATGCATACGTAGTACATAATCCCTCGGTTGAGGACTCAAACATCCTAGTGTATAGATGTATACACTTATCCTGTGAGATGTTGGTGACATGCCATCCGAGTATATAGACATATATATCTCGATGATTTTGAGATACAACCTTGTTCATTGTGATGACAGGCGGGTATCGTTGCATAGGTGACTTGAGTTCACGCATAGGATAGGCATGTTGGCTTATTTATGCATTTGGCACTTGCATTGGTACTTTTATCATTTGTACATTCCTATTACACACTTACTTGTCTTGTGTAATCTTGTTGTTGGACGTTATTGTGTTACTTAGAGGCTCGCTATAAGTCATGCCTAGCCTCTACTCGTATATTGTGATTATTGACGATGGTTCCTTATGGACCATTACTATGAACTCACCAACCTTGTGTTGACTATGCTTAGTACACTTTTCAGGTAATCAGGTTATCCCCGGACGTGGAGTTTAGTTGCTTGCTTGCTGTTAAACTCGGGCTTTGGACTTTATGAATCAAGGATTCATCGACCTTCTCTTTTGCATTATACTTATGATCGATTTGCCATCTTCGGGATGTTCTTTTGTAAACTTTGATGGTTATTTGCTCCTTATGTATTTTGGTACTTGTTTTGTATTGTAATGGATTCACTGAATCTTTATTTGCATTTAGTTCTTGTTCTATTGTAATTCCACCTTGCGCTATATGATTTCCGTGATATTTCGAGCCTCGGCTTGGGGTGTTACAGAATAGTGGCCCATGCGTGGTCGTAGAGAATTAGGCGGTTTGACCTAGACTACGGTCTTAAGTTAAAACTCTTCATATAGCATGCATGGTTAGGAAATTCGTGTGCAATGTGAATTATGTGAATCCCCGTGTGAGTTCGTAGTTAAGACCACTTGCGTGATAGCTTGAATTCAATGTGATGAATGTGGTTAATATGGTTTGTTGTTGTTATTTGTTGGAGCTAATTTGATGATTTAGGGCAAAATGAAGTGATGCCATTAACTTAGTATAATATTGTGGCAACCCTAAAAGAACCCGATCAACTCTTTTATGGTTACCCAACATTATAACAAGTTAATGACATCGTGGATTGCACACGTGTGGCTTAAAGTATAATAAGGAACCGATATACTTAATGGAAGTTGATTAGGTGGAGGGTTAGCCATTGGTACACCCTGTATACATACCCGGTCGATAACTAGAGAGCATATCGAATTCGGATTATAATTTGAATCATTCGTGTTAGTTATTTGATTGCATGATGTTTTGAGCATGATTACTTGAGTTAATGATAGACAATTATAATGAATTTGACATGATGACATGCTAAGTAACAATCCCATAGGATTCTAGCACTCTTGCCTTAGCTTAATGATATGAAATGAGTGTGTGGTATCGGTATGAGAGCATTGACTACTTGTGTGACTAACATGTGAGCATTTGAGACTAACTCTCGGGTCAATGTGTCACTTGTTTTATAGAAATGGTGAGACCAAGGAGAGCCGGAACGAACTATAGGGCTGAATCGGAAGAACCTCAACAGGAAGCTCAACCGGAGGTACAAGGAGGTAGAGGTAGGGGCCGTGGTAGGGGCCGTGGTAGGGGCCGTGGTAGAGGTCGTGGTAGAGGCCAAGGAAGGGGTCGTGGTGAAGCTCTGAGCCAAACATGGCTGAGGTGATCGCTCAAACGATCACCAATATCATGCCGACCATTACTGCTCAAGTCAAGACAAGTCTTGGGCAGAATAATGCGGCTCAAAACAATGAAGCCCCAGAAAATGTGAATAATAAAAATGCTCAACCTCAGGCCGTGGAAAACGAAGAAGAGGAACCAGTGAGACTTGATAACCGCATGCCCATGTATAATCAATATGGGGGATACCGACAGGGGTGTATATTTAAGGACTTCAAAAGCTGTGGAGCACCGGAGTTTAATGGAAGAGGTGGTCCCAATGAGTGTATAAGGTGGTTTGAAGAGATTAAGGCAGTGATTGAAAGAAGTCATTGCACATACGACGACCGGATTTCTTATGCATCCGGCATGTTTAGACATGACGCCTTGAGTTGGTGGAACCAAGAGATAACTTTGGGGCGGACTTATTGTAACACCCCAACATGGCGGAATCATGGGGTATCACTTAGAAAAGCACAGCATGACATGGGAATTATGTAGAGTCAAACTATATGCATTCAATAGATTGAAACAATCCACAAGCTCATTACAATAATCAACATTCATCAAAATACACACTCAATCCATACTTAAAAGAAAAATGTTCAAACGATAGTAGTTGATCCTAAGCATAACCCGTTTAAAGGGAAATAAGGATCACGGATCCAGAAAGTCCAAAGATAGTCCAAACCCTAGCAATGCAAGCATCTATTCATCCATTCTGTCTCTGATTAACTTGGTTACCTAAAAAGTGTACTAAAGAGCGTCAACATAAAGTTGGTGAGTTCGTAGGGACAAGTAACAAGGAATAACCGTGTTGGATACAACCGTTAACAATAAGTGAGGATTAGGGAACTAATCACATCCAAGGAAAAACCTATAAGGTTTCACATTATCACAATTCAATACAAGTCAACGTTCAATAATAACGATTCCATATAACGTTCCACAACGTTCCATAACAATCAATAATGATCAACAACGATGCGGCTTACATAGTTAATAATTAACAATGCGCTAACGGTGCGACTTACATAACGAGTAACGCGCTAACGATGCGACTTATATAATAAATATTGCGCTAACGGTGCGACTTACATAGTAAGCAATGCGCTAACATATCCACATAAACAATTCAATCATACAATCAATCAAATCAAATCAACAATCAACAATTAAACAAGCATGTACACTTTTCAGCCCGAATCTCAATTGAGTAGGGAGGGTTTACGAAACTCACCTTATTGTTGATAGTTCAACAGCAAAATAGAAGAGATTGATGTATTAACGATGACGAGCGAGTCAACTGGCCACGTTACGTATTCCCTAATTTCAATGTGAATTGATTTATATTCGTGCTAAATTCCAAATATAGATATACAACTATAAGGTTACCTTATTAATACGCTTGTCAACGTAATTTATGTTATAAAAGTTTAAGGGACTAATTTGTCAAATGTCCAAAGTATAAGGACGAAAAATGATACCTTTGAAACTGTAGGGTAAAAATGTAACTTTCCGTATGTAATACGTATCCGTAGGATATATAAAGTATTCCTCTGATATTTCTAAATCCTTTTGAAGTATTTTTAAATAATAGGATTAATACGAAGAATGTATTAATCTTGTAACGAATAGATGTTTTCAATAGCAGAGATATGAAAAGATACCTTGAATGGTATGTATTATAATCAATACAAAATGTATTGATTACAATTGAAGAGATACCTTAAATGGCAGGAAAAACCAGCATTTTATTTCCAAGTTGTGTTAGGGTTGGCCTTGGGTCGTGAAGAATACCGGGGCGAATTAAGTTGCTTAGTGAATGCTTATGCAAACTTTTCGCGAACTACCTTCCATTCCTCCAGCATAAGCCAAAGAGGCCCAAGGTGCAATCACTTTCGGAAACATTGTGCGGTTAAAAGCGTATCGAGGATATATTCTATCCATAAATCAAACAATTCGAAAATACGAAATAATTCACAGATGGTGAATAATAATTATATGAATTAGGATAGTTAGGTATATAACTATGCCCTTGTTTATATACCATAATAAGTATTTAAAATGATTTAATAAAAGTTTTACGATTTCTCGTACTTTCGCTAATAATTCATTTTTCGCAATAGTAACAATATTTCAATATTCATATATAAAAGCGATTACTGTATTTAAATGCAATTATGTATCAATTGAGTATAAAATTAAGTTGACAATCATTTCAATACATAACGTATATTTCTAAAATCATAGAGCAAAGTATAGTAAGGTTTTATAAAAATACTTACAAGAAAGGAGAGTTTATGAACTCTAAGATCAAACTTTCGACGTATGAAGAACACGACTTCTGATTCAAATGAAATTCTTTCAAGACTTGGACTTGTTTACTTAATAATTGAAGATTATTCCCAACCAAATTGAGTATTATAACTAGAACTTTTGAAGATCTTAGAGAGATTTGTTGATAACAACTTCTCTGACGATTTTCGGCGAACTTTGAGATCAAAGCGACTTTGCTTATACTAGAACAATCAAGTGTTCTTTGAAACTTATAACAAGAAGGGAAAGGATGATTTTAGACTTATAGAATGCTAAATTGAGAGAGAATGAAGTTTAAGGTGTAAGTATTTATGAAAACTTAAGCCTAGTATTTATAGTAAATGAAATAGAATTAAATATGATAAAATTAGTATCCATTCTTGACTTTAACAACTTATGATCAGATTTTTGAAGATATTTAGAGGTTTATAACTTTGCTACTAAGTAAAGGAAAGTGCTAGGAAGTTTCCTCATGGAGGTGTATGGTTTTACTAGCTTTGGAAGTAAGTTTTCTTAACAATTTACACAACAATTGTCTACTAGTAACATTATTCAACTAATAAATAAAATATAGCTTGTGAAAATTTCACGAGTATTCCTACTTTCCATAAAGTATGTCGGCTTTGTCTTATTAATGGAATTATTAGATAATCACCGACACTGTGCCACCGACACTTTTTACCGTACATTATACTTAAGGTTTTGTATATATGTTTTCCCTGTTACTACATTTACTCAATTATTTTCTATAATATAATTTTTATAACACGTATGGGCCAATATCACGGTCTTGTAATCATGGGACTTAATTCTAGAAATCCAATTATGACATTATAACTGGCCCAATTTACAGATAAACGAACACAATTAGGCCCAAAGTTTTCGTTTATTAAAGTAGTTAATCAAATTACAAGTACAGCCAAACGGGTAAAAATCACGAATGTTACATTATTCCCCCGTTAAAAGAATTTCGTCCCGAAATTTGAATCTAACTAGACTCGTTAAACAAATGGGGATACTTGGCTTTCATAGAATCTTCACGTTCCCAAGTAAATTCGGGTCCACGTCTAGATTGCCATCTCACTTTGACAATCGTATATCGGGTATTCTTTAGCTTTCTAGTTTGTCGATCTAGGATTTCTATTGGTTCTTCCACAAACTTCAACGCTTTATCAACACGGATTTCTTCGAGGGGCATGTGAAGTGTTGGATTTGCTAAACACTTCCGAAGATTACAAACATGAAAAACATTATGAACTCCACTCAATTCTTGAGGAAGTTCTAATCGATATGCAACCGGACCAATACGCTCCAAGATCTTGAACGGGCCAATGTACCGTAGCCCCAACTTGCCACGTTTCACAAAACGAACCACACCTTTCCATGGGGATACTTTCAATAAAACAGAATCACCAACTTCAAATTCGAGGGGTGGTCTTCTAACATTAGCATATTTCAATTGTCGTTCTCGGGCCACTCTTAACTTTTCTTTGATTTGCGAGATCACTTTCGTCGTTTCAATAACAATTTCGGGTCCAACGAGTTGGCTTTCACCAATTTCTGCCCAAACTAGCGGTGACCTACAATCTCTCCCATATAATGCTTTAAATGGGGCCATTCCAATGCTAGCATGATAGCTATTATTGTAGGAGAATTCAACCAAAGGAAGATGCACATCCCAATTACCACCAAAATCAATAGCACAAGCTCTTAACATATCTTCCAATGTTTGAATCGTTCTTTCACTTTGACCATCAGTTTGTGGGTGGAACGCCGTACTTATACCGAGACGAGTACCCATAGATTTCTGGAACGCCTTTCCAAAATTTTGAAGTAAATCGGGCATCTCGATCGGATATCACGGAAATCGGTACTCCATGCTTGGATATAACCTCTTTGATGTACAAACGAGCCATGGTGTCAAATTTATCATCTTCCCGGATGGCTAAGAAGTGAGCCAACTTAGTCAACCGGTCAATTATTACCCAAATAGTGTCCCGACCACTACTCGTCCTAGGTAACTTCGTGATGAAGTCCATAGCAATTTCTTCCCATTTCCACACCGGTGTTACTGGTTAGACTAGTAAACCCGGTGTTTTCTTGTGGTCGGATTTCACTTGTAAACAAGTGAGGCATTGACTAACATACCTAGCAATGTCCGTCTTCATTCCCGGCCACCAATACAAGTCTCTTAATCCAAAATACATCTTGTCGGAACCCGGGTGAACCGAATAAGCCGACTTATGAGCTTCATCCATCAATTTCAATCGCCATCCTCCAAGAATGGGAATCCACAATCGATCAACAAAATACAAACCATTATCGTTCTTCCTATCAAACTGTTCTTCTAGACCGTGTAAAGCTTCATTGGTGAAATTCTCCGGTCTAGTTGCCAATTCTTGAGCTTCGATAATGGAGTCACGGACACTCCTTAATACAGTGAAGCTCATGGCTTTAACTCGTCTTGGCTTCATACGTTCCTTTCGACTCAAAGCATCGGCTACCACATTTGCTTTACCCGGATGATACCGGATAACGCAATCATAATCACTCAACAGCTCAAGCCACCTTCTTTGCCTCATGTTCAGGTCACTTTGAGTGAAAATGTGTTGAAGGCTTTTGTGATCGGTATAGATCACGCTCTTGGTGCCATACAAGTAATGCCTCCAACATTTCAAAGCAAATACCACTGCTCCCAATTCTAAGTCATGGGTCGGATAGTTCTTCTCATGCACTTTCAATTGTCTTGATGCATATGCTATCACCTTATCCCGTTGCATTAAGACACAACCCAATCCTTGCCCGGATTCATCACAATATACAACGAAATCATCGACTCCATCGGGCAAGCTCAAGATGGGTGCATCACACAATTTGTCTTTCAACAATTGGAATGCTTGTTCTTGCTTTTCACCCCAATCAAACCTTCTTTCTCGTTGAGTCAACAAAGTCAAAGGTTGGGCGATTTTTGAAAAGCCTTCAATAAACCGTCTATAATAACCCGCCAAACCAAGAAATTGGCGAATTTCGGTCGGTGTTTCAGGTCGTCTCCAATTCTTCACTGCTTCAACTTTACTTGGGTCTACATGAATTCCTTCATTGCTTACTACGTGACCAAGAAACTGGACCTCTTCAAGCCAAAATTCACATTTGGAGAACTTGGCATAAAGCTTTTCTTTCCGGAGTAATTCTAAGACTTGTTTCAAATGTTCCAAATGATCTTCTTTGGTTTTGGAATAGATGAGAATGTCATCGATGAAAACAATGACAAATTGGTCCAAGTAGGGCTGACACACTCGGTTCATCAAGTCCATGAACACAGCTGGTGCGTTAGTCAACCCAAAAGGCATCACCGTAAATTCAAAGTGTCCATATCTCGTTCGAAAGGCGGTTTTTGGAATGTCGTCTTCATAAACCCTCAATTGATGATAACCCGACCTCAAATCAATTTTGGAAAAGACACGAGCACCTTGGAGTTGGTCGAATAAATCGTCAATCCTAGGAAGAGGATAACGATTCTTTACCGTTAGTTTGTTCAATTCTCTATAATCGATACACATTCGGAATGTGCCATCTTTCTTTTTAACGAACAAAACCGGTGCGCCCCAAGGAGATTGACTAGGGCGAATGAAACCCTTCTCTTGAAGTTCTTTGAGTTGGGCGACCAACTCTTGTAATTCGGTCATGGCTAAGCGATAGGGTGCTTTGGCCACGGGAGAAGCATTTGGGATAAGATCAATACGAAAATCGAGTTCACGAGATGGAGGCAAACCCAGTAGGTCATCCGGAAATACATCCGCAAAGTCTTTAACTACGGGCACGGTTTTTAATTCAATCTTTGTGATCTTAACACTATATACATTCCCATCCCATAGTTCGGTCGTTTCGCCTTGAACCACTAATTCTTCCCTATTTTCTAACGGAATCCTCACAGTTCAACTACCACAATCAATTACCGCGTTCATGGCCGATAACCAATCCATACCCACAATCACATCAAAACTACCGATATCAAAAGGCATTAAGTCAATGTAAAATGGGTGATCACATAAATCTAACACACAATCACGAACAACTTGATTAATCCTAGACAATCCACCATTTACCATTTCAAGTTCAAAACAATAGGACAACGGACTAGGATTGGCATCGATCAACGGAATAAAATCATTGGAAATGAGACTATAATCGGCTCCAGAATCAAATAATACGGTAGCATATTGGTGATTGAGGAGAAAGGTACCTGCTACGACATTAGGATCACCACGAGCCTCGGCGCATTCACGGCAAAAGCTCTCACGGGCCAATTGTTGGCGAGGAGCTTGAGGAGGTTGTTGCTGTTGTCCTTAGTTTCCTCGGTTTTGATTTGGACCGGCAATTTGCAACTGGTTAGGATGCACGGTCACTTGGACTTGTTGGCCAATAAGATGTGGGCACCAGTTGCGGTAGTGGTCTTGGCTACCACATTCATAACAAGAACCCGGAACCATCGGGGGACGTATAGCATTAAGGGGAGCTACATTTAAAGGACCATTCCGGGGGTTAGTTGGACAAAATCTTGAGGTGTGTCCCGGTAGGTTGCAATGAAAACAAGCATCACAATTCACAGTGGGCCAATGATGGCGATTACACCTAGGGCATAAAGGACTACCCCCTGTGTAACCAACCCGTTGAGGACCCTTTGTTGGTACCACCGCCGCAAAAACCTTTCCACCACGACCATGGCGCTTATTATTACGCCGATCATCTTTTGGTGCCGACTCTTGACTCAGGCACACCTGACACCACCTGGTCCCCCACACTGATCCTATCCAACATCCATCCTTCCTTTTATTGTCCTTCTTGTTATCGTTCTTATTTAACTTACCACCTCTAATGAGTTCCAACTAGCAGTACGCCTCTTTGTAACGAAATATTAACTTACCACCTCTAATGAGTTCCAAGGTTATACTAGCAGTACGGGTGGTTGCCTCTTTGTAAGTCAAAGGCATGGTGGGGTGAGAGACAAGCACTCTCACTTCATGTGGCAATCCCGCAACATCCTTCTCAATCTTAACCTCTTGGGGTCTCACATAATGAGGAATGAGCCTCGAGAGTTGGCCAAAACGGCGTGTGTAACTCTCGTAGTCTCCTCCCTTCATGGCAAGTTTAGAAAATTCCACTTGCAATCTCCTCAGTTCATGGGCCGGGCAATACTTAGTAGTTATCATATTCTTGAACTCTCCCCATACAAGATTATTAGCCGCATCAATCCCCAATTCATCGACTTCTTCGTTCCACCACTCAAGAGCCCCACCTTTCAACATACCAGAAGCATAAGTGATTCTTTGGTGGTAGGCACAACCACTTCGAGCAATGATGGATTCAATGCTCTCTAACCATTCTAAGCAACCCGTAGCACCACTTTCTCCATTAAATTCCGGGGCTCCACAAAGTTTGAAGTCTTTAAACAAGCATCCCGGTTGACGAACATCATAACCCGGTCTAGGTAAAACTTCTCCTACACCTACTCCGTTTACATTTACATTTTCTTGTTCATTTTGTATGGGAACCGCTTCATCTTCCGGTTCTTCTTGTTCATTATTATTTCCCATGGCCGCTTGAATTCGGGCCATAAGATCCGGCATGAGGTCATTTAGAGCTTGTGTGACAACCTCAGCTGTTATCGGGGGATTAGGATTACCCCGACCACCTCTGCCACCATGACCTCCACGACCACCTCTACCTCCACGACCACTTCTACCACCACGATCACCAACTACTTCTTGTTCAATCGGGTTCTCGGGTTCATTCTGAGGTCCATAGTTAGTGTTAGCTCTCCTTGTTCTAACCATTTTCCTGGACACGTGTGTTAGATCAGTAAGTTAGTTTTCACACGAATAATCAAAATCGTCCGTCAAACATTACATACCTAAATCCTTCTAAATCATTGCATGAATATAGTTATCTCTACAGGGGTATTATCATGGAAATAATCTAAGGCTTCAGCAATCGTATAATTTACAATCAACAATACAATCACGAAAACATTCAACACTATATAAAAGGGTCAAGTCATAACAAGGTGGGTAAAGCATAGTCCGAATTTTAACTTCAACATTCAATACATTAAAAGTGTTTGTATACAGGGTGTACCATCGGCTAACCCTCCACACCGTTAATATATTGAATGGATATCAAAACTCGATTCCAATATGTTCTCTAAGTGTTGACCGGGTATGTATACAGGGTGTACCAACGGCTAACCCTCCACCTAATCAACATTTATTAAACATACCGGGGTAGCTACTATACTCTATCCACAAGGCGCAATCCATGAGATCATTAATTTTGTATGACATAGGATAACCATAGATTTGTTTGATCAGGCGCCTCTAGGGTTATCGAATGTTATACTCCATTAATGCCATCATTTCATTTTGCTGGGGGACAAATAATAAATGCATCCAAGATTCCACACACATCAACGTTCATCATAACATTTCCACAATTAACGGTGTATCCCGACACTATCATATACGTTCATCACAACAACTCTCACATAACAATCAAGTCATCATATTATAAGCAACCTACGAACTCCGTTTAAAACGTTTTTATGCATCATACAATTCACGTTGCACACAAAGTTTCCTATCATGCATGCTAATATGAAATGTGGGTGCGATGGCTATAGACTAGGTAAATCCTCCTAGTTCTCTACAACCACGGCTCTGATACCATTCTGTAACACCCCAACATGGCGGAATCATGGAGTATCACTTAGAAAAGCACAGCATGACATGGGAATTATGTAGAGTCAAACTATATGCATTCAATAGATTGAAACAATCCACAAGCTCATTACAATAATCAACATTCATCAAAATACACACTCAATCCATACTTAAAAGAAAAATGTTCAAACGATTGTAGTTGATCCTAAGCATAACCCGTTAAAGGGAAATAAGGATCACGGATCCAGAAAGTCCAAAGATAGTCCAAACCCTAGCAATGCAAGCATCTATTCATCCATTCTGTCTCTGATTAACTTGGTTACCTGAAAAGTGTACTAAAGAGCGTCAACATAAAGTTGGTGAGTTCGTAGGGACAAGTAACAAGGAATAACCGTGTTGGATACAACCGTTAACAATAAGTGAGGATTAGGGAAACTAATCACATCCAAGGAAAACCTATAAGGTTTCACATTATCACAATTCAATACAAGTCAACGTTCAATAATAACGATTCCATATAACGTTCCACAACGTTCCATAACAATCAATAATGATCAACAACGATGCGGCTTACATAGTTAATAATTAACAATGCGCTAACGGTGCGACTTACATAACGAGTAACGCGCTAACGATGCGACTTATATAATAAATATTGCGCTAACGGTGCGACTTACATAGTAAGCAATGCGCTAACATATCCACATAAACAATTCAATCATACAATCAATCAAATCAAATCAACAATCAACAATTAAACAAGCATGTACACTTTTCAGCCCGAATCTCAATTGAGTAGGGAGGGTTTACGAAACTCACCTTATTGTTGATAGTTCAACAGCAAAATAGAAGAGATTGATGTAGTTAACGATGACGAGCGAGTCAACTGGCCACGTTACGTATTCCCTAATTTCAATGTGAATTGATTTATATTCGTGCTAAATTCCAAATATAGATATACAACTATAAGGTTACCTTATTAATACGCTTGTCAACGTAATTTATGTTATAAAAGTTTAAGGGACTAATTTGTCAAATGTCCAAAGTATAAGGACGAAAAATGATACCTTTGAAACTGTAGGGTAAAAATGTAACTTTCCGTATGTAATACGTATCCGTAGGATATATAAAGTATTCCTCTGATATTTCTAAATCCTTTTGAAGTATTTTTAAATAATAGGATTAATACGAAGAATGTATTAATCTTGTAACGAATAGATGTTTTCAATAGCAGAGATATGAAAAGATACCTTGAATGGTATGTATTATAATCAATACAAAATGTATTGATTACAATTGAAGAGATACCTTAAATGGCAGGAAAAACCAGCATTTTATTTCCAAGTTGTGTTAGGGTTGGCCTTGGGTCGTGAAGAATACCGGGGCGAATTAAGTTGCTTAGTGAATGCTTATGCAAACTTTTCGCGAACTACCTTCCATTCCTCCAGCATAAGCCAAAGAGGCCCAAGGTGCAATCACTTTCGGAAACATTGTGCGGTTAAAAGCGTATCGAGGATATATTCTATCCATAAATCAAACAATTCGAAAATACGAAATAATTCACAGATGGTGAATAGTAATTATATGAATTAGGATAGTTAGGTATATAACTATGCCCTTGTTTATATACCATAATAAGTATTTAAAATGATTTAATAAAAGTTTTACGATTTCTCGTACTTTCGCTAATAATTCATTTTTCGCAATAGTAACAATATTTCAATATTCATATATAAAAGCGATTGTTACTGTATTTAAATGCAATTATGTATCAATTGAGTATAAAATTAAGTTGACAATCATTTCAATACATAACGTATATTTCTAAAATCATAGAGCAAAGTATAGTAAGGTTTTATAAAAATACTTACAAGAAAGGAGAGTTTATGAACTCTAAGATCAAACTTTCGACGTATGAAGAACACGACTTCTGATTCAAATGAAATTCTTTCAAGACTTGGACTTGTTTACTTAATAATTGAAGATTATTCCCAACCCAAATTGAGTATTATAACTAGAACTTTTGAAGATCTTAGAGAGATTTGTTGATAACAACTTCTCTTGACGATTTTCGGCGAACTTTGAGATCAAAGCGACTTGCTTATACTAGAACAATCAAGTGTTCTTTGAAACTTATAACAAGAAGGGAAAGGATGATTTTAGACTTATAGAATGCTAAATTGAGAGAGAATGAAGTTTAAGGGACTAATTTGTCAAATGTCCAAAGTATAAGGACGAAAAATGATACCTTTGAAACTGTAGGGTAAAAATGTAACTTTCCGTATGTAATACGTATCCGTAGGATATATAAAGTATTCCTCTGATATTTCTAAATCCTTTTGAAGTATTTTTAAATAATAGGATTAATACGAAGAATGTATTAATCTTGTAACGAATAGATGTTTTCAATAGCAGAGATATGAAAAGATACCTTGAATGGTATGTATTATAATCAATACAAAATGTATTGATTACAATTGAAGAGATACCTTAAATGGCAGGAAAAACCAGCATTTTATTTCCAAGTTGTGTTAGGGTTGGCCTTGGGTCGTGAAGAATACCGGGGCGAATTAAGTTGCTTAGTGAATGCTTATGCAAACTTTTCGCGAACTACCTTCCATTCCTCCAGCATAAGCCAAAGAGGCCCAAGGTGCAATCACTTTCGGAAACATTGTGCGGTTAAAAGCGTATCGAGGATATATTCTATCCATAAATCAAACAATTCGAAAATACGAAATAATTCACAGATGGTGAATAGTAATTATATGAATTAGGATAGTTAGGTATATAACTATGCCCTTGTTTATATACCATAATAAGTATTTAAAATGATTTAATAAAAGTTTTACGATTTCTCGTACTTTCGCTAATAATTCATTTTTCGCAATAGTAACAATATTTCAATATTCATATATAAAAGCGATTGTTACTGTATTTAAATGCAATTATGTATCAATTGAGTATAAAATTAAGTTGACAATCATTTCAATACATAACGTATATTTCTAAAATCATAGAGCAAAGTATAGTAAGGTTTTATAAAAATACTTACAAGAAAGGAGAGTTTATGAACTCTAAGATCAAACTTTCGACGTATGAAGAACACGACTTCTGATTCAAATGAAATTCTTTCAAGACTTGGACTTGTTTACTTAATAATTGAAGATTATTCCCAACCCAAATTGAGTATTATAACTAGAACTTTTGAAGATCTTAGAGAGATTTGTTGATAACAACTTCTCTTGACGATTTTCGGCGAACTTTGAGATCAAAGCGACTTTGCTTATACTAGAACAATCAAGTGTTCTTTGAAACTTATAACAAGAAGGGAAAGGATGATTTTAGACTTATAGAATGCTAAATTGAGAGAGAATGAAGTTTAAGGTGTAAGTATTTATGAAAACTTAAGCCTAGTATTTATAGTAAATGAAATAGAATTAAATATGATAAAATTAGTATCCATTCTTGACTTTAACAACTTATGATCAGATTTTTGAAGATATTTAGAGGTTTATAACTTTGCTACTAAGTAAAGGAAAGTGCTAGGAAGTTTCCTCATGGAGGTGTATGGTTTTACTAGCTTTGGAAGTAAGTTTTCTTAACAATTTACACAACAATTGTCTACTAGTAACATTATTCAACTAATAAATAAAATATAGCTTGTGAAAATTTCACGAGTATTCCTACTTTCCATAAAGTATGTCGGCTTTGTCTTATTAATGGAATTATTAGATAATCACCGACACTGTGCCACCGACACTTTTTACCGTACATTATACTTAAGGTTTTGTATATATGTTTTCCCTGTTACTACATTTACTCAATTATTTTCTATAATATAATTTTTATAACACGTATGGGCCAATATCACGGTCTTGTAATCATGGGACTTAATTCTAGAAATCCAATTATGACATTATAACTGGCCCAATTTACAGATAAACGAACACAATTAGGCCCAAAGTTTTCGTTTATTAAAGTAGTTAATCAAATTACAAGTACAGCCAAACGGGTAAAAATCACGAATGTTACACTTATAACTTGGAATGGGTCGATTTCAAGGACAAAGTGAAGGCAAAGTTTTGTCCTCCCTATGAACTACAAAACTTGACCATTGAGTTTGCTAATCTCAACATGGAAGGAGCCGATTACAAGAGCTATGTTAGACGATTTCAAGAGTTGTCTACCCTCATTCCTCACTTGGTGGGTTCCGAGTCTCAGGCCATCCAGAAGTTTGTATTGGGCTTGAATCCTAAGTCCGATCTTATGTAAACTCTAACATGCCTACTTCTTTGGCCGATGCGGTTAACCGAGCCGGGAGTGTGACTGAAGATTTGTTGAGAAGCGGTGTTTTAAGCAAATCCTTAACAAACAAGAGGAAAGAAGTGGCAGAGTCTAGTGGGGTAAAGAAAGTGGGAAGGTTTGACCCCAGGAATGCATATAGGGGTAGAGTAATGGCGGCGGTGGAACCAACTAGGAAACCTTATGCTGGGCCTCATCCTTTCTGTGGGAGATGCAACAGGCATCATCCCGCCAATGCTCCATGTGGGGCATGCTTTAACTGCAACCAAGTTGGGCACGAATCCAAGAATTGTAGAGCTCCAAGAACGGGCCCAATGAATGTGGCTCCTGTTCGGGTCGTCCCTCCTCAAGGTAACCAACGAAGAGGTGAATGTTTTGAATGTGGTAGTCGTGACCACTATCGTAATAATTGTCCTCGATGGGTGGGACAACAAGTGCAAGTAGCCGTCCACCCCAACCAACTACAAATGGTCGGGCCTAACCAAAACCGGGGACAACAAGGCCATCAAGTGAAACCACGCGGCCGAGCCTTTGCGGCCAATGCAAATGAAGCCCGCAACAATCCCAACGTAGTAGCAGGTACCTTTATCCTTAATGGTCACTATGCAACCGTTCTATTTGATTCAGGGGCCGATTATAGCCTCGTGTCCTCTAACTTTGTTCCTTTGATTGATGTGCATCCTTGTGCCCTAAACTATGTGCTTGACATTGAAATGGTAAACGGGTCACTAACTAGACTTAGTCAAATACTTCGCGACTGTGTCTTGACTTTAGAAGACGTCAACTTCTTCATTGACCTCATGCCTCTTGACATTGGTAGTTTTGACATTATAGTGGGTATGGATTGGTTAATGGCGGTAAATGCTACTATTGATTGTGGCGAGAGAGTTGTTAAGATACCTTTGACTAACGGAAGGCGAAATCTCCGATTCCTCTAATCCTGAAGTCTTTAGTGCTACCATCACGAAGGTAGAATTGAAGACTATTCCAATTATTTGTGAATTTCCCGATGTTTTTCCGGATGACTTACCGGGATTACCTCCAACTCGTGAACTTGACTTTCGTATAATCTTATCCCCGAAGCCGCGCCCGTAGCAAAAGCTCCGTATAGACTAGCTCTAACCGAAATGCAAGAGTTACAAACTCAACTCAAGGAACTCCAAGAGAAGGGTTTCATTCGCCCTAGTCAATCTCCTTGGGGTGCTCCTGTTCTTTTCGTCAAAAAGAAAGACGGGTCCTTCAGAATGTGTATTGATTACCGGGAATTAAACAAGCTCACTGTGAAGAACCGATATCCCCTCCCTAGAATCGATGACTTATTTGATCAACTTCAAGGTGCTAAGCACTTCTCAAAAATCGATCTTTGCTTGGGTTATCATCAACTCCGGGTACATGAAGACGATATCCCCAAGACGGCTTTTCGCACAAGGTATGGTCACTTTGAATTCACCGTAATGCCCTTCGGGTTGACAAATGCACCGGCGGTGTTCATGGACTTGATGAACCGGGTGTGCCAACCATACTTAGACAAGTTTGTCATTGTGTTCATTGATGACATACTTGTATACTCAAAGACTAAGGAAGAGCATGTTGAGCACTTGCGCGAGGTGCTCGAACTACTAAGGAAGGAGAAATTGTATGCTAAATTCTCCAAGTGTGAGTTTTGGTTGGAAGAGGTCCACTTTCTTGGTCACGTAGTGAGCAAGGATGGTATTCACGTGGACCCAAGCAAGATTGAAGCTGTCAAGAATTGGAGAAGACCCGAAACGCCATCCGAGATCCGCCAATTCCTTGGATTGGCGGGTTACTATAGAAGATTTATTGAAAACTTCTCCCGTATTGCACAACCACTCACTTTCTTGACTCAAAAGGAGAGAAACTTTGAATGGGGCGAAAGACAAGAAAACGCCTTCCAAACTCTTAAAGATATGCTATGTGATGCTCTTATTTTGACACTACCGGATGGAATTGAAGATTTTGTTGTTTATTGTGATGCCTCGGGGCAAGGGTTGGGTTGTGTTCTTATGCAAAGGGGTAAAGTCATTGCTTATTCCTCCCGTCAATTGAAGGTGCATGAGAAGAACTACCCGACACATGATTTGGAATTGGGAGCGGTTGTGTTTGCTTTGAAGTGTTGGAGACATTATCTCTAACGGCACCAAATGTGTGATTTATACCGATCACAAAAGTCTTCAACACATCTTTAACCAAAGTGAATTGAATATGAGGCAAAGGCATTGGCTTGAACTATTTAGTGATTATGACTGTGACATCCGTTATCATCCGGGCAAGGCAAATGTAGTAGCTGATGCCTTGAGTAGGAAGGAGAGAGTGAAACCAAGACGGGCTAGAGCTATGAGCCTCACGATGGGGCCAAATATTCGTGACCGGATTATTGAAGCCCAAATTCAAGCCACCCTACCGGAAAACTTTGGAAACGAGAACCTAGATGGCATGGAACAACAATTCGACCGAAAGAGTGATAACGGGCTATACTTGGTTAAAAGACTTTGGGTTCCTATTTTTGGTGACCTAAGAACACTTATTATGAATGAAGCTCATCAATCGCCTTATTCGGTCCATCCCGGGTCGGATAAGATGTATTTTGATTTGAAAAGCTTGTATTGGTGGCCGGGCATGAAGCGTGATGTGGCTAAGTATGTGAGTGAGTGTCTTACTTGCTTACAAGTCAAGGCCGATCACAAGAAGCCACCCGGATTGTTGGTACAACCGGTGATGCCCGAATGGAAGTGGGAACATATTTCAATGGACTTCATTACTAAACTACCGAAGACGAGAAGCGGTCGTGACACGATTTGAGTGATAGTAGATCGGTTAACGAAGTCGGCTCACTTTTTAGCCATTCGTGAAACCGATAAGTTTGACACTTTGGCTCGTTTGTACATCAAGGAAGTAATATCTAAACATGGAGTGCCGATTTCTATCATTTCTGATAGAGATGCCCGTTTCAAATTGAACTTTTGGGTAGCCTTTCAAAAAGCAATGGGTACTCGACTCGACATGAGCACGGCATTTCATCCTCAAACGGATGGGCAAACCGAGAGAACCATTCAAACACTTGAAGATATGTTGAGGGCTTGTGCAATTGATTTTGGTGGAAGTTGGGAAGATCATTTGCCGCTAGTTGAGTTCTCGTACAACAATAGTTATCATGCCACCATTCAAATGGCGCCTTTTAGAGCATTGTATGGTAGGATATGTCGTTCTCCTCTAGCTTGGGCGGAAATTGGAGAGAGTCAACTTATCGGGCCAGAAATTGTGGTTGAAACGACTAAGGTAATATCTCAAATTAAGGAGAAGTTGCAATTGGCCCGTGAACGTCAAAAGAAGTATGCCGATGTGAGGCGGAGACCGTTGGAGTTTGAAAATTGGTGATTATGTACTTTTGAAAGTGTCACCTTGGAAAGGTGTTGTACGTTTTGTGAAGCGGGGAAAACTTGCGCCAAGGTATATTGGTCCTTTCAAGATTCTTGAACGGGTTGGAAAGGTTGCCTACCGATTAGAATTACCACAAGAGCTTAGCGGTGTGCATGATGTGTTTCATATTTGCAACCTACGCAAATGTTTGGCGGACCCTACACATCATGTGCCCATGGACGAAATTAGGGTGGATTCGAATCTAAATTTTGTTGAAGAGCCGGTAGAGATCTTGGACCGTCAAGACAAGAAACTCAAGAATAAACGCTACACGATTGTTAAGGTTAGATGGAATGCTAGACGTGGAGCCGAGTTCACTTGGGAGTGAGAGGATCATATGAAGTCTAAGTATCCGCATTTATTTAGTAATTAGTGTTTTGTTGAATTTCGGGACGAAATTCTTTCAACGGGGGAATAATGTAACACCCGTGAGTTTTGACCCGTTGACTTTTCGTGTAATATGACTAACAATTTAAGTTAATGAATTATTTGGGTCGTTTTGTGAATTAAATGACAATGTGGGTTATTCGGGTCGATAATATGTTTTGATCGGTGTTTAAATGTCTAACGATTGTAATTTGGCTTGAGAAGAGAAACGGGTCGGCCCGTGGGTCATCCACGACCCATCAGCCCCCTTGACCCATTTCTCCCCCCCTTATCCTTTCCTTTGCCTTTCATTATTTCTTCTATCTCTTTTCTCACTTTCTCTCAAGTAAAAAGGCAAGGCAAAACCCATTTCATTCCTTCATCTCTCTAGCATCGATTGGTGTTTTGGAACTGGTTTAACTCGAGAATCATCATCGTCTTCATCTCATTATCGTCTAGCAAAGGATTTAGTTACTAAGTGCAAGCATTTTACCTATTTTGACCTAATTTTGGGTTTGAGCTCAAGAAGAAGCTTTGGTAAGTCAAATTCATCCCATTTGCATCTATTTATGTTTGTTTATGCATTTCTAGCCTTTTCAAGAAGTTACAGGTCTTAGAACGACTTAAAACGAGATTTGGGTCAATTTAGGGTTTTGGTTTGGTTTGAACGATCTGGTTGTTTTGATGATGTTATGGATGGAAATATGGGTTTGGGTAAGTGTATTTGTGCTTTAGAATGTCTAATCTTGCTTCAAAATGAGTCCCACAACTTCTTGTATCGATTTAGGGTTTTAGTTTAAGTGAAATTGGGTTTTTGGGTTGCATTTCTGCATAAACTGCTGCTGCTGGTGCAGCCTTGGCCTGACTGCGGCGCAGTGGCAAGGCATAGCCTTGACTGCGGCGTAGTGGATAACCTCTGGAACGAGGCCTTGCACTTGACTGCGGCGCAGTGGCAAGGCATGGCCTTGACTGCGGCGCAGTGGTTAATCTCTGGTCCTGATAATTCGTTTTCATTTCCTAACTTCAAACACTTATAACTTTTGATCCGTAAGTCCAAATAATTCGTGTGACCTATCGTTGGAATCGTAAGAGATTCTAGTTTCTCGTAGTAACCTTCATTTTGTATGAATCTTTGTACATTTCTAAAAATGTCGAGTCAAAGTGTTATGTTTCACACTCGGTAATGTTAAGAAAGTAATTGTGGGTTCGTGACTCAACTTAAACCTAAGAAACCAACTTATTTATGATTATAAAGTTGACATTATGATATATGACATGCTTTGATAGGTTGTGAACGTGTGGGGCCCAATATTCGCTATTAATCTTTTATTAACTCGACTTAAGCTTCTTTGCCGATCAAGGTGAGTTTCGTAGCTCCCTACTCGTTTGAGATTCGGGCTAAAAAGTGTAGGTTTGGCGTGCTTACTTGCATTCGTTGATTGATTGTTTTGATTGTTGGATTGATGTGACGGTTCATTTCGTTTGGTCGACTTGGTTTATGTTTTGGTTAAGTATTTCATTAATATTAGGATAGACGTACATACATGGGAGTCGGTTATGCCTTCAATGGGTTTTAGATGTGGTGGGAAGGCTGCGGGTGACCCTATATATAAGCATCTGGGACTCGAAGAAAGTAGAATCCTCTTAAGTGTATGTACGTATAGAATTGGTGTTAATATTGATTGTTGGCTCATGTTTGTCGAATATTGATTGTTGGTTCATGTTCATTGTATTGTTATTGTTGAGTTATGATTGATGCATTTTCGATTGATTGTAAGCATGCATACGTAGTACATAATCCCTCGGTTGAGGACTCAAACATCCTAGTGTATAGATGTATACACTTATCCTGTGAGATGTTGGTGACATGCCATCCGAGTATATAGACATATATATCTCGATGATTTTGAGATACAGCCTTGTTCATTGTGATGACAGGCGGGTATCGTTGCATAGGTGACTTGAGTTCATGCATAGGATAGGCATGTTGGCTTATTTATGCATTTGGCACTTGCATTGGTACTTTTATCATTTATACATTCCTATTACACACTTACTTGTCTTGTGTAATCTTGTTGTTGGACGTTATTGTGTTACTTAGAGGCTCGCTGTAAGTCATGCCTAGCCTCTACTCGTATATTGTGATTATTGACGATGGTTCCTTATGGACCATTACTATGAACTCACCAACCTTGTGTTGACTATGCTTAGTACACTTTTCAGGTAATCAGGTTATCCCCGGACGTGGAGTTTAGTCGCTTGCTTGCTGTTAAACCCGGGCTTTGGACTTTATGAATAAAGGATTCATCGACCTTCTCTTTTGCATTATACTTAGGATCGATTTGCCATCTTCGGGATATTCTTTTGTAAACTTTGATGGTTATTTGCTCCTTATGTATTTTGGTACTTGTTTCATATTGTAATGGATTCACTGAATCTTTATTTGCATTTAGTTCTTGTTCGTATTGTAATGGATTCACTGAATCTTTATTTGCATTTAGCTCTTGTTCTATTGTAATTCCACCTTGCGCTATATGATTTCCGTGATATTTCGAGCCTCGGCTTGGGGTGTTACAGAATGGTGGCCCATGCAGGTTGTAGAGAATTAGGCGGTTTGACCTAGACTACGGCTTAAGTTAAAACTCTTCATATAGCATGCATGGTTAGGAAATTCGCGTGCAATGTGAATTATGTGAATCCCCGTATGAGTTCGTAGTTAAGACCACTTGCGTGATAGCTTGAATTCAATGTGATGAATGTGGTTAATATGGTTTGTTGTTGTTATTTGTTGGAGCTAATTTGATGATTTAGGGCAAAATGAAGTGATGCCATTAACTTAGTATAATATTGTGGCAACCCTAAAAGAACCCGATCAACTCTTTTATGGTTACCCAACATTATAACAAGTTAATGACATCGTGGATTGCGCACGTGTGGCTTAAAGTATAATAAGGAACCAATATGCTTAATGAAAGTTGATTAGGTGGAGGGTTAGCCATTGATACACCCTGTATACATACCCGGTCGATAACTAGAGAGCATATCGAATTCGGATTATACTTTGAATCATTCGTGTTAGTTATTTGATTGCATGATGTTTTGAGCATGATTACTTAAGTTAATGATAGACAATTGTAATGAATTTGACATGATGACATGCTAAGTAACAATCCCATAGGATTCTAGCACTCTTGCCTTAGCTTAATGATATGAAATGAGTATGTGGTATCGGTATGAGAGCATTGACTACTTGTGTGACTAACATGTGAGCATTTGAGACTAACTCTCGGGTCAACGTGTCACTTGTTTTATAGAAATGGTGAGACCAAGGAGAGCCGGAACGAACTATAGGGCTGAATCGGAAGAACCTCAACAGGAAGCTCAACCGGAGGTACAAGGAGGTAGAGGTAGGGGCCGTGGTAGGGGCCGTGGTAGGGGCCGTGGTAGGGGCCGTGGTAGAGGTTGTGGTAGAGGCCAAGGAAGGGGTCGTGGTGAAGCTCCTGAGCCAAACATGGCTGAGGTGATCACTCAAACGATCACCAATATCATGCCGACCATTATTGCTCAAGTCACGGCTAGTCTTGGGCAGAATAATGCGGCTCAAAACAATGAAGCCCCAGAAAATGTGAATAATAAAAATGCTCAACCTCAGGCCGTGGAAAATGAAGAAGAGGAACCAGTGAGAATTGATAACCGCATGCCCATGTATAATCAATATGGGGGATACCGACAGGGGTATATATTTAAGGACTTCAAAAGCTGTGGAGCACCGGAGTTTAATGGAAGAGGTGGTCCCACTGAGTGTATAAGGTGGTTTGAAGAGATTGAGGCAGTGATTGAAAGAAGTCATTGCACATACGACGACCGGATTTCTTATGCATCCGGCATGTTTAGACATGACGCCTTGAGTTGGTGGAACCAAGAGATAACTTTGGGGCGGACTTATAACTTGGAAAACAAATTGTGATGTACTTCACTATGAAGTCCCCGAAGACAAGAAATGGGTCGATGCGGGGTGGAGACCGCTAGAGTTGAAACCTAAGTATCCATATTTGCCTAACGATTGGTGATCTGTTGAATTTCGGGACAAAATTCTTTTGACGGGGGAATAATGTAACATCTGTGAGTTTTGACCGGTTGACTTTAAATGTAATTTGACTAACAATCTTGTTTAATGAAATAATTGGTTGGTGATTATATGACTATGTGGTATGTTTGTAGGGTTGTTGTTATGACTTATTTGATGATTAAATGTAAAACGGTGTGTAAACTAGCTTGAAAATGGAAACGGGTCGACCCATACCCGTACCCGACCCATCAGCCCTATAGGATCCACCCTTCTTCCCCCTTATCCCATTCTTTATCACAAAATATCTCTTAACTAAATATCAAAGAAAGATCAAACTTCTTCTTCTTCTTTTCTCTCTAAAATTCTGCCAAATTAGTGTTATTGAAACTGATACAAATCTAGAATCATCATATTTACCATCTCTTAATCCTCATTGAATCATAAGCTTGAAGTTCTAGTGCAAGATTTCTATCTATTTGGGTCAAATTCGGGTTTTGACTTTTGAAGCTAGATTGGTAAGTCAAATTCATCCCAAATTCATCTATTTATGTTTACTTATATGCTTTTAGTCATTAAAAATTAATTTCAGGTTTTAAATTGGTCAAAAGCGGATTTCTAGCCAATTAGGGTTTTGATTAGGGTTAGAATGATTTGGAAGTAATTTTGATGTTGTTGGTCGAATTTGTGAATTGGGTTATGTGTATTTATGTTTATTGGTGCTTAGTTAAGCTTCAAAATGAGTTTCAAACTTCTGCAAATCGTTTTGGTATGGTTTGGGTCGAGTTTGGGGGTAATTGGCTCGTTTTCTGCACTTAAGAACTGCTGTTGCAGGTGCTGGAATTTGTCCCACTGCGGCGCAGTGGCAAGACCTTGCCTCACTGCGGCGCAGTGGCAAGGCAATGCCTTGACTGCGGCGCAGTGGCAAGGAATCCTTCACTGCGGCGCAGTGGCAAGGCAATGCCTTGACTGCGGCGCAGTGAGATACTTCTGGGAGATACGCACGTCAGTTTTCAAACGTTAATAACTTTTGATCCGTAAGTCCAAATCAGTCATATGACCTATCGTTGGAATCGTTAGAGAGTCTAGTTTCTTTTAGTAACCTTCATTTTGTATGAATCTTCCTCCATTTCTAAAAATGTCGATTCAAAGTGTTATGTTTCACACTCGGTAATGTTAAAGAAGTAATTGTGGGTTCGTGACTCGACTTAAACTTAAGGAACCAACTTATTTATGATTATAGAGTTGACATTATGTTATATGATATGCTTTGATAGGTTGTGGACGCGTGGGGCCCAATACTCGCTATTAATCTTTCATTTACTCGACTTAAACTTCTTTGCCGATCAAGGTGAGTTTCGTAGCTCCCTACTCAATAGAGATTCGGGCTGAAAAGTGTACATATACGTGTTGTTTGTTTGGTTGGTTGACTTGATTTCCTGTCTAGTTAATTTTTGATTGATTGTCGTTTGGTAGACAGTTTTGATTGATCGTGTGATGGTTTACGAATGTGTTTGTGATATTGTAACTCTTTAGGATAGAAGTACATACATGGAGGTCGGCTTTACTTTCAAAGGGTTTTAGGTGTGGTGGGAAGGCTGCGGATGACCCTATACATATGCATCTAGAACTTGATGAAAGTAAAATCCTCCGAAGTGTATGTACGCGTTGTTTTGAGTAAATGATGGACTTTGGGATTACGTTTGAGATAAACATGAATGCCTTGATATACTTGAATTGTAAGATACGTACTTATTCATACTTTTATTGTTGTATTGATGAACTTACGGATTAATGGTCATTGATTAAATGGTTGAGTGAGTGATTGATTGATTGGTTTAGTTGTTGGATTGATGAGACGGTTTATTACGTTTGATTGACTTAGTTAAGTTGTGAAGTATATTATTATTATTAGGATAGACGTATAGACATGGAAGTCGGTTCTACCTTCAATGGGCCTTAGATGTTGTGGGAAGGTTGCGGGTGACCCTATATATAAGCATCTGGGACTCGAAGAAAGTAGAATCCTCTTAAGTGTATATACGTATAGTTTAGTTGGTTGAACAATTGGGTATTGGACTTGTGTTTGAGATCGACATTTACGCATTGGTACGGGTACTATATGTACTTGACGACATTGATACGGGTACTATATGTACTTGACGACATTGATACGGGTACTATATGTACTTGACGACATTGATACGGGTACTATATGTACTTGACGACATTGATACGGGTACTATATGTACTTGATGACATTTATACGTACATGACTCTGATTATATAGATGACTTGAAGACCACACATATGATTTGCATTATGACTAAGATGTACATGTGACATTTGTATTAATATTTACATCTTTGTGCACATTTATTACACATTTACTTATATCTGTGTAATCTTGTTGTTGATGATATTGTGTTGTTGAGAGGCTTACTGTAAGTTATACTTTGCCTCTATTCGTGCATTGTGATTATTGACGATGGTTCATTGTGGACCATTACTACGGACTCACCAACCTTGTGTTGACTATGCTTAGTACACTTTTCAGGTAATCAGGTTAATCCAGGGCTTGGAGTTTGATTGTTTGCTTGCTGTTGCACCCGGGCTTTGGACTTTATGGATCAAGGATTCATTGACCTTCTCTTTTGCATTATACTTAGGATCGATTTGCCATCTTTTGAATGTTCTTTTGTAAACTTTGATGGTTAATTGCTCCTTATGTATTTTGGTACTTGTTTCGTATTGTAATGGATTCACTGAATCTTTATTTGCATTTAGCTCTTGTTCTATTGTAATTCCACCTTGTGCTATATGATTTCCGTGATATTTCGAGCCTCGGCTTGGGGTGTTACATGGTAACCTTGTAACGCTATTTTTTACTTAATTTAAACAAATTTGTTGCATCATGGACTTCAACAATATGAAGATTATTTTGTATCCCTTGAGAACTTTCAGCAACTAATTGGTGTTTTCTTTTGGAATTAGAACTGGATTCACAGTTTTTTTCAATATGACCGATCGAGATTTGAGATTTTTGCATGATAAAATCCTAATAATAAACATTTCAAACAAGATATATTTGTAAACACATAAATCTTAATAAAAATTAAATCCAATGAAATATGTTTTAAACATACCTCAGAATTGTTAGTCAAATCAGAATCAAATTCCATATAATTTTTTTCATACACATACGAACGCCCATTTTCCTAAAAATAAAATTTGATTAATGAAAAATATTTAATCACTATCACTATTTAAAAGAAAAACAAAATAAAATTTATAGTTTAGTAAAATAGCATACCTCATTGATAAAATCTTTTATTGTGAGTTCTTCAATCAGGTTGACGTCATCACATACATTCAAAACAGTGTAAACTTGCCAATTATTGTCCAGATTGTATTTTGAAATATCAATCTTAATGATCAAATGTTTGTTCACCAAATTCCGTATTTCTTGAGGGAAATTGTCACTACCACTTGCTCTTCATTGTTTGAGGTAAATATCTGTAGCTGTGAGACCACAAAGTTTGTTTACATCTCTATCAAACATTACAAATGAGATACTGCCTGTAGAATCTTGTACACGAACTTGAATCTTGAATCTGATAGAAATATAAATACAAAAATCAGGAAGAAAAAAAATATTTCAATGTTAATTATCTCAGATACTAACCTTTGTATTACAACTTTGACCATACATTTGCATTTCTTGCACCATAAAGTATCGGATTCAGAATCAACTGTTTTGTAATCTATATCTTCAGTATCAGTAAAATAATCATACTTTGAAAAAACCTTTTGTTACATCGATTGCAAGCATTATAAAACCACCCATAATCTTCTTCAATATTATTGATAGTTCCAAGAACAACACAGACTAACTCCTGTAAAACAAATTATATAATTATTTATAACAATAAATAATTTTTAATTGTATGAATTGAAATTAATAAAATTATTAAAAATTATTTATCATTAACTGATTAAATCAGATAAATAATTTAATTAATCAAGTGAAACCTTGTATTTCTTCTCTGATTTCTTCAACATGTTTTCTAGGATTGTCAACAAGAAATTCTTCCATCATAGAATTAAAAATTTTACTTGACAATTTTGTTTTTGATTTGAAAAATCTACGACCATTAACATTATACCTGCAATAAAATTATATAACATTCAATACAGTTTTCATATAAATATTATTAAAAAAAATTATGAAAAAGATTATTATACCATTTTCTTAAATGATTGATTTCATCAAGTTGTTCATTAATAAAAATCCTAGTACCATATTTGTGAGTCTGAATTGTAAGTTTCCCTAGAAGAAAAAAAAATGTATAAATTTATCAAATTATCAAATTATAAAATGATTTTTAAATGAATAAATAATACGATTTATTTATTATAAATAAAAAACTTAAAAACTTACTATTCCAGTATTTCACTTTTGCATGTTGTAATAATATAATAACATTTTCATTTGATTTATAATCATCTAGAAAAGAATTGAGTTGATCAGCATAACCACTCCATATAGTGCAGTTCAATATATTTCCCCTGATAGATTAAATAAGAATGAATATTAGATAAATATAAAATTTAAATGAAATGCATATATATCACAACTATATATATATAAGTAAAACATACTCTAAATCTTGGATATCGAAGTTAAATTTGCGTGTTTCATTTCCTTTAGATCCATAAATGTCGATATCTCCATAAGAAACCAGATTTCCAATGATATCTATATTAATAATTAAAAGTAATAAATACAAAAAGAATAACTAAAAATGTTAAAAAAACGTTGAAATAAAATAGAAATTTACCAACAGTAAGATCGTGGTCATGATTTTTATCCAAAATTTCTTTGAAAGAGAGAAGACGAAAACCATAAAGATTCCCCGAAAAACCAAAAACTTGTTTCACTTCAGTATACGGATAAAACTTGATTTGATAATCATGGACGATAACAGGGAATTTTTCTTTATTCTCACTAACACCAAATTTATTTAGGATAATAATAGAGTCTTCATAAAGTTTAGGGAGAAAAAACTTAACTAAACAACCTTTGATATAAGCTTGTATCTTATGACCCTACAAAAAGAAAAACAATTATAATAATAAACAAATAATATAAATAATTGTTTAACTAACAATTTAATAAAAATAATATGTTTAAAGTTACCTTTTCATCAAGTAGAATCATATCTAGCCTATATTTTTGTTCCCATAAACGAATGATACGTACTTTGATAATCCATGAATCCTTTTCAGGAAAAATTTCATTAAGAAATGAGATTGAATTGTTTTCCATAAAAGAAGAAATAAATGAGATTAAAGTGTTGCATAAAACTGGTTACAATTACAACTTGAAATGAGTTATATAAATATAGATTTTTTCTTCTAGAAGTAAATTTAAAAATAAATAAAAAATACAATAACTTATGTATAATATATAATATAATATATAATATTATTATAATTATAATTTTAACATTTAAAATAATTATAATTATTTTAATTTGATATTTGATTATTGAATATTCGAGATTTGATGATTGAATGTAGGTTGTAAGATTGTAAATATAATTGGATTTTAATATTTCAAATTTCAAAATGTTGAAATTCTATTAATTTGATTTTAAAAATATCTTTTAAGATCTACTGACATAAAATAAGATTCAGAAAGATATGTTAAGATTCGAAAATATTGAAAATATTCATAGGATAAAAATTAGAATACAGTTTCAATAAGATTTTAATTCAATAATATACAATCATATAAAAGAACCTATTAATTATATTGAATATAAAATATATATATAATATATATATTTATATATTATATAGGGAAAAGTGAGTATGATATATATATATATATATATATAATATATATATATATATATATTATATATATATATAATATATATATATATAATAAACATAGATGTGGAGCACTAAAGTCAGTATAGAAAATGAAAATGAATCAGATTATAATAACAACCACAAAACTTTTATGCCAATGAATAAGAGACAAAATTAATATGACAAAAAAAACATAAAACTAAAAAATTGATCTTTATAATAAAATTATATAATATAATGTTAAATGATATGATTTTAAGGAATACAATAATTTGAAATTCAAGTTTTAATGAATATTTCAAATTCAAAAAAATCTGTTAAAACACTGTAGTTATTCAAAGACAGAAATTAATAGTACAATTTTTTAGAATTTTGAAAGAAATAAATTTTCATAAATATGAAATATTATTAGATTTTAAAATATTAGGGAATACAATACTGATTTAATATGATATTTTAACACTTACTGACATTTTTTGAAATTCAAAAAGATATTTTAATGCATTGTAATTATTCATAGTTAAAAACCGTAAAATATAATTTCATTATAATTTTGAAACAGATAAAGGTAATTTTAATTACTCCGTATAATATTTCTAATCCCAATGAAAAAGAGATTACATTTTCAAATAAAATATAATATAATATAAATAAATAATGAAAATAAAAGAAATAAAACCAGATGGTAATGAATATTACATGTTCATATCAGATTCCAAATCGAAATTATATCAGCTTAGTACAACTGCTACAACCATATTATGCTAGGCAATACAAGACGAAGTTAACATGATAATCGACTTACGATAAAGTTTAAACATATAATAAGAAAGATATCAATACATAATTTCAACACAAAATAAGAACTAAGAAATGCAATTTGTAGACAGGTGTTTAGATAGATCAGGATTCAGACTTCATAACTGGTTGCAAGATCATTTAATTGTCGGTCATTTTCTTCCTCAGATTTATCCTAAAAACACAGATAGTTAAGAAAACATATATATAAAAATAAATGACTGTTAACATTAGCATTAGAAACTAGTAATTAATTTGACAGAGATGTAATCAAGATAACTTATTAATACCTGATATTCTTGATTTAAATCAAAAGTATGTGCGACTTTTTTCCCGTCCTTCTCAATTTCCTAAAAAAATTAAAGAATAAGGAAAAATTTAATAATTTAATAATAAGATTTATACATAAAAATAAATACATATAAAATAGAGTTATCACCTGATGAAAACTATTTACAGAGCAGAAATTAGAGATTATCTGGTGCTCATCATAGATATTTAGGCAATTATACATATGAGTTTGCATATCCCAAATTATATGAAGTTTGAAAACAAGCAACTTATTAAGCAAAGTGTTAAATTCCAAAGGAAAATGTTCCAAATTTCCTTCATCAAGGTGTTTCTCATGAAGTTGAACAGCAGAAATGCCAAGTAATTTTCTAACTTCATTATCTAAAATCACAACACGAAAACTCCCTGTACCATCTAAAACTCTAACATAAACTTTTAAACTGTATAATATAGAAATAGCTGTTAGACATAAAATAAGTATAAACTTTAAAAACGTTGAAGAAAATAATGTATATTACCGTTGAGTTATCGATGTTACTTTACGCTTGCAAGTATTGCACTACAATTTCTGATTTACATAATTTTTAAAAATTGGGTTGCAACGACAATTACGTTTTTTTGAATAGAATTCATGGTAACAAATGCCACAGGCATTGTAATACCATCCAAGTTCTTTGTCAACTTTAATAATTGTTCCAACAACAGCACATGTCATTTCCTATAATAAAAAATTAGATATGTTTAAATAACATATATAGAGATATTAATTTTTGTTAAACACAAGTAATTTAGAAATACCTTAAATTCTTTTATAACTTCTGTAACATATTTTCTGGGAGAATTGATAGTAAATTCCTTGATTCCTTGATCAAGTATTATAGAGGATTTCAATTTTTTTTTTTGTGGTGAACAAAACATGCCACCCTGTTTGATAATTAAACTAAGAAAAAATAAGTATTTATTTTCATGAAAATAGACAAATAATAATGTAGAATGTAATATTCATGATAAAATAAGAAAATCTTTACCTTCTTCTGAAATTGTTAATTTCATCAAGATCATCATTGATAAAAATACGAGTTTGAAATACATTACAAATTTGGACAGTTCCTACAAATAAAAGAAAAAAAATTTAAAAATATATCTTCTATAAGTTCTATTTTAAAAAAATTTTAAAATATTAAAAATAAATAAAATAAAAATTTAAAAATATATCTTCTATTTATATCTAAAATAAATTTTAAAATACCATTAGAGTAGATGACTTGAGCATTTTGCAAGATCACAATGACATGTTCATTGCTTTTATAGTCCATTAGAAAAGAATGGAAGTTGAGAGCTGCTTCACCCCAGAGAATGCATTGGTCAACCCAAAAGGCATCACGGTGAATTCAAAATGGCCATACCTTGTGCGAAAAGCCGTCTTGGGAATATCATCTTCATGTACTCGGAGTTGATGATAACCCGAGCGAAGATCGATTTTTGAGAAGTGCTTAGCACCTTGAAGTTGATCAAACAAGTCATCGATTCTAGGGAGAGGATATCGGTTCTTCACGGTGAGCTTGTTTAATTCCCGGTAATCAATACACATTCTGAAGGATCCGTCTTTCTTTTTAACGAAGAGAACAGGAGCACCCCAAGGAGATTGACTAGGGCGAATGAAACCCTTCTCTTGGAGTTCCTTGAGTTGAGTTTGCAATTCTTGCATTTCTGTTAGAGCTAGTCTATAAGGAGCTTTTGCTACGGGCGCGGCTTCGGGGATAAGACTAATACGAAAATCAAGCGCACGAGTTGGAGGTAATCCCGGTAAGTCATCCGGAAAGACATCGGGAAAATCACAAACGATAGGAACGGTCCTCAATTCTACCTTTGTGGTGGTAGCACTAAAGACTTTAGAATTTGGGGAATCGGAGATTTCGCCTTGAACCCTAAGAATTTTACCGTTGGCCAAAGGTATCTTAACAACTCTCTCACCACAATCAATCGTCGCATTAACCGCCGCTAACCAATCCATTCCCACTATAATATCAAAACTACCAATGTCTAAAGGCATAAGATCGATGAAGAAGTCGACGTCCTCTAAAGTCAAGACACAATCACGGAGTATTTGGCTAATTCTAGTTAGTGACCCATTTACCATTTCAATGTCAAGCACATAGTTTAGAGCACACGGATGCACATCAATCAAAGGAACAAAGTTAGAAGACACGAGGCTAAAATCGGCCCCGGAATCAAATAGTACGGTTGCATAGAGACCATTAAGGAGGAAAGTACCTGCCACTACGTTAGGATCATTTCGGGCTTCATTTACATTGGCCGCAAAAGCTCGGCCGCGTGGTTGCACTTGGTGGCCTTGTTGTCCCCGGTTTTGATTAGGCCCGACCATTTGTAGTTGATTGGGGTGGACGGCTACTTGGACTTGTTGTCCCACCCATCGAGGACAATTATCACGGTAGTGGTCACGGCTACCACACACAAAACATTCACCTCTCCTTTGGTTACCTTGAGGAGGAACGACCCGAATAGGAGCCGCATTCATTGGGCCCTCTCTTGGAGTTCCTTGAGTTGAGTTTGCAATTCTTGCATTTCTGTTAGAGCTAGTCTATAAGGAGCTTTTGCTACGGGCGCGGCTTCGGGGATAAGACTAATACGAAAATCAAGCGCACGAGTTGGAGGTAATCCCGGTAAGTCATCCGGAAAGACATCGGGAAAATCACAAACGATAGGAACGGTCCTCAATTCTACCTTTGTGGTGGTAGCACTAAAGACTTTAGAATTTGGGGAATCGGAGATTTCGCCTTGAACCCTAAGAATTTTACCGTTGGGCGGGGGGGGGGGGGGGGGGGGGGGGGGGGGGGGGGGGGGGGGGGGGGGGGGGGGGGGGGGGGGGGGGGGGGGGGGGGGGGGGGGGGGGGGGGGGGGGGGGGGGGGGGGGGGGGGGGGGGGGGGGGGGGGGGGGGGGGGGGGGGGGGGGGGGGGGGGGGGGGGGGGGGGGGGGGGGGGGGGGGGGGGGGGGGGGGGGGGGGGGGGGGGGGGGGGGGGGGGGGGGGGGGGGGGGGGGGGGGGGGGGGGGGGGGGGGGGGGGGGGGGGGGGGGGGGGGGGGGGGGGGGGGGGGGGGGGGGGGGGGGGGGGGGGGGGGGGGGGGGGGGGGGGGGGGGGGGGGGGGGGGGGGGGGGGGGGGGGGGGGGGGGGGGGGGGGGGGGGGGGGGGGGGGGGGGGGGGGGGGGGGGGGGGGGGGGGGGGGGGGGGGGGGGGGGGGGGGGGGGGGGGGGGGGGGGGGGGGGGGGGGGGGGGGGGGGGGGGGGGGGGGGGGGGGGGGGGGGGGGGGGGGGGGGGGGGGGGGGGGGGGGGGGGGGGGGGGGGGGGGGGGGGGGGGGGGGGGGGGGGGGGGGGGGGGGGGGGGGGGGGGGGGGGGGGGGGGGGGGGGGGGGGGGGGGGGGGGGGGGGGGGGGGGGGGGGGGGGGGGGGGGGGGGGGGGGGGGGGGGGGGGGGGGGGGGGGGGGGGGGGGGGGGGGGGGGGGGGGGGGGGGGGGGGGGGGGGGGGGGGGGCATTTCTGTTAGAGCTAGTCTATAAGGAGCTTTTGCTACGGGCGCGGCTTCGGGGATAAGACTAATACGAAAATCAAGCGCACGAGTTGGAGGTAATCCCGGTAAGTCATCCGGAAAGACATCGGGAAAATCACAAACGATAGGAACGGTCCTCAATTCTACCTTTGTGGTGGTAGCACTAAAGACTTTAGAATTTGGGGAATCGGAGATTTCGCCTTGAACCCTAAGAATTTTACCGTTGGCCAAAGGTATCTTAACAACTCTCTCACCACAATCAATCGTCGCATTAACCGCCGCTAACCAATCCATTCCCACTATAATATCAAAACTACCAATGTCTAAAGGCATAAGATCGATGAAGAAGTCGACGTCCTCTAAAGTCAAGACACAATCACGGAGTATTTGGCTAATTCTAGTTAGTGACCCATTTACCATTTCAATGTCAAGCACATAGTTTAGAGCACACGGATGCACATCAATCAAAGGAACAAAGTTAGAAGACACGAGGCTAAAATCGGCCCCGGAATCAAATAGTACGGTTGCATAGAGACCATTAAGGAGGAAAGTACCTGCCACTACGTTAGGATCATTTCGGGCTTCATTTACATTGGCCGCAAAAGCTCGGCCGCGTGGTTGCACTTGGTGGCCTTGTTGTCCCCGGTTTTGATTAGGCCCGACCATTTGTAGTTGATTGGGGTGGACGGCTACTTGGACTTGTTGTCCCACCCATCGAGGACAATTATCACGGTAGTGGTCACGGCTACCACACACAAAACATTCACCTCTCCTTTGGTTACCTTGAGGAGGAACGACCCGAATAGGAGCCGCATTCATTGGGCCCGCTCTTGGAGTTCTACAATTTCTGGATGCGTGCCCAACTTGGTTGCAATTATAGCATGCTTCACATGGAGTAGTGGCGGGATGGTGCCTGTTGCATCTTCCACAGAAAGGATGAGGCCCGACATAAGGCCTCCTAGCCGGTTCCACCGCCGCCATCACCCTACCCCTATAAGCATTCTTGGGGTCAAACCTTCCCGCTTTCTTTACCCCACTAGACTCTCCCAATTCTTTCCTCTTGTTTGATGAGGACTTGCTCAAAACACCACTCCTCAACAAATCTTCAGTCACACTCCCGGCTTGGTTAACCGCATTAGCCAAGGAAGTAGGCATGTTTGAATTAACATAAGATCGGACTTGAGGGTTCAAGCCCAACACAAATTTTTGGATGGCTTGTAACTCGGTACCCACCAAGTGGGGAATGAGGGTAGACAACTCTTGAAATCGTCTAACGTAGCCCTTGAAATCGGCTCCTTCCATGTTGAGGTTCGCGAACTCGATGGTTAAGTTTTGTAGTTCATACGCGGGACAAAACTTTGCTTTTACTTTGTCCTTGAAGTCAATCCATTCCAAATTTTGAGTCCGCCCCAACGTTATTTCCTGATTCCACCAACTCAAGGCGTCATGCCTAAACATGCCTGATGCATAGGGAATCCGGTCATCGTAGGTGCAATGACTCCTTTCAATCACTGCTTCTATTGCCTCAAACCATCTTATACATTCCGTGGGACCACCTTTTCCATCGAACTCCGGTGCCCCACAACTCTTAAAATCTTTGAATACACACCCTTGTCGGTACCCACCATATTGGTTATTCAAGGGCATTCCGATATTAACTCCCATTGGTTCCTCTTCCTCATATTCTTCGGCTTGAGGTTGATCATTTTCATTGTTTGCGTTTTCTGGGACTTCGTTGTTTTGAGGCCCATTATTTTGCCCAAGACTTGCAGTGACTTGAGCAATGATGGTTGGCATGATACCGGCAACCGTTTGAGCGATTACCTCAGCCAAGTTTGGCTCAGGAGCTCTACCACGACCCCTACCACGGCCTCTACCACCTTGTACTTCCGGTTGAGCTTCCGGTTGAGGCTCTTCTTCTTCAGCCCTATAGTTTGTTCGTACTCTCCTTGGTCTTTCCATTTCTATAAAACAAGTGACACGTTGACCCGAGAGTTAGTCTCAAATGCTCGCATGTTAGTCACACAAGTAGTCAATGCCCTCATATTGGTACCACATACACATTACATAATGTTATGCTAAGGCAGTAGTGTTAGGATCATAAGGGGTTTTCACATATCATATCATCACGTTGCATTTATTGCCATATTTTATCATTAAATTAAGTACTCATGTTCATTTCATCATGTAATTAAACAACTAACACGAATGACTCAAAGTATAATCCGAATTCGATATGCTCTCTAGTTATCAACCGGGTATGTATACAAGGTGTACCAACGGCTAACCTTCCACCCAATCAACTTCCATTAAGCATATCGGTTCCTTATTATACTTTAAGCCACACGTGCGCAATCCACGATGTCATGAACTTGCTATAGTATCGGGTAACCATAAAAGAGTTGATCGGGTTCTTTTAGGGTTGCCACAATATTATACTAAGTTAATGGCATCCCTTCATTTTGCCCTAACTCGTCACATTAGCTTCAACAAATAACAACAACAAATCATAGTAACCATATTCATCACGTTGCATTTATTGCCATATTTTATCATTAAATTAAGTACTCATGTTCATTTCATCATGTAATTAAACAACTAACACGAATGACTCAAAGTATAATCCGAATTCGATATGCTCTCTAGTTATCAACCGGGTATGTATACAAGGTGTACCAACGGCTAACCTTCCACCCAATCAACTTCCATTAAGCATATCGGTTCCTTATTATACTTTAAGCCACACGTGCGCAATCCACGATGTCATGAACTTGCTATAGTATCGGGTAACCATAAAAGAGTTGATCGGGTTCTTTTAGGGTTGCCACAATATTATACTAAGTTAATGGCATCCCTTCATTTTGCCCTAACTCGTCACATTAGCTTCAACAAATAACAACAACAAATCATAGTAACCATATTCATCACGTTGCATTTATTGCCATATTTTATCATTAAATTAAGTACTCATGTTCATTTCATCATGTAATTAAACAACTAACACGAATGACTCAAAGTATAATCCGAATTCGATATGCTCTCTAGTTATCAACCGGGTATGTATACAAGGTGTACCAACGGCTAACCTTCCACCCAATCAACTTCCATTAAGCATATCGGTTCCTTATTATACTTTAAGCCACACGTGCGCAATCCACGATGTCATGAACTTGCTATAGTATCGGGTAACCATAAAAGAGTTGATCGGGTTCTTTTAGGGTTGCCACAATATTATACTAAGTTAATGGCATCCCTTCATTTTGCCCTAACTCGTCACATTAGCTTCAACAAATAACAACAACAAATCATAGTAACCATATTCATCACGTTGAATTCAAGCTATCACACAAATGGTCTTAACTACGAACTCACACGGGGATTCACAAAATTCATATTGCACACGAATTTCCTAACCATGCATGCTATATGAAGAGTTTTAACTTAAGCCGTAGTCTAGGTCAAACCGCCTAATTCTCTACGACCTGCATGGGCCACCATTCTGTAACACCCCAAGCCGGAGCTCGAAATGTCACGGAAATCATATAGCACCCAGTGGAATTACAATAGATCAAACTAAATGCAATTAACGATTCGGTGAATCCAAAACATAGCAGAACAAGTAACAAAATACAACAGGAGCAAATAGCCATCAAAGTTGACATAATACAACCAAAGATGGTAAACGATCCTAAGCATAATGCAAAAGGAGGGTCAATGAATCCTTGATCCATGAGGTCCAAGTCCGGGTTAGACAGCAAGCAAGCAAGCAACTAAACTCCACGCCCGGGGAGAATCTGATTACCTGAAAAGTGTACTAAGCATAGTCAACACAAGGTTGGTGAGTTCGTAGCAATGGTCCATAAAGAACCCACGTCAATAATCACAATAAACGAGTAGAGGCTAGGCATGACTTACAGCGAGCCTCTAAGCAATACAATATCGTCCATCAACAAGATTACACAAGACAACAATGTGTAATGAGAATGCACAAATGATATATGAATCAATGCAAATGCCAAATGCATGAATAAGCCAACATGCCTATCCTATGCGTGAACGCCGGTCACCAATGCAACGATACCCTTCTGTCATCGCAATGAACAAGGCTGTATCTCAAAATCATCGAGTTATATATGTCTATATACTCGGGGTCATGACTACATCCAAAATGGGTGCATACATCTATGCACCAGGATGCCGGCAAATCCCCTGCCGAGGGTCCAACAATAATGTATGCAATGCTTACAATCAAATGTAAGGGCATAAATCATAAACCAACGATCGATATACGATGAATATGAATCAATAATCAATATTCGCCAATCCTGAGCCAACAATCAATATTCGTCAAACGTGAATCAATAGTCCATATACGACAAACATAAGCCAACAATCAATTTAAACCAACTATACGTACATATACTTCAGAGGATTCTACTCTCTTCAAGTCCTAGATGCTTATGTATAGGGTCACCCGCAGCCTTCCCACCACATCTAAAACCCAATGAGGCATAACCGACTTCCATGTATGTACGTCTATCCTAATGTATAAGTAATACTTAACGAAAACACAACCCAAGTCAATCAAACGAAAAGATACGTCACATCAATCTCACAATAATGTCAAACAATCAATACATCAATAAATACAAGTAAACACGCCAGGTTTACACTTTTCAGCCCGAATCTCAAGCGAGTAGGGAGATACGAAACTCACCTCGATTGGTTATGAAAGCTAAGATTGATATAAAGTTAAGTTATCTTCGAACAATGTTCACTCCACGTCCAACACCTAAATATCGATCATATACATTCGCGTCAACATACATAAACACATATACGCAATTATTGAAAACACGGCAAAACCCTAATTAGGGTTCCAAAGTGTTTCACGACGTTAAATGACTTCTACGACTCTTAATCAATGTTATATAAGATAAGAAGTGAATTAGATTAAGACTCGGCGCGTAAAACGGTCTAGAAAGTCAAACTAGGTCAAACAAGGAACATTCCAGAAAACAACGGCCGTAACTTACGGCCAACAGGGGCGTAAGTTACGGTGGTCAAAATACAACGGGCGTAAGGTACGGTCACGAAGGGGCGTAAGCTACGCTGGGCAAACTCGACTGGGCGTAAGGTACGGTGAATAGGGGCGTAACCTACGGTCCTCTAGAAAGTTCACTTTTGGCGTCTGGAGTGGCGTAAACAGAGGGATTTTTGGCGTAAGGTAAATCCTAGGCGTAAGCTACGGCCAACCTAGGCGTAACTTACGGCCAACAAAGTAGACCTGGCGTAACCTACGCCTGGGAGGGGCGTAAGTTACGCCCAACACTGGGCAAGCCTAAGAACAGCAGCACCAGCAGCTGCAAGTCCGACCCAAAAACCCCCAAAAACAACCCAAAACGATTTGTAAGCGTTTGTAACATAATTTGAAGCATCAATAAGCATTGCTACACATAACCACACTTAACCCATACCATAAATCCGCCCATTAACATCAAAATCATGCCGAATCGTCCCAACCCTAAATAAAACCCTAATTACCCAAAATCGCCATTCGACTCGATTCAAGACTTGCAACTGCACCAAATTAACTAGAAACAAGTAACTGAACATAAATAGAAGTAAATGGGATGATTTAGACTTACCAAAACTCTTTCTAGCGCTCAAATCCGAATTTAGGTCAAAATGGGTGAAATGTTAGAACTTGGCCTTTGATTCTTCAAAGATGGCGACAATGAGAAGATGATGATTACGATTCTTGTATTATAGCAATTCCAAAACACAATTTAGATGGAAGAAAATGAAAACTAGATGGGGGGTTTCTTTTACTAGAGAGAATAGAAGAGAAAGAGAGAGATGAGAGAAATGAGAAAAGGATAAGGGGGAAATGGGTCTTGGGGGGGGCTGGTGGGTCATGGACTACCCACGGGCCGACCCGTTTCCCTTCCAACCACACTACCACTAGTTGCACAATTAAGTACCGACTACACATACGACGACCCGACTAATATACCACATAGTCATAAAATCACAAAACGACCCAATTAATTCATTAACTTAAATTGTTAGTCATATTACACGAAAAGTCAACGGGTCAAAATTCACGGATGTTACATTATTCCCCCGTTGAAAGAATTTCGTCCCGAAATTCAACAAAACCCTAATTATCAAATAAATGCGGATACTTAGACTTCATATGGTCTTCTCTTTCCCAAGTGAACTCGGCTCCACGTCTAGCGTTCCATCTTACTTTCACAATGGTGTAGCGCTTCCTCTTGAGTTTCTTCTCTTGACGGTCCAAAATCTCTACCGGCTCTTCAACAAAGTTAAATTCGAATCAACCCTAATTTCGTCCATAGGCACATGATGTGTAGGATCCGCCAAACACTTGCGCAAATTCCAAATATGAAACACATCATGCACACCGCTAAGCTCTTGAGGCAATTCTAGCCGATAAGCAACTTTCCCCACCCGTTCAAGAATCTTGAAAGGACCAATATACCTTGGTGCAAGTTTTCCCCGCTTCACAAAACGTACGACTCCCTTCCAAGGCGACACTTTCAAAAGTACAAATTCACCAACTTCGAACTCCAACGGTCTCCGCCTCACATCGGCATACTTCTTTTGACGTTCACGGGCCAATTGCAACTTCTCCTTAATTTGAGATATTACCTTGGTAGTTTCAATCACAATTTCTGGCCCGATAAGTTGACTCTCTCCAATTTCCGCCCAAGCTAGAGGAGAACGACATACCCTACCATACAATGCCTTAAAGGGTGCCATTTGAATGGTGGCATGGTAACTATTGTTGTATGAAAACTCAACTAACGGCAAATGGTCTTCCCAACTTCCACCAAAATCAATCGCACACGCCCTCAACATGTCTTCAAGTGTTTGATGGTTCTCTCGGTTTGCCCATCCGTTTGAGGGTGAAATGCCGTGCTCATGTCAAGTCGGGTACCCATGGCTCTTTGAAAGGCTTCCCAAAATTTTGATTTAAAACGGGCATCCCTATCCGAAATGATAGAAATCGGCACTCCATGCTTAGATATTACCTCCTTGATGTACAAACGAGCCAAAGTGTCAATTTTATCGGTTTCACGAATGGCTAAAAAGTGAGCCGATTTCGTTAACCGATCTACTATCACCCAAATCGTGTCTCGGCCGCTTCTTGTCTTCGGTAGTTTAGTAATGAAGTCCATTGAAATATGCTCCCACTTCCATTCGGGCATCACCGGTTGTACCAACAATCCGGGTGGCTTCTTGTGATCGGCCTTAACTTGTAAGCAAGTAAGGCACTCACTCACATACTTAGCCACATCACGCTTCATGCCCGGCCACCAATACAATTCCTTCAAGTCAAAGTACATCTTATCCGATCCGGGATGGACCGAATAAGGCGATAAGTGAGCTTCATTCATAATAAGCGTTCTTAAGTTACCGAAGATAGGAATCCAAAGTCTTTCAACCATGTATAGCCCATTATCATTCTTTCGGTCAAATAGTTGTTCCATGCCATCTAGGTTTTCGTTTCCAAAGTTTTCCGGTAGGGTGGCTTGAATTTGGGCTTCAATGATTCGATCGCGAATGTTTGGCCCTACCGTGAGGCTCATAGCTCTAGCCCGTCTTGGTCTCACTCTCTCCTTTCGGCTCAAGGCGTCGGCTACTACATTTGCCTTGCCCGGGTGATAACGGATGTCACAATCATAATCACTAAATAGCTCTAACCAACGCCTTTGCCTCATGTTC
>CM067175.1:65731135-65792679 GCA_034093135.1 Erigeron breviscapus
ACAAAAAAGATCTTAAATCGATTTCTACTACAAATAGTAGCTAAAAGAAAGGAAAAAAAAAAGGTTAAGGGGCTTAAAACTTCGAACTCTTGTGTAGTGGGAATGCATTCTAGCCACTTCAATAAAAGTTAGTTTTGTTTATTATTTGAAATTTCTCCTTCATACTCGTATTTGTTATGAATAGTCAAAAATGACCATCAATAATCTCCGCATCGATGTTTACTGCTAACGCGTAATTACTTTAAATAGTATATAATTTTTGGGGTTTTGCTAATGATAACGTTACGGGTTATCATTAATGCATATGAACAAAGTGTTATCAATCGCACCACGTTTAAAACCATTTTTAAGAAGATGTTTAGTAAGAGTATATACCAGGCTCTGGGTGCTTGTCTCAGACCATATAAGGCTTTGTTCAGTCTGTACACCCAATGTGGTTTTCTTCATTGATGAACCCTGGTGGTTGATACACATAAACGACTTCTTCTAGTTCTCCATTCAGGAAATGCACTTTTGACATCCATTTGATAGACTTTAAACTGATGATGAGCTGCAAAAGCTAAGAATATTCTGATAGCTTCAAGTCTAGCAACTGGTGTAAAAGTTTCATCAAAATCTATTCCCTCTTCTTGTGCATATCCTTTGCAACAAGTCTTGCTTTGTTTCTGATGATATGACCATCTTCATCCATCTTGTTTCTGAAGACCCATCTTGTCCCAATTGGTTCCTTCTTCAGTTACTGGGACAAGGAACGAGTTCCCATACATCGTTTCTTTTAAACTGGTTGAGCTCATCTTGCATGGCTTCAACCCAACTTGGGTCTTGCATAGCCTCGTCAATCTTCTTGGGTTCAATTAGAGATAAGAAGCTGACGTTTAAGCATTGATCGCTTGTGGCTCTTCTGGTCTGAACCCCTCTACTGGACTCTCCAATAATTTGCTCGATTGGATGTGCTTTTGTCCATTTAGAGTATTGACCAGGATGAACAATGATATCAGTGCAAGAACTTCTCTGAGTACCTTCAGGAGGAGCTTCAGAACATACATCTTCAGCTTCTTCTTCTTCCTGCAGATCATGACTTACATCATGAAATTCTTCAGATTGAGGTTGCTCAGTGGAGCCTGATATCTGAGGAGAAGCAGCATGTACATCTGATCCAATAGTCAGTTCAAAAGGTAGTTTGAAACTGACTGGAGGATAAAATGGAATGTTGCTAGGCTTGTTTACTACTGGTTCTGAATGGAGATGTTCAGAAGCAGGTTCAGGTGACTGATCAGTTTCAGCAATAGGATCAGAATCACCAAAACTTATTGGACTTTCTGAGGGTGGTATAGGAATGGAATTTTTAAAGATTGCAGAATTGGATTCATCAAAGGTAACATGAATTGACTCATCAACCTTTTCAAGTCTCTTGTTAAAGACTCTAAAGGCCTTGCGATTTGATGAATATCCTAGGAAGTACCATTCATCAGCTTTTGCATCAAATTTTCCAAGCTGATTAGAATTATTCAGAATGTATACTGGACATCCAAATACATGGAAGTATCCAATATTAGGCTTTCTATTTCTGAGTACTTCATAGGAGGTCTTCTTGTGTCTTTTGACATAACAGATCTGTTCTGAGTGTAGCAGGCAGTTGCAACAGCTTCAGCCCAGAAATTCTTGGGAAGACCAGATTCATTCACCATACTTCTAGCAGCTTCAATCAGCGTGCGATTCTTTCTTTCTACAACACCATTTTGCTCTGGTGTGTGGGCTGAGGAGAAGTTCTGAGATATGCCAGTTTCAGTACAGAAGGACTCCAGAGTGGCATTTCTGAATTCAGTGCCATTGTCACTTCTGAGCTGACAACTTTTCGCTTGTGCTTGAGCTCAATTTGTTTGATGAGAGCAATGATTTCAGCAGCAGCTTCACTTTTGGACCTGAGAAAAATCACCCAGCAGTATCTTGAATATTCATCAACGATAACAAGGGTGTACTTCTTTCCTGCTCTGGTCTGAACATTCACTGGTCCAAAAAGGTCCATGTGAAGCATGTGAAGAGGTTCAGTTATACTAAAGCTTTGCTTTGTCTTGAATGAAGCTCTTTTCTGCTTACCCATTTCACAACCTGGACATGGCTTGTCTTTATTGAAAGACATAGAGGGTATCCCATCAACAAGTTGTTTTCTAGACAACTTATTGATGTTCTTGAAGTTCAGATGGGATAATCTCTTATGCCACAGCCAGTTTGTGTCTTCATCTGCCTTTGAATAGAAACATTGTTCAGAGGTAGAAGGATTCATATCAATGACATAAATGTTCCCTTCCTTGGTGCAATCAGTACCACCTTTCCATCTCTGTTGAATATGGTGCCTTGTGAAATATCAAAAAAAACCTTGAAGCCATCATCACACAGTTGACTGACACTGATCAGGTTATATTTCAGACCGTTCACATAAGCAACACGTGTGAATTTGACTTGACCATTATTCACCACACCATATCCCTCAGTTTTTCCATTACCATCATTTCCAAAAACTATTGAGGCCCCTCTTGCACCCTATATTCCTCTAGCAGGGTCTGATAACCAGTTATGGTTCGGCCAGCAGCACTGTCCAGAAACCATATATTCTTCTTTCGGTCTCCTTTTTCATTACAATATCCACCCAGCGGCCAGATTCAACATCGGATTTGACCAAATGACCTTGATCTTCTTGTGCCATGAAACACATGTCCCTAACTTCTTCTTCATCATCAGATGATTCATCAGAATCTTCCCATTTTTCAGTTTTCGCAATCATACAACTGTTGCTTGAGTTGTCTTGTGCCAGAAGAGCCATATGTGCCTTTAACTTCTTGTATTTGGCCTTATAGCTGTCATCAGATTTCTGAAAAATAGAATGGTTAGGAGCAGATTGTGATGATGATGGTTGACTAGATCTGCATTCCTTCATGAAATGTCCTTTTAGCATTCAAGATTAGACTTGTCAATAGAAGCGCTGGAAGCAAAAGGTTTGCCAGCTCGATTTGATTTGGCCTTAAAATGATTGAACGTTTTAGCCAGCATGGCAACCAGATCATCATTGTCATCCTCATTACAATCACGAGTAACATTACCAGAGACACCAGTTTTTAACATTTCAGAAACCATCTTCTTCATCGAGTCAGAAATGTCACTCTCAGAAGATAGTAGAGCAGTGCTATGTGGTTCAGAATACTGAACCATACCAGAACTGGTAGAAACATGATTCTTGGCATCCTGCTCAGCCAAAGCTCTCTCAGCTTTGTTCTCTTCAGTATATCTGAAGGCTCCATAAAGGGAAGCAAGAGTGTGACTGTGCAAAGTTTTGCCTTGTCTCAAGACCAAGATTAAATTTTCCCATTTAGAAGGTAAAATGTCACAAAAAATTTTCAACAAAATTTCTTTATCTTTGGTTACACCCAGGGCTTTCAGTTGATTTACCAGATTTGTGAATCTGATGTAAGTTTGAGTTAAGGTTTCCCCAGGGATAGCAAAGAAAGACTCATATCTTTTGTTTAAAGCAACTTTTCTTGTGACAATTGTCTCATTTGTGCCTTCAACTGTGTCATTAGTTCCTCCCACATTAATTTGGAATTTTCAAGTAAAACAAGAGTGGGCATAAGGGTTTCAGGAACTGCATATAAAATCATATTTTGTAACTTAGTGTCAAGGTCTACAAGTCTATGATCTTCCTCAGACCAATGATCCTTCTCCTTAGGTGACTGCCTAGGAGTCCCATCGGTATTTCTGACAACAGTAGAAGCATTCATGGGGACAAAGGGTCCTTCTTTTAAGATATCGGGCAAATGTCTTTCAACACCAGCAATATACTTTAGCATGCATGCTTTCCATGTTTGAAAGTTTTCACTGTTCCCATCAAACTTGGGAACAGGATTATTTGGAAAGTGTACGTGTACATTATGTGATGGTATATTGTTGTTGATGACAGGGGGTGGAGTAGTGTTATTAGGGTCAGGACGTTCTTGTTGAAAGTCAGCCATCTATGCAGATCAAAGGTTAATGAATTGAAATAATTCAACCTGGCTCTGATACCAATTGTGAGTCCCAAATATAGATGATTAACTTAAACCCGACTGGCAAGTACAACTGATCTTGATGGACAAGTTCAGTTTACGATCCAGATATGGATAACAAGAAACAATTGACTTAAAGTAAAATGCAAGAACTAAATGGCAGAAACTATATAAAGATATATATATGTATAATCAAGTATGTAGCATTGAGACACGTTGTTTTCTTTCTAATGTATTTGATTATTGATATATAAACAAATACAAGGATTGTTGCGGAACAAAGATAAACACCCAAGTGTAAGTATCTAAACAATCCTGAAAAAACAAGTGATCTAATTAACTTGGAAATACTCGTAAGTTTACTTAGAGTATATCTCACAAGTTGCAATGCAATAGTTTCAAGCCTTTTGCAAGTTGTGAGAAGACTTTGTATTTATAGACCAAGTCCATGATGATGTGGACAAGATCGTACAAATGTGGTTGTGAGCATTTAAGGAATTAAACCTAATTCCTTATGTGCTCATACTAGGAAGAGTATATAAGTCAGTTGATGTGACTTATAGTACTATGTTCCAAACCTATACTTTTACCTTGTACCTTTTATTAATAGATAAATCTATTAACTGGGTAAAGGTATGTAAAGTAAAAAGTCTTCCTCGTAATCAGTGTAAAGTGTTGTAAGTACTTTACACTGAGATGCTTCAGTCTTCGATCTGGTAGAATCACTCTTTGCTCGCTTCTGAGATGATTCTCTTCTTCATACTTCAGTCTTTGACTTCAGAATGAATGCTTCAGATTTGTCTTGATCTGAACTGAAGTGAAGCTTCAGTGAATGAATTCTGAGACATCTCAGAATTCTGTACAAACGTCTTCACTAAACTTCAAGCTATTTCTGAACAAATTATACTTGGTCAATTTCCGACCTAACAGGGATTGATAACAGTTTTACCATGTGAAGAATAATGCTCACCGGTCATCTATGCCATTTCTTCAGCGTAAAGAGCAAGTCCAGGAAGATCCCAGATATTTCGGAGATACAGTTTAACGTCTAGCTCTATAAATAGGAAAGGATGTCATTCAGAAGAGGGGAGAACACACACATACGTTCCACACACAAGCAATCATCACACAAACATTCATCCGCTCTACAAACACAGAACAACAATTTAGTTTACTAGCTATTATTAGTTTTCATATTCATTCATTCGTTCATTTCATTGTAATCATTCCAAAACAACAATAATAATAATAAAAGAACAGCAGGTAGGATCGATTGAATCCTCCCGGGTTTTTTACCTAAGATCTCTTAATTGGATCAAGGGTTTTTCCTCGTCAACAAAATTCTGGTGTCGTTGTGCTTTTCGTTTTTTCTTTAAGATCCTAGCTTTAATTTTTAGTGCTTTACTTTTATCTTCAACGGTTTTCTTAATTACTCAAAGTATTTCTGTCTCAAAGGCTTTCATAAAACTCTTTATGATAAAAACTCTTAGTTTTAGTCATTATATTTAAGAAAACTTTACTTTTAATTGAAGATCCTAAAACACCAAACCCCACTTACAAATCTTCGGTACTTGAGTTGTCTAAAATCCTTCCTAAAATTATCTTAGGTAATTTTTGACCGAAACAATTTGGCGCCCACCGTGGGGCAAAAAGGTGTTTTTGCAAATTAGATCATTGTCATAAAAACAAAGTTTTTTATTTAAAAAAGATTTTGTGTTTCACGGAAAACGTTTTCTAAGAAAATCATGTCCGAGCAATCTCAAAATCCTTCTTCTTCTGAATTGGTTTACGATTATCCTTATGTGAAAGAAAGCTTGAGAAACCCTCCTGAAAATGCAAGATTCTTAGCTGAACAAACTCTGAAAGGAAAAACTGAAGGAATACCCTCAGTAGATCCATATCTAGCTATGTTATGGAAAAAGCATTTCGATCAATTCTCTGAATCGATTCCTGAAGCAGAAACTGAAGAATTGACCCAAGGATCAGATGAGTCGGTGAAAAGCTATATGGAAAGATTTGAATGCAAACAGGGACCGACATCGAAGATCAAGAGGAATCTCTTGAAGATCAAGTCATCAAATAAAATCCAAAAGGATCCAGGTATAGCCAACAAAGGTAAGAGTGATAAGAAATATTTACAATTTTCTGATTATCATTTTACCACTGATATGTCTGGACTTCTTACTATTATGAAAAGTCTGGGGGACAAGGTTAATTGGCCAGAAACATTACCTAGAAAATTTTATACTGAAAGAACTAAATGGTGTGTTTTTCATGGTATTTTTGGTCACGAAACTAAACAATGTGCAGCATTTAATTATGAACTTTGGAGATTAATACATGAAGGCTTATTGGATGAAATACTTCCTAATCAAAATTGGGTTTTAGCAAAAAAGTAATTTCCAAAATGAAAGTCGTTAAATCAGTTATAATAATACTAACCCAAGCAAATGAGTCATGTTAGCCATAAGGCTAACATAAACCATTAGCATTTGTTTTGTCTTGATGCAGGATCATTAACATTTAGGATCTTAATGAATGAAGATCACAAGCTAGTATCCGAGGTACAGATCCTGAATAAGAACAGTTTCTCCTAAGTCTAAATCCTCGAACGGATTACAGTGGATTGAACTAAAACTTCAATCCTAAGTTGAAGGGATCACCTTCTCGAACGCCGAGGTTAACATGAACACCTCATTTCGCCCGGGGAGCACGTCATAAAAAATTCTTGATCGTGGGTAGACCCTCATGGTTGGGAATTTTCAAAGGGTTGTTGATTTTACAATCAACTCATTTGGTTATGACTATTAATAAACAGTCATCAAAAAGAATAGGGATAATCTGTCTATTAGATAAAAACGATTGACAAAGGAATTGGCCAATAAACTAACAAATAGATTGATAAATTGATTATCATTTGCAGTGATTTTTGCATTTGAACAGGGAATAAAGATAAGAGAAAATCATTGCAAAAGACTTATCCAAGGATCCACAAGATCAGGGAAAGCAAAGGTATGGATTAAAATTTTAATAGCATTTCGGAAATAAAGTCAACATAACAAATTGAAACTAAAATTAAGGCATAGGCCTCCTATTATTGCGGTTATAGGAAGAAGGTTTGATGTTGATTCCTAGTTTGCTTTCTTCGGCTGCTTCGTCTTCCCCAAAAATTTGAGGATATTTGAGTTTTAGCCATCCCAAAAAGCTTTTTAAATTACTAACTTCTCTTTTTGCGTCGCCCAATTCATTTTTCAAACTCGTCATCTCTCTTAAGTTTGATTTCTGGTATCCATAACCGAGTTTAAAAGACGATTAGCGCTTTTGATAGTTTCATTTTTGTACATAATTTCTGCTTCGTAGGCGTCAGACAACTTTTCGATGATCTACGAAAATAAAACAAAAAAGTTTTAGAAACAAATAAGAAATTAAAATACATATTTAAAGTAAAAAACTTACTGAAATAGAACGATCCCTAAGTCTTTCAAGACCCCTGCTTCTAGATGATGACTCGCCTTCCATTGTATTATTGTAAATATTAATTGAAAAGGAAAAGATAATTTTAATATATTCTTTGGGCATGAGAATATATGTATGAAAAAGGGTGATCTTTGATATAAATAAGTCAATAGAGGGTAACTAAATCGACAAAATGGGGGTTTACTGTCAAATCAAAGCGCGTAGGGGACATTAATCATTGAACATTGGGATACTAACATTAGGGATTAGATGTTTCGTGGAAGATATGTCTTAAATGCAGGTTCTTAAAAAGAGATGCGAGAATAAAAAGTCTCAATTGATTGAAGATCAAATGTTATTCTCAAGAAGGAATAAGACTAAGGTACAATATTTAAAACAATTGTAGAGATTTCCTATATTGATCTAGTTTACTAGCAAATGCCTCTTTAGCAAATGACTCTTCTAGATTAGATAATAGGCTATTCCACTTGTTAACATCCCAACTAGAAATCTCAAAATCCATAGTCTTAGCCTCTGCTGCCATTAGAAGTTTAGTTTCTAAAACTTGGATGGCTGCATCCATATGAAAGGCCCTTAGTAATGCCTCATGTTCTGCGTAATGCCAAGCGATATGATAGAAAGTTTTATTAGGCGAGCAATGATTAAGTCTTTTTCTTGCAATTGATGCTTGAAACACTCAATCATTTGTTTTAATTTCTAAGATAAGAGATTAAGAAATAGATTTGTTAAGATAATGGAAACAAGACGATTAGAAAAATTAAGAAATGATACTTACCTGATACGTCCCACGGTGTATCAATATACCAAAGTATATTGAACACAGAACAGTTGTAGAGGGGGGTGAATACAACTTTCCACAATCTTTACAAACTTTTTAAACACAAAACGTTTTAAGATTCAGATAAAGAATATCAAGTAAGTAAGTAAAGTAGGAATCATTAAAACAGTAAAGCAGTAAAGGAATCAAAACATTCTTGAACACAGATTGTTATTTTCAAATGTAATCCTTTATTAAGAAATAATCTATACTAAGAATTACAGGGTTGTTGCGGAATAAAGATAGCCTATAGATATCTAAACAACCCTATGAAATGACAAACAACAATCAATTAGTTTCAGCTCAAGAGAATCAGCCCAAGCTGATCTCGTACAGACTAAGCTGTGTGTAAGAGCAGAGAAACTTGTGTGAAGAATGATTCTCAGGAAATGCCACACATATGCAATCCATGAATAAGGCTTTTATAGGCACAAGCGCTCATTCATTAGGTGTCCGTTGCAGCTACGTGTAATTCGTTCAGTGGTTGATGAAGGAATAATCAATCGTGCCTTTCATGGTACTTGTAGTCCCCCACGTACTGACGCACATTCTTCATCTACCAATAGAAGTATGGACACGCATATGTAAACAACCACCAACCTGGATCCTAGGATTCTTCCTAGTCACGTCATTTGTCCTTATCTTCAATCCAGGTTGTTATCTTCACTTGATTGTCAGACATAGATTGGGCCGTTTGTCAAGGCACCAATCTGCCTAAGTGTTTCCAGCTGACTGCTAATCCCAAGCTGTCTTCCACTAACATCTTGGTCTTCTATCTTCAATCCTCCTCTTCGACTTGGACTGAATGCTAATACAATTTGATGCAGCTTGAATAACACTTGCTTCCATAAGATATTACAATTACAAGTATGAAGCATGATCTGGGTCAGAGACAGATCGTAAGTTGTGTCAGCTTAGTCTGACCCAGATCATATTACAAGAACCAAAAGATTACTAAGTGTTTATAGGTCAGATTTGTCATCATTAAATTTACAATTAACATTGGGACTCAACAATCTCCCCCTATTTGATGATGACAAAACCCAACTACACTTCTAACTATCAGCTTACAAAGAATCAAATGAAAATATGACTAACAGCTTGTGACCCTTTGAATCTTTTGGGTTCTTTTCAATCTGATATGAAATTTTAACCAAGAAGCTAAGTTTGTACAACTGCCTTTGTATATATAGAGAGTAAACCAAAGATATTACAATCTACATCACTATTCTCCAAGCATTTCAATTGCTTCTTGCTTAACCTCAAATGATGGAGCAACTCTCACATCTAGTTGCCTATCTAAACCTTCATCTATAAGGAACTGCTCATACCCATTACCTTCTTCACTAAAGTTTCTGCAGAATCTGTATAAGGTAAATAGGTGCATAGATGGTACCTGTTTTAGTTCAGCAGTCCTTTGAAACACCAAATTTCCTCTAGCATCTACAAAGTACATTGATGTGCTAAATCGAGTTTAAAATTTAAAACTAGAAGTACCTCGAAACTCACTACTACACACTATCGGGCAGTGGACCCGATCGTATGCAATATAGTTACAAAGTAAGTCTAGGTTCGTTCACGGGGATTGGTTTGAATCAATTGTCTAATAAAGTAGTTTGGAAAACAGGGTGGAACACTTTGAGTCTCACTTTGACAATTAAATTAAAGTAAATTTAAAAGACAAAACACTTAAAAGTAAAGAAAAGCTTCAAACAATAATAGTAAAGATCATCCACCTTGAATTCGCTAGACTTCAAACATGATTGCATTCAATTAAGACCAAATTCATTTAGAGTTGATAAGATAATCGTGAAAGGATAAAATGCTCGCGTGGTACCACCAACCGCTCACAAATCACCCAAACACCTAAGTTGCTAGTTTAATTACCCAAGCCGGTACCACCAATGCTTAGACAACCTTACCAACAATTAGTTTACTTGATTATCCAATTAACAATTATGCCTATGTGAATTAAAACGTGGTACCACCAACCGTTTCTAAACACGTTGACAAAATGATTCCTATTATTAAAATGACATTCACTATCATACCATGAACTAGTGATAATTGCTCATAGACAAGCAACCGTTAGAAAATCACATATGTATCCAACTAGTACCACTAACGAAGAATACACATGCCACCAATATCATAATAATATATATAAAGGAATTAAATCATCAAGATCTCGACACAACGATAATTGAAATCAACTCTTTGAATTAAAACATATAGCAATCACATCATTCGTCTAGTTTCATCCAGGTGGATGATTACAAGATTAGCCACTCATGATTAAATTGAAATAACAATCAAAATAAAGGAAGAACATGATGTACCAATCGTTTGAGAAATAGAAATTGCAAGACAATAAAATAGATACGATCTAAGTGGGTGCACGTGAATCTTCAATGAATCGGAAGATGATGAAATCTTGATTCGATCCTTGAAGGTGTTCCCTGAAGTGCAGCTCTTAGAAAGAAAACTTCATCCCTTGGGAATTAGGTTTTGTTTTCTATTTATACCCCCCCAAATCTGATGCAAAAGCTGCCCAAAACCTAACAGCCCGTCACCCCACTGCGGCGCAGTGGGCGAGTGATGCCCCCACTGCGGCGCAGTGGTTATCCCCTGGTCACTGGGTCGTTTATCTTCAGTTTGACTGCGGTGCAGTGGGCACATGCACTCCCCACTGCGGCGCAGTCTTATTGAACTGGACAGGTCGTTCACTTTCAACATAACTGACTGCGGCGCAGTGGGCCTTGGTCACCCCCACTGCGGCGCAGTCCAAAAGCTCTGGTCCGGCCAACACTTCTTCAACTTGAAAACTTGCCAAAATATTCTATCTCCTCCAATTAAACAACTCTCGATCTCACGAATCAACTTCTTGGCCAAAAATCAACCGAAAATTCAACAAATGAGCGCATAACCTGCTAAGAGCCTGAAAACACTAACAAACACCATAAACGTGCCAAATGCATACAAAATCAACATAAAACACTTAATAAAAAGGCCAATAATGATGTGGGCGATAGGTCTAAATTGGTCACATCAAATCCACCCACACTTGAGCATTGCTTGTCCTCAAGCAAATCCGGAATTAAAGCAAAAGTAATCCTTGGAAATGAAGCTAAATAAACAATTACGAGTATCAAAAAGAAGCAACACCAAGTATGTCAATGACAAAAAGTTGGGTGAAGCAGTTTTAATCTTAATTGAAAACTCGAAATGTTTGACAATATCTGAACAATCCACAAGCCTCAATAACACGACTAAGCACAAGTGAAACAAATGAACCTATCAATATCATTCTACTCCAACAAACTTACTTTTGGGGTTGAATATATCAAGAATCACTCATAGCACGGTCGTGATGCATATCTTACCATAGGCTTGAACAAGGATCATAGCTCCACCGACATGGCGTAAGCACTGAGTACATCATCAAAATAGGCATATAGGACGGTTGTATAGTTAAGCTAAGGTATATATAGTGGATATTTACAAAGGAGAATGGGAGTGTAGGTTAGAAATGAAAGGAAACAATCAAAAGTATAAGGTATGTATGAAATATGTACAAAATAGTCTAATCAAAACCCGTACCATTGATTGCCAACAAACCATCAACCCATAAGATGTTATCCCGCTAAGACACCACAAAAGTAACCAAGCAACCCCGACACCATTGTGGTGTATCAACTTCAAACAACTTATAACCAACCAAGTCTTCCATTCTTAATGATACAACAAAACTTCTAGACATATAAAAATGAGAAGTACCCACTAGTAGCCCAAGTTCTTTTTTTTTTTTTTTTTTTTTTTTTTAATTTTTTTTAATTGAAATCAATTTTACTCTACTAGTAGGCACCCTCTTGCAATGATGATCATGTCTAAAACACTTACTTCCTTTTGAACAATCCAACACATTCCCATAGACCAAAAATATTCCACCGACACCCCATTGAAGCTCTCCCAAACCGTCCAAACAAACCAATGACAATCAATGGCCCCCAGATTAGACTATCGGTATAGTAAGGTATAATTAGGTAAAGTTTACATAAATGAGTGGATATATACAATGGAAAAGGCTAAGTTAAAATGATGTATAAGAAAGGTTTACAAAGAAAGGAAGGATGTATATGTAAGTGAGTATAAGTATAGTAAGGGTATGAATATACAAAAGGAAAAGTGAAAAGAAAGAAAGAAAGAAAAGTATGGGTCAAACATATATGCCAATTCGTCATCCGATGTACTTTTATCACAAAAGTGATCTCACTGCGGTCTCGTCACGATCACAAGGCCAAGTTCTAGCTCAACACATCACCGGCACACTCAAATCAAAGAAAAGAACCCGGAAATGGAATAAATTAACCTCAAATTCGCACATCTTAGTGCAAAGTTCGAAATGGAACCCTTACTCCCGAATAAATCCAAGAGCCTAAGAGAGGGACAAATTACAAGGCAATCAAACCAAAACCGTAAACACCTAGCACATCTATAAATGAACAATGAATCTCACAACTTTAGGTGTTTGGGAAATTTTGAGTATGCAAGTGATGTTATTAATCCACAAGGATAAGCCCAATAACCGTTCAGAACACATTTCGCTGATTTAAAATTTTACCAAGGAAAAATTTGTAGTAAAATTGCTCATTAAATTATTATGAATTAAGTGACAAAAGCAATTTACCACAAGGACAAGCTCAACACAAGTTTCAAAACCATATCAACTTCTATCATCCCGCCAAATTGAAACAACCAGTTCTCAAACATGCACATCATAGTTCAAAGTTCAAAATAGAACCCTTACTCTTGGATAAAAACCCAAAAGCCTACGAGAGGGACACATCTACAAGAACGGCTAAAATCTCAATGGCAAAACAACAAAAGAGATAAACCCGGTAACCCCCCCACACTTAAGAAGGACAATGCCCTCAATGTCCATATTCGGTCAAACAACGGTAAATAGAGGTAAGCAACATAGAATAATCAGAACACATACCGGAGTAAGGACACATCCCATTTTGAAACAAGTTAGTCGACCCCGTGTCACAAATGGCGCTTCCGAAAAAGGAAGAACACTTTGCTTGGCGGGGGAAACAAGTTGTACCAAAACGGAAAGTGCGAGAGTAAAGATGAGACAGAGTAAAGATGAGAAGAGAATCCAATGGTTTACCCCCCACACTTGTGTTGTACAATAGCCATCAAATTGAGAAATCCTGCTTCACTTGCACCACAAATAAACCACATATCCAAACATATCAAAGTACTACTGTTTTTATGCAGAAAAATAAGAAACGAAAACAAAACAAAAGAAAAGAAAGTACAATGTCTCATCACCCCGTAGGGTGGATACCAGAAAATAAAGACAGAAAATAAGAAATAATGTATAAAGTACAGTCATCCAAATACCAATCATATCAATCACCAAATGATTCCATCCAACGGAAACGGATGGGAATCATAATCATCATCACTGCGACTGTCCATGATAACCATAGGGAAGACCAGATGTATCAAAAAGATCGGTGATCCAATTTCGCTCCCCTTCTTGACCTGAACAAGAGGCGCCAACATCTCCTCCAGACGGTCCACCACCAAAGCCTGAACCAGAACCTGCAACAAAACCAGGAACAAAAGAAGATGAACCACCTGCATCATAACCACCCTGAAAACCTCCGGATCCACTAGCATCATGTCCACCCTGAAAAGTACCAAACCGCACTGGCCCACGAGGAGATCCTCCCAAGTCATGGGGCCGTGGTGACATGTCCCCCGGGGAAGTCATAGGAAAGAATGACTGACCACCCTGGCGGTAAGCTGGAACATGAATAGGCGGTGGGCTAAACTCAGGAACCGGATTAGGTCTTATAAACTCCCGACCATGATACTGTGCATCCCACATCGGCTGGTAATAATCAAGTGTGTAATTAGTGTGGGCCTGCTGCGATCCAATCCAAGTCATATCCTGATCCATCCTCCTCTGGTACTCATCGAATGCTCGGCGGCTAGCTTGCTGATCATCATAAATATTTTGCACCGTCTGTCCCAGAAGTGTAAGATCAAAAGAACTCGGGACAGGAATGGTGCGAGCACGCGGCCTGGTTTGCTCCTGGGAACATCACCCATCTCAACATCAGCATCCTCCAAGTCTGGAGGTGGTCCCTCAATAACACCGGTATCATCCAGTAATCTAGCCGGCTGGCTCCCCTGCTTCTTCTTAACAATCTTACCCCGAATCAATTCTTTAACATTGAAATCCTCTTGATTGACTTGTGGAGACAAATGGGTCTGGCACTCCTCTGAATCAAAAACACCCATCCTCTTGTAAATACGGGTGATAAAGTGCCCCAAAACCAACTCTGCATCAGAATGATTACACATCCTATCAAGTACAACCATCGGGGCCAATGCAAACTTCCTAGGAGCCCCTTCAGAAAACAACTTAATCAACCATAAATCTAGCTGGTACGCCTTGTCCCAATGTGTGGATCTCTGAACCAAGAACGTAACGATCATCCTATGCAACAACCTCAACCTAACACTCTGAATTTTTGACACACTAACTGACCCACCAGTCGGCCAAGCTTCTCCTCCAGAAATCCGAGTCCAATATTGTGAAACGGACTCACCATCCCCCAAATCACCCTTGACATAAAAACCCTGCTTTAAAAGTTGCCTGAATTCCTGGTTATCCAACTCCTGCCTAGAATACATACCAGTATAAAACCCAAACTCAGCTATAGACAGCTTTCTCTGCTGTCCCCCACACAAAAACCAAACAACTCTTTCTCCAAAAATATCCTTGATTTTATTCAATTCCTTAGTCAGTTTCAAAGTAGAATAAAATTCAAGGCACAACTCACGGTAAACGGGTTCCCTGTTCAGAAAAATTTGTTGCCACATATCACTGCGAACTACCCTATCACCAACCCTTGCTTCTATACTGAACCATCTGCCAATATCACCTGAACCCCAAAAAACTGAGCATCAGAATGAGCGAGATACCTGGGTGGGCACACAACATGCTTGTGAAGCGTGTGAAGCTTGTTCAGATAATTGTTCTTGTGGGGTTGCCTAACCCCGTCAAACTCTAGCCATGCATGCCTCTCGTTCATTGCACCCGGCCAATGATTTAGAGGAGGTACCTCCGGTTCTTTCCTAGCCGACTTAGCTGGGACTTCGGCAGTCCCGCTAGATTGTCCCACCTCTCCTTGCTTCCTCTTATCAGTAGCGGACTGCATTCACATACATTAAAGCAAGCAAACATGAGCTATAAAGAATGCACAACGGAAACCTCATTAAACTTCAAACACAATTGCTGGACAGAATATTCCTACTGCGGCGCAGTGGGACTGGGTGGTCCTCACTGCGGCGCAGTGAGGCAATTATCATGTGCGAGACAGAAGCCAGCCACTGCGGCGCAGTGGCTAACACACAATACCACTGCGGCGCAGTGTCCTAAAAATTCTGGGCAAGAAGTATGGTGTTCTTCACAACTTTCAGCACAAGGGGTAGATTCATACCATCAATCAACTTTATTTCAACAATGTAACAACACCTAGGCTATCATTAACCTCCCCCCCACACTTGGTCATCAAAAAGCCCCAATTTTTTTCAAAACCTTAGCTTTAATTTTATCTCAAAATCGGATGAACAAATGTTAGAATCGAAAAATTAAACATCACATTAGCATCAATAGCCCATAACTAACATAACCCACTAATTAATTTGAAAATTAAAACCCTAAAAATTAAAAGAACCAAAAATATAGAAATAAATAAATAAAAGAGTCAAGAAAACTTACTCCTCTTCCCATGATGGTGAAAGATAAGTGATGATCTAAGAGAAAAGAAGAAGAAAAATGCAAGATTTGGTGAATTAGTGGGTGAATTTGGGAGCTTTGGGAGGTGTTTGGAAGCTTGAGTTCGGTTTTGAGAGAAAAGGGAGGAAACAAAACTGATAAAAATATTTGATTGGTAAAAAGTAACTCCCATTGACTCACATATTACACCACTCCCATGTTGACTGGTCACAAGTCCCACTGCGGCGCAGTGGGCATCAGCCTCACCCACTGCGGCGCAGTGGGGCGATTTCGCACCCAAGGACAGAACAATTCAACTGCGGCGCAGTGGCCAAAACACACCCCCACTGCGGCGCAGTGGGGATTCTCTGTCCGAATTTCCCATTTTTTTCCTTAGAAAAATTTTTGCATGACAAATCAAATACAACATACCTCAATCCACTTCACACCAAATTTGCACCTGCACTTTCTTGACAATACAACATCAAATCTAACTAACAAAATGCAATAAAATAACACGGGTTGCCTCCCGAGAAGCGCTTAATTTATTTACGAGTCATTAGCTAGACTCGACTACCTTTCAAGCTTCAATTCAAAAATGGGGATCTCCTCGATTATCCCCTCCACTTGTTCTTCTTCCAAGTACAACTTAAGTCTATGACCATTTACAATGAAAGAACCGTCTCCATTTCTCTTAAATAATTCAACATATCCCGACGGATAAACATGCTTGATAACAAAAGGGCCAATCCACCTAGAAGTTAGCTTAGGTTGCTTGATCTTAAACTTTAGACAAAAACAACAAAACCTTAGCTCCAACCTTAAATTCCTTTCTACGGATCCTTTTGTCATGCCATACCTTGGTTCGCTCCTTGTAAAGCCTAGAATTCTCATATGCACCCAACCTAAGCTCATCGAGCTCATGAAGTTGCAACATTCTAAGTTCACTAGCTTCCATCATATCCAAGTTCAAGTTCCTCAATGCCCAATATGCCTTATGCTCTATCTCAATAGGGAGATGACAAGTCTTACCATAGAGCAACCGGTATGGCGTGGTGCCAATCGGCGTCTTAAAAGCCGTCCTAAACGCCCACAAGGCGTCATCTAACTTCTTTGACCAAACCTTGGGATTATCACCAACAGTCTTCTCTAAGATTCTTTTCAGGGCCCTATTGGTGTTTTCTACTTGTCCACTAGTTTGTGGATGATAGGAAGTAGAAAAGTAATGCACAACACCATATCTTTTCATGACCTTGGCTAATTGATGATTTGCAAAGGCCCAAGGACAGAACAATTCAACTGCGGCGCAGTGGCCAAAACACACCCCCACTGCGGCGCAGTGGGATTTCGCACCCAAGGACAGAACACCCACTGCGGCGCAGTGGCCAAAACACACCCCCACTGCGGCGCAGTGGCAAAACACACCCCACTGCGGCGCAGTGGCCAAAACACACCCCCACTGCGGCGCAGTGGCAAAACACACCCCACTGCGGCGCAGTGGCCAAAACACACCCCCACTGCGGCGCAGTGGCAAAACACACCCCCACTGCGGCGCAGTGGCCAAAACACACCCACTGCGGCGCAGTGGCCAAAACACACCCCCACTGCGGCGCAGTGGGGATTCTCTGTCCGAATTTCCCATTTTTTTTCAAAACCTTAGTTTAATTTTATCTCAAAATCGGATGAACAAATGTTAGAATCGAAAAATTAAACACCACATTAGCATCAATAGCCCATAACTAACATAACCCACTAATTAATTTGAAAATTAAAACCCTAAAAATTAAAAGAACCAAAAATATAGAAATAAATAAATAAAAGAGTCAAGAAAACTTACTCCTCTTCCCATGATGGTGAAAGATAAGTGATGATCTAAGAGAAAAGAAGAAGAAAAATGCAAGATTTGGTGAATTAGTGGGTGAATTTGGGAGCTTTGGGAGGTGTTTGGAAGCTTGAGTTCGGTTTTGAGAGAAAAGGGAGGAAACAAAACTGATAAAAATATTTGATTGGTAAAAAGTAACTCCCATTGACTCACATATTACACCACTCCCATGTTGACTGGTCACAAGTCCCACTGCGGCGCAGTGGGCATCAGCCTCACCCACTGCGGCGCAGTGGGGCGATTTCGCACCCAAGGACAGAACAATTCAACTGCGGCGCAGTGGCCAAAACACACCCCCACTGCGGCGCAGTGGGGATTCTCTGTCCGAATTTCCCATTTTTTTCCTTAGAAAAATTTTTGCATGACAAATCAAATACAACATACCTCAATCCACTTCACACCAAATTTGCACCTGCACTTTCTTGACAATACAACATCAAATCTAACTAACAAAATGCAATAAAATAACACGGGTTGCCTCCCGAGAAGCGCTTAATTTATTTACGAGTCATTAGCTAGACTCGACTACCTTTCAAGCTTCAATTCAAAAATGGGGATCTCCTCGATTATCCCCTCCACTTGTTCTTCTTCCAAGTACAACTTAAGTCTATGACCATTTACAATGAAAGAACCGTCTCCATTTCTCTTAAATAATTCAACATATCCCGACGGATAAACATGCTTGATAACAAAAGGGCCAATCCACCTAGAAGTTAGCTTAGGTTGCTTGATCTTAAACTTTAGACAAAAACAACAAAACCTTAGCTCCAACCTTAAATTCCTTTCTACGGATCCTTTTGTCATGCCATACCTTGGTTCGCTCCTTGTAAAGCCTAGAATTCTCATATGCACCCAACCTAAGCTCATCGAGCTCATGAAGTTGCAACATTCTAAGTTCACTAGCTTCCATCATATCCAAGTTCAAGTTCCTCAATGCCCAATATGCCTTATGCTCTATCTCAATAGGGAGATGACAAGTCTTACCATAGAGCAACCGGTATGGCGTGGTGCCAATCGGCGTCTTAAAAGCCGTCCTAAACGCCCACAAGGCGTCATCTAACTTCTTTGACCAAACCTTGGGATTATCACCAACAGTCTTCTCTAAGATTCTTTTCAGGGCCCTATTGGTGTTTTCTACTTGTCCACTAGTTTGTGGATGATAGGAAGTAGAAAAGTAATGCACAACACCATATCTTTTCATGACCTTGGCTAATTGATGATTTGCAAAATGGGTTCCTCGGTCACTAATCAAAGCTCTAGGGCAACCAAATCGACAAAATAACTGTTTAAGGAAATCAATGACTACCCTCACGTCATTCGTGGGCAAAGCCTTGGCTTCAGCCCATTTAGACACGTAGTCAACGGCAACAAGAATATATTGAAACTTGTTAGACGGTGGGAATGGTCCCATGAAGTCTATGCCCCAAATATCAAATACCTCACATACCTGAATGCTTTGTTGAGGCATCTCATCCCGCTTGGTAATGCTCCCTTGTCTTTGACAAATGTCACAAGTCTCTACCAAAGTTTGAGCCTCTTTGAAAATGGTAGGCCAATAGAAACCTGCATCAAACACTTTTTTACCTGTAACCGAAGGACCGTAATGACCTCCAGTTGGACCATAATGACAAGCATCAAGAATCTTCCTCGTCTCAGCCCCAGGTACACATCTCCTTACCATACCATCTGCACAAACACGAAACAAGTATGGGCTATCCCAAAAATAGTGCTTAGCATCCGATACGAGCTTCTTCTTTTGCTGGGACGTGAAATCATTCGGAATCTCACCTGCAACCAAATAATTAGCAATATCTGCAAACCAAGGAGCATCATCAGAATTAGATATAAACATTAAAGATTCATCAGGGAAGTGATCATTGATCTCCCCTTCACGAAGTTCCTCCCGGTGAGGATCTTCCAAACGACTCAAATGGTCGGCAGCCAAATTTTCAGCCCCTTTCTTATCCTTGATTTCTATATCAAATTCTTGCAACAAAAGAATCCAACGGATAAGCCTGGGTTTAGCATCCTGTTTCGAGAATAGGTATTTCAGGGCTGAATGGTCAGTAAAAACTATGGTCTTACTCAAAACTAGATATGATCTAAACTTATCAAATGCAAAGACCACTGCAAGCAACTCCTTCTCTGTAGTTGTATAATTTTGTTGGGCGGGGTTCAAAGTTTTACTAGCAAAGTAAATGGGCTTGAAATGCTTCTCCACCCTTTGCCCAAGCACGGCTCCCACAGCATAGTCACTTGCATCGCACATCAACTCGAATGGCAATTCCCAATCCGGTCCAACCATGATAGGAGAGTTAGTCAACTTCTCCTTCAAGACCAGAAAAGCTAAACTATTAAAGCAAATAACTTCCTCACGCGTGAGGAAGGATCAAACCACTAAATTAACAACTAAAACGGCACACATTCCCCGGCAGCGGCGCCAAAAACTTGATGTGCTAAATCGAGTTTAAAATTTAAAACTAGAAGTACCTTGAAACTCACTACTACACACTATCGGGCAGTGGACCCGATCGTATGCAATATAGTTACAAAGTAAGTCCAGGTTCATTCACGGGGATTGGTTTGAATCAATTGTCTAATAAAGTAGTTTGGAAAACAGGGTGGAACACTTTGAGTCTCACTTTGACAATTAAATTAAAGTAAATTTAAAAGACAAAACACTTAAAAGTAAAGAAAAGCTTCAAACAATAATAGTAAAGATCATCCACCTTGAATTCGCTAGACTTCAAACATGATTGCATTCAATTAAGACCAAATTCATTTAGAGTTGACAAGATAATCATGAAAGGATAAAATGCTCGCGTGGTACCACCAACCGCTCACAAATCACCCAAACACCTAAGTTGCTAGTTTAATTACCCAAGCCGGTACCACCAATGCCTAGACAACCTTACCAACAATTAGTTTACTTGATTATCCAATTAACAATTGTTCCTATGTGAATTAAAACGTGGTACCACCAACCGTTTCTAAACACGTTGACAAAATGATTCCTATTATTAAAATGACATTCACTATCATACCATGAACTAGTGATAATTGCTCATAGACAAGCAACCGTTAGAAAATCACATATGTATCCAACTAGTACCACTAACGAATAATACACATGCCACCAATATCATAATAATATATATAAAGGAATTAAATCATCAAGATCTCGACACAACGATAATTAAAATCAACTCTTTGAATTAAAACATATAGCAATCACATCATTCATCTAGTTTCATCCAGGTGGATGATTACAAGATTAGCCACTCATGATTAAATTGAAATAACAATCAAAATAAAGGAAGAACATGATGTACCAATCGTTTGAGAAATAGAAATTGCAAGACAATAAAATAGATACGATCTAAGTGGGTGCACGTGAATCTTCAATGAATCAGAAGATGATGAAATCTTGATTCGATCCTTGAAGGTGTTCCCTGAAGTGCAGCTCTTAGAAAGAAAAATTCATCCCTTGGGAATTAGGTTTTGTTTTCTATTTATACCCCCCCAAATCTGATGCAAAAGCTGCCCAAAACCTAACAGCCCGTCACCCCACTGCGGCGCAGTGGGCGAGTGATGCCCCCACTGCGGCGCAGTGGTTATCCCCTGGTCACTGGGTCGTTTATCTTCAGTTTGACTGCGGCGCAGTGGGCACATGCACTCCCCACTGCGGCGCAGTCTTATTGAACTGGACAGGTCGTTCACTTTCAACATAACTGACTGCGGCGCAGTGGGCCTTGGTCACCCCCACTGCGGCGCAGTCCAAAAGCTCTGGTCCGGCCAACACTTCTTCAACTTGAAAACTTGCCAAAATACTCTATCTCCTCCAATTAAACAACTCTCGATCTCACGAATCAACTTCTTGGCCAAAAATCAACCGAAAATTCAACAAATGAGCGCGTAACCTGCTAAGATCCTGAAAACACTAACAAACACCATAAACGTGCCAAATGCATACAAAATCAACATAAAACACTTAATAAAAAGGCCAATAATGATGTGGGCGATAGGTCTAAATTGGTCACATCATACATCCCATGCTCAGGTTCAGTTATGAACTTCCCACATCTTGCATCTTTGACACCAGCAGGTAGAGACAGATTAAGATTACAACAGCAGCTAACTTCTTCTCAATGGCTTCCAAGACTGTCTCTTTGTGAACTCCAGACATACCAGTAATGATATTATGTAGTTCCACCCACTTTGTGTATCCTAGATCAAGCAGTTTGTCAAGATCATGGGTTTCCCAGTTGGTTTCATAACCTTTCCTTGTAAACCTTATGCTGGGAATGTTCTTTCCTTTTCGCCTTTTTAGTAGAACTTGGAGGATTGGTTCTGGATGCCTTCTATAATGGATATTTTCAGTGACTTGTCTTTTCTCCAAGGCATCAAACCAATTATGGGCTTTCACACTTTGTATCACATCTTTAATCTTCTGAGATGGTTTAGAATGAACCACCATCTTCTTCTTTTCCTTTCCTTTGCATACAACTTTCTTTTTGGAACCAATGGCTGCAAGATCTTCTTCATCTTCCTTATTTAATTGTTCTTGAACAGCCTTGGCAATTTCAGAATCAGACTTAGTTGCAGCAATTCTTTCTCTTTCTAGTCTGTCCTCCTTGATCATTTTATATGCCATCTCAACTGTTACCCCAAGTTGTGGAACAGTTTCAGTTGAAATCTCCCAATCCTTTTCTTTCTCAGTTAAGATCTTCACACCACTTGACCCAGCTTCAGTTGTTCTCTTCTTGATCATGAACTGCGACAGAGTGGCTGTGTCTTCACTAGAAGATTCATCAATTTGCATTTTGGGAGCTAGGTCAGCTTGAGTTGGCACAGCTTGCACAGGGACAGCTTGGGAGGACTTTCTTTTCTTTTCAACTTTCTTTCCTTTTTCACCACCAACATCCTTCCTTATATCTCCCCTTTCAGCATTAACAGTCTCCCCCTTGGTTGTATCACTCTCCTTCTCAGTTTCTTCATTTAATTTTCCAACAGTTTCACCACCAGACTCAGATTCTGGTCTTTTTATCTCTTCCACATCTTCCTTCTCACTTTCCACCCTTGAACCATGCACAACCAATCTTCTATCATTTTGTGCCTCCTCAGCTCTGGCCTTTTCCTGTCTCACTTTCAATCTTTCAAAGTAATCTTCAATCTCCTTGTCAACCTGAGCTTTTTGTCTTTGTCTTTCTAGCTCCAATTCAGCTTCACTCATTGCACCCCTTTTTCTTTTAGTGGCATTCTTCTCCCCCTTTTTGTCATCATCAGCAGGGAAAGAGCTCACTGGAGTAGCAAAGAGGCCTTTAAGTTCTTGGTTGATCAAGTCAATCTTTATATTAGTCAGACAGCAGGCTCTTCTTAGCTCAACATAATCCTCATGGAGGAGTTTGATCTGTGATTTAACACCCTTAGAAGCTTCAATCAGATCATTCTTGAAGTCAGCTTGTGACTTGTTTGAAGATCGAAGTTCTATGGTGACTTCTCTTTTAAATTTGGTTGCAGCATTCTCAATCTGACCCAGAGTACTCATGTTTCTTTCATTTTCTTCATTGACTGCCTTAGTAAGACTATCAAGAGACTCTGTCAGCTTGCTCTGGTTCTGCTGCATCACATCAACTGCTTTCTTAACATTTTCTTCTAATGCAGTCTGATCATGACTCAGCTTGTCCACCTTCTTATCCGTCAAATCCTGATCCTTTTGGATCTTTTCCAAGCATTCGGTCAGCTTTGAGCTCTCAGCCTTAGAGGTTGAAATGAACTCAGTGAGTTGACCCACCACATCTGAGAATGAGATAGTGGCAGCTTGGGAAGAACTTGCAGTTGGCTTAAAAGCCACTGACTCTGGAAAGAGCAGCCTGCAATCCTTAATTTCAGGGTCATTGGGCATATTTAGAAGGGGGTGGAGGTTTAAGGAGTCTTGGAACATTTGCTCATGAGAGTGAGTCTCATGAGTGGATCTGTCAGAATTGATGATGAGTTGGTCAGCCTGAGAAAGATTAACGTTTAATTCAGGTTGAGGGCCAGTGGGAATGTGTTGATCTTGATTTTGATCAACTCCTCCATTGGCATCTTCCATCAAAGCATCCCTTGAGGATGGATGGGCAAACTCATCATCGAATAAAGAATCACTTCCGGAGATAGTGATCATATTCTCATTGACATCGAGAGGACCATCAATGGTTCCCTTTGCTGCACAAGGGGCTGACATGACTGCCTTATAGACAGCCAAGTAACCTGCAGAATCTCTCTGTCCAAGGACAGATGCAGACACAGACTCTGCAGGTGTAATGTTTTGTGTATTTGATTGCCCTTCAACAAAGGTGTGTTGTTGCACCAAAGTATCCTTAGGGAGAATTGAGGCCTGTACCCCTCCTTGTGACATAGAAGGGGCATTGGCAGCCTGTGTAGACTCAGAGTGTAAGATAGAAGGAGTCTGATCAGCTTGGGGAGGAGAAGCAGTGTCACCAATGCGTTCGATACTTCTCTCCTTAGGCTGACCATCCTCAAAAATGATGTGCATTGACTCTGACTCACTTTGGATCTGGGCTAGATCCTCTGTTACCCCTTTAATGATATCATCAACCTTTTAGGAGGCTGATGATGGTGAATTCGGTTTTGACACAGTATGACCTTGGGAGGAGGTCTTTCTTTCAATACCTTCACCCTGTTTGGAGGGTTGGGTAGCAATGGGTGTTCCCTTTAACTCGTCTACACTCTTTTGGGAGAGTGCAGATGGGCGTGGTGTATTCGGCTTGTCAGCTTGGGTGGCAGAGACAGCTTCAGAACGTTCCTTAGCTTTCCCTGCACCTTGGGGGATCTCAAGATTGGATGAAACAATATCAACCCCAGAAGCTGACACAGATTTCTTATTTGATCTTTTCTTTTTGGCCTTGAGAGGTACTAAGTCCTCAACAAGGGGTCTTTTAGAGTCGGATTTTGAGCGAATGGACGAAGGTGTGGCTAGGGAGGCTGATGTTTTGGCAAACCCTTCACCCTCTTTTGTAGGAGTAGAATGTTGAACAGATTCAGAAGAGTTTGAGGGTTCAGAAGCATGTGTACCTGGGTTCCCCTGATTAGCAGATTGAGTGTCAGACCCAGATCGCGTCGAAGAAGGGACAGCTTCCCTAAGTGCTTCTTATTCCTCTTCTCTTTTCCTGCAAAAATCAAGGTAGATCTGCATTGCTCGGGTCAGACCCTGCACAGATATCTTTGGACTATTGAAGATGTTGTTATTGATAGATTTGCATTCAACAGTCTGACCAGTTGCCAAACTGAAATCATTGTCAAGAATGGCTTCAATGATAAGAGCAAGAATCCTACCATAAGGTATGGTAAGACTCTTCTTATGAACGCGATCAACAAGGTCCTTAAAGATTAAAGCAGCAAAATCTATTCTGGTCATGGTGACCATTGCATGAAAAATCTGCAATTCTAGGACATTAGGCTGATCAAAGCTGCCTGCCTTTACTTGTAAGGTTTTCGAAATTGTGCTCAATAAGTAGTTCCAAATACCAGTTAAATGTTTCATTTTAACTACTGAAGCCAATGGACCAGTATATCCAACTTCTTGTAAAACATTTTTGGATTCAGTATGAGACACAACAACATCATATTCATCATCAGGCATATATGACTGCTCAAAAGCAGACCTAAGCCTCTCATAAGAAATGTATACCTTTTTCTTACCGTTGAGGATTGAGCCATAGATTGCAGCATCTCCTTTCTTATTCTGTTTTACAACACAGCTCGCCCAAAATTCACATAAAAGATCTTGAAACACCCAGGCTGGCTTCTCAATCATCACCTTGCCGAAAGGATGATGCCATAAGAAAGCCACGATCTCATCGTATCCTTTTGCCCAAGAAGGAGGATAGATATTGGCATAAACCAGACTGCCAATCTTGATTTTACCAGTATCAAGATCAGCTGGAACCACTACTACCTTATCTCCCACCACATAAGGAGACAGCTTGTTTGCGCTTATAGGAGCTGGGTATCGACTTTCAGATTCAGAACTAGATTGAGAGTCATTAGAATGGATAGAAACAGATGATGATGCCATTTTGAAAATAAATTTTAGAAGAAATTAATTTGATAAAACAGTAATCAGATTAGAGAAAAAAAATTGATTTTAAGAAAATAAGAGCAAGTGATTTGGGATTTAGGTTAAATAAGAGTTATATACAAAACCCAAAATATCTTATTTGAAAGAAAAAAAATGGAGAGAGAAAGATTTTGATTGGAGGATCAACAAGTAGTGGTGGTACTTTTTCAGTAACCGGTAGGACCACTACACGTGTCACACTCCAATAGGATCAATAAGTAATCTAAATAAAATAATGAAAGTAATAAAACGCACTGAGATATTTAATAACAAAAATAACCACGAAGCTGGGTCAGACTCAGTTTACCCTCTTTCACTAGTAAAGCACCAAGTGTGAAAGGGTAGTCTGGGTCTGACACAGCTTACCCTCAAAAGTTTAGAATAACTCTAAGGGGTCAGATTTGCTATTACTTAGCTCACTACATTCTACAAATTAAGCATACCTAGCTTACTTATGAGATAGTTGAACCTTGATTCATCCAATGGCTTTGTGAACAAGTCAGCAAGCTGATTGTCTGTTGGAATGAAGTGGAGCTCAACATCTTCTTTCATCACATGATCCCTGATGAAATGATATCTTATATCAATGTGCTTGGTCCTTGAATGAAGTACAGGATTGTTTGAGATTGCTATGGCACTGGTACTGTCACAAAAGATTGGAGTTTTTGTTGCAGTGACACCATAATCTTGAAGCTGATATTGCATCCAAAGAATTTGAGAGCAACAACTTCCTGCAGCAACATATTCAGCTTCTGCAGTGGAGATAGAAACTAAATGTTGCTTCTTGCTGGACCAGCTTACAAGTCTATTGCCAAGCAATTTGGAGCTCCTGAAGTACTTTTTCTGTCAATCTTACAGCTTGCAAAGTCAGAATCTGAATAGCCAATTAGATCAAATCCTGAGTCTTTGGGATACCAAAGACCCAGATTGGGACTACCTTTAAGGTATCTAAAGATTCTCTTCACAGCTTTAAGATGAGATTCCTTAGGACTAGCTTGATATTTTGCACAAAGACATGTAGCAAACATAATATCTGGTCTGCTAGCAGTCAAGTAAAGTAATGATCCTATCATACCCCTATAAGCTGTGATGTCAACAGATTTCCCATTTTTATCCTCATCCAGCTTATCACTAGTTCCCATAGGAGTTTTCGTAGGTGAGCAATCAGTAAAACCAAATTTGTTTAAGAGATCTTTAACATACTTTCCTTGGTTTATGAAAATTCCATTTTTAGTCTGTTTAACTTGTAAACCCAGAAAATAGTTTAGTTCTCCCATCATGCTCATTTCATACTTTTTAGACATTAATTCAGAAAACTTTTTGCAAAGTCTTTCACTGCTAGACCCAAATATTATATCATCTACATATATTTGTACAAGCAGAATATCACCATTATACTTTCTCACAAATAAAGTCTTGTCAACATTACCTCTTTTGAAGTTATTAGCCAATAAAAATTTAGACAAAGTATCATACCATGCCCTTGGAGCTTGCTTCAACCCATAAAGAGCCTTGTCAAGCTTGAATACATGGTCAGGAAACTTTGAATTTTCAAAACCTGGAGGCTGTTCAACATAGACTTCTTCTTCCAGCTTTCCATTAAGAAATGCACTCTTCACATCCATTTGATAAAACTTGAAACCCTTGTGAGCAGAGAAGGCTAAGAACATTCTGATTGCCTCTAATCTTGCCACTGGTGCAAAGGTCTCATCATAATCAATTCCATCTTCTTGTCTGTAACCAAGAGCTACCAATCTTGCTTTGTTTCTGGTCACAACTCCCTTTCATCCATTTTGTTTCTGTAGACCCACTTGGTTCCAATCACAGTCTTGTGATGAGGTCTTGGAACAAGCTCCCAAACCTTATTTCTTTCAAACTGTGTTAGCTCATCTTGCATTGCATTAACCCAAGAGGGATCTTCCAGAGCTTCATCAACCTCAGTTGGTTCCATCTTGCTCACAAAATTGACAAACATGCAGAAGTTGCCTGTTGCCTTTCTTCTTGTTTTCACACCAGAGAGTGGATCACCAATGATTTGGTTAATTGGATGACTCTTTGTCCATCTAGTAACTGGGACAATGGACTGATTCAGATTAGATGGTTCAGCATGATCAGCTTGAGGAAGGGGCTGATCAGCTTGGACAGGAATGGAGGAGTCTAAACCAGTTGGAGAGTCATTTAATGGATTCTGAACAATAACTTTAGTAGGAATAGGATCAGCTTATGCATCTTCAAAGATTGGAACTTCTTCTTCTTCATTGAGTTGCTCCCCTTGAGTTTGAGCATTATTAGCTCCAACTGGAGGATTTGTTGGAGGCTCATTCTCAGGTACAGCCAGTTCTTCAAAATTGAAGTCTTCATCTTCAGGAGGAGAGCAATCTGGCTTAGAGCAACCTTCATCAATGCTTACATTTACAGAGTTCTCAATTGTTTTAGTTCTTTTGTTGTACACTCTGTAGGCCTTCATCATTGTTGCATATCCAAGTAGGATACCTTCATCTGATTTCTCATCAAACTTTCCAAGATGGTCTTTCTGATTCAGAATATAGCAAGGACTTCCAAACATTCTTAGGAAACCAATCTCAGGTTTTCTCCCCCTAAGAAGTTCATATGTAGTCTTCTGGTGTCTTTTTACAATGAGGGATCTGTTCTGGGTAAAGCAAGCTGTGTGTACTGCTTCAGCCCAGAAATGAGACTTGACATTGTTTTGAGCCATCATGGATCTGGCAGCTTCAATAAGAGTTCTGTTTCTTCTTTCTGCAACACCATTTTGTTGAGGAGTTCTGGCAGCTGAGTAGACTTGTGAAATTCTCTTTTCACTGCAGAATGAATTAAGAGTGATATTTTTGAATTCAGTGCCATTATCACTTCTTAATTGCCTAACATGTCTTTTGTAGAGAATTTCAGCTTGCTTGATGAAATGAATAATGCTGTCAGCAACTTCACTCTTGTGTCTTAGAAAGAAAACCCAGGTGTATCTTGAATACTCATCAACAATTACCAAAGAGTACCTCATTCCAGTGAATGATGGAGTACTGATTGGTCCAAATAAGTCCAAATGAAGCAGATCCAAACAATTATCAATGGTTGAGCATGTTTTGGACTTAAAGGTAGCTTTATGTTGCTTGCCTTTCTCACAAGCACCACACAGCTTGTCCTTCTCATAATTTATCACTGAAAGCCCAGACACCAACTCTTTCTTACACAGCTTGTTGATGTCTTTGAAATTCATATGAGACAGCCTTTTATGCCACAACCAATTCAGCTCATCTTGAGACTTTGACATGAAGCAGACTTCTCTTGTGACAGTTGGATTTCTCATGTCAAAAGAATACAAAGACTCATCCCTCTTTGCAATAAGAACCACATTGCCTTCCAAATCAAGAACAATTCCCTTATCAGACCTGAATCTCACTTCATAACCAGCATCACACAACTGACTCACACTAATCAGATTGTGCTTCAAACCATTTACATATGAGACTCTTCTGAAAGTAAGAGGACCATTTGAAAGTACACCAAAACCTTCAGTCTTTCCTTGAGAATCATCTCCAAAAGTAACATTAGGACCAGCGCGAATCCTAAAGCTACATAGCAGGGACTTACATCCGGTCATATGCTTGGAACATCCACTGTCCAAGTGCCAGGTATTATCGTCATGACCGCCCTACAATTATGATAAGAGATTAGTTCATTTTGGGAACCCATCCAAGGATGGGTTCACCAGAGGTCTGACTCAGATTGGGGAACTAAATACAGACTCTTATCACATTTTGAAACCCATTGTTGCTTGGTCTGTCCTTTACCAGATTCAAAGTTCTTTTTAGCAACACTCAAGGTTTCCTTCTTAACAAAACCTTTGCTCTATTCCAACTTTCTTACATTCAGCTCTCAATTTTCTTTGATCAACAATTTTTGGATCAAACACCTTCTCAAGAAAATTGGTTTTCATTGATACCTTATCAGTTTTGCACTCAACATATTTTAAAATCAACTTGTCAGAGTCATACTTGGTGTTACTTGAAATAGACTCAGATTTGCTTGTGACTCATTTCCTAGAGAACCAGACTTCTTACTCTTTAAAAGTTTAATTTTCTCTTTTGGAACACTGTGATCTCTATCCTTTCTTTTGTTTCTCTTTAAACTATTCTTGTTTGTTTTATTCTTTGAATCTGACACAGATTGGGTGATGGTCAGCTTGGACAAGTCAAGACTTTCTTCAGGTTTTAACTCAACAACCTGATCAGCTTTAGACACAGCTTCAGCAATGGTCTGACCCATAGTTTCAGGATCTTTAAACCCAATACCAGATTTCTGAACCAACTTAATTGGTTTAGAAATAGTCTCTTTGGTTTGGACTTTGGGTGGTGAAGGAGGCTGATAACAAGGCTTCGTAGCACATACTTCAGCTATGGCTATGGCCCTATCATAATCACCATCAAAGATAGCTTGGATCTGATGAGGTATTTGTTCATTCACACATTTAGCAACTCTTTTAGAGCTTATACACCATGTTTCAGTAATCTGTTTTACCTTTAAAAACTTTTCTTCTGCAGTTTTAGCTTCTTTAATCAAAATGGAGTTTAATTGCTTTTGAGCTTTAACTTCAGATTCTAGTTTTTCAATGGTGTGACTCTTAGAGTTGTTATCAAGTTTCAAAAGATGTATTTCCTTTTTGAGTTCTTGATTAAAATGTTTTTGCAGTAAAACCTCATCACCAAGTTTGTTCAGTCTGGACAGCTTCTCATTATCAGACAGATTTGAAAAGAAAGTTACCTCAGGTGGAGCAGTCTGACTGGTGGATGCCTAGTGAGCTGACTCAGATTGCTGTTGTATTTTTACCAGATCTTCAGCAAATCTTTGAGTAGCTTCTTTAGCCATGAAACACTTGGCATCTTTGTACAGCTCATCATCAGATGATGTGGCACTTTCAGCCGAGTCTTTGGCTACCAGACTCTTCTCATTTCTGTTCACCTTCTCAGTCAGCTCAGCTACTTGTGCTTTCAAGGCTTTGTACTTTGTCTTGAGCTTAGAGTATTTTTCACCTCTTCCACCTTTGGCTGGCACAGCTTGAGCAGTTTCTTTGGATCTACAATCACCAGCCATATGTCCAGTCTTGCCACACTTGTAACAAGTAACCTTGGACATATCAAATGGCTTCTTGGCTTTATCAGCTTGGCCACCTCTTCCTTTTCCTTTAAACTTGTTAAAGGATCTCCTTCTGATCCTTTCAGCCAACATAGCTACTTCATTAGCTAGTTCATCACCATCAGATTCATCACATTCAGATTCAGTACAAACAGAGTTAGGATTTGACATCACAGGAATATCATCATTAACATAAGGAATGATCTCATTACTAATTGAACTAGGGTGTTAAGTCATAGAAGCAACAAGTGCAGCAGCAGGCTGACTATAAGAATCACCCATAGCAATTAGTTTTTCAGCCTCTGAACATTCTTGGTTATGAAGCAAACCAAAAAGTCCAGGGAGATCAAGATCATGATAAACAGAACTTAATTTAACAGATGAAATATAGTTGTTCCATTTGGGTGGTAATGAATCAAGAAATTTGCTCTTTAAAACCTCATTTTTCTTATTAATTCCAACAACAGCTAAATCATTTACCAAAGCATTAAAGCGGGTATGAGTGTCAGTCAAGGATTCATTTCTCAAAGAGAAAAATCTCTCATACCTCCTGGTCAATGTAGTAATTGTGGATTCCATGGAGGTAGAGCAACCCTCAAACATAACAGTCAATGTACCCCACATTTTCTTTGCTGTTGAACACATTTTAATTGAATGGTAAAGGTCTTTGGGCACAGCTTGGACAATGAAATTTCTAGCCTTCACATCCAAGTTTGCCAACCTCCTATCCTCATCCCCCCAATCTGCCTTGTCCTTAACTATAGATTTGACTGTGGCGGGAATGGTTGGTTGACCTTCCCTGACCACAGCTTCTACCACAATGGTTTGTGTAGGAACATAAGGACCACCGTAAGGATGTCAGGCATATTGTTGTCGATGGATTCAAGGAATAAAGACATTCTACCTTTCCACCACTTAAATCATCTTTGTCAAACATGGGTGGTCGGGTTGAAGAACCATTATCAATATAAGATGACATTACGCTTTACTATAAATGAAAATAAGCAAGGATCAAGTCAAGTTAATTCTCAACCACCGCTCTGATTCCAATTGATACGTCCCACGGTGTATCAATATACCAAAGTATATTGAACACGGAACAGTTGTAGAGGGGGGTGAATACAACTTTCCACAATCTTTACAAACTTTTAAACACAAAACGTTTTAAGATTCAGATAAAGAATATCAAGTAAGTAAGTAAAGTGCAGGAATCATTAAAACAGTAAAGCAGTAAAGGAATCAAAACATTCTTGAACACAAATTGTTATTTTCAAATGTAATCTTTTATTAAGAAATAATCTATACAAAGAATTACAGGGTTGTTGCGGAATAAAGATAGCCTATAGATATCTAAACAACCCTATGAAATGACAAACAACAATCAATTAGTTTCAGCTCAAGAGAATCAGCCCAAGCTGATCTCGTACAGACTAAGCTGTGTGTAAGAGCAGAGAAACTTGTGTGAAGAATGATTCTCAGGAAATGCCACACATATGCAATCCATGAATGAGGCTTTTATAGGCACAAGCGCTCATTCATTAGGTATCCGTTGCAGCTACGTGTAATTCGTTCAGTGGTTGATGAAGGAATAATCAATCGTGCCTTTCATGGTACTTGTGGTCCCCCATGTACTGACGCACATTCTTCATCTACCAATAAGAGTATGGACACGCATATGTAAACAACCACCAACCTGGATCCTAGGATTCTTCCTAGTCACGTCATTTGTCCTTATCTTCAATCCAGGTTGTTATCTTCACTTGATTGTCAGATTACAAGAACCAAAAGATTACTAAGTGTTTATAGGTCAGATTTGTCATCATTAAATTTACAATTAACATTGGGACTCAACATTACCGAATCAAATTCCTCTTTAACCTCACTTAGTCTTTGATGAAAGACATCACCATCAAACCGTCTATGATTGATTTGTTTGGCTAAAGGATCAGTGTTGGGAGTATCGATAGCCTTAGAATTGTCCATGATTAGGAAATGGCTGATGATAGGGGCTGAAGGGATGTAGGTATATATAAGCCAAGATCCCAGGATTATCTCAACAACATTTCAAAAACTCCCTAATACTGGGGACAGTTAGGAAAATTAGGGAAACATAAGGTTATAGTCTTAGTAACATAAGTTCAAAATGGCCAACATAAACCATTTTAATGCACCACCGAAACTAACCATTCCAGGTTAGTTAACCCCCCTATAGAAATTGTTTAAGATACAAACCACATAACCTAAGAAAACTGATATTGTTCATAACCTAAAAACATTAGATTAGGCTTCTTTCATCTGCTCCACATCCTTGTCTTCAGCAACTTCCTCCTCCTTCTTTTCCTCATCATCCTCTGAGAGATCCACCGGTTTGGATTGATCACCTCCTTCACTCTGGGCAGTGTCTTTTTCAGACCCTTCATCTTTGGATTCAACAGTTTCAGAGTTCTTTTGAATGAGCAAAGCCAATGATTCCTTCCAATCTGCGACATCCCATTTGTCAGTCTCAAAACCTCCTTCTTTTGCTTCAGAAGCCATCCTAATCTTGGTCTCGAGGACACTGCAAGAAGCACTCATAATGCATTTCTCTTGCTGTTCATGCAGAGCTTTCTTTGTCCTCTCATCATTACTCTTCTCAGCCTCCTTTGCCCTCTGCATGTAGTATTCACTCTTTTTAGCTAAACCAACTTTATCCTCCTTTAATTTCTTCAATTCAGACTTCAAAGCTTTAATCTCAGCCGCCTTTGACTTCTTTTCTTCCAATAGGCTGATCATTCTTTGACTCTCTTTCATTGCTTTGTCTTGGGCTGTTTTCAACAACTAGTAGGATAGAGATAATTAAGCAGATACCTTAGGAGGTAAAAAAAGCAGAAAATAGGGTATGGCTTACCATTGCAGCTTGATCCAAAGTGGCATTGAGAGTCAGATTAGGAGCAATTTGACTGATAGGAATGGGATTCATGGGTTGAACCGAATTGTTGAACTCAGGGCTCAACTCTGAATGAGTAGTCTTGGGACGTTTAGATGGCTTAGTGACGGTGTTCCCAGAAGTAGTTTTACCTTTACCAGCAGATTCTGACTTAACATCTCCAATGCGTTGGGTGATAACATCCAAATCAAAGTGTCCAGAGTCTGTAGAAGTTGAAAATATATTAGTATACTATTTAAAGATGGAATTTTAGATTGTAATCTTATAGAAGTATATCGGCCATGACGACAAGTTGGTTGGAATTAGAAGTATTAGGAGATTCTGGTAAAACCTGAAAAGTCCTGATTTCTGCTGGGATTGATAAGATATTTTTTATCCTGCTGAGTCCTGAATCTTCGCTAGTAGGAAATCCTTCGAGATTGGCTGTAACAAAATTAATTAGGAACAAATAATGATAAAACCGAACAGATAGGATAAAGAGAAAAATGAGTCCCTACCCTTTTCTGTCCAAGCAGTAGGAAGATAGGATCCCTTAGGAAGAGACTTTTTTGAGACATAGAAAAATCTACTTTTCCACAATGGGTCATTTTGAGTAACACCCAAAGCCAACTTCTCATTCTTCTTAGGAGCTTTGAGCATATAGTAACCAGGACCAAAGGTTTGCAAATTGTATGCTAGGGGAAGATCTGATAACTTAAATTCAATCTTTTTCTCCTTAACTAGGTTGTCTAAAACATATAGGGTTCTCCATAGCATAGGCATAGCTTGAGGATATGCTAATTTTGAAAATTTAAAGAACTGTTCATACATTTTAGGAAAGGGGAATGATAGTTTTAGGTTTTCGAAGGGAAATCCTGGAAAACAGATCCATAAATCCGATTGCATGTCAGAAGTAAGAGTAGGATCGAAAGCCCTAAACTCAGTACCTTTAGGAAAATAATCTTTGATCCTATCAATATCACTATCAACAAACGAACACTTACTAGGGTTTTTAGCGATATAAGTAGGAGTAAAGCCTTCGCTCACTTTGATTGAAGAACGGGAAGAAGATATTCGAGGCATAATTTAATAAACGAAAGTAAAACAAAGAAAAATCTGAAAGATTGAAGAAAAAGAGAAACTAACCTTTAGGGTTTGGAGAGATGTTGGCTCGAGATAAAAACTAAAAAAAGAAAAACTGTCGATATATGTGGATAGTGGGAAATAAATGTGGGTAGTTGTAAAAGTCCCATCAATGCAAAATTCACCCCTTGACTTTCCGTTGACTGCTAAAAATTGACTGTAAATCACAAAACTTATATTTATTTACAATGAAATATAAGTTTCGGGGACAATTGTTTGGGGTAGAATTTCCGCTGCTAGGATCCTGATAAGAATTTACACTTTAGTCCTTCTATGATAAATACTTAACAATACGTTGTCTTAACGGATCCTTAGTTCCTGTTAATTTATTAGTTCTGATTGTGTTATGTTGTTATCTCGATATAACAGGATCTTGATATCTTCAGGATCCGTGATTTCACTAACAAATATATGTCTAGTACAGTAGATATTATGTGCAGGATTGAAGTACAAACGTGTTACAAGAAAAAAACGTGTTTCAACGGATAGTTTACCACTTCAACCACAAGAATCGGGATTGATAACAGTTTTACCATGTGAAGAATAATGCTCAACGGTCATCTATGCCATTTCTTCAGCGTAAAGAGCAAGTCCAGGAAGATCCCAGATATTTCGGAGATACAGTTTAACGTCTAGCTCTATAAATAGGAAAGGATGTCGTTCAGAAGAGGGGAGAACACACACATACGTTCCACACACAAGCAATCATCACACAAACATTCATCCGCTCTACAAACACAGAACAACAATTTGGTTTACTAGCTATTATTAGTTTTCATATTCATTCATTCGTTCATTTCATTGTAATCATTCCAAAACAACAATAATAATAAAAGAACAGCAGGTAGGATCGATTGAATCCTCCCGGGGTTTTTTACCTAATATCTCTTAATTGGATCAAGGGTTTTTCCTCGTCAACAAAATTCTGGTGTCGTTGTGCTTTTCGTTTTTTCTTTAAGATCCTAGCTTTAATTTTCAGTGCTTTACTTTTATCTTCAACGGTTTTCTTAATTACTCAAAGTATTTCTGTCTCAAAGGCTTTCATAAAACTCTTTATGATAAAAAACTCTTAGTTTTAGTCATTATATTTAAGAAAACTTTACTTTTAATTGAAGATCCTAAACACCAAACCCCACTTACAAATCTTCGGTACTTGAGTTTCTAAAATCCTTCCTAAAATTATCTTAGGTAATTTTTGACCGAAACAAAGGTGCTGGTGCTCGTATCTTTGCTAAGGAGCATAATGCTGCTATTGATATTAGCAATTTAGCATTACTCAGCAGGGATGCACGGAAGAGTTTCACGGTGTTCTACATTATCTCGCACGCTTGCGTATTCGATTTGCTCTTACCGAGAACCTCCTTTGATTAGAAGCTATATTACTCAGTTCTGGAACTCGGCTAGACAGGTGCAGATGGGTGATCACTATGTCATTAGGACGACTGTTCAGGGACGTAATATCGAGTTTTCTGCAGGAGAGTTGAGGACGATTTTAGACTTGGGAAATATCGAGATAGAGCAAGGCCCTATAGAGTATGAGGAAAGATTTGTGGATGGTGCTCTTAGACGTATGAGATACTTTGATGTAATTAAGCATCCTTATCCCAAAGCTAATATTAGAGGCAAATGGAGGTTACTTGCTTACTACTTGTTGAGATCCATTAGCCATCGTCGTTCAGGGTTTGATCAAATGAATATGCAGACTGCTTCTCAGCTTGTTGCTCTTGTATTGAACAAGCCTTACAGCTTCTCTCAATACATTTTTGATAGTTTTTGTGAGCAATTGAGAGGTTATGGAGGGAACAAGAAGTTCTTTCTTTATCCGATATTTGTCATGATTATTATTCGGCATAAGGCAGCTGATTTACCTTTTGATGGTGATTTGTTTCCACTTGGTCGTCTTACTCATAGAGTTTTTAGAGATATGATGACACATCCCGATGGTAATGACGCTCCTGCTCATGTCAATAATCCACCATTGTTTGGACACTTAATTAATCTAGATTATATTGCTCCAAGAGAAGGATGGGAAAATGAAGAGCCTGTTGCTACTGCTGCTGATGATGCTCAAGGTCAAGTTGATCCTCAGGAAGAGCAAGATGATCAGTTTGAGGGACTTAATGATGTTCCTTTGTATATTGATGATCTAGAGAATGATCCAGAGATGGATGCTCTTGAGGATGATATAGATGATCTGAAAAATCTTGTGTCGATGACTACTGGAGTTTCTACTTCTACATTTGCTCCAGTAGATGTTGCTGGTCCTTCTGAATTGAATGTTGATGATGATGATGATTCGGATTCAGATTCTGATGCAGATAGACCACCAAAGAGAAGAAGAAGACAAAGGAAAGGGATTGATGTTGTTGAGAAGTTACAAGCTCTTCAGCGACCTCAGTATGAAGTTGATAGAGAGTATGCTACATATCAAGCTGCTATGGAGAGATCTCATGCACCTACATCATGTGATGCTCCATCAGTTGCTGCTTTAAGAGCTTCAGTTTTTGATGTTCTAGTTTCGGTGTCTGCTACTTCTGTTGGTACTTCTGTTGGTGAGAAGAGGCCGAGAACCAAGTTGTGATTAAGGGAAGTGGTTCTCAAGCTAGGGTTGTCCCTGAGGCTACGACTGTTACGACTACTACTACTTCAGAGTCTACAGTTCGTCAAGAGCCAGAGCCGACAGTTCCTGCTCATATGCCTCGTTTTACTCCTGTTCAGGCGTTAGTTCCGGTTGCAACAGTGATGGAGCGTATGCTGTTACCTCTATAAAGGCCTCAGATACCTCCACCAGGAACTTTTAATGCTCGTATGCCTTCTTTTGAGACTACGATGCCTCCGCCTGCTGCTACTTCTAATGTTGCTTCTACTTCGAGTTCAACTTTACCAGTTCAAGTACAGGTGAGTCGTCTATTTTCTGAGAAGACAATGTTGGAGATGCGTGTATCAGCCTTAGAAAGACAGTTGAAGATTCAGGCTGAAGTACATCAGAAAGAGATGGACAAAATGACTGCACTTGTTCATTCTCTTAGTGATAAACTTGATCGATTCTTGTCTCAAGGGGGAGATAAAGATGGTCTGGGTTGTAAGGATGATGAGCTAGCAAGAAGAAGATATGATGATCCTGAAGATCAAGATCCATCTACTCAAGATCCACCCATAGATGTTGTTTGTGAGCCAGAGAATCGAGTTCAAGATGAAGTTGTTGTGGCTGAGACTGCAAATATTCAGGGGGAGTTGCCAAGACAAAGAAAGTCAGAGATTGCTGGTACAGCTGGTGCTAGTGCATTTGGGACTCAGAAAGGAAAGGCTGTGATGGTTGCTCCTGATGCAGATCCTAAAGACCCTGAAGATTCATCTGATGAGGAAGATTCGTTCAATTCAGGTAAATCTAGTTATTCAAGTAAAAGTCCTGATTATCACAATCCATTAAGTGTGAGATCAGAAGAAGAAAGACTAGAATGGGAATTGGAAGAAAAATTTGGGAATGATCCTCATCATAGGGTTGATGCAGCGTCACAAATGTGGAAAAATCTTAACACAGAGGTTGATCATGCGAAAATTAACCTTGATAGTGATCAATGGTCAGACTCAGATCGTCAGAAGAAAGAAAGGAGACGACAAAAGATTTTGAGTCGTTTGCCGTCTAACTTTGATTCTAGTTCTGATGAGACTGAAGATGAAGATTATCAACCTGCTATGGAGAGATCTCATGCACCTACATCATGTGATGCTCCATCAGTTGCTGCTTTAAGAGCTTCAGTTTTTGATGTTCTAGTTTCGGTGTCTGCTACTTCTGTTGGTACTTCTGTTGGTGAGAAGAGGCCGAGAACCAAGTTGTGATTAAGGGAAGTGGTTCTCAAGCTAGGGTTGTCCCTGAGGCTACGACTGTTACGACTACTACTACTTCAGAGTCTACAGTTCGTCAAGAGCCAGAGCCGACAGTTCCTGCTCATATGCCTCGTTTTACTCCTGTTCAGGCGTTAGTTCCGGTTGCAACAGTGATGGAGCGTATGCTGTTACCTCTACAAAGGCCTCAGATACCTCCACCAGGAACTTTTAATGCTCGTATGCCTTCTTTTGAGACTACGATGCCTCCGCCTGCTGCTACTTCTGTTGGTACTTCTGTTGGTGAGAAGAGGCCGAGAACCAAGTTGTGATTAAGGGAAGTGGTTCTCAAGCTAGGGTTGTCCCTGAGGCTACGACTGTTACGACTACTACTACTTCAGAGTCTACAGTTCGTCAAGAGCCAGAGCCGACAGTTCCTGCTCATATGCCTCGTTTTACTCCTGTTCAGGCGTTAGTTCCGGTTGCAACAGTGATGGAGCGTATGCTGTTACCTCTACAAAGGCCTCAGATACCTCCACCAGGAACTTTTAATGCTCGTATGCCTTCTTTTGAGACTACGATGCCTCCGCCTGCTGCTACTTCTAATGTTGCTTCTACTTCGAGTTCAACTTTACCAGTTCAAGTACAGGTGAGTCGTCTATTTTCTGAGAAGACAATGTTGGAGATGCGTGTATCAGCCTTAGAAAGACAGTTGAAGATTCAGGCTGAAGTACATCAGAAAGAGATGGACAAAATGACTGCACTTGTTCATTCTCTTAGTGATAAACTTGATCGATTCTTGTCTCAAGGGGGAGATAAAGATGGTCTGGGTTGTAAGGATGATGAGCTAGCAAGAAGAAGATATGATGATCCTGAAGATCAAGATCCATCTACTCAAGATCCACCCATAGATGTTGTTTGTGAGCCAGAGAATCGAGTTCAAGATGAAGTTGTTGTGGCTGAGACTGCAAATATTCAGGGGGAGTTGCCAAGACAAAGAAAGTCAGAGATTGCTGGTACAGCTGGTGCTAGTGCATTTGGGACTCAGAAAGGAAAGGCTGTGATGGTTGCTCCTGATGCAGATCCTAAAGACCCTGAAGATTCATCTGATGAGGAAGATTCGTTCAATTCAGGTAAATCTAGTTATTCAAGTAAAAGTCCTGATTATCACAATCCATTAAGTGTGAGATCAGAAGAAGAAAGACTAGAATGGGAATTGGAAGAAAAATTTGGGAATGATCCTCATCATAGGGTTGATGCAGCGTCACAAATGTGGAAAAATCTTAACACAGAGGTTGATCATGCGAAAATTAACCTTGATAGTGATCAATGGTCAGACTCGGATCGTCAGAAGAAAGAAAGGAGACGACAAAAGATTTTGAGTCGTTTGCCGTCTAACTTTGATTCTAGTTCTGATGAGACTGAAGATGAAGATTATCAACCTGGGCGTTAATGATTTTTGTATTTGAAATGAATAATAATTATAAGATAAATATTAATGTTTTAAGTAGTTACATTATATTTATGATATAATATTATTTTATTTTGTGTATTTATACTTGTTTTATTTGTGTTTGTTTGTTCATATACTTTATGTTCTTTATCTTTGTTTGTTTGGAATATAAATTGCAGATAAGTTTCAAAAGATAGAGGCACTGGATGGTATTGATGATACTGATGATTCTCACAGTATTACTCAAGAAGATTTGGAAGAAGGATAACTCGTTCCTAATCCAGCATGGACAGAGTTGTTGGAAAAACCTTATGATTTTGATAATGTCTTTGGTAACATTCCAACAAAACCAAGAGGTCAAGAGCAACATTTCAGACTTAATCCAGAAATTAGACACAGTCCAAATGAACCTCAGAATGCTGCAAAGTTAAATTTAAAAGTTTTTGCAAAGATAATTCATGATGAACATGAATATATTGTTGATTTTGGCTGGGAAATTAATGCTACGCGAGAGTTTGATATAAGAGAATATAATCTACCTCCGGCGTAGCAAGATCCTAACTTTTGCATTGATCGTTGGGTTAAGCCATCAGTGTTTTGGGAATTTATCTCAGACATAGATGCACCTACCTATGTCTCAGTGATACAAAGCTGGTTTTATGATCAAAGACTCGGCTTGTTTATTATCAAGAGAAAAGAAGGTTGTCAATACATGTCGGCATGATTAAAACATCTCAAGAGCTTAAGCGAATCAGATTTGATGGATTTGGGAAAAAGATGGTTTGTAAATCTTCAGAATGACGGAAATGCAGATTATTTTTGGCAGAAATTTCAGAAGGAAAGAAGATTGCATTTTAGTGATAAAGGGTTGAAGCCTACTGATAGGTTGATATAGCCCAGATCAAAGAAGAAGATTACAAAGCCAGATGGCACAATTGATCATGTTCAAAGACCGATCAAATGTGTTGCAAGAGTTCCTGCTATCAAATGGGATCAAGATATGCTGACAACGATGACTTATTGGCAGATACAGTTCAAGTCAAGTGAAGCACAAATGTTTATTGATGATTCAAAGAGCAAGACGTTGCTTCGCATGTATGATCCAATGCAAGTTGTCAATTTGTCAAGAGGTGATCAAAGAAGACTTATTGAGACACCTTGTACAACATCTATATTTTGGAGAACGGAAGTACAACGCTATCGCAAGATTCTCGGAGTTTGTTTAGCTGAGAGAATTCATGCAAATAGTCGAAGACTACTGTTTGATGATCAAGCTTGAAGTTCTTTGTTAAAGAAATCTAGTCGCTAATGTGAAGGGGGAGTCTGTAGATGCAGATTTGTGTGACAGCAGCAACGTAGATTTGGTTAAATATTTTGTTCTTAGGAATTTATATGTAATCGTTGATAATAAGTCGTTAGGACATATGTTTGTGTTTAATGATTACGTTTGAACTTCAGTATGAGATTTGTTTATGATTATTGTTATGTTTGTGTATTATATTTATAGTTTTGCATGTACAAGGATGTAGAGCCAAGGTTAGAAGTGTTGTAAAACACTTAAACGATGGTTGGACGTTATGTACAAGTCAAAATAAGGACCAAAGGAACGCTCCTCGTGCTGACGTCATCAGCACATTGAGTTGTCCTCGTGTTGACGTCAGTACGAACACCTAGTGGTTTTGGTGGATCGGTTTAATACACTTCGTGTGAAGCCCAGGCCCACACGAATTAACATTACACAAGTATAAATACCTACCTATGTTACGAATTAAGTAACGAATTGGTGATAATACGTCGAATTATTGCAATTGTGATCTCCTACACGAATTAACACTTCGTGTGTAACCTTAGGTTGATTAATTACTCATTAATTGACAAAAGGCAATAGCAATCTAGTTATCTCAAGAGGATTCCGCATTTTTGACATAACGAACCACGTCTTGTTTACTATCAATACTCAATAGGGACTTCCAGATTACGAGTATTATTTTGTTTCTATCTTTGTCTTCACTCACCAATCTTACACAAATTCTTTTTATCTTATCTCTTTATTAACGGAAAAGGTTTTTTTTTTTCAATAGCTTAAGTAGCATCTAATTAACTCAATTTCATAATCTAATTTCCTATTATTTAAAAGTGGAAAGCCTGAATTAATACTCTCGCGAGTCTCGACAATAACCTTCATGATAGTAGCGTGGACATTTTTAGTTCCATGTGTCGGTTTCCTTCTTGTGGATCCATATATGCCATAGGAAGAATCAAATGACATGGGACACGTGGAACAAAAACCCTCTCCTACCTGGTTAACGAGGTGCTTTCGGGGTGCTTAAATTATAAAATGAAAAAAGTACCATAAATACGAAACCTCACTGCAAATACGAAGTGAATCAATTATCCAAAAACAAACCTATAAACATTCTCCAAAAACAGCCATATCAAAACAAAACAAGTACTTGAATTCACCAAAAATAAACAAAAGATTTAATATTCCAAATATCAAAGTGGCAGCAATGCATATCAATAAACATCCCATGCAAAAACAAACAAAAGGTTTATATTCCATAATCAAAGTAGCAGCAATATCAATCCCTTGTTCAACAGCACCCGCACGATATCTTATCATCAGCTTCTTTCAAACCACGTGTTTAGGATTAGATTTACATGTTGCTCGATTGTGACCGCTTTCTCCACAAATTCCACAATGTTTAGACTTTTTTCCTTCTTTGATGTCCATTCCATTTCGTAATCTTGTTGATCGAGGGCGGCCCCTTTTATCCGTTTTAGTTCGGAATTGGGGAGTAATGTTATATTTGGTGATTGTGGCCGGTATGCTTCATGAGGAATTGGAGAAAACTCATATGACCAAATTGCACAATAGTTTATAATTGAGTAACTCTCATGATCATATTGCCATGGGTTCAACGAAAATTAACACCAATAAATTTAATTAGGAGAAAAAAATGTCACAACAAAGAGGGAGGATTCCAACGAAAAAAACAAAGATGGCAAATACAACTTTAAGATTTATTGTTGTGACTTGTGAATGTGTTGTGTGCGTGAGAGTGCATAAAGAAAGAAAATATCAAGTGAATATATATTAGTTATCCTAACTCCTAAGTAATTAAAGAAACAAGATAAATCATCAAATATCAATGTTTCATACGTATTTAGATTTTGATAGATAATAATATTAGTAACCTGGTAGATCGAGATGAGAAATGTAGTCGGATGGTTGAAGAAGACAAAGGGTTTTTTTTTTTTTTGTGAAAATGTGAATTATATTACTATCCAAATATGTACACATTTACATATATATGCATTCTTCGACAGCCCCAAGAATCATCAAACAAATGCAACAGACTTAATTCTAAACTAATACAAAGACACAAAAAATACTAAACATCAATCAAACTCCACATTCATTCAGTCATACAAGAACTGAATACAACAGGAACCAATCCACAAACAAATCAACACCCTATATATGTAGAATCAACAGCTCCATCTTCTGCTCCAACAGTCAAACACTCATCAGGACCATACAAAGCATTAGCCATATCCATGCACAATACACCCTAAAAATAACAAATTTACATGCCTGCACCAACTCAAAACATCACAATGGACAGTGCACTCAGATTTACACAACCAGACTAGTGTTAGAAAGGGACCAAGAAGTGTCATCTTGCACCACTCTCTATTCCCAATCGCACACACTTGTCCAGCCTACATACAAACACAAAACCATATATTTCATGTTGACCACCTCTCTAAATGGCAATCAAAGTATTTTTCCTCCAGCAAAGATCCCACTTATCAGCCATTATCATCATATTTCTGGATTTCTTTACTTTTAAAGCCAGCATCTTAAGCCTAACATTATTTTTGATGAGCTTGCATAACTCATCCCCATTTCTCTCTTCCTTCTTAAAAATCCTATAATTCCTTTCCTGCCATATATAGTAAACAGATGCAGCAAGAACAAGCTTACTTACAACCATTCCTATATTATTCTGCACTTTCTTTTCTGCAATTTCCTGAACAGAACTATCCATTCTATAGCTAACATTCAACAAATTAGTCAAACTCTTCATGCAATCCCAGATTTTCATAGTGTAAGGACACTGAAAAAAAAGATGCTCATGACTATCAGGACCTTCTTGACAAAAAGTGCAATTAAGAGTACCATTACACTGCCATTTCTCCATTTTATCTTGTGTCATCAGCCTACCCTGCATAGCTAACCATAGAATGAAAGCATGCCTGGGCACCATTTGGTTAAACCACACCACTTTACACCAACCAACACTTGGTCTATCAACCCTAAGATCCTCCCAAGCCTGTTTTGTACTAAAATCCATTAAAAGGTTATTATTTGTAATTCATTGTACTCTATCTTTTTTATCATTCTGCCAACTTGGATTATCAATTTTGCCAATATTAGGAAATCTAATCATCCACTCACTTGGCCAGTTCCATTTTCCTTCATTGTACATATCAGCTACTTTCATATTATCCTCCAATCTAGCATCATAAATTGTCCTTCTAGTGATATAATCACATAGAGGACCCTCCTCACACCATTTGTCATACCATAGAGAGATATGTTTCCCATTCCCAATCACATATCTAACATGCTTCTTGATCATATCTCTGACTTCAATCATGGTCTTCCAACCCCAACTGTCACCCTTATCAACAACAACACCCCATATGCTCTTACCTTTTAATCTCACAGTATTCACCCAATTTGCCCACAAAGAATCCTTATTTTCCAAAATTTTCCAGAATTGCCTAATTAGCAAAACCTCATTCCATTTCTTCAAGTCCTTAAGACCTAAACCACCCTGCTCCTTTGGTTTACAAACATTTTTCCAAGCCACTTTTGCTTTTCCTTTTATAGAATCACCGGCATTCCAAAGAAATCTCTTAAACAACTGCTCAATATCTTTTATCACAGTTGCAGGTAACATATAAACAGAGGCCCAATAATTCTGCATAGAAGCTAAAACTGAAGCTATTAACTGTAATCTCCCTGCATAAGATAATGTTTTATTCCTCCAACACTCAATCTTGCTTCTGACCTTATCAATCAGCACCTTACAGTCATTAACTCCCAGTTTCTTAGCTAATAATGGCACACCTAAATATTTGACAGGAAGCTTACCACTCTTAAATGGTAAAATATTAATTAGCTCCTGCTTATCCCTTTCCTTAATGCTTCCAAAGAAAATTATACTCTTTCCCAGATTAGGAATTAATCCTGAAACTGCTGAAAACTCATTCCATTTCTTCAAGTCCTTAAGACCTAAACCACCCTGCTCCTTTGGTTTACAAACATTTTTCCAAGCCACTTTTGCTTTTCCTTTTATAGAATCACCGGCATTCCAAAGAAATCTCTTAAACAACTGCTCAATATCTTTTATCACAGTTGCAGGTAACATATAAACAGAGGCCCAATAATTCTGCATAGAAGCTAAAACTGAAGCTATTAACTGTAATCTCCCTGCATAAGATAATGTTTTATTCCTCCAACACTCAATCTTGCTTCTGACCTTATCAATCAGCACCTTACAGTCATTAACTCCCAGTTTCTTAGCTAATAATGGCACACCTAAATATTTGACAGGAAGCTTACCACTCTTAAATGGTAAAATATTAATTAGCTCCTGCTTATCCCTTTCCTTAATGCTTCCAAAGAAAATTATACTCTTTCCCAGATTAGGAATTAATCCTGAAACTGCTGAAAACTCATCCAAAGTTTTCTTGATAACCCTCACAGACTCCACATTACCCTTACAAAGGGTTTTCTTTAAGTAGCAGAGATCTTTTATTTTACTTTTAAGTCTAATAAATATAATATATCAAATTAAATTAAATTTTAACCCATTTTGGTAAATATTTTTAAAACCATACTAGTTTGATAAATAATTTTACCCACTACACCAATTTGAAAAAAAACTCTGCTTTAGGACGATATAGGATATTGGGTTTAAAAGTAGCTTGATTTTATTCTTTCTACTTGCTATTGTTTGTGCCGTATTTGAATACTATAAAAAACGCCACGAAATGAATCCGGTGACTTAACTTTTGTTGATGAGGTTTTTTCTCATGTCTTGAACAGTTGTAATTGACACGAGTATTTTCCAACCTTTTGTTGTCATATCAGTTAAAGTTTCAAGAAGATTTCCGTGTAACAGTTTTGATTTTTGCACTTGTGACGTCTACTTGCTATGTGGTCTCATTTTTCTTTATAAATTATAATATTACAACCCGTTCAAAAAAAGCATTGCTCGCTCGGCTCGAATAGCTTGTTTAGTTTTTTAGAATCGAGTGGCTCACTTGACTCGCATAAAAAGATTGAGTAGCTCGCTTGGCTCGGATAATAAATCGAGTTTTTGAACAAGTCAGGTAGTCGTATATAAAATTTGGTGACCATGGCTCGTATAAGAACTAGAGTATGTAATATGTTCGAACTCAACTTGAACTCTACAATAGTCAAATTCGAACTCAATCAGTTTGCTATTAACTGCTCGAATTAAATGAAATTTCTCATTACTATACGATCTCAGACAATATATCATTCTAGTCTACACGGTTTATTGGTTAAATTCTACATTTCTACGATGCAAAATGGTGAATGGTTTTGCAGACTAAATATAAATCATAAAATTTAAAATTAAAACTCGTGAATTTCAATTAGAAAAAGTATAAAACATGCATTGTTATAGATGACTAAACATTGTTGTAGATTTATCACTCTCCTTAGAAAAAACGGCAAAAGGTGATGACTGCTCATTTGCATTTTGCATCCTTCCTTTTTTATTTTTTCATTCCTGCCCCTCCTGTTTCCTTTTTATTATTTCTACCCCTAACTTTATATAATTTGTGATTTTTTTAATCTTTTTTAACATTTATTTTTTATACCCTTTTCTACACTTAACATTTTGTTCTTTTATATATTTTATTGAGATGCTATATATTTTTGTTTTTTATCCTATATTATTATTTTTTTTTGATTTGTTATTGCAATATATATTCCTTTGTATTTTTTAAAAAATGTTTTTTGTTTTACCTTTTTCTACAATTAACGTTTTGTTCGCTTATAACTTTTTAAAATGCAGTATATTTCATTCAAATGTTGAATATTTTGTTTTTTATACTATTTATTTTGTTCCTTTTTATTTTGATTTTTTAATTGCATTATATATTTCTTTGTATCTTTTCAAATATTTGGTTTTTATACCTTTTTCACATGTAACATTTGTTTTTTTATATCTTTTTTATTTGGTTTTTATACCTTTTTCACATGTAACATTTGTTTTTTTTATATCTTTTTTATTTGGTTTTTGTATTCCTTTTTGTTTATTTTTCTCTTTTTGTTTTTTGGTTTCAGTCTTTTGTATTTTTTTATAACATTTGGTTTTCAATACTTTTTGCCACCCATATATTTGTGGTTTTTTTAACCCCGCCCATAAATGCTTATTTAAAATAAGCATTTAATGTGTTATTTATCTTTAAAAATAATACTAATTAAATATGACATCATAGAAAAATTAAAACCTTTTGGAAAAAATTGTAGACATGTCACATTATATTTTTTTTCTAAAAATAGTTTAAGAAGACAATTCTTCTTTATTATATATAAAGATTTCATCAAAATTAAGTCTTACGTTAATGAAACATTTCATCACCGTTGTTAGAATGTTATTATTTACATTAATATATTTTTGTTCTATGTTTTTATACATCTTTTTGTTCTTGTTGTTTTTATACATTATTATTATTATTATTATTATTATTATTATTATTTATTATTATTATTATTATTATTATTATTATTATTATTATTATTATATAGCTACATGTTTTGTTGTCTTTTTTAGATTTTTGTTCGAAGATTTGACATAAATGTATTTGTATTATACTAATGTCACTATATATATATTGGGTATGTGCACAAAAGCTTTCGAGTTGGGACTGTGATAGGGTTTGGAGCTGGAGCTTGAAAATTGAGCTAGGGTCCGGGGCTTCTATCTCAACCCTTCTTACACAAACTTTTATTTTAAAGACCTTTCGGGCTTTTAAGAGCTTTTTGGCTAGGCTTTTGATCTCAAATGATACCAAACAGAGCTATAATTTTAAAAAGGGCTTATATTTAAAAGTTTGGAGCTTTTAGTTTGTTTCCAAAACTTTATCTTTTAAAAGATGTGTTCTACTACAACGTGCGTGAAAAAAACGTGTCACAACATATGTATCATACTAGTACTAACACCCGTGCGTGTTGCACGGTTGATTCATAATTATTTATATTTATATTTCATTTTATTTATAATAAACTTTATATTTGACTATAATAAACTTTAGTTCGATCTATAAGAAATTAAAAGAATACACAAATAAACAACTTATACAGAAAGTGGTAATAATTAGCTCGGAACATAAGTAAATTTTACCTTTCTCCAAAGTTAGCTACTGGTGATCATATATGTTCTTTTAAAACCGGATAGTAAAAACTAAATAGTAAAGCGACTCGTGCTATGTTATAAAAAAAAAGATTACACTGTGTATTTATAGACTAATTGATAAAGTAAATTAAGGGATATACACATCGAATTCATGGATTTGGGTATATAAATAGACATATTCTAAATAGATATATAGATAGATAATATTATATTAATTATTCAGTATGAGTATTTGATAATTATAAGAAAATATAGATTAGGACATGTGTCGTCCAAAGAATGAGTCAAGTGTTTATCAAAGAAAAACCCAATCTTGTTTTAGTTTATTGGTAGATACGAGTATATTTTTATTTTTAATTAAATATAATAACGTCCATATATTTTATCGAAACATAAAACTATCTTAACTAAGCCTTCATTAATTTATTCATAAAGTGTTTAATCATTCTACTTTCAACATAAATTACATTCTCTATGTACCTAAATTCTAATAGAATAGTATCCAATCAATTAATCATTATGTAAAAGCTAGGAAACCTAGAAAAGAAAATATACCATGCTTGGTCAATTCTGCCAAGTATTCTCTGTCTGCAACATCCATCACCAACAAGAAACCCAAATTCTTTTGCTTTTTAATACAAAATTTAGAACAATGAGATCCAAATGGGCTATAAATCAATATAAAAAATTGTTAATACTACCAAAATCATCATCATTTTCTACCTTATTACCTCTTAATCTTCTTCTTCTGTTACTGTAATGTCATTGTTTACTTTTCAGACTTCTGTCCATCTAAAATTAAGACTACTTAACCATGATAAATCATCGTTAAACACGCTCCCTACAAGATTATCAATATCAAATGCTCGGAAACCCGAATGTCAGTTTTCGCAATATTTATCAACAAACCAGGTTAACTTATATTTATAATGCATTGGCTTATAATAACTGATCATACTATTTATATTTATTCATAAAGTGTTTAATCATTCTACTTTCAACATAAATTACATTCTCTATGTACCTAAATTCTAATAGAATAGTATCCAATCAATTAATCATTATGTAAAAGCTAGGAAACCTAGAAAAGAAAATATACCATGCTTGGTCAATTCTGCCAAGTATTCTCTGTCTGCAACATCCATCACCAACAAGAAACCCAAATTCTTTTGCTTTTTAATACAAAATTTAGAACAATGAGATCCAAATGGGCTATAAATCAATATAAAAAATTGTTAATACTACCAAAATCATCATCATTTTCTACCTTATTACCTCTTAATCTTCTTCTTCTGTTACTGTAATGTCATTGTTTACTTTTCAGACTTCTGTCCATCTAAAATTAAGACTACTTAACCATGATAAATCATCGTTAAACACGCTCCCTACAAGATTATCAATATCAAATGCTCGGAAACCCGAATGTCAGTTTTCGCAATATTTATCAACAAACCAGGTTAACTTATATTTATAATGCATTGGCTTATAATAACTGATCATACTATTTATATTTATAATGCATTGGCTTATAATAACTGATCATACTATTTATATTTATACTACATTTCCTGATAAAGTATCTTAAAATGTATATAAAATTGAAATAAATAGTGGATTCTCAGAGTGTTGCGGCCGTGGTGTTTGGACAGACATCACAGAACTCGAGATTATATCCATTGACAAAGAGAAGATCAGAAGGCGCGGTTCCAATTGCAGGAAGTTATAGGCTTATTGATGCAGTTATAAGCAATTGCATCAATAGCAATATAACAAAGATATATGCACTTACCCAGTTTAATTCAACTTCTTTGAACTCGCATCTGTTGAGAGCATACTCTGGTGGGCTGCTATCAAACCATGAATTTCTTGAAGTAATTGCGGCTTATCAGAGTCCAGAAGACGATAACTGGTTCCAGGTTCTCCGTATATCTCCTTTTAGCACTAACTGGTTACCTACATACATACATATAGTCATATAGACATTAGCCGATTTACTAATACATGCATTACTATAACAAAAGTTTTCCCGTGTTCATTATGCTACAAGTATGTCCATACTGTCCATATCGGCCAAGTATGAGATTGCTTGGTAGTTTATAAGTCTTAGTGTCCCCTCCTCCTTTGAGCTAGCTTTTTGGAGTAAGTTATAAACCTAGCTTATGTTTTGATGCGGGTCCATATCAATTGGCATCAGAGTCAGCCCTACCTTTGAAGGTTCTAACACTCGAACTTGCCTATGAAGTGGTGGCTTGGACCTAAAAACAGAAAGGTGTCAATCATTACCAACATAGCGGTGACCAACAAGGACGTTGGCTCCTTCAAAGAGTGGGCTACTATCAAGATCCCACATCAGCCAAGTATGAGATTGGTTGATGGTTTTACACCACATTGGCCAAGTATGGTATGGGTTGATGGTTCTACACCTGGCTTATGGCTTGATGTGGGTCCAGTATGGGATGGGTCCATATCATATACACGTTTAAATTTTAATAGGGTCAGTTGGGGCTCTTTTTTATTAGGTCAAGCTGGTATTGTTTTAGAATTTAGTTGAAAAGGAAATTGGTCGTCAAGCTGGTTGAATTCGACTGAAGTGTATAGTAATTGCATAAACACTTTATTGATGAATTAGATTTCTATTATAATCATATACTAGTTATTCATGTATATATTTATAGGTTTGCACAGACCCGTTCATTTTGCCATATTATAACCACGTAGATATGCACTTGCATATAGATGTATACATATGCATGGGTTGATTTCAAGCAATTCTGGGATTTCGGTCTGTAGGGAACTGCGGATGCTATGAGAAGATGCTTATGGGCATTAGAGGAGCATCCTGCAGTTGAATTTTTGGTTCTTCCAGGACACCATCTTTACAAGATGGATTATCAGAAACTAATAGAAGCACACAGAAGTAATAAAGCAGATGTAACCGTTGCAGTTTTGGATAGAATGAGAGATTACAACACGGGTTTTGGTAGTTTCAATGTAAATTTTAGAAATCGAGCCATTGGATTTGTTGAGGAACCAGAGTTGATGCCAGTTAAGTAGTATACGATCAACCGTTTAATTTATATCGTTATTCAAGCTAGTAATGATTCAAAAAGAAAATGTATGTTGATCTCTTTTTCAGGTTAATGGCTTAAAGTTAAACAATGGTTTATATGAAAAGTTTCCTAGTATGGGGATTTATGTCATGAATAGACATGTTATGATAAAGCTTTTGAAAGAATCATTCCCTAAAGCAAATGATTTGAAAAATGAAGTAATACCAGGTGCAATATCCTTAGGATTGAAGGTCAGCCTTTCTCGCCTTTCTAATAAACAAACCGAAATAAAAAGTTTACAGAATCTTATCTTTGATGTCATGACAGGTCCATGCTTATCAGTTTGATGGATATTGGGAGGACATGAGAAACATCAAAGCATATTACAAAGCAAACTTGGAAAGTACAAAGAAAACAAACATGAAATATAAGTCAGTAACTCTCAAAACCTGAAAAAAAAAAAAAAGTCTAGCCCAAGAGTGAAAAATAAGCTAACTACATACTTCACCTCTTGGTAGCAGCTTTTATGATAGAGATTTTCCAGTGTACACTTTGCCACGTCGTCTCCCTCCGTCTCTAGTAACAGATGCTGTTATCACAGCTAGTGTCATTGGTGATGGTTGCATTCTAAATGTATGAAACTTTCATTGAATTCATTTGGATAGTATATATGGTTACATACTTTTTTGTATTATTTATGCAATCTTGTATGGTTCTTTAACAAGTAGAGATGCAGCATCGGTAGTTCAGTCATTGGTCCAAGAACAAGGATTGGAGATGGAGCTGTAATACAAGATTCAGTAATCATGGGATCAGATATCTACCAGGTAATTCAAGATTTCTAACCATATACACGCAACAAATTATTGTCTACTTCTCTTCAGATTACCATATATGATGATCAAATTTACTTTATAAACGAAAAGAACTTATCTTTCATTTGATGACAGCAGAGTATACCCGGGGAGAACATTGGTGGTATGGACTTAAAGCAGACAACTATTCCAATTGGTGTCGGGGATGGTGCATTTATAAAGAAGGCGATCATAGACAAGAATGCGAAGATTGGCAAAAATGTTAAGGTATATAATGTCTTCTCACCATAAATGTTCTATAAACAAAGGCTCCCACACAAGTTGTATATCATCCTAAATTAGGTTGTATGAACCAGTGTCGGTACCAGGAAAAAAAAATCCACGTGGGGCAAAATTAAAAAAATCCATAAAAGAAAAGAATTCCAAGTGGGGGCAAATTTTAAAAATCCATAGAAAATTTGAAGATCTATTGAAAAATTTAATACTTCAGGGCAAATTTTACATATCCTGAGGGGGGATTGGCCCCTCTTACCTCCCTTTAGTAACACCTCGGTTTGAAACAACCGTTTTGTTTGGTTCTTACCATATACCCGTAGCATATTTGATGTGTTTTTACCTTTTCATGTAGATCATTAACAGGGACAATGTACTAGAAGCAAACAATGAAACTGATGGCTACATCATTTCATCGGGCATAGTTGTTATTACGCGAGGTGCAGTAATCCAAGACGAAAGTATCTTATGACATGATAATTTTGACTTATATATGTCTGCTGATCATTTTGATCCCCTTCAAACAACACCAGAATTGATTCACAGTTTTGAAGGTATATATACTGCTGTAGGGAACTGAAAGTCAATGATCAAATGATGGATATACTGCTCGAGTATTGAGATTATGTTAGATTAAGAAAATTTAGCCCAAATTTCGATTATCTTTATAGCAATTGTTTTCAAATAATAATGTATATAGTATAAAAGGGATGAATTTATCCATCTTTATTGTATCAATTGATAAAAGATAAACCATATTTATAATTTGTTCACATACGTACACCGTTCCTTTTTATAACCACGTACGAATTTTCCGATACTGCTAAATTATAATCAGGAGCTTTTAAGTTTTAATACGACCCATCCCCCTCTGATCCTATCACAATCACAACCGTAAGATCGGGCTACACCCTCAGCTTTCCCCATCTGGCCCAACTCCAGGCCCATAATCAGCAGTAGCCCAACTCTTCTGTTGTTAGTTGTTAAATATAAAAATTAAAATAAGAATGATAGAGAATAAAACAAAATATTTTAGTATTTTAAGTAATCCTGTTTTACTCGGTTGTTTCACTTGTTTGAGCGGTGAATAAGACATAATAAGTGATGGACCGATGGCGACACTACTAAAAACAACTAATGTTACAAATGATATTGATAATTATTACTAGAATGCGGATACAATTGACACCACGTCATGATGTTTACCGTCAATAGTACTATGTGTTGTGTTTTTTTGGTACTATGTGATTTGTGTGTGTTTTCGTTTTCAAGTGGTGGGTTGTGTGTGTTCAAGGGGTAGGGAATAAGGAGGGTATAAGTGTAATTTTGTCATGTGTTACTTTCAACATATAAGAGAGAGGTGTTATTTTTTTATAAAAGAGTATAAATTACGAGTAATCTTTTAATCATAATTTTTATTATTTTTATCAACATTGTGTATTGAACAATTATACAATATGCATAATTATGATATTTTGGGTTAGAAGTAGTGGTACGAATACTACTACCTTAAATTTAAAAGAAAATTACAAAAAATGTTAAGCAATATCGGAGAAGAAGAGAGGCGTGCTATTATTTGATTCGATTGTCATGTATTCGTACATATGGTATAGTTTTTGTTTTAGAAAGTGTTCTTCTTTTCATGTAATTGTAATTCTACTCTCGGTTGATAACTCAGCCGATTTTTAACAAAATTTGTTGTTAAAATAAAAATCACTAGATTATACCAATCATCCTTTCTTTAAAACTTTTTCTAATAAACTATCTTCGCACGTAATTCTTTATTTGTACAAATATATGATTTCAACTAAAATATCAAAAAGTTAGAATATCATTTTTCTTTTATAATTTATTTGATCTTTTACAGTCAAATATATAATAAACAAATCTGAATCTGAATGATATAATAAGAAAAGAAATCTAACGATAGCATTCACATATCGTTGTGTCATTGTTGACATTATCATTTGTAAAAACGCCCGCATAGGAGAGACTACTACGCCACACCTCTAATCCTATGTTGTTATCATATAAACATATAACAAAAACAAACTACCAATCATCTTCTAGCCGTTAAAAACAAAAAAAAAAAAACTTTTTCTAAAACACAAAAGTTGTCCAAATGACAACATCGTAATTTTTCAAAACGTCATATCTATAAGTATGAATGTACGTTTTCCTAACATATCATCAGCTTGTCATACTTGCTGGCCGAACCAAAAATATTGGTTACGAGTAGAACAAAACTAGTTACGAGCCTGTTCATTTTACGACTTACTTTGCTTCACATTTAATTAAGCTTTGATGATTATGCTTTGTAACCTATGATAACAAGTCGAACTTTATTAGAGGGTAGATTTTTGTTTAATAAGTGAAAAATCTATAAGGCTATCTCCAATGCTAAGGACGCCCTTAGGCGTCCTTGAGCTGCCACATCATATCCTTACAAATCCTTATACATCCTTATAAATCCTTCAAATCCTATAATTTTATCTCCAACCATACAAACATCCTTACATATCCTTTTACCTCCAACTAAAAACAAAAATATATTAGGTAAGGACACCTAAAGGCATGCCCTTAGGTAAGGGCATCCTTTAAAAAATCCTTAGTTTTGGACAAGTTTCAACGGCAAAGGATATCCAAGGGCACCTAAGGGCACTTAAGGGCACCCAAAGGCATCCCCATTGGAAATAGCCTAAGCAAGAAGATTACATAACTCAAAGAAACTAAATTGGAACTTGTTTATTTTGACGGTGAAAAAAAAATAAACATAATCAATAGTATATAGTAAAACCTTTTATTCCATTGTACCATATTGGTATCTACACAACCACTCTGCAACGTTTTAGTGTACTTAAATAACTACACTTAAGTGGACACACCACATGGAGTTAATGGACTGATCTTGTAACTTTTGTTGTATGTTGCCTTCTATTCTAATTGGATGGGTGACACAAAATCATCGGACCAGTAGCATAATAAAAAAATGAAAAAACGTAACCTTTTGTTATTTTATTGCACTTCATGGATCAAATTGAGGGGTCATTTTTCCATTCTAATTCACTGGGTAGCACAAAATCATCGGACTAGATGGCATTCATAAAACATAATCCTTTTATAATTTTATTGCAAGTTAATTAAAAAGATCGTCCCTATAATTTGCTAAAAAGTTACAGGATTCATCATTATCTTTTTTGAATTATGTTTTTGATTCCTGATTTTGGATCTCTAACAACAGTTTTGGTCCAAAAGTTAAATTTTTTTGTAACAACAGTTTTAGTCCAAAAGTTAAAAATTTTGGTCAAAAGTCAACATTTTTGGTAAAAAAAAAAGTCAATGCTTTTGAAGCTTTTGATGGGAGTTCAAAGTCATGGACAAAACCATAATTTATGAAAGATAGAGACGAAACTTGTAATTTTTGACAAACCACATGGTAGATCTTTATTGCACTTCATGGATCAAATTGAGGGGTCATTTTTCCATTCTAATTCACTGGGTAGCACAAAATCATCGGACTAGATGGCATTCATAAAACATAATCCTTTTATAATTTTATTGCAAGTTAATTAAAAAGATCGTCCCTATAATTTGCTAAAAAGTTACAGGATTCATCATTATCTTTTTTGAATTATGTTTTTGATTCCTGATTTTGGATCTCTAACAACAGTTTTGGTCCAAAAGTTAAATTTTTTTGTAACAACAGTTTTAGTCCAAAAGTTAAAAATTTTGGTCAAAAGTCAACATTTTTGGTAAAAAAAAAAGTCAATGCTTTTGAAGCTTTTGATGGGAGTTCAAAGTCATGGACAAAACCATAATTTATGAAAGATAGAGACGAAACTTGTAATTTTTGACAAACCACATGGTAGATCTTTTATTGTACTTCATGGATCAAATTGAGGGGTAACCTAGTTGTGATGTGGTTCCGCCGATGGTCTATGTATACATGTTTACCCTTCGTAATTCGTATTATAAATTTCCAAAATGTCGTATCTATAAGCATGGATGCTTTTTTGAAATAGTAACATTTCAAGGCTATAAGTTTATTTCCACAAATGGAAACATCCAAAATGTTGTATCTATAAGGGTGCACGGAGTGTCCTGGTGACCGTTTAAGTACCGGACCGATACCTAAGGGAACATCACCCCGTGGTAACGGTACTGACTGGGTGGGGAGCGAGGCGGGAACGGCCCTCCCCGGGTTCCTGCCGACTTTCGACCGTTACATACAAAAAAATAAAATAAAAAATGATAAAGACATGGGGCCCACATTCAACGGTCAAATCCTTTCCTTCTTCTTTCTTTCTTTTTCTTTCTTTCTTCCATTTTGTATTATGCTTGTTTTTTTTTTCTTATCTTTCTGCTTCTTTCTTTATTTTCTTCATTGTATTATTTTGTATCACAAACACACACATAATACATATAAATCAAGGCAAGCATGACCCTTTTTGATGTTAAAATGGTGATGCAAAACCACATGCTCAACGACGCCAGACACCGATCTGAAGTAAACAATGTGATTCAGAGCGATACTCACAACAAGGCAGCTTACATAGCCGAAATCGAACAAATTGAAGCTCTCGATCGGGTTCGTAGCGCCGCCGAAGATGAGTATGTTGTATATCTGCGAGGGAAAATCCATTGGCTTGATCAGATTATTTTCCAGCTTTCCGCCGCCTCTTCCACGTTGACAGCAACGCTTGACCACGCAAAATTCCAGCAAGGCAGTGTCGGTGATGGTCGACATGTGGATTATCAAACTGATCCGGGGGAGGAGTACATATCTCCTCAACCCGGCGGCGCTACCGAGTCTCCTGAACCCTATCGATACATTTATCGCAACGACGGCGACAGTACTGTGGACTCGGACTATTCCGAGTGTTAGGATTATGTAATGTTTTTCTATGATTTTAGTAATATTATCTAATGTTTTATGGTTTTAGTAATATTAGTTTTAATTTATCTAATGTTTTAAATAAAAGTTTTAATTATTTGATGAATAAAAAAATATAAAATAAATAAAATAGAAAAGGGTGGGGAAGGGCGGGGAGGTATTCCTTGGAATTAGGGAGCGGACGGGGAGGGGCGGGGAGGTACTCCCCCCACCCTATGCGTGGCTGTGTTTGATTACAATGAATCGACATGATTCGATAGTGACTTTTGAATCGGTCAACATCCCATATGTTTGACCTGCACATCTTAACGAGTACCGTACGATACACGAGACGTCTCGTACGAGTCGCATTGAAACTCAAAGAAAATTATTATAAGAAGTTGATATTGTCAATAAATAATATAATATCATCAATATATGTATGTTGTTACACATATATGTATGTTTCTACGCATACATTATATATTTTGAAAAATGTTAGAATGACAAACAAATTACAAACACACATTTACAAATTTACTTGTCATATGAGGTGGACCAATTAAATATATATCTTTGTTCTCTTTCATGTTTCTTTTTCCATGTTTGGTTGATGACATAAATTTGTAACATTTTGTTTGTAACTAACAATGTAGCATCTCTCATATATGCTATATAGGTATTATCTATATGTTTCTTACGATATGGGTCACGATACTGATCACGTTTTAAAAAATCACAAAATAAGTTAGACATAAAATACACGATTCAACAAGTATCCACTTAATCACTTCGTGTTGTCAACATATATAGTTTAATGAAATATAGTTAAAAAAAGAATGAAAATGACAAGTGTTAATAGATAGAATGGTTTAGAGACCAACTTATTAATTTATTTATTTCGTTTAATTTATTGTAGTTTTATATTGTAGTTGAAGAAATACTTCTTAATTAAACACCAGACAGATATTACAAGTATATGATTTGATTTGAAATCAAAAGTGTCAATCACATGTTCATTGAAGCCAAAACCTGACCGTTGCTGGCTTGCTGCCCCAAAAACCTAAACTAAAAATAAAAAGTCATCTATCTATACATACCATATATTTCATATAATATAATTTATTATTTATATTTATATACATCCAACGGAATTATTTTTAACTAGCCGTTAGTTTCAAATATAATTACCCCCTTCTTCAGACACGCTTTCCCCATTATTCTCTCTTTCTTTCTCCTCTCTCTTCTTCATCTTCTTTCCAGTTAATGCTGCAAACCCCCATTATTGAATAGATTAAATTAAATGCACTTAATCTAATACATTCAAGGGGTTTGATTTAATAACAAGATCTTGTAAGTTTGGGGTTTGATTCATTAATTAATTGATTAATTTCTTCAGATTTTATATTTTAATTAAAATCAATGGAGATTTCAGTTGATGCCACCAACAAACCCACAAATTTGCAAGGTAAGTATACTTAAATTAGTTTTATTGGGTTAAGATTCAAGATTTGCAAATTTTAACTTACAAGATTGAATCTTTATTTGAAAACAGTAATTTAAATCTTTTTTTATGAACTGGGTTCTTGTTTATATTAGTCTTTGACTTTTTGTGAAGCTGAATCTGTTTCTTTTCTTCTTCTTTTTTGGTGTTTTTTACTCAATAATTTGATTGATGTTAAATTCTCAAGATTTCATTGTAAAGATTGAAACTTTATTTAAAACCCATAATTTAAATCTTGTTTTACGAATTTGGTTTTGTTTTTAATGTTTGTTTGCGAATGATTTGTGTATTCTTGAATGAAGATATATATCTTGAATGAAGATAGATCAAGATTCTTATAATTTGAAAACCATAATCTTGAATCTAAGAATGAGTTTGCTTATTATTTGTTGTCTAAGTTAGATCCTGATTTTCTTGAACCTTAAAAGTTTGAATTAGAAAATCGCCTTATAATCTTGAATCTAAAGTTTAAGTATGTTGATTCAATTGGGTATTCCAATTTTATTTTCATAAAAAATTAATTTAGTTATGTTTTATGTTTGTGAAGTTAAAGGAGAGAAGATGGTTACGAGAAAGTTCGGTGTTGAGATCAGTAATAATAGAAGAACATTGGGAGCTATTAATCAGAAACCAAGGAGCTTATCTTTATCCATGTGTTCAACAAGAGAGCTTTATCACAGTATGTATATATTATATATATAGTATTATCATATTATTTCAAGAAAGTACATTATTTTTGGTTATGATTATATAGATATATATTTTGCTGATTATAAGTATTGTTTGATCAATAGAGCAAATGGAAACAATGAGAATAATGCTGTAAACCAGATTCATAGACCAATCACAAGGTAATATATTTTAGGAAAGTTAAAGCCATTAACCCAATAATAATTATATCCAAATATCTGATTTACTGTTCTTTTAATTGAAGGAAACTTGCTGCTCAAATTGCCAATAAGAAACAGTGTTTCCCTGAGGTACTTCTACTATACAACCATAAGAATTTATATCTAAATTTTTTTCGACGTTTATTGATTATTGAAACCGCTTTATGATAGGATGTTTTGAAGCCGAAACAATCACCAGAGAATTTTAAGGTATGGGAAGATTCGGAGGATCGACCGGTTCCTATGTCGTTGGAAACAAAAAGGCCTCAAAAAGACCATATGGTATTAACTTGTTAATTTATAATTTTTGTGTGTATAATTCAATTAGTGGTTTGAAGTTTATATTAAGATGGATGTCATAAATCTTGAAGCAGGAAGTTGAAATGGAGGACATACTTGAAGAACCTGTGGTGGATATCGATACCGCAGACTCAAAAGATCCGTGTGCTGTTGTTGAATATGTTCAAGACTTATATTCTCATTACAGAAGGATGGAGGTAACAAACCATTTCGATTTTCAAAAAAACGAAAAACAGAATCCTTTTATAGAACTTTTGGTTTAATTAGATTAGACCCACATGATAAAGATAGTTCTTGTTGATATGATTGCAGAGTTCAGGCATGGTTTCACCAAACTATATGTTGACACAACAATCTGATATTAATGAGCGAATGAGAGCTATTTTAATCGATTGGCTCGTTGAGGTATTGAGTTCCAAAATTTTGAATTTTATATTTTACCCTTTACAGAGTCTACTTTTTTGGTAATTTAAGTAATGCTAATAAACGATAATTTTGAACTCGAATCAGGTGCACCACAAGTTTGATCTTCAACATGAGACACTATTTTTGACAGTAAACCTCATAGACAGGTTTTTGGCTAGGCAAAGTGTGGTCAGAAAGAAGCTACAATTAGTTGGTTTGGTTGCCATGCTTTTGGCTTGTAAATATGAGGAAGTTTCTGTCCCTGTTGTCGACGATTTGATTTTCATCTCGGACAAAGCTTACTCCAGAAGCGAAATTCTTGAAATGGTAATTAATTTTCATACTTTTTCTTTATT
>CM067175.1:65793679-65818546 GCA_034093135.1 Erigeron breviscapus
GCAAAGTAACTCCACCATCGACATAGAGGTGTCTTCAGTAGTACCATCTAACGAGTTGGGACTTACATAAACCTTCGACATGCTGATGCTCGTGTTACTACTGCTACTGTTACTCGAATGCTACGGTTGCTATGCTATTACTGCTACTAGTCTTGTTGCCAAGAAACTCGGTGTGATTATAAGCTCGTGCCATGTTATGTAAATTAGGCTCGGCTTCCTTTTATCTCTCGGCCCTCAAATACCACTGAACCACTGCTGTAATGTTGCTGCTTGCATGTTGTTACCACCAAGCCATAAATGGCCATCTTTCGCTTACCGGAGACTAATACATTTGGATATTCGGGTACATTTCAGAATGTTACATACCTTATACTGCTTGACAGGCATTTCAGGTGAGTTTCATAAACCCTCCCTACTCAATTGAGATTCGGGCTGAAAAGTGTACATGTATGTTTGATTGATTGTTTGATTTAACGTATTGACTTGTTTCTCGGTTAATTATACTTTCATTTATGATTACTTGTTGTTAAACGATTGTCGGTTGATTCACTTTGTCATGATATAGAACGAGATGTTAATTGTCTATTTGTTGATTGTTGATGTGATTACTTGTGGTTTAATGGCGCATTGTTTATCATGTAAGTCGTAACGGGTTAACGATATATGGCGCATTGTTTATCATGTAAGTCGTAACGGGTTAACGATATATGGCGCATTGTTTATCATGTAAGTCGTAACGGTTTAATGGGGCATTGTTTGACAAGTAAGGCGTAATGGTTTATGTGTAATGGAATTGTAATTGAAATGTTGATTGTGTTGATTTTTTTACTACCGTGAAACCTTTTAGGGTTTTCCTTGGAATGTGATCAGGTAGTCAAATCCTCGCTTATCGTTAACGGTTGTTATTCCGATACACTTGTTTCCTATTACTTGTCCCTACGAACTCACCAACTTTATGTTGACGCATTTTAGTACACTTTTCAGGTAATCAGGTTAATCAGAGACAAAATGGATGATTGTGTGCTTACATTACTAGGATTGGACTTGCTTCGGACTTTCTGGATCCGTGATCCTTATTTCCCCTCAATGGGTTATGCTTTGGGTCAACTACTATCATTTGAACTTTTTATTATAAATGTTGTTTGATTTGATATCTTTGCTTGATGTTGATAATTGTATACATTTGAATGAGTTTGTGGATTGTTTCAATCTTATGAATGCATATAGTTTGACTCTACATAATTTCCATGTCGTGCTGTGCTTTTCTAAGTGATACCCCATTCTGTAACACCCCAACAAGGTGGAATCATGGGGTATCACTTAGAAAAGCACAGCACGACATGGAAATTATGTAGAGTCAAACTATATGCATTCATAGGATTGAAACAATCCGCAAACTCACTCAAATGTATACAATAATCAACATCAATCAAAGATACACACTCAATCAATATTAAATGGAAATGTTTAAATGATAGTAGTTGATCCTAAGCATAACCCATTAAAGGGAAATAAGGATCACGGATCCAGAAAGTCCAAAGCAAGTCCATCCTTAGCAATGCAAACACAATATCATCCATTTTGTCTCTGATTAACCTGATTACCTGAAAAGCGTACTAAAATGCGTCAACATAAAGTTGGTGAGTTCGTAGGGACAAGTAATAGGAATCAAGTGTATCGGAATAACAACCGTTAACGATAAGCGAGGATTAGAATATCTATTCACATTCCAAGGGAAAACCCTAAAAGGTTGCACGTTAGCACAAATCAATGCAATCAACATTTCAATTACAATATCATTATACATAAACCGTTACGCCTTACTTGTCAAACAATGCGCCATTAAACCGTTACGACTTATATGATAAACAATGCGCTATTATACCACAAGTAATCACATCAACAATCAACTAATAGGCAATTAACATCTTGTTCCATATCATAACAAAGTGAATCAACCGACAACCCTTTAACAACAAGTATTCATACACGAAAGCATAATTAACCGAGCAACAAGTCAACGTGTTAACCAAACAATTAAACAAGTATGTACACTTTTCAGCCCGAACCTCAATTGACTAGGGAGGGTTTACGAAACTCACCTGGAAGTAAAGCAATTCCAAGTACTAGTACAAGTACACGCACGAATAAGTTCACAGTGATTCAACGTTCAAGCTTTTCCAACCTAAGATAATCAAATATATTTTCTTAAGCTATGCTCTCTTTTGAGAGGATTTTTAGTGTAGATGTAAAGTGTTTCAAGACATATCCTTTTTACAACATCTAATACTATAAGAGTGTTTATGAATTTTTACAGATTTTTCTAATATTCCTATTTCTTTCAAAAGGTCACTTTTCTGGGCAAAACCAAAAGAAACTTAATTCTTATCAAATTTGAGGGACACATAGAGGTTTCTAAAAATATAAAATTCATCTCCTAGATCGTTCAAATGAATTTTCTAGGATTTTTGCAGGATGACTGAAATTTCAGTCTTAACAACCCCTTGTTTTTGAATATAATTTCGACTTTGCATTTGTTTCATAACTTAACACTTTCCAAGACTTTAATAAGGATATAAATGAACATTTTGGTGGTATAAAGGCAGACCACAAACCCTCTTGGGTATTTGATTATTAAAAGTTATGTAAACGACTCCAAAACGACGTTTTCGGTACATAAATCAATCTTTCAACTTAATCACCCAACCTTTAGCCCATCCCATATCAAAATATACTGGAAAAGACTTAATTAAACATATAGAAATATTACCTCACTGTAATCTAAGGTATAGAAGTATTTCAAGACAATACAACTTCTAAAAGATCAACTTCTTAGACTCCAAACTCTTTGAACCCAACTTGGAACTTCAAGTAATGATCCTAAGAGTTCTTGAACTTATTATTCTGATTGTTTTGATATTAAGAATGTGAGAGAGAGAGAAGAAGGCTGAGATATGCAAAAGAATGAGTAATGCTTGCCTTTTATAGCCCATTTGCCAACCAAGGGTCAAAGAACACACACCTTGACTATGAGGTGTTCAATCATGTTCTTTACAACTAATCCATGTGTAATGGCTGGATCATTGGCATTAGGACAAGCTAGAAACCAGTAGCAATTTGTTTATTGAATGGTTTATAGCTACAATCCAAGTCTTTGTTAGTTTAAGTTAGGTTTATGTCTAGAACACAAGCCTTGACTTGACTATTTGACTTAGTTGACTCTAGACTTTGATTTTTGATTTGTATTTGTGTAATTATTTATAGTAACTAGTTAATGTAAGTATATTTACTTTTATCTATGTGGTTATAAATCAATTACATGTATTTATATTTATTAGTTAGCTAATTTAAGTACACAATTGCATATTTATTTTACTAGTATTTATAGTAATTGTACAATATATCTAGCTAGTTAATTGATTCCGAAATTAATAACACAAACAAAAAAATACTCACGGGCGTACAACTTTTATAAATTATTATAATAATAAATCCATAATATGGATAAATCATTTCATATAATATAAAGGTTGTGTCGGTTTTTGTCCTATTAGTACCATTATTAGTTATCCGCCGACACTGTATGAAACTGTACATTATACTAAGGCTTTTTAACATGGGTCTAATTACAGTAGCCCAATCAAGATATAGAATTCATTCTTATATTTCTTTTGGCCCAATCACATGAACAAAATGTGAGCAAAATCATATCGGTAATATAAATTCATAATGTTTGCTTTTATTATTTTCGACAATTAATGGACCAAAAAAAATGACAATTGTTACATTATTCCCCTGTTAAAAGAATTTCGTCCCGAAATTCAACAAAACCCTAATTACCAAACAAATGTGGGTACTTAGACTTCATGTGGTCCTCGCGTTCCCAAGTAAACTCGGGTCCACGTCTAGCTTGCCATCTCACTTTGACAATCGTATATCGGGTATTCTTTAGCTTTATAGTTTGTCGATCTAGGATTTTTATTGGTTCTTCCACGAATTTCAACGTTTTATCAACACGGATTTCTTCGAGGGGCACGTGAAGTGTTGGATCGGCCAAACACTTTCTAAGATTACAAACATGGAAAACACTTTCTAAGATCACGCTCTTGGTGCCATACAAGTAATGCCTCCAACATTTCAAAGCAAATATCACAGCTCCCAATTCTAAGTCATGGGTCGGATAATTCTTCTCATGTACCTTCAATTGTCTCAATGCATATGCTATCACCTTATCCCGTTGCATTAAGACACATCCCAATCCTTGCCCGGATGCATCACAATATACAACGAAATCATCGGCTCCGTTATGCTCTCTAAGTATTGGTCGGGTATGCTTTACCCACTTTTGTTAGGACTTGACCCCCTTTATATAGTGTTGAATGATTCGTGATTGTATTGTTGCTTATAAATTGTACGATTGATAAAGCCTTAGATTATTGCCATGATAATATCCCCGTAGAGATAACTATATTCATGCAATGATTTAGAAGGACTTGATGTGAAAATTGTGTATTACTTGAAGGTCAATTTTGATATTCGGGTGTGAATTGTGAGACTTAATTTATTAATCTAACACGTGTGTTCAGGAAAGATGGTTAGAGCAAGGAGAGCTAACACTAACTATAGGCGTCAAGATGAGCAAGAGGAGCCGATAGTTTAAGAAGAAATTATAGGTGGACGTGGTGGTAGAGGTGGTCGTGGAGGTAGAGGTGGCCGAGGAGGTCATGGTGGCCGAGGTGGTCGGGGTGATGCTAATCCCCCGGTAAGAGCCGAGGTCATTACTCAAGCTCTCAATGAGCTTATGCCGGAACTTGTGGCCCGAATCTCGGCGGCCATGGATAGAAATGAACAAGAAGAACCAGAAATTGAAGCGGAAAATGAAAATGAAAACGAAAATGAAAATGTGAATGTGAATGGTGATGGGAAAGGGGGAAATGTTTTTGTCCAACCAAGAAACAACAATGTTTACCTTCAAGGTTGTATCTTCAAAGATTTCAAGGCTTGTGGACCTCCGGAATGGAAAGGAGAAGGTGAGGCCAGGTTGTTTGGAGTGGTTAGAAAAGACCGAGGCCGTTATTGCTAGGAGTGGTTGTACTCAGGATCAAAGATTTTCTCACGCTACCGGTATGTTAGCAAGTGATCCTCTAGAATGGTGGAATGTAGAAGTGGATGCTTTGGGGATTGACCTCGCAAATTCCATACCTTGGGAAAATTTCAAAGAAATGATCATTGCTAAGTATTGCCCACCTCATGAAATGAGGAAATTACAAGAAGAATTTACTAGCCTCACCATGAAGGGAGCCGATCATGTGGGATACACTCGCCGTTTCGGGCAACTTTCTAGACTAATTCCTCATTTTGTGAGACCTGAAGCCCGGAAGGTAGAAAAGTATGTGGTTGGCTTACCACACAAAGTAAGGGTACTTGTTTCTCATCCCACCATGCCATTGACAATCAACGAAGCCATTAACCGAACCACTAGTGTCACCATGGAGCTTGAAAAAGGTGGTGAACTAGGGAAGAATGAAGTCAAGAGGAAGGATGTGGCTGAGTCAAGCGGCACCAAGAAGGATGAAAGGCGTGATCACAAGCGTCATAATCATGGTGGTAAGGTGTATGCGGCGGTTGTACCACATGTTGAGCCCCCGAAAGGTGGTTATGCCGGGGCTAGTCCCTTGTGCCCTAGGTGTAACCGTCACCATTGGGCTAAGGTGAGGTGTGATGCTTGCTTCCATTGTAAACAACCGGGTCACACTTCAAAATTTTGTCCTAACCATCGAATTGCTCCATTAAATGTTGCTCCACTAAATGCTAGATACCCCCAAATGGCCCGGGGTAGTTGTTATGAATGAGGTAGCCAAGACCACTATCGTAACCGATGCCCAAATCTTATTGGCCAACAAGTGCAAGTGACGGTGCATCCTAATCATTTGCAAACTGCTGGTCCAAATCAAAATCGGGGAAATCAAGGTCAACCACAACAACAAGCCCAACAATAACTCGTTCCCCGTGTAAGAGCTTTTGCCGTGAATGCGACCGAGGCTCGTGTTGATCCTAATGTCGTAGCAGGTACCTTTCTTCTCAATCACCAGTACGCTACTGTGTTATTTGATTCTGGAGCCGATTATAGTCTCATTTCCAACGATTTCATTCCGTTGATCGATGCTAATCTTAGCCCATTGTATTGTTTTGAACTTGAAATGGTAAATGGTGGATTGTCTAGAATTAGTCAAATTGTTCGTGATTGTGTGTTAGAATTATGTGATCACCCATTTTACATAGACTTAATGCCTTTTGACATCGGTAGTTTTGACGTGATCGTGGGTATGGATTGGTTATCGGCCATGAAAGCGGTGATTGATTGTGGTAGTCAAACAGTGAGAGTTCCGTTGGAAAATGGAGAAGAATTAGTGGTTCAAGGCGAAACGACCGAACTATGGGATGGGAAAATATATAGTGCTAAGGCCACGAAGGTTGAATTGAAAACCGTACCCGTAGTTAAAAACTTTGCGGATGTATTTCCGGATTACCTACCGGGTTTACCTCCATCTCGTGAACTCGATTTTCGTATTGATCTTATTCCAAATGTTTCTCCCGTGGCCAAAGCACCCTATCGCTTAGCCATGACCGAATTGCAAGAGTTGGCCGCCCAACTCAAAGAACTTCAAGAGAAGGGTTTCATTCGCCCTAGTCAATCTCCTTGGGGCGCACCGGTTTTGTTCGTTAAAAAGAAAGATGGCTCATTCCGAATGTGTATCGATTATAGAGAATTGAATATAATTTCGACTTTGCATTTGTTTCATAACTTAACACTTTCCAAGACTTTAATAAGGGTATAAATGAACATTTTGGTAGTATAAAGGCAGACCACAAACCCTCTTAGGTATTTGATTAGTAAATGTAACACCCCGAGCTGGGCCCGAAGTATTACGGAAATTATATAGCACACAGTGGAATTATCGTAGGCTACTAAATGAAAATACATGAATTCAGTGAATCCATCAATGTCAAATCAAGTATCAATCATCAATCAATCATAATCATCAATCAACATCAATCATCAATCAATCCATCAATCATCAATCAATCATAATCATCAATCAATCCATCAATCATCAATCAATCCATCAATCATCAATCAATCCATCAATCATCAATCAATCCATAATCATCAATCAATCCATCAATCATCAATCAATCCATCAATCATCAATCAATCCATCAATCATCAATCAATCCATCAATCATCAATCAATCCATAATCATCAATCAATCCATAATCATCAATCAATCCATCAATCATCAATCAATCCATAATCATCAATCAATCCATCAATCATCAATCAATCCATAATCATCAATCAATCCATCAATCATCAATCAATCCATCAATCATCAATCAATCCATCAATCATCAATCAATCCATCAATCATCAATCAATCCATCAATCATCAATCAATCATAATCATCAATCAATCCATCAATCATCAATCAATCCATCAATCATCAATCAATCCATCAATCATCAATCAATCCATAATCATCAATCAATCCATCAATCATCAATCAATCCATAATCATCAATCAATCCATCAATCATCAATCAATCCATCAATCATCAATCAATCCATAATCATCAATCAATCCATCAATCATCAATCAATCCATCAATCATCAATCAATCCATAATCATCAATCAATCCATAATCATCAATCAATCCATCAATCATCAATCAATCATAATCATCAATCAATCCATCAATCATCAATCAATCATAATCATCAATCAATCCATCAATCATCAATCAATCCATCAATCATCAATCAATCATCAATCATCAATCAATCCATCAATCATCAATCAATCCATCAATCATCAATCAATCATCAATCATCAATCAATCCATCAATCATCAATCAATCCATCAATCATCAATCAATCCATCAATCATCAATCAATCCATAATCATCAATCAATCCATCAATCATCAATCAATCCATAATCATCAATCAATCCATCAATCATCAATCAATCCATCAATCATCAATCAATCCATAATCATCAATCAATCCATAATCATCAATCAATCCATCAATCATCAATCAATCCATCAATCATCAATCAATCCATCAATCATCAATCAATCCATCAATCATCAATCAATCATAATCATCAATCAATCCATCAATCATCAATCAATCCATCAATCATCAATCAATCCATCAATCATCAATCAATCCATCAATCATCAATCAATCCATCAATCATCAATCAATCCATAATCATCAATCAATCCATCAATCATCAATCAATCCATAATCATCAATCAATCCATCAATCATCAATCAATCCATCAATCATCAATCAATCATAATCATCAATCAATCCATCAATCATCAATCAATCCATCAATCATCAATCAATCCATAATCATCAATCAATCCATCAATCATCAATCAATCCATCAATCATCAATCAATCCATCAATCATCAATCAATCCATAATCATCAATCAATCCATCAATCATCAATCAATCCATCAATCATCAATCAATCCATCAATCATCAATCAATCCATAATCATCAATCAATCCATCAATCATCAATCAATCCATCAATCATCAATCAATCCATCAATCATCAATCAATCCATCAATCATCAATCAATCATAATCATCAATCAATCCATCAATCATCAATCAATCCATCAATCATCAATCAATCCATCAATCATCAATCAAACCATCAAACACTAAAGCAAAACTATCCATCAATCATCAATCAATCCATCAATCATTCAATGTCACCAACTAGACACATCATACGTGAGTAAAATCAAACAACACCATCAATCATTTAATCACACAATTCAAACAAGTAATCACATAAGTTTACACTTTTAGACTGAAATTACAGCTTATATGAAGGACAATTTGATCTTAAATCTTGACTTATATGACGAATTATGACTAAATTCGATGAGATATTAAAGTTCTAGACCAAAGATAATTGCACATAGGTCCTTACATTTATGAAGATCATTTAATATGGAAAGACTATAAATAGAGAAGTTTAGTGAGAGAAAACTATTCATTCATCACTTTCATTCTCCTTTCTCTCACTAAAACCCTCTTTGGCAGCCATAACCAACCACAAATTCATATTTTGATTTTGGATTGTGTAATCAAAATCGTGTGTACTTTTCTCATCTTTGTGATAATCAAAACGTGTTTCTGGAATCAAATCTCAGGTAACAACAACAAATTATGAATTATTGATCAAATTAAAAATGTACTTTTTCAAGTTTATGTTCATGATGATTTGGTCCAATTTTGATTGAAAATCGTGTTAATGATTAAAGGGTTTGTGTCTAAATGTGTTTAACGCCATTGTGGTGAACAAATTTGGGTCATAACATGATTAAATTACAAAACCCATTTTTCAAATATGAATATAACCTGTTCTTGAAGTTCAAAGTGTTCATGCGACTTTTGATCTTGGAAATCAGTAATTGTATTAATAAATGATGTTAATGTGCTTATATGAAGGACAATTTGATCTTAAATCTTGACTTATATGACGAATTATGACTAAATTCGATGAGATATTAAAGTTCTAGACCAAAGATAATTGCACATAGGTCCTTACATTTATGAAGATCATTTAATATGGAAAGACTATAAATAGAGAAGTTTAGTGAGAGAAAACTATTCATTCATCACTTTCATTCTCCTTTCTCTCACTAAAACCCTCTTTGGCAGCCATAACCAACCACAAATTCATATTTTGATTTTGGATTGTGTAATCAAAATCGTGTGTACTTTTCTCATCTTTGTGATAATCAAAACGTGTTTCTGGAATCAAATCTCAGGTAACAACAACAAATTATGAATTATTGATCAAATTAAAAATGTACTTTTTCAAGTTTATGTTCATGATGATTTGGTCCAATTTTGATTTTGGATTGTGTAATCAAAATCGTGTGTACTTTTCTCATCTTTGTGATAATCAAAACGTGTTTCTGGAATCAAATCTCAGGTAACAACAACAAATTATGAATTATTGATCAAATTAAAAATGTACTTTTTCAAGTTTATGTTCATGATGATTTGGTCCAATTTTGATTGAAAATCGTGTTAATGATTAAAGGGTTTGTGTCTAAATGTGTTTAACGATTTAAAAGAGTATTTAAGTCTTGAATGGGCAGGATCTTAAATACATTTATACTGCTTAAGGGAGTATTTAAGTCTTGAATGGGCAGGATCTTAAATACATTTATACTGCTTAAGGGAGTATTTAAGTCTTGAATGGGCAGGATCTTAAATACATTTATACTGCTTAAGGGAGTATTTAAGTCTTGAATGGGCAGGATCTTAAATACATTTATACTGCTTAAGGGAGTATTTAAGTCTTGAATGGGCAGGATCTTAAATACATTTATACTGCTTAAGGGAGTATTTAAGTCTTGAATGGGCAGGATCTTAAATACATTTATACTGCTTAAGGGAGTATTTAAGTCTTGAATGGGCAGGATCTTAAATACATTTATACTGCTTAAGGGAGTATTTAAGTCTTGAATGGGCAGGATCTTAAATACATTTATACTGCTTAAGGGAGTATTTAAGTCTTGAATGGGCAGGATCTTAAATACATTTATACTGCTTAAGGGAGTATTTAAGTCTTGAATGGGCAGGATCTTAAATACATTTATACTGCTTAAGGGAGTATTTAAGTCTTGAATGGGCAGGATCTTAAATACATTTATACTGCTTAAGGGAGTATTTAAGTCTTGAATGGGCAGGATCTTAAATACATTTATACTGCTTAAGGGAGTATTTAAGTCTTGAATGGGCAGGATCTTAAATACATTTATACTGCTTAAGGGAGTATTTAAGTCTTGAATGGGCAGGATCTTAAATACATTTATACTGCTTAAGGGAGTATTTAAGTCTTGAATGGGCAGGATCTTAAATACATTTATACTGCTTAAGGGAGTATTTAAGTCTTGAATGGGCAGGATCTTAAATACATTTATACTGCTTAAGGGAGTATTTAAGTCTTGAATGGGCAGGATCTTAAATACATTTATACTGCTTAAGGGAGTATTTAAGTCTTGAATGGGCAGGATCTTAAATACATTTATACTGCTTAAGGGAGTATTTAAGTCTTGAATGGGCAGGATCTTAAATACATTTATACTGCTTAAGGGAGTATTTAAGTCTTGAATGGGCAGGATCTTAAATACATTTATACTGCTTAAGGGAGTATTTAAGTCTTGAATGGGCAGGATCTTAAATACATTTATACTGCTTAAGGGAGTATTTAAGTCTTGAATGGGCAGGATCTTAAATACATTTATACTGCTTAAGGGAGTATTTAAGTCTTGAATGGGCAGGATCTTAAATACATTTATACTGCTTAAGGGAGTATTTAAGTCTTGAATGGGCAGGATCTTAAATACATTTATACTGCTTAAGGGAGTATTTAAGTCTTGAATGGGCAGGATCTTAAATACATTTATACTGCTTAAGGGAGTATTTAAGTCTTGAATGGGCAGGATCTTAAATACATTTATACTGCTTAAGGGAGTATTTAAGTCTTGAATGGGCAGGATCTTAAATACATTTATACTGCTTAAGGGAGTATTTAAGTCTTGAATGGGCAGGATCTTAAATACATTTATACTGCTTAAGGGAGTATTTAAGTCTTGAATGGGCAGGATCTTAAATACATTTATACTGCTTAAGGGAGTATTTAAGTCTTGAATGGGCAGGATCTTAAATACATTTATACTGCTTAAGGGAGTATTTAAGTCTTGAATGGGCAGGATCTTAAATACATTTATACTGCTTAAGGGAGTATTTAAGTCTTGAATGGGCAGGATCTTAAATACATTTATACTGCTTAAGGGAGTATTTAAGTCTTGAATGGGCAGGATCTTAAATACATTTATACTGCTTAAGGGAGTATTTAAGTCTTGAATGGGCAGGATCTTAAATACATTTATACTGCTTAAGGGAGTATTTAAGTCTTGAATGGGCAGGATCTTAAATACATTTATACTGCTTAAGGGAGTATTTAAGTCTTGAATGGGCAGGATCTTAAATACATTTATACTGCTTAAGGGAGTATTTAAGTCTTGAATGGGCAGGATCTTAAATACATTTATACTGCTTAAGGGAGTATTTAAGTCTTGAATGGGCAGGATCTTAAATACATTTATACTGCTTAAGGGAGTATTTAAGTCTTGAATGGGCAGGATCTTAAATACATTTATACTGCTTAAGGGAGTATTTAAGTCTTGAATGGGCAGGATCTTAAATACATTTATACTGCTTAAGGGAGTATTTAAGTCTTGAATGGGCAGGATCTTAAATACATTTATACTGCTTAAGGGAGTATTTAAGTCTTGAATGGGCAGGATCTTAAATACATTTATACTGCTTAAGGGAGTATTTAAGTCTTGAATGGGCAGGATCTTAAATACATTTATACTGCTTAAGGGAGTATTTAAGTCTTGAATGGGCAGGATCTTAAATACATTTATACTGCTTAAGGGAGTATTTAAGTCTTGAATGGGCAGGATCTTAAATACATTTATACTGCTTAAGGGAGTATTTAAGTCTTGAATGGGCAGGATCTTAAATACATTTATACTGCTTAAGGGAGTATTTAAGTCTTGAATGGGCAGGATCTTAAATACATTTATACTGCTTAAGGGAGTATTTAAGTCTTGAATGGGCAGGATCTTAAATACATTTATACTGCTTAAGGGAGTATTTAAGTCTTGAATGGGCAGGATCTTAAATACATTTATACTGCTTAAGGGAGTATTTAAGTCTTGAATGGGCAGGATCTTAAATACATTTATACTGCTTAAGGGAGTATTTAAGTCTTGAATGGGCAGGATCTTAAATACCTCCATACTACTATAACGATCCTGAACCAGAGACAGTGGGACGACCCTGCAGTTCCAAAACCCTAGACGATCTTGACTAAGATGATCTTGAACTAAATACATGGCACGATCTTGTGCCAACACTTAAGACAATCTTATACCCTAGAACTAAGACGGTCTTGTGCTTGTACCAGCTGGGACGATCTTGAAGATCAACCAGGACGATCTGGACCTCCTGTCAGCTAAAACGATCCTGAACCAGAGACAGTGGGACGACCCTGCAGTTCCAAAACCCTAGACGATCTTGACTAAGATGATCTTGAACTAAATACATGGCACGATCTTGTGCCAACACTTAAGACAATCTTATACCCTAGAACTAAGACGGTCTTGTGCTTGTACCAGCTGGGACGATCTTGAAGATCAACCAGGACGATCTGGACCTCCTGTCAGCTAAAACGATCCTGAACCAGAGACAGTGGGACGACCCTGCAGTTCCAAAACCCTAGACGATCTTGACTAAGATGATCTTGAACTAAATACATGGCACGATCTTGTGCCAACACTTAAGACAATCTTATACCCTAGAACTAAGACGGTCTTGTGCTTGTACCAGCTGGGACGATCTTGAAGATCAACCAGGACGATCTGGACCTCCTGTCAGCTAAAACGATCCTGAACCAGAGACAGTGGGACGACCCTGCAGTTCCAAAACCCTAGACGATCTTGACTAAGATGATCTTGAACTAAATACATGGCACGATCTTGTGCCAACACTTAAGACAATCTTATACCCTAGAACTAAGACGGTCTTGTGCTTGTACCAGCTGGGACGATCTTGAAGATCAACCAGGACGATCTGGACCTCCTGTCAGCTAAAACGATCCTGAACCAGAGACAGTGGGACGACCCTGCAGTTCCAAAACCCTAGACGATCTTGACTAAGATGATCTTGAACTAAATACATGGCACGATCTTGTGCCAACACTTAAGACAATCTTATACCCTAGAACTAAGACGGTCTTGTGCTTGTACCAGCTGGGACGATCTTGAAGATCAACCAGGACGATCTGGACCTCCTGTCAGCTAAAACGATCCTGAACCAGAGACAGTGGGACGACCCTGCAGTTCCAAAACCCTAGACGATCCTGTACTTGTTCTATAACATACCACACTTGATCATTAATCACCAAACCAGTTCCTAACGTCATTATCACATGATCAATCACATCAAAGGCTACGTATTAACACCGAAGCTAGTTCTTGAATCGACCTAAAATGACGTACATTGTGCAAACCCTAATCAAGTACATTTAAGACACGTTCAACTCATTAACACGATAAGTACTTATGTGTGAGTTCTAAGACGTTCAGTTCGAGTCCAGTTCGTGTACTTAAAGTTCATTATATGTTCTTGTACTGTTCTTACTATTACAAAGTACTTTTGTTAAACGTACAGATCTTATGACTTGTTCCTACTCTACATATTATTATATGTATACGTACTAGTACTTTATGTGAATCTCACCAACTACTTTTGTAGTTGACCTTTGAACTTACATGCTTTTCAGGCTAGGATAGTAGATCTCTTAGCATAGGAGTCTTCCTCTTTAAAGCTCATCTCTTTTGGCGATTGTTCGTACGTTCAAGACTGGAAGCTGTGAAGATCTCCCTTTGCTTATTCAGTTCAGACTCCTGTACTTTAAGACAAATGTTCTGTCTTTTGAATTATTGACTATTCGGGGTATATCCCAAATGCTGTAATAACTTTTATACTTCTTTTCTTTAATGTTATTGGCTGTGTTGGAACTTGTACTATGTGCTTTTGTGCTTGTCTGTGCATCCCGTATATTCCGCTTTAGCGGGGTGTTACAGTTGGTATCAGAGACATGGTTATAGTGAACACCGAGCTTTTCTTAAGGAAAACTCGAGCTATAACTTGAATCCACTCTGAGGTGATTCCTGGTATGACCGGTTTGAGTAATACGTACTTTTTGTCCTAATTAGATGTAATCTGATCAACTACATCTAATTACGAATAAAGTACCTAGCACTCAAAGTGTGTTATTAAAGGCATCATCCGTCTCTTAGAACTCTGTTAAGAACTTAGTACAATCTCGTTCTTCGATCATATCAGTTCTAGTTCACTCGTTCTCTTAAGACATACGTTCTAGTACTTCGATTATAGGCCTTAGAGCTTATACGACTATAGGTCCTTATCGTGCGACCGACGACTGTTCTTGTTCACATATTGTGCTAACGACGATCATTGTAAATGTACTACGTGCTTGGAGCTATAGACTTGTGCGAAACGTAATCGAGTTCATATTTCTATCTTAATAGGGGCATAAGGAAGAATGCCGCCTAAACGTGGACGAAGACCTAAGACTGCACCAGCCGTTGAACCACCTATCCAACCTGGTGTTGGTGCGAACGTCAACTTTACCTTGGAAGACGTAGCGAACCTCATCACTGACCGCATGAATGCGATGATGCCAAATCTTGCTACTCAAGTTGCTCAGATGCTGGAAATTCCACAAACTGAAGGTACTAGAACTGCTAGAGCAACTCAGAATAGGAGGACTCAAGAAGAACCCGAACAAAATCAGGAAGTAAACAATGATTCCGATGAAGCTAGCCAGATCAACACTCGAGCTACTGCGGAAGGCAGAGTCAGCCAAAGCAGAGGGTGTTCATTTAAGACTTTCACTCAGTGCAAACCCCCAGTCTACTCAGGGGAAAAGGGTGCTGCTGAACTATTGATGTGGTTTGAAAACATGGAAGAAGCCCTGTACCACACTCAAACCTCTGAAGATAAGATGGTGGAGCACGCGACCAGCCAGTTTGATGGTGCTGCTAGGTCCTGGTGGACTGGCATCGTCACCACTATCGGCAGGAAGACCGCCTATGCTTTCACCTGGGAAGAACTTCAGAAGATGATGAGAGCTGAGTTCTGTACCAAAGATGCTTTGCAAGAGTTGGAACAAGAGTTTTGGGATCTGAAAATGGAAGGTGTTGAGATTGAGAAATACATTTTGAGGTTTAATGAACTTGCTAGACTTGTGCCACACTTAGCTTCTACTGAGGAAAAGAAGATTGATCGTTTTATTTGGGGCTTGATTCCTGAGATCCGCCGTGACCTCACCAGTAAGGGCCCCAAGACCATGTCAAGAGCCACTGTACTGGCTAAGACCTTGACCAAAGATATTATCAGATCAGGAGGTTTGATTGAAAGTACTGATAAGGGGAAAAGGAAGGCTGAAGAAGTGGTGGAAAGGAAAGCTGAACCCCCAAGTAAGACTGCTGTACCAGTCCAAGGAACCAGAACCAGAACGCCCAAGTTCAGCGTGTTGCTTATCCACGCGGGCCAAGGAACCAGAACCAGAACGCCCAAGTTCAGCGTGTTGCTTATCCACGCGGGCCAAGGAACCAGAACCAGAACGCCCAAGTTCAGCGTGTTGCTTATCCACGCGGGCCAAGGAACCAGAACCAGAACGCCCAAGTTCAGCGTGTTGCTTATCCACGCGGGCCAAGGAACCAGAACCAGAACGCCCAAGTTCAGCGTGTTGCTTATCCACGCGGGCCAAGGAACCAGAACCAGAACGCCCAAGTTCAGCGTGTTGCTTATCCACGCGGGCCAAGGAACCAGAACCAGCATCAGCAAAACCAACAAGGCCCTGCTAACGCCCGTGTTTTTGCTCTGAACGCTGAGGAAGCTCGTCAGAACCCTCGGGTTGTGACAGGTACTTTTCTTCTGAACGATCATTATGCTTCTGTACTATTTGACTCCGGTGCCGAACGTAGCTTCGTTGCATTAGACTTTAAAGCTAAGACTAACATGATAACTGGCAAACTAAATGATAAATATGTGGTAGAGTATGCAAATGGCCAAAAGTACGGTACCAATGAAATCGCTCTAGATTGTCCTTTGATTTTAGTAGACAAGAACTTTACAATTGATTTAATCCCTGTCAAGATTAGTAGCTTCGACATTATCGTGGGAATGGATTGGCTATCCAAACACCACGCGACTATTTGTTGCCACGAGAAATCAGTTCATATACCACTACCGAACGGCGAGATCTTGATCGTACAAGGCGATAAGTCCACGAACGAACTTAAAATCGTCTCAGCAATGAAATTCCGTAAGTACTTGGACAAGAAAGATCATCTTGTGTACCTAGCTCATGTCATTGATAAAAGTGCTAAAGAACCTAAAGTTCAAGACATTCCCATTGTTCGGGACTTCCCAGATGTCTTTCCTGACGACTTACCAGGCATTCCACCTGTTAGACAAGTCGAGTTCAATATTGATCTAGTTCCCGGTGCAGCACCAGTCGCTAAAGCACCGTACCGTTTAGCTCCTCCTGAAATGCAAGAACTGTCCAATCAATTACAGGAACTTTTGAGCAAAGGCTTTATTCGTCCTAGTTCATCTCCTTGGGGAGCACCTATTTTATTTGTCAAAAAGAAAGATGGCTCCATGAGAATGTGCATAGACTATCGTGAACTGAACAAATTAACCGTTAAGAACCGGTATCCCTACCTCGCATAGACGATCTGTTTGATCAATTGCAAGGTGCTTCGTACTTCTCTAAGATCGATCTACGTTCAGGTTATCACCAGATCCGTGTTCAGGATGGTGACGTTCCAAAGACAGCTTTTCGTACTCGTTATGGCCACTACGAATTTCTCGTTATGCCATTTGGTCTGACTAATGCTCCAGCAATTTTTATGGACTTAATGAACCGTGTCTGTCGTCCGTTCTTGGATAAATTTGTTATCGTATTCATTGACGACATACTCGTGTACTCTCGGAACAAGACTGATCATGAACAACATTTACGCTCTATTCTTCAACTTCTTCGAGAAGAAGAGTTGTACGCTAAGTTCTCTAAGTGCGAGTTCTGGCTTCGCCAAGTACAGTTCCTCGGCCACGTCGTAAACGAACAAGGCATTCATGTCGACCCGGCCAAAGTTGAAGCCATCAAAAAGTGGGAGGCCCCGAAAGCTCCTACTGAAGTTCGTAGTTTTCTTGGACTAGCAGGTTATTACCGTCGTTTTATTGAGAACTTTTCTAAGATCGCACTACCTTTGACTCAACTGACTCAAAAGACCAAAGACTTTATTTGGGGTGAACAACAAGAACGAGCGTTCCAAACCCTAAAAGACAGACTGTGTGAAGCACCTGTTCTAGCTTTACCAGAAGGCACCGAAGACTTCGTCGTGTACTGTGACGCTTCACATCAAGGACTAGGCTGCGTACTGATGCAAAGAGGCAAAGTGATCGCCTACGCATCCAGACAACTCAAAGTGCATGAGAAGAATTATACCACCCATGATTTAGAACTTGGAGCAGTTGTTTTTGCCCTAAAGATCTGGAGGCACTACTTGTACGGAACTAAATGTACTATCTTCACCGATCATAAGAGCTTGCAACACGTGTATAATCAGAAAGAACTGAACATGAGACAGAGACGTTGGGTGGAGTTACTAAGTGATTACGACTGTGAAATCAAGTACCATCCTGGGAAGGCGAATGTAGTGGCTGACGCCCTAAGCAGAAAGGAACGAGTCAAAATCTTATCTATCAAAGAGGCAGATCGTACAGATTTAAGGCAACGCGTGATCGCAGGTCAAGAGATCGGATTAGCATCAAAAGATAATATAAAGGCAGAACGGTTAGGCCCAATCGCTCAAGAACTGGAAATTGATGACGAAGGAGTCAGAAAGTTCAAAAACCGAGTTTGGATCCCTGCAGTTAATGGTGTTAGAGAGATCATCATGCAGGAAGCTCACAGTTCAAGGTACTCGATTCATCCGGGCGCAGACAAGATGTACAAGAACTTGAAGCAAGACTACTGGTGGCCTGGGATGAAGAGAGAGATCTTTGAGTACGTCAGTAGATGCCTGACATGTTCTAAAGTTAAGATCGAACATCAGAAACCTTCCGGTCTATTGAAACAATTAGAAGTTCCGGTGTGGAAGTGGGAAGATATTACCATGGACTTCATCATGAAGCTGCCTCGTACAAAGAACAACCATAACTCTATTTGGGTTATCGTAGACAGACTGACGAAATCAGCTCGTTTTCTTCCAATTCGTGATGACTACTCACTGGAGAGACTCGCTGAGATCTATATAGACGATATTGTGACCAAGTACGGTGTCCCTTTATCGATAGTGTCCGATCGAGATCCTCGCTTCACATCTGACTTTTGGCAGTCACTTCAAGAAGCGTTAGGTACTAGACTTAACTTGAGCACCGCTTATCACCCACAGACGGACGGGCAAAGCGAACGTACTATTCAGACCTTGGAGGACATGCTCCGTGCTTGTGCATTAGAGTTCAGAGGAAGTTGGGATAAACATCTTCCATTGATCGAGTTCTCGTACAATAACAGCTATCACACTAGCATTCAGTGTGCACCGTTCGAAGCCTTATATGGGCGTAAGTGCAGATCACCACTTTGCTGGCTAGACGCCGGTGAAAGAAGCTGGATGAAGCTACCAGTCGTACAGTTCACTATAGACAAAATAGCTGTTATCAAGGAAAAGCTTAAGGCGGCTCAAGACAGACAAAAGTCCTATGCGGACAAACGCCGTAAACCTCTAGAGTTCGAGGTAGGCGATAATGTTCTTTTGAAAGTTTCCCCATGGAAAGGTACTGCCCGGTTCGGCAAGAAAGGCAAATTAGCGCCTCGATACATTGGACCTTATAAGATCATTAAACGTGTGGGACCAGTAGCGTACAAACTGGAACTACCCCTAGAACTTGGCAATGTTCATGACACATTTCACGTGTCCAACTTAAAGAAGTGCTTGGCTGACGACCCGGCCGTCATTCCTATTAAGGATGTTCATATCGACGAAGGGCTTGAGTTCACTGAAAAGCCCATTGAGATCATTGACAGAGATGCTAAACGGACTAGACAGAGCAGAGTACCACTAGTTCGGGTACGTTGGAGTGCTAGACATGGATACAATGACACATGGGAACGCGAGGACTTCATTAAGAAGAAGTACCCTCATCTTTTTGATCGGCAAGACTCTTAATTTCGAGGACGAAATCCTCTAAGTAGGGGAGAATGTAACAACCGTCTTAGAAATGTTCTAAATAAGTTCTTTAGAAAGTACCTTCGCCACTCGAACGGCTAGACAGTTCAATTTATTTAAGTTCTTGACGTACTTTAGACTGAAATTACAGCTTATATGAAGGACAATTTGATCTTAAATCTTGACTTATATGACGAATTATGACTAAATTCGATGAGATATTAAAGTTCTAGACCAAAGATAATTGCACATAGGTCCTTACATTTATGAAGATCATTTAATATGGAAAGACTATAAATAGAGAAGTTTAGTGAGAGAAAACTATTCATTCATCACTTTCATTCTCCTTTCTCTCACTAAAACCCTCTTTGGCAGCCATAACCAACCACAAATTCATATTTTGATTTTGGATTGTGTAATCAAAATCGTGTGTACTTTTCTCATCTTTGTGATAATCAAAACGTGTTTCTGGAATCAAATCTCAGGTAACAACAACAAATTATGAATTATTGATCAAATTAAAAATGTACTTTTTCAAGTTTATGTTCATGATGATTTGGTCCAATTTTGATTGAAAATCGTGTTAATGATTAAAGGGTTTGTGTCTAAATGTGTTTAACGCCATTGTGGTGAACAAATTTGGGTCATAACATGATTAAATTACAAAACCCATTTTTCAAATATGAATATAACCTGTTCTTGAAGTTCAAAGTGTTCATGCGACTTTTGATCTTGGAAATCAGTAATTGTATTAATAAATGATGTTAATGTGCTTATATGTATTGGTTCTAAGTGCTAACAAGCCCGGAAATCGACCTAGACGTTCGTAATTGTGTTTGGCTTGAGTCCAGCTTTGGTTCAGCTCGTGTTCATCTTAGGACGATCTTATTGGGACGATCTAAATCCCCAAGACCGTCCTAAGCCTTCTATTCTGTTCATAGTTCATGTTCGATTGATCTTGTGTGGTGTTGTGGTGTTGTTGGTACGTATTATGGGCAACCGATCCTTTGGATTGGTTTAGCTCAAACTCTTGATCTTGAAACGATCATGAGACTTGTTCTTGTTCTTGGATCACTTAGAACGATCCTGACCTAAGTCAACTAGAACGATCTTGAGTCGGTTAAGACGATCCTGAGTTCATGGTTCCTTAGAACGATCTTAAGTCCTGTAAACCTGAAATGATCTTGGCTTGACAATAAGACGATCTTGGATGTCCAGTGAAACGATCTTGACCTTGAATCACCTAGAACGATCTTGAGTCTGACCTAGACGATCTTGAGCCTTAACACTTAAAACGATCTTGAACCTTAACCTGTGAAACGATCTTGAACTAGGAACTGTAAGACGATTTTGTACCAAGCATCTAGAACGACCTTGGGCTGGTGAGAAACTAAGACGATCTTGAGCCTTAACCTGTGAAACGATCTTGAACTAGGAACTGTAAGACGATTTTGTACCAAGCATCTAGAACGACCTTGGGCTGGTGAGAAACTAAGACGATCTTGAGCCTTAATACTTAAAACGATCTTGATTCTGACCTAGACGATCTTGACCCAGAACGATTCTGGCCGAGACAATCTTGATCCAGACGATCTTGACTAAGATGATCTTGAACTAAATACATGGCACGATCTTGTGCCAACACTTAAGACAATCTTATACCCTAGAACTAAGACGGTCTTGTGCTTGTACCAGCTGGGACGATCTTGAAGATCAACCAGGACGATCTGGACCTCCTGTCAGCTAAAACGATCCTGAACCAGAGACAGTGGGACGACCCTGCAGTTCCAAAACCCTAGACGATCCTGTACTTGTTCTATAACATACCACACTTGATCATTAATCACCAAACCAGTTCCTAACGTCATTATCACATGATCAATCACATCAAAGGCTACGTATTAACACCGAAGCTAGTTCTTGAATCGACCTAAAATGACGTACATTGTGCAAACCCTAATCAAGTACATTTAAGACACGTTCAACTCATTAACACGATAAGTACTTATGTGTGAGTTCTAAGACGTTCAGTTCGAGTCCAGTTCGTGTACTTAAAGTTCATTTAAACTCATTTTGAGTCAAAACGTTCAAAGATCATTATGGACCAAATCATCAGTTCATCAAGGTCATTTCAGTAATTAATTAGTCATTTGAACTAATATGTGTGCATATCTATGAACAATAACTTGTACTTAGGCATCCATCAAGACGTACTTGGATTTCGATAGATATAACTTATCTATCTCTGTGCTTGTTCTCTGTGCTTATACTGCTGTGCTTGTACCAGATCACTGTGAGTTCACTATTCCCCCTTTCGTACATTTTGTTCAAGTTCTTTATCGGGGACTGAAAAGCATGAAAACTATTTTGTACTTGTACATATGTTCTTGAGCTATTTTACGTACTATTTTATGATCTTACGAAGTACTTATGATATGATTCCTAATTCTTTAAAAGAGTATTTAAGTCTTGAATGGGCAGGATCTTAAATACATTTATACTGCTTAAGGGAGTATTTAAGTCTTGAATGGGCAGGATCTTAAATACCTCCATACTACTATATTGATCTTTAACATGTTCTAGTTCGTACTTGTACTTGTTCAGTTCTTAGTCACTGCTATCAATTCATATCCCACAGTTCAGGGATTGAACCGTAGGTAATTATGGACAGCGCTGTTTAGGGTAGGCCCACCCTCATTCTCCGCAGTTCTGGAGATGCATATCTGATAGACGATCTTGACCCAGAACGATTCTGGCCGAGACAATCTTGATCCAGACGATCTTGACTCAAAACGATTCTGGAAGAGACAATCTTGATCCAGACGATCTTGACCCAGAACGATTCTGGCCGAGACAATCTTGATCCAGACGATCTTGACCCAGAACGATTCTGGCCGAGACAATCTTGATCCAGACGATCTTGACCCAGAACGATTCTGGCCGAGACAATCTTGATCCAGACGATCTTGACCCAGAACGATTCTGGCCGAGACAATCTTGATCCAGACGATCTTGACCCAGAACGATTCTGGCCGAGACAATCTTGATCCAGACGATCTTGACCCAGAACGATTCTGGCCGAGACAATCTTGATCCAGACGATCTTGACCCAGAACGATTCTGGCCGAGACAATCTTGATCCAGACGATCTTGACCCAGAACGATTCTGGCCGAGACAATCTTGATCCAGACGATCTTGACCCAGAACGATTCTGGCCGAGACAATCTTGATCCAGACGATCTTGACCCAGAACGATTCTGGCCGAGACAATCTTGATCCAGACGATCTTGACCCAGAACGATTCTGGCCGAGACAATCTTGATCCAGACGATCTTGACCCAGAACGATTCTGGCGAGACAATCTGACCAGACGATCTTGACCCAGAACGATTCTGGCCGAGACAATCTTGATCCAGACGATCTTGACCCAGAACGATTCTGGCCGAGACAATCTTGATCCAGACGATCTTGACCCAGAACGATTCTGGCCGAGACAATCTTGATCCAGACGATCTTGACCCAGAACGATTCTGGCCGAGACAATCTTGATCCAGACGATCTTGACCCAGAACGATTCTGGCCGAGACAATCTTGATCCAGACGATCTTGACCCAGAACGATTCTGGCCGAGACAATCTTGATCCAGACGATCTTGACCCAGAACGATTCTGGCCGAGACAATCTTGATCCAGACGATCTTGACCCAGAACGATTCTGGCCGAGACAATCTTGATCCAGACGATCTTGACCCAGAACGATTCTGGCCGAGACAATCTTGATCCAGACGATCTTGACCCAGAACGATTCTGGCCGAGACAATCTTGATCCAGACGATCTTGACCCAGAACGATTCTGGCCGAGACAATCTTGATCCAGACGATCTTGACCCAGAACGATTCTGGCCGAGACAATCTTGATCCAGACGATCTTGACCCAGAACGATTCTGGCCGAGACAATCTTGATCCAGACGATCTTGACCCAGAACGATTCTGGCCGAGACAATCTTGATCCAGACGATCTTGACCCAGAACGATTCTGGCCGAGACAATCTTGATCCAGACGATCTTGACCCAGAACGATTCTGGCCGAGACAATCTTGATCCAGACGATCTTGACCAGAACGATTCTGGCGAGACGATCTTGATTCTGACCTAGACGATCTTGACCCAGAACGATTCTGGCCGAGACAATCTTGATCCAGACGATCTTGACTAAGATGATCTTGAACTAAATACATGGCACGATCTTGTGCCAACACTTAAGACAATCTTGATTCTGACCTAGACGATCTTGACCCAGAACGATTCTGGCCGAGACAATCTTGATCCAGACGATCTTGACTAAGAACGATTCTGGCCGAGACAATCTTGATCCAGACGATCTTGACCCAGAACGATTCTGGCCGAGACAATCTTGATCCAGACGATCTTGACCCAGAACGATTCTGGCCGAGACAATCTTGATCCAGACGATCTTGACCCAGAACGATTCTGGCCGAGACAATCTTGATCCAGACGATCTTGACCCAGAACGATTCTGGCCGAGACAATCTTGATCCAGACGATCTTGACCCAGAACGATTCTGGCCGAGACAATCTTGATCCAGACGATCTTGACCCAGAACGATTCTGGCCGAGACAATCTTGATCCAGACGATCTTGACAGAACGATTCTTGGCGAGACGATCTTGATTCAGACGATCTTGACCCAGAACGATTCTGGCCGAGACAATCTTGATCCAGACGATCTTGACTAAGATGATCTTGAACTAAATACGTACCGAGTTTAAATCCAACACAGAGTTTATGAAAGTTTGCACCGAGTTTATGTACCGAATGAGAAGCACCGAATTTATATATTGCAGAACTTATAGTGCTGAATCTAAGTGAGCACCGAGTTTAGGAGAAAG
>CM067175.1:65819546-65882046 GCA_034093135.1 Erigeron breviscapus
GAACCAAGACGAAATGAAAGACTCTGAAAAACCAAAATTCATAGAACAAAAGAAGAAGGTGGTAAAGCCAGATAAAAGTGTTGAGTATATTCAACGTGATATCAAATGTATGATCAAGGTCCCTGCCAAGAAATGGGCACAAGATGTCTTGGATAAACTGGATAATTGGGAGATTGATCGAAATTCTGGTGAAGCTAAGATGTATGCAGACTCAAAGAGGAAGATTTTGTTGAGAAGGATGTATGATCCAATGCAGTTGGTGAACTTCTCAAGAAATGATCAGAGAAAATTGTACGATACTGAATGCTCATTTTTGCCATTCTGGAAGAATGAAGAAGATAAATATCGTAAGATTCTCCAAGTTTGCTTACATGAAAATATCCATGCAAATAGCAAACGATTGTTATTTGATGAATGATGAAGATTTTTGAAGACTAAAGAAATCGAAGATGCTGCTGTCAAAGGGGAGTTTGTTGATGCATGTTGATGTGACAACAGCAACTTAGATTTGATTATGTCTTATTCATCTATATGTAATTGATAGATTATAGACTTTGTGTTTTGATAATGATTGATTACATGTTTTGGTGTTATTTATATGTTTATATATGATGTTTGTTATGTATATCATACAAGTACAAACATAATATATGTTAGGTTCGTGTACATAAAGTACTTGGAAAATAACAAGACATAGATATTGATGGTAAGTTGTACTAACGAAGATGATCTTCGTTAGGAACGAACGAAGATGATCTTCGTTTGATGGGCTGGGCTGCTAAGTTCGTAAGAACAAAGCCCAGCAGGCCCAATATCAATCGTGAACATATATAAACGATTGGAAAACCTAAATTGAGTGATTCCAGTCGATATATCACACACACCAAAGCTACTAAGTTCGTTGCTAAGCTATAGCAAACGAATATAGTTCACATAAGGCTGATTATATTGATATAATTAGCAATATAAACGATAACTAATCAAACTAGTTATCTCGTGAGGATTCCGCACTCACGACATAACAATAGACGATCTCGAGAGCGATCACGTAGCTATCGAGGGACTCACATGGGGGCTGGCTCAGAATCAAATAGATTCGCCTCCAATAGTTCCTCGTCAAACTCAAAGTCAGCAAGAGAATCAAGATTCTCCTGAGGTAGCTCATCGTCATCCCAGAAAGCATTCACTTTTACAATCTGGTCAGATATGCCCTGGTTTGGGTCACTAGTACCCTCACCAGATTCTGGTTCAACAGCTGCAGAAGCAGTTGCATCGTCACCAGATTCAATGATTGTCAACATCTCTTTAGGTCGACTAACGGGTCCTACATTCTTTTGTAGCCCACTTAGTGACCTTTCTGAACCAGCTAGTGTGGCTGAGACAGTTTTAGTAAATACCTGAAGCATAGCAGAGGAGAGTTCAGGCTCATCTTCAGTAATGGTTGCCTTTGAGAAATCTCTGCCATATTCAGTACAGAAGCTTCAGGTCCAGCTTGATTATAAGCTTCTCCAAGGATATCCATAAAACACAAGCTTAAAAATCTTGGGAAGGCAATATGCAGACTTCTCTTTCCTTTTAACTTTGTAATCAACTGAGCAAAGAGAATCTCAGCAAAATCTGCTTGCATCCCATTCTAAATGTAATACCCCATCTCAACTTGGGGTATGAAAGTTGGTCCAACCCTCCATGGTTGCCACCAAGACTCTCCACAATCTGGGTCCAGAAGAACCTCCAGCAATTGCCAAAACCAGACATGAAAATGTGTCCAGAGGTCTTCAAATTACCATCAGCATCCTCCATATCACCATGACCAGTGGCGACTAGAACCTCCCTGAAATTGACTCCTTTGAGTCTCTTAGCAAACACCTGGGGAGGTTCGAGGTAGTTCAGATGAAGGGAATTTCTGAACCCCTCTAGAGTGATAACACACTTCTTGGTGCCCTCATTGAGAGTGAAGGAGATGGATTGCTCATCTTTATTCACCACAGCAGTGTACCAGAATTCAAGCAAGTATCGATGATACAATGCTTGAGGATTTGCGGTCAACGCATAATGGAAAGGGGACTGCTCCCAAAAATTTTTGATTCTTCCCATTAAGGTTTCGGACTTCACATTCAATTGAGCCAAAAAGTTGCTCATGTTGAATCGGATTTGAGAAGGTGTGAAGTTCTTTGGCCATGTGGCAGATGTTTTTACATCACTCGATGGAGTATATTCAAAATTTATGAGTGATTTGTGTGAAGAAGAAGATGATGATTTAGACATTTTAAGAATTGAAAAAATGAAAGTGAAAGGAATATGAAGAGTTAAGGAATTTTGAGAGTAAATATGAGAGAGATTGATGATTGGGAAGTAAATGAAAAACGAAGTAAATGAAAGAATGAGAAGGAATTGTGAATTTAAGATGGAATACAAAGTGATTTTCCAACTAAAAACAATTAAAAAATAATTTTTTGAATTTCGAAACCCAAGACTCATAAAATATTTTATATTCGAAAATGATTTTGATTGGGTTTGAGATCCTAAAATGATTTCTGGGGTCAAATCAGCATTAAATGCAAAGCCGTTTGAGTGACCCCACCTTGCAACATTTTTTCAGAAAAAGTACTCATTTCTTTTTCTTTTACGGCGCACCTTGTGTGACACATAAGCATGACCAACGTAAGTTAAAAACATAGTATGCAGTAGGTCACGTGTACACACAATTGACCAAGTATCAAAAAGAAAATATCTTGAAAGGTTGTTGTATTTCAGTGATGACTAAACAATTTCTGAGAATGGTCAGTTCCAAAGAGATCTGAACCATCTCAGTCAATAAAATTCAACTGAAATTTTTTTGATTTTCTGAAGTGCTTCAGTTAAATACATTTTTCTGAGCAAAAAGTTCCTCCTTAAAAAATGAAGGTTTATTTTAAAGTTTGAAAAGTATTTAACATTCCCCCTGAAGTGATGATCCATGAATTAATAAGTGCCAAGATAGTATCACAAAGGCGTTCGATAGCTAGGCGAGCAAAAATTACATGGATCGCTCAGACTGGTGAACCAGATCAGTGTCACTGAGGCGTTCATAACAAGATTACCAGTCTAAGGATTTAGCATACCCAACTCACTGACTAGATGTTTAAAGGTTTTGACATCTAAAGGTTTTGTGAAAACATCAGCGAGTTGCTTATCAGTGGGAATAAAGTGCAATTCAATATCTCATTTCAGAATATGATCACGAATGAAATGATACCTGAGGTCGATGTGCTTGGTTTTCGAGTGCATCACAGGATTGTGAGATATGGCAATGGCACTAGTGTTATCACAAAAGATTGGAGTCTTTGTGTAAGTAACACCATAATCAGTCAGCTGGTTTTTCATCCATAGAATCTGAGCACAACGACTTGCTGCAGAAATGTACTCAGCTTCTGCAGTGGATAGTGATACTGCAGTCTGTTTCTTACTAGTCCAGCTTACTAATTTGCCACCAAGGAAATGACACCCACCAGTGGTACTTTTCCTGTCTATCTTGCAACCTGCATGATCAGAATCTGAAAAACCCATTAGATCTAGACTAGAGCCTTTGGGATACCAAAGACCCAGTCTGGGGACACCTTTAAGGTATCTGAAGATCCTTTTAATAGCATTTGCATGTGCTTCTCTGGGATCAGACTGAAATCTAGCACAAAGGCATGTTGCAAACATTATGTCTGGTCTACTTGCAGTTAAATACATCAGTGAACCAACCATACCACGATATTTTGTATGGTCCACTGGTTTTCCATGTGGATCAGAATCCAAAGTTAATGGAGCAGAAATGGGAGTATCTTTTGATGAGACTGAATCAAATTGATATTTCTTTAGTAAATCTCTGACATATTTTTCTTGGTTTATGAAAATACCATCTTCAGTTTGTTTACTTGAAGTCCCAGAAAATATGTCAGTTCACCCATCATACTCATTTCATACTCAGAAGACATGATTTTAGAAAATTTTTCACACATCTTCTCATTTGTAGAACCAAACACAATATCATCAACATAAATTTGTACTAACAGGATATCACTTTTATCATGCAATATGAACAAAGTGTTATCGATTGTACCACGTTTAAAACCATTTTTAAGAAGATGTTTAGTAAGAGTATCATACCAGGCTCTGGGTGCTTGTCTCAGACCATATAAGACTTTGTTCAGTCTGTACACCCAATGTGGTTTTTCTTCATTGATGAACCCTGGTGGTTGATACACATAAACGACTTCTTCTAGTTCTCCATTCAGGAATGCACTTTTGAGATCCATTTGATAGACTTTAAATTGATGATGAGCTGCAAAAGCTAAGAAAATTCTAATAGCTTCAAGTCTAGCAACTGGTGCAAAAGTTTCATCAAAATCTATTCCCTCTTCTTGTGCATATCCCTTTGCAACAAGTCTTGCTTTGTTTCTGATGATATGACCATCTTCATCCATCTTGTTTCTGAAGACCCATCTTGTCCCAATTGGTTCCTTCTTCAGGTCACTGGGACAAGGAACGAGTTCCCATACATCGTTTCTTTTAAACTGGTTGAGCTCATCTTGCATGGCTTCAACCCAGCTTGGGTCTTTCATAGCCTCGTCAATCTTCTTGGGTTCAATAAGAGATAAGAAACTGACGTTTAAGCATTGATCGCTTGTGGCTCTTCTGGTCTGAACCCCACTAGTGGAATTCCCAATGATTTGCTCGATAGGATGTGCTTTAGTCCACTTAGTGTATTGACCAGGATGAATAATGATATCAGTGCAAGAACTTCTCTGAGTAACTTCAGGAGGAGCTTCAAAAAATACATCTGCAGCTTCTTCTTCTTCCTGCAGATCATGACTTGCATCATGAAATTCTTCAGATTGAGGTTGCTCAGTGGAGCCTGATATCAGAGGAGAAGCAGCATAAACATCTGATCCAATAGTCAGTTCAGAAGGTAGTTTGAAACTGACTGGAGGATAAAATGGAATATTGCTAGGCTTGTTTATTATTGGTTCTGAACGAAGATGTTCAGAAGCATGTTCAGGTGACTGATCAGTTTCAGAAACAGGATCAGAATCACCAAAACTTATTGGACTTTCTGAGGGTGGTACAGGGATGGAATTTTTAAAGATTGCAGAATTGGATTCATCAAAGGTAACATGAATTGACTCATCAACCTTTTCAAGTCTCTTGTTAAAGACTCTAAAGGCTTTGCGATTTGATGAATATCCTAGGAAGTATCCTTCATCAGCTTTTGCGTCAAATTTCCAAGCTGACTTGAATCATTCAGAATGTATACTGGACACCCAAATACATGGAAGTATCCAATATTAGGCTTTCTATTTCTGAGTACTTCGTAGGAGGTCTTCTTGTGTCTTTTGACGTAGATAGATCTGTTCTGAGTGTAACATGCAGTTGCAACAGCTTCAGCCCAGAAATTCTTGGGAAGACCAGATTCATTCAACATACTTCTAGCAGCTTCAATCAGCGTACGATTCTTTCTTTCTACAACACCATTCTGCTCTGGTGTGTGTGCTGAGGAGAAGTTCTGAGATATGCCAGTTTCAGTGCAGAAGGACTCCAGAGTGGCATTTCTGAATTCAGTGCCATTGTCACTTCTGAGCTGACAAACTTTTCGCTTGTATTTGAGCTCAATTTGTTTGATGAGAGCAATGATTTCAGCAGCAGCTTCACTTTTGGACCTGAGGAAAATCACCCAGCAGTATCTTGAGTATTCATCAACTATAACAAGGGTGTATTTCTTTCCTGCTCTGGTCTGAACATTCACTGGTCCAAAAAGGTCCATGTGAAGCATATGAAGAGGTTCAGTAATACTAAAGCTTTGCTTTGTCTTGAATGAAGCTCTTTTCTGCTTACCCATTTCACAACCTGGACATGGCTTGTCTTTGTTGAAAGACATAGAGGGTATCCCATCAACAAGTTGTTTCCTTGACAACTTATTAATGTTCTTGAAGTTCAGATGGGATAGTCTCTTGTGCCACAATCAATTTATGTCTTCATCTGCCTTTGAGTAGAAACATTGTTCAGAGGTAGAAGGATTCATATCAATGACATAAATGTTTCCCCTTTCTTGGTGCAATCAGTACCACCTTTCCATCTCTGTTGAATATGGTGCCTTGTGAAATATCAAATAAAACCTTGAAGCCATCATCACACAGTTGACTGACACTGATTAGGTTATATTTCAAACCGTTCACATATGCAACACGTGTGAATTTGACTTGACCATTATTCACCATACCATATCCCTCAGTTTTTCCATTTCCATCATTTCCAAACACTATTGAGGGCCCCTCTTGCACCCTATATTCCTCTAGCAGGGTCTGATAACCAGTCATGGTTCAGCCAGCAGCACTGTCCAGAAACCATATGTTCTTCTTTCGGTCTCCCTGCACACAATCAAAGATTAGTTCTTTTTGGGAACCCATCTTTGGATGGGTTCACTAGACTCTCCCTTAGCAGTCTCAGACTTCTTTGGTTCATAAGGAACAGAAGGATCAAAGGGGATTTCAGTCATTATTTCAGATGACAGAAAAATAGTTGGTTTGATGGGGTTTTCAACCTTTTTCTTTTCAGATTTCTTCTTGGTTTGCTTAGAAAAAGGTTTTGTGTTTTGTTTAGGTTGAAGAGGAGTGGTTTCAACATTTTTTAAATGTGCATTACAGCTCTACACTTGTCTAGCCAATAGTTGAAATTGACTTTCTAACCTTAACAAAATAGATTCTTCATTAGACACCTGAGCCTTACCAGAATCTGAGGTAGAAGGCTCAGTGGGGGAGATATTTTTTTCTTCTTTTGGCCTTTAGAGACCTTAGATGAAGTCTGAGGGGATGGCTTTTTGGTTTTAGCCTTTCTTTCTGAACCAGTTGTCTGAGCTGTTTCAGATTTACCCTCAGATTGTTCCTGGACTCTATCAGTCACAGTTTTCTGTTTGCCAACTTTAGGAAAAATAATTTCAGGTTTCATTTTCTTTGGAAGTGCATCTAAATCAGTGATTATAGATGCCATGTGAAGATTACCAGATTCATATGCTGTTTTTTGATTTGCAAAAGTATTTTTTATTGCAGCATCTGGTTTTGGTGCACTCATCCAAGATTTAATTATTTTCTGTTCCTTTTCAAGGATGGTTTTTAACTCTTCTTTTTCCAACTCTAAAGTGGCAACCATAGACTGATAACTTTTTAGAGCCAAATGAACATCTTTCAGTTCTTTTAATCTGGTCTGACTGGCGTTCAGTTCAGAAGTATTGTTTTCAAACATTTTTAAGCTTTCTGAACGTATTGTCTCAAAAAATGAGATGTCAGCCTCTAACAGAACCAAAAGGTCCAGTTTGTGTTCCTCATTTTCTTCATAGCCAAAATTACTGACCTTTTTCATCACTATATCCACCCAGCGACCAGATTCAACATCGGATTTGACCAAATGACCTTGATCTTCTTGTGCCATGAAACACATGTCCCTAACTTCTTCCTCATCATCAGATGATTCATCAGAGTCTTCCCACTTTTCAGTTTTGGCAATCATACAACTGTTGCTTGAGTTGTCTTGTGCCAAAAGAGCCATATGTGCCTTCAACTTCTTGTATTTGGCCTTATAGCTGTCATCAGACTTCTGAAAAATAGAATGGTTAGGAGAAGATTGTGATGATGAAGGTTGACTAGATCTGCATTCCTTCATGAAATGTCCTTTCTTGCCGCATTTAAAGCATTCAAGATTAGACTTGTCAATAGAAGCACTGGAAGCAAAAGGTTTGCCAAATCGATTTGATTTGGCCTTAAAACGATTGAACGTTTTAGCCAGCATGGCAACCAGATCATCATTGTCATTCTCATCACAATCATGAGTGACATTAGTAGAGACACCAGTTTTTAACATTTCAGACACCATCTTCTTCATCGAGTCAAAAACATCACTCTCAGAAGATAGTAGAGCAGTACTATGTGGTTCAGAATACTGAACCGTACCAGAACTGGTAGAAACATGATTCTTGGCATCCTGCTCAGCCAAGGCTCTTTCAGCTTTGTTCTCTTCAGTGTATCTGAAGGCTCCATAAAGGGAAGCAAGAGTATGACTGTGCAAGGTTTTGCCTTGTCTCAAGACCAAGATTAAATTTTCCCATTTAGAAGGTAAATGTCACAAAATTTTTCCAACAAAATTTCTTTGTCTTTGGTTACACCCAGGGCTTTCAGTTGGTTTACCAGATTTGTAAATCTGATGTAGGTTTGAGTTAGAGACTCCCCAGGGATAGCAAAGAAAGACTCATATCTTTTGTTTAAAGCAACTTTTCTTATGACAATTGTCTCATTCGTGCCTTCAAACTGTGTCATCAGTTCCTCCCACATTAATTTGGAATTTTCAAGTAAAACAAGAGTGGGCATTAGGGTTTCTGGAACTGCGTATAAATCATATTTTGTAACTTGGTGTCCAGGTCTACAAGTCTATGATCTTCCTCAGACCAATGATCCTTCTCCTTAGGTGACTGCCTAGGAGTCCCATCGACATTTCTGACAACAGTGGAGGCATTCATAGGGACAAAGGGTCCTTCTTTTAAGATATCTGGTAAATGTCTCTCAACACCAGCAATATACTTAAGCATGCACGCTTTCCATGTTTGAAAGTTTTCACTGTTCCCATCAAACTTGGGAACAGGATTATTTGGAAAGTGTACGTGTACATTGTGTGATGGTATATTGTTGTTGATGAGAGGGGGTGGGGTAGCATTATTAGGGTCAGGTCATTCTTGTTCAAAGTCAGCCATCTATGCAGATCAAGGGTTAATGAATTGATAAAATTCAACCTTTAGGCTCTGATACCAATTGTGAGTCCCAAACAATAGATGGTTAATTAAACCCGACTGGCAAGTACAACTGATCTTGATGGACAAGTTCAGTTTACGATCCAGATATGGATAACAAGAAACAATTGACTAGATATAAAATGTAAGAACAAGTTGGCAGAAACTATATAAAGATATATATAAGTATAATCAAGTATGTAGCATTGAGACACGTTGTTTTCTTTTCAATGTATTTGATTTATTGATGTATAAACAAATACAAGGATTGTTGCGGAACAAAGATAAACACCCAAGTGTAAGTATCTAAACAATCCTGAAATACAAGTGATCTAATTAACTTGGAAATACTCGTAAGTTTACTTAGAGTATATCTCACAAGTTGCAATGCTAAAGTTTCAAGCCCTTTGCAAGTTGTGAGAAGACTTTGTATTTATAGACCAAGTCCATGATGATGTGGACAAGATCGTACAAATGTGGTTGTGAGCATTTAAGGAATTAAACCATAATTCCTTACATGCTGCACTTGGAAGAGTATATAAGTCACTTGATGTGACTTATAGTACTAGGTTCCAAGCCTATACTTTGTACCTTTTGTTAATAGATAAATCTATTAACCGGATAAAGGTGTAAGTAAAAGTCTTCCTCGTAATCAGTGTAAAGTGTTGTAAATACTTTACACTGAGATGCTTCAGTCTTGATCTGGTAGAATCACTCTTTTGCTCGCTTCTGAGATGATTCTCTTCTTCATACTTCAGTCTTTGACTTCAGAATGAATGCTTCAGATTTATCTCGATCTGAACTGAAGTGAAGCTTCAGTGAAGGAATTCTGAGACATCTCAGAATTCTGTACAGACGTCTTCACTAAACTTCAAGCTATTTCTGAACAAATTATACTTGGTCGATTTCCGACCTAACAAAACTGAATAGGATACTATCTCAGCACATGAAGCAGATAGCGTACCATCAGAAGGTCCAACACTGTTGCCACTTGAACCAAAAGTAGAAAAAACAATATTAGCAAATCCACCATCAGCAGCCCAACGTGTCTGTAATGTTTCAAAATCAAATCTTTCCCCCGAAAGAGGTGTACGAAGTTGCAGATCATCAAATAAACCTCCAGTTGACAAATCCATCTCAGAAAATTCAGGAAGAGGACCTTTGAGTAAATTATCAATCATCTTGCCGACAGTAAGTTCATCATCCGGCCGTACTATTGCACCAATAGGAGAAATAATCATAGCATTTTCCGGTACTTCAACTGTAGATTGAACAACAACATCATCTAGCCAACCATCAGCACACGGTTCTACATAATGCTCATTGATCAAATGACCAAACAGCGGTGTTCGCCAACTTTCAACAATAGCACCTTTAACCTTAATGTCATGCATGCTATTAAAAATTTGTACCCCACCAATTTGATACACCGGTAAAATATCACCTTCAGGTTCCAAAGTTGAAAGTCTAAAAGAAATAATTGCTGCAACAAATCTCGGATAGAGTATAAACTTACTAGTCCGAGGATTAGCAGCCATGATACGAAAATTCTCCCACAGAGAGTTAGCCAAACCAAACTGTTTGTTATAAGTTAGTGCAACCATCAACGAAAACTCCCGCGCATTCAAAGTATCTAGGGACTGCTTCCCATTCTATCTGCAGCACCATCTCTCAAAGTCGAAGGAAAATCAATCCTTGCATCAACTTGAGCCGCATCTCCAAGCTGTAGTGCTTCGCTCATCTGATCTATAGTGAATGTCAACACTTGATCACGAATGGTAGCTTGAGAATATGGTTGCTCCCCGCCAGAGTGATAAGAAACAGTTTCCCAAAAGTCCCTAATAAAGCGCTCATATACAATCGGATGCATAGATATCAAATGAGAAATCCGAGAACGGCGAAGAAATTGCATCAACGGATGATACTCAACGGGAGTCGAATCATCCGTATCCAGAGTGTATGTAGCATTATGAGTAGAAATAAACTTAATCAGACCTTCAGCCACTGCAAAACAAACACACAAACAAAAACCAAAATGCACAAAAGAAAATATGAGTGAAAAAAATACCATATAATTCTTTAAAACACAAAGTTCACAAAAGAATTATCGCTCAAGTATAGTAGCATTTAAAGACAACCTTAAAAAAATATCAAGGATAAGTGTAGTTAAAACAGATCAACTTAATAATCATTTAAATATTCTACACTTATTTAGATCGAACTACAACCATAAATTTGTTTTAGAACAAATTAACCCAATAATCATCTAAAAATTTCATATTTAATAATGAACTGTACCAATAAATCGAAGCTTACAAATTTTCTAGTCCAAATCATACCCAATAATTAACTAGACAATAGCAATAAGCTTAAAACTAAACCACGAGTAACTAAAATCATGAATAGAAGTCAAATTCATATCACCCCGAAGTAAACTTAATCTATACTATGTTGGAATATAACATGATTCAATTCGTAATAAACACGTACCGGGGAATCCAGATCGTCCTGTGGAACCTGTAACAGCATAAAACATGATTGCTATTGATTTCGGGTTCCCATAACAAGAAGATTGATTTAGGATGGATTGATGAATTCATGATTAAGGAATTCATCAGAGGATGGAGAACGAAATTAGATATGAGGGAGGCTGTGATTATGTGTGTTGATTAACCTTAAATTAGGGTTAATTACTCTCTATATATATAAGGAGAGTATTTTCACATTTAGTCCCTCTGGTGTTTAATTCGTGCCTCATTAGTCCTCTTAGTTCCAATCACCTAATGGGAAACCCTATAATACGTCTTTAAGAGTAAATACGTCCATCGAATATTTACTAGACATAGGGATTTCAGTTATCGTCAATTATCATATCAGGAAGGATAGGATGATCAGTGACGGTCACACTAACGTGGTTCCAACATTCTCCCACTTGACCGAGCGATCATTTATCTATGAGTATTTAATAAGTCCGGTCGGGATAATACTCATTTCGTTTTAAACCGAAATCATAGCCAATAAGTACAGTCGTAGAGAAGAACATTAACTCAGGACCCCCACTAGTCAAACTATGACTCAAATTTAAAACTAATAAGCAATGATCAATTGACTGAGACAAATTTTGTTGCATAATGTCTTTACACTGTTATGAGCTCGAAGTGTAACTAATAGACAAACAAAATCTGAATAAGGAGGGAAAATTTTCATTAACATTAATAATAATGACCAACAAGTACAACATGCTATCATAATAGGTCCTTTAGTAAGCCTCATCTTCGATACGTATCCTACGAAGATTTTTAGGAGGAAGACCTTCGGTCATTGGATCCAGTAGCATCTTATGTGTACTTATGTACTCAATACAAAGAACATTTTCCTCAATCTGTTTACATACAAACAGAAACTTTGTATCAAGATACATCTCAGCGCCAGTTGAACTGTTACTGTTCAAGCAAGTTACGGTAGCTGAGTTATCACAGTAAAGCTTCAATGGTCTATAAATAAAGTTGACGATTTTTTTTCGAGTCCACTGACTAAGTTCTTTAACAACATCCCATGACATGAAATTATGAACGTTCAGACATCATGGTAGACGTTGCAGTCAGTTTCTACTTATGACTCCGTCTAAAGATAGGTTTGCCAACTAACCATAAATATATACATTCAGAAGTAGATTTCTTATTGGAATTAAAACATCCTACTACTTCTAAGTTGTCACCTCTTCTATAAGTTAATGTGTAGTCTTTGGACCTTAGCAGATATCGTAAAACCTTTTAGCCGCTTTCCAGTGTGCTAATTCGGGATTAGATAAGTAACTCCCAAGCATACCGGCGATATAAGCGATATCTAGATGAGTACAGACCTGAGCGTACATAATGCTCCCAACTACTTACAAGTAAGGTATCATCCTCATTTGCTCCTATTTTATCTCAATGATTGGACTTTGGAAACAATCACATACGTCTCCTTTTACTACTAGAGTTATAGTGGGTGTGTAGTGCTGCATGTTATGGCGTTCTAAGATGTGTTCAATATAAGTCTTTTGAGAAAGAACCAGAACATCATTACGCCTATCTCGATGTATTTCGATACCTATAACATAAGAAGCATCACGGAGATCTTTTATGTCGACATTCTGCGAAAAAGTAAACGCTTCGACTCATGCAACATATCCAAGTTGTTACTTGCAAGAATATCATCCATGTGCAAAACAAGGATTGTAAATTTACTCCCACTAATCTTGAGATAGGTGCAAAGATCCACTTGATTCTTTAGGAAGTCTTGTCCTTTTATGACTTTATTAAACTTAAGGTACCATTTTAAGTGATGCTTGCTTCAACCCGTATATGGACTTATTCAACTTGCAGACCATGTGCCATTTACCTTCTGGAATTATAGGTTCACATGTATACGTCTTATTGCAAGTTTCCATTCAGGAAAGTGGTTTTGACATCCATCTGATGTAACTCTAAATCATAATGAGCTACTAATGTCATGACAATCCTTAAGGAATCTTTATGAGACAGGAGATAAGGTCTCTTGATAATCGATTCCTTCCTTTTGAGTAAAACCCTTTCGCAACTAGTTATGACCTTATAGCGTTTGACGTTTCCTTTCGGGTCTAATTTGGTTTTGAAGATCCATTTACAACTTATAGGTTTGGATTCTTCAAGAAATTCAACCAAGTCCCAAACGTCATTATGCTATATGGAATTGAGCTTTCAAATTACAGCTTCATTCCACTATGTGGCCTGATCGCTAATAATGGCTTCTTAATAAGAGGTAGGATCAGTAAGCTTTCCAATGTCCTCAACTTCAGTTAAATAAGTTATGAAATCATCAAAAGTTATGGCCTTGCGTAACCTAGATGATCTCCTGAGTTGATTTTCAGGTTGAGTAAGGAAGATGCTTTAGCATTAATAGCATTAATAGTAAGATGCTTTGCTTTAGCATTATTTAATAAGATGCTTTATCATTAGTAGTATCATAATTAGGAGGATTAGGATTCTGATTTGGAGAAGGTGGATCAGTGATTTTAGGCGCAGCGTTGAGTACAAGAGGAGTTATCGGAGGAGTAATAATAACCGACGAGTGGTTCCCCCCGCTTCTTGTACTTATAGCAAATCTTAAGATATGATTTGTCGTGCTCCCACTGATCTCTTAGCCTTTGAGAAACGTGGCATGATGCGTGTCAATAATGCTAGTATTGTAGAAAAGACAGTAAAACTAATAACCGATAAAGAAACATGTAAGGGATTTAGGATCCAGTTTCTTTAAGTTAGGGTTACAGACTTATGCTTCGGCATGACAGCCTCATACTTTCATATATTTTAGACTCAGATTCCTTCCTGTCCAGGACTCTTAGGGACAGATTCTAATGGAACTTTTATTGAGTATATGAAAAGCTGTTTTAAGGCCTTAGTCCAAAGGAAAGTTGGTAAGTTAGTGTTGAAAAGGCATAATCTTCACCATGTTCATTAAGGTTCTATTTCTCCTTTTAGCAACATAACATTTTGTTGAGGAGAACCTGACATGGTGTATTGGTTACTTATGTCTTGTTCCTTTCAAAAGTTATGGAAAAAGACCATGAGCTTCACCAATATCAGTATGTCTACCATAATACTTACCTTCTTTATCTGATCTCACAACTTTTATTTTTACGATCAAGTTTGTTTTAAACCAAAGGTTTAAGATCAATAAAAGTCTCTAAGGGTTCAGATCAGATTTAGGTGCATATAACGTGAATAATCGTTAATGAATGTAATAAATGATGCATGTCCTGAAATGAATGCGGGATAGGGGCCACTTAACGTCAGAGTGAATTATTTCCAACAAGTTGGAACCTTTAGTAGCTCCTTTCTTATTCCCTTTAGCCATCTCACCTTAGAGGCAGTAAATACATGTTTCAAAATCACTAAAGTCAAGAGAATGTAATATTTCATCCTTTATGAGTCGTATCACGCGAACTCGTGATATGTGGCTAAGATATTTATGCCACATTATGGAGGAATTCTCTAATTATTTAGGTGATTTTGTCTTTGTTTTAGTTATGTCATCAATATCAGGAGACAACAAAGACTGTGAGAAATTATGATCTAGTTCTAACTTATACAACATTCCATTCAAGAAACTAGGACCACGTAATGCATTATTATGAGTAATGGCAATCTCGTCATAACCATGAATTATTACATAACCTTCAAGGTCTTAGACTAAAAAAAACAGATACAAGGTTTCGAGAAATTCTCGATACACATAAGGTATCTACTAGTCTAATACACTTTCCATTGTTTATATGTAAATCATAAGTCTCCATGGTTTTGACATATAAGAGATCAACCCTTCCAACTCTAGGCTTTCTCTGGTCATTTGATAGTTTCTTGATTGCATGGAATCCTTGTATAAAACTAGAATCACTCACACATGTATTGATAAGTACATCAAACATAAAAGAATCAAATATTACAAAAATTAAGTTACCTTTCTTAGCTAGCTACTCCTTGATTTTAGGGCAATCTAGGCACAATCATAATTTGCAGTTAGGATTGCTTGTCAAGGACTTAATGCTAGAGGTAGTAGCACCATGATTAGCCTTTGAACTTTATTTGCAGTTTTTATTACTGTTTTTATCTTTCCTCTTAATGGAATTAGCAGTGGTACTAAGATGAACAACTTAAGGTTGGCCCAACTTAAGGCGACCATTTTCTTGCACACACATTGCTATTAGTTCACTCATCAACCATTTATCCTTCATAGCGCTAAAATTAATTTTGAAGGAGTCGAAATGAGCAAGCAATGAGGTCATTAAAATGCAAAAGAAAATTGTCATAGACTTCCATTTTTTTTTTGGACTCTTAAGCTTATGAGTCATGTCAGTCATTTACATTATGTGTTCACAAGCACTGTTATTTCCTTTGTATTTAAGCTACTTGCAAACGCCTTATACATTCCCTCGAAAACTATGATTGATGAAGTTTCTGACCATCATTATTGACAAGTGATTCGCCCTATCCCACTTTATTAAAAATTCGCTTTCTGAGCTGCGGAAGAGTTAGCAGTAAAGCAGTGGGTTCATTATGGTGAATGACATAGTCAAGGTCTATCATCTACAGAATTAGAGGTAATTAATCCTTTCATAAAGCAAAGTTTGCATCAGTAAGTGGCTCAATGCCTAAGTTAGGTACTTCAGTGGAAATAAGGAGGATATTAATTTATGATACAAGCAATAGAAGATTATAATAGTAATGCCTAAAATAAGTAGGCTTAATAGTAATGAAATTATAGTGACATGATTAGCTATATAAGGCAAACTAAGTAATGTCTATAAAAGTAAGGGAACTAAAGTAATGCCTAAAACTAACTAAGGGCTAATAATAATGTTCCTTATAGCAACATAATTAGATTTCAAAAGGTAATGAGACTAAGACCATTATACTAATGAAGCTAGTGATAAGTAAGCCTATTGTAAACACCAAAACAATAAGCTAAAGTAAGGCTCTACTTAGATGTTACATCACCTTTGGGCAGAAATAACTAATATCTAAGTACACATGAGCATTAGGGTCATGCAACACAACGCTTATCTTTTGATCTTTGGGCACAAAATTAAGAATCGTGTATATTAGGCATGAAAAGAATCCCTTTGCTACACAAAACATATTAAATCACCTTTGGGCAGAATTAATATGCTAAGTGTTAATTATGCAAAAGAGAAAAGAGCGCAACATGAGAATCACATTTGACCTTTGGGCGCAAATGATGAAACCATGTACATTAGTGCGAAGCCCCCACACATTACGGGGGTCCGGGGGCAGCGCCCCTGGAAAGCGGGGTCCAAGGGGCGGCAGCCCCTGGCGGGGTCCAAGGGGCAGAGCCCCTGGCTGGGGTCGAGCTGACCGGTCAGCTTGGAAATTTTTTATTTCCCTTAAAGTGCTGTGGTAAAAATGCCTCAGAAAAAATTATTTTCCGAAAATAAGGGTCTTTTTTTTTCCATTTAAACTTTAAGGTAAAACATAAGCACGAACTTGATAATCAACTAAGTTAATCTGTAACACCCCAAGCCGAGGCTCGGAATATCACGGAAATCACATAGCACCAGGTGGGATTACAATAGAACCAACTAAATGCAATTAAGAATTCGGTGAATCCATTCAATGCACAATAGATAACATAATACAACAGGAGCAAATAGTCATCAAAGTTAACAAGACCACATCCAAGGATGGCAAACGATCCTAAGCATAATACAATCAGAAGGCCAATGAATCCTTGATCCATACAGTCCAAGTCCGGGTTCAATAGCAAGTAAAACCTCTAAACTCCATGCCCTGGGAGAACCTGGTTACCTGAAAAGTGTACTAAGCATAGTCAACACAAGGTTGGTGAGTTCGTAGTAATGGTTCGTAAAGAACCAACATCAATAATCGACATATAAGAATAAAGGCTAGACATGACTTACAGTGAGCCTCTACATAACACAACATCGCCCAACAACAAGATTACACCAGACAAGAAAATGGGTAATGAGAATGCACAAATGATATGCGTATCAATGCAAGTGCCAAATGTATGAATAAGCAAATATGCCTATCCCAAGCGTGACCTTCAATCACGTATGCAACGATACCCTTCTGCCATCTCAATGGACAAGGCTGTATCTCAAAATCATCGAGATATATATGTCTATATACTCGGAGTCAGGTCTACATCCAAAATGGGTGCATACATCTATGCACCAGGATGCCGGCAATCCCCTGCCGAGGGTCCAACAATAATGTATGCAATGCTTACAACCAAATGTAAATGCATAAATCGTAAACCAACAATCGATATACGATGAACCTGTGCCAACAGTCAATAGACAATGAACCTGTGCCAACAGTCAATATTCGTCAAACATAACCCAACAACAAATATACGACAATCATACGCCAATGATCAATAATCAACAACATAAGCCACAAATCAATATCTTAAACCAACTATACGTACATATACTTCCGAGGATTCTACTTTCTCCAAGTCCCAGATGCTTATATATAGGGTCACCCGCAGCCTTCCCACCACATCTAGAACCCAATGAAGGCATAACCGACTTCCATGTATGCACGTCTATCCTAATATAAATGTAATACTTAACTAAAACATAACCCAAGTCAATCAAACCAGACGAACTGTCACGTCAATCCAACAATCCAGTCAAACAATCAACAAACCGAAAAATGCAAATAAACACGCCAGGTTTACACTTTTCAGCCCGAATCTCAAGCGAGTAGGGAGATACGAAACTCACCTTGATCGGCAAAGAAGTTAGTAAAAGATTACAAACGAGTAATAGGGTTCACACCTCCACAACCTATAATTATACATCAATATACTGGAATGTCAATTATACAACCTCAACCATTTGAAAATCGACACACATAAAATCACAGTGACTATCCACTGCGCCGCAGTGGAGCAGAACTATGCCCACTGCGCCGCAGTGGCTAAACTGGACCAGGACCAGAAACAATGCACTGCGCCGCAGTGGGCAAGAACTATGCCCACTGCGCCGCAGTGGCTAAACTGGACCAGGACCAGAAACAATGCACTGCGCCGCAGTGGGCAAGAACTATGCCCACTGCGCCGCAGTGGGCAAGAACTATGCGCACTGCGCCGCAGTGGGCAAGAACTATGCCCACTGCGCCGCAGTGGCTAAACTGGCCCAGAACCAGTACAAAGGCACTGCGCCGCAGTGAGCAAAGGTGAGCTCACTGCGCCGCAGTGACCACCTCCTGCAGCCAGCACCAGCAGCTTCAACAAGAAACACGAACCCAAAACCCCCAAATCGACCCAAACCAACCCAAATCGATTTGTAAAGACTTTTAACCTGCTTTGAAGCATAACTTAGCATCATTGAACATAAATACACATAACCCAACCCACAATTTCGACCAAAACATCAAAATCACTCACAAATCATTCAAACCCTAACCTTAACCCTAAATTCCATTTTTACCATTTCAAAGACTCGAAATCACCTCAAATCAACTAGAAACATATGAACAAGCATAAACGGAAATAAATGGGGTGATTTTGACTTACACAAACACCTCCTTGAGCTTAAACCCGAAATTAGGTCAAAATGGCTAAGAATGGAAGATTTCCACCTTTGATTCTTCGATAGGAAGCAAACGAGATGAAGATGGCTATGATTCTTGTATTATGGTAGTTTCAACACAAAGTTAAGGCAAGATTTGATGAAGAACCAAAAGAGGGTTCTTTTACTTGAGAGAGGATAAGAGAGATAGAGAGAAAAGAGGGAAATGAGAAAAGGATAAGGGGAAATGGGTCTTGGGGAGGGGCTGGTGGGTCATGGACTACCCACGGGCCGACCCGTTTCCCTTCTCAACCACATTACCATTAGTTGCACAATTAAATACCGACTACACATACGACGACCCGACTAGCATACCACATAGCCATATAATCACAAATGGGCCCAATTATTTCATTCAACAAGTTTGTTAGTCAATTTACACAAAAAGTCAACGGGTCAAAATTCACGGGTGTTACATTATCCCCCCGTTAAAAGAATTTCGTCCCGAAATTCAACAAAACCCTAATTATTAAACAATTGCGGATACTTAGACTTCATGTGGTCCTCTCGCTCCCAAGTGTACTCGGCTCCACGTCTAGCATTCCATCTTACTTTCACAATGGTGTAGCGCTTCTTCTTGAGTTTCTTTTCTTGACGGTCCAAGATCTCTACCGGCTCTTCCACAAAGTTCAAATTCGAATCAACCCTAATTTCGTCCATAGGCACATGATGTGTAGGATCCGCCAAACACTTGCGCAAGTTACAAATATGAAACACATCATGCACACCGCTAAGCTCTTGAGGCAATTCTAGCCGATAAGCAACTTTCCCAACCCGTTCAAGAATCTTGAAAGGACCAACATACCTTGGTGCAAGTTTTCCCCGCTTCACAAATCGTACGACTCCTTTCCAAGGTGACACTTTCAATAGTACAAATTCACCAACTTCAAACTCCAACGGTCTTCGTCTCACATCGGCATACTTCTTTTGACGCTCACGGGCCAATTGCAACTTCTCCTTGATTTGAGATATTACCTTGGTTGTTTCAATCACAATTTCTGGCCCGATAAGTTGACTCTCTCCAATTTCCGCCCAAGCTAGAGGAGAACGGCATACCCTACCATACAATGCTTTAAAGGGCGCCATTTGAATGGCAGCATGATAGCTATTGTTGTATGAAAATTCTACTAGCGGCAAATGGTCTTCCCAACTCCCACCAAAATCGATTGCACACGCCCTTAACATGTCTTCGAGTGTTTGGATGGTTCTCTCGGTTTGTCCATCCGTTTGAGGGTGAAACGCCGTGCTCATGTCGAGTCGAGTACCCATGGCTTTTTGAAAGGCTTCCCAAAATTTTGATTTAAAACGGGCATCCCTATCCGAAATGATAGAAATCGGCACTCCATGCTTAGATATTACCTCCTTGATGTACAAACGAGCCAAAGTGTCAAATTTATCGGTTTCGCGAATGGCTAAAAAGTGAGCCGATTTCGTTAACCGATCTACTATCACCCAAATCGTGTCTCGGCCGCTTCTCGTCTTCGGTAGTTTAGTGATGAAGTCCATTGAGATATGTTCCCACTTCCATTCGGGCATCACCGGTTGTACCAACAATCCGGGTGGCTTCTTGTGATCGGCTTTGACTTGTAAGCAAGTAAGGCACTCACTCACATACCTTGCCACATCACGCTTCATGCCCGGCCACCAATACAATTCCTTCAAGTCAAAGTACATCTTATCCGACCCGGGATGGACCGAATAAGGCGATAGGTGAGCCTCATTCATAATAAGCATTCTTAAGTCGCCGAAAATAGGAACCCAAAGTCTTTCAACCATGTATAGCCCATTATCATTCTTTCGGTCAAATAGTTGTTCCATGCCATCTAGGTTTTCGTTTCCAAAGTTTTCCGGTAGGGTGGCTTGAATTTGGGCTTCAATGATCCGATCACGAATGTTTGGCCCTACCGTGAGGCTCATAGCTCTAGCCCGTCTTGGTTTCACTCTCTCCTTTCGGCTCAAGGCATCGGCTACTACATTTGCCTTGCCCGGGTGATAACGGATGTCACAATCATAATCACTAAATAGCTCTAACCAACGCCTTTGCCTCATGTTCAATTCACTTTGGTTGAAGATGTGTTGGAGACTTTTGTGATCGGTATAAATCACACATTTGGTGCCATAGAGGTAATGCCTCCAACACTTCAAAGCAAACACAACCGCTCCCAATTCCAAATCATGTGTCGGGTAGTTCTTCTCATGTACCTTCAATTGCCGAGAGGCATAAGCGATGACTTTACCCCTTTGCATAAGGACACAACCCAAACCTTGCCCCGAAGCATCACAATAAACCACAAAATCTTCGATCCCATCCGGAAGTGCCAAAGTAGGAGCATCACATAGCATATCCTTAAGTGTTTGGAAGGCGTTCTCTTGTCTTTCGCCCCATTCAAAATTTCTCTCCTTTTGAGTCAAGAGGGTGAGTGGTTGTGCAATACGGGAGAAATTTCCAATAAATCTTCTATAGTAACCCGCCAATCCAAGGAATTGGCGGATCTCTGATGGCGTTTCGGGTCTTCTCCAATTCTTGACCGCTTCAATCTTGCTTGGGTCCACAAGAATGCCATCCTTGCTCACTACGTGACCAAGGAAGTGGACCTCTTCCAACCAAAACTCACACTTGGAAAATTTCGCATACAACTTCTCCTTCCTTAGTAATTCAACCACTTCACGCAAGTGCTTAACATGCTCCTCCTTTGTCTTCGAGTATACAAGTATGTCATCAATGAACACAATAACGGACTTGTCTAAATATGGTTGACACACCCGGTTCATCAAGTCCATGAACACCGCCGGTGCATTAGTCAACCCAAATGGCATCACGGTGAATTCAAAATGGCCATACCTTGTGCGAAAAGCCGTTTTGGGGATGTCATCTTCATGTACCCGGAGTTGATGATAACCCGAGCGAAGATCGATTTTTGAGAAGTGCTTAGCTCCTTGAAGTTGATCAAACAAGTCATCAATTCTAGGGAGAGGATATCGGTTCTTCACGGTGAGCTTGTTCAATTCCCGATAATCAATACACATTCTGAAGGATCCGTCTTTCTTTTTGACGAAGAGAACAGGAGCACCCCAAGGAGATTGACTAGGGCGAATGAAACCCTTCTCTTGGAGTTCCTTGAGTTGAGTTTGTAGCTCCTGCATTTCAGTTAAGGCTAGTCTATAAGGAGCTTTTGCTATGGGCGCGGCTTCGGGAATAAGATTGATACGAAAATCAAGTTCACGGGGCGGAGGTAACCCTGGTAAGTCGTCCGGAAAAACATCGGGAAAATCACAAACGATAGGGACGGTCTTCAATTCTACCTTTGAGATGGTAGCACTAAAGACTTTAGAAGTTGAAGAATCGGAGGTTTCACCTTGAACTCTAAGGATTTTACCGTTAGCCAAAGGTATTTTAACAACCCTCTCGCCACAATCAATGGTTGCATTTACCGCCGTCAACCAATCCATACCCACTATAATATCAAAACTACCAATGTCAAGGGCATAAGGTCAATGAAGAAGTCGACATCTTCTAACGTCAAGACACATTCCCGAAGTATTTGACTAATTCTAGTTAGTGACCCATTTACCATTTCAATGTCAAGCACATAGTTTAGAGCACACGGATGCACATCAATCAAAGGAACAAAGTTAGAAGACACGAGGCTAAAATCGGCCCCGGAATCAAATAGAACGGTGGCATAGAGACCATTAAGGAGAAAAGTACCTGCTACAACGTTGGGATCATTGCGGGCTTCATTTACATTGGCCGCAAAGGCTCGGCCGCGTGGTTGCACTTGGTGGCCTTGTTGTCCCCGGTTTTGATTAGGCCCGACCATTTGTAGTTGGTTGGGGTGGACGGCTACTTGCACTTGTTGCCCCACCCATCGAGGGCAATTATTACGGTAGTGGTCACGGCTACCACATTCAAAACATTCGCCTCTTCTTTGATTACCTTGAGGAGGAACGGCCCGAATAGGAGCCGCATTCATTGGGCCGGCTCTTGGAGCTCTACAATTCTTGGATGCGTGCCCAACTTGGTTGCAATTATAACATGCCCCACATGGAGTAGTGGCGGGATGGTGCCTGTTGCACCTCCCACAGAAAGGATGAGGCCCGGTATAAGGCCTCCTAGCCGGTTCCACCGCCGCCATCACCCTACCCCTATAAGCATTTTTGGGGTCAAACCTTCCCGCTTTCTTTACCCCACTAGACTCTCCCACTTCTTTCCTCTTGTTTGATGAGGACTTGCTCAAAACACCACTCCTCAACAAATCTTCAGTCACACTCCCGGCTTGGTTAACCGCATTAGCCAAAGAAGTAGGCATGTTGGAGTTTACATAAGATCGGACTTGAGGATTCAAGCCCAATACAAACTTCTGGATGGCCTGGGACTCGGTGCCCACCAAGTGAGGAATGAGGGTGGACAACTCTTGAAATCGTCTCACATAGCCCTTGTAGTCGGCTCCCTCCATGTTTAGATTTGCGAATTCAATGGTTAGATTTTGTAGTTCATATGGAGGACAAAACTTTGCTTTTACTTTGTCTTTGAAGTCAATCCATTCCAAATTTTGAGTCCGCCCCAAAGTTATTTCCTGGTTCCACCAACTCAAGGCGTCATGCCTAAACATGCCGGATGCATAGGAAATCCGGTCATCATAGGTGCAATGACTCCTTTCGATCACTGCTTCTATCGCCTCAAACCACCTTATACACTCCGTGGGACCCCCTTTCCCATCGAACTCCGGTGCCCCACAACTCTTAAAATCTTTGAATATACACCCTTGACGGTACCCACCATATTGGTTATTCATGGGCATCCCGATATTAACTCCCACGGGTCCCTCTTCTTCATCCTCAACGGCATGAGGTTGGGCATTTTCATTGTTTATGTTTTCTGGCGCTTCGTTGTCTTGAGCCACATTATTTTGCCCAAGACTTGCGGTGACTTGAGCAATGATGGCTGGCATGATGCCGGCGACTGTTTGAGCAATTACCTCAGCCAAGTTTGGCTCAGGAGCTCTACCACGACCCCTACCACGGCCCCTACCACGACCTCTACCACGGCCCCTACCTCGCCTCTACCACGGCCCTACCACGACCTCTACCACGGCCCCTACCACGACCTCTACCACGGCCCCTACCACGACCTCTACCACGGCCCCTACCACGACCTCTACCACGGCCCCTACCACGACCTCTACCACGGCCCCTACCACGACCTCTACCACGGCCCCTACCACGACCTCTACCACGGCCCCTACCACGACCTCTACCACGGCCCCTACCACGACCTCTCCAGGCCCCTACCACGACCCTACCACGGCCCCTACCACGACCTCTACCACGGCCCCTACCACGACCCTACCACGGCCCCTACCACGACCTCTACCACGGCCCCTACCACGACCTCTACCACGGCCCCTACCACGACCTCTACCACGGCCCCACCACGACCCTACCACGGCCCCTACCACGACCTCTACCACGGCCCCTACCACGACCCTACCACGGCCCCTACCACGACCTCTACCACGGCCCCACCACGACCCTACCACGGCCCCTACCACGACCTCTACCACGGCCCCTACCACGACCCTACCACGGCCCCTACCACGACCTCTACCACGGCCCCTACCACGACCCTACCACGGCCCCTACCACGACCTCTACCACGGCCCCTACCACGACCTCTACCACGGCCCCTACCACGACCTCTACCACGGCCCCTACCACGACCCTACCACGGCCCCTACCACGACCTCTACCACGGCCCCTACCACGACCCTACCACGGCCCCTACCACGACCTCTACCACGGCCCCTACCACGACCTCTACCACGGCCCCTACCACGACCTCTACCACGGCCCCTACCACGACCTCTACCACGGCCCCTACCACGACCTCTACCACGGCCCCTACCACGACCTCTACCACGGCCCCTACCACGACCTCTACCACGGCCCCTACCACGACCTCTACCACGGCCCCTACCACGACCTCTACCACGGCCCCACCACGACCCTACCACGGCCCCTACCACGACCTCTACCACGGCCCCTACCACGACCCTACCACGGCCCCTACCACGACCTCTACCACGGCCCCACCACGACCCTACCACGGCCCCTACCACGACCTCTACCACGGCCCCTACCACGACCTCTACCACGGCCCCTACCACGACCTCTACCACGGCCCCTACCACGACCTCTACCACGGCCCCTACCACGACCTCTACCACGGCCCCACCACGACCTCTACCACGGCCCCTACCACGACCTCTACCACGGCCCCTACCACGACCTCTACCACGGCCCCTACCACGACCTCTACCACGGCCCCTACCACGACCTCTACCACGGCCCCTACCACGACCTCTACCACGGCCCCTACCACGACCTCTACCACGGCCCCTACCACGACCTCTACCACGGCCCCTACCACGACCTCTACCACGGCCCCTACCACGACCTCTACCACGGCCCCACCACGACCTCTACCACGGCCCCTACCACGACCTCTACCACGGCCCCTACCACGACCTCTACCACGGCCCCTACCACGACCTCTACCACGGCCCCTACCACGACCCTCCAGGCCCCTACCACGACCTCTACCACGGCCCCTACCACGACCTCTACCACGGCCCCTACCACGACCTCTACCACGGCCCCTACCACGACCCTCCACGGCCCCTACCACGACCTCTACCACGGCCCCTACCACGACCCTACCACGGCCCCTACCACGACCTCTACCACGGCCCCTACCACGACCCTACCACGGCCCCTACCACGACCTCTACCACGGCCCCTACCACGACCCTACCACGGCCCCTACCACGACCTCTACCACGGCCCCTACCACGACCCTACCACGGCCCCTACCACGACCTCTACCACGGCCCTACCACAGCGCCTTCACCACGACCCCTACCACGGCCCCTACCACGACCTCTACCACGGCCCCTACCACGACCCCCACGCCTACACTCCTACCATGCATGCTATATGAAGAGTTTTTAACTTAAGCCGTAGTCTAGGTCAAACCGCCTAATTCTCTACGACCACGCATGGGCCACCATTCTGTAACACCCCAAGCCGAGGCTCGGAATATCACGGAAATCACATAGCACCAGGTGGGATTACAATAGAACCAACTAAATGCAATTAAGAATTCGGTGAATCCATTCAATGCACAATAGATAACATAATACAACAGGAGCAAATAGTCATCAAAGTTAACAAGACCACATCCAAGGATGGCAAACGATCCTAAGCATAATACAATCAGAAGGCCAATGAATCCTTGATCCATACAGTCCAAGTCCGGGTTCAACAGCAAGTAAAACCTCTAAACTCCACGCCCTGGGAGAACCTGGTTACCTGAAAAGTGTACTAAGCATAGTCAACACAAGGTTGGTGAGTTCGTAGTAATGGTTCGTAAAGAACCAACATCAATAATCGACATATAAGAATAAAGGCTAGACATGACTTACAGTGAGCCTCTACATAACACAACATCGCCCAACAACAAGATTACACCAGACAAGAAAATGGGTAATGAGAATGCACAAATGATATGCGTATCAATGCAAGTGCCAAATGTATGAATAAGCAAATATGCCTATCCCAAGCGTGACCTTCAATCACGTATGCAACGATACCCTTCTGCCATCGCAATGGACAAGGCTGTATCTCAAAATCATCGAGATATATATGTCTATATACTCGGAGTCAGGTCTACATCCAAAATGGGTGCATACATCTATGCACCAGGATGCCGGCAATCCCCTGCCGAGGGTCCAACAATAATGTATGCAATGCTTACAACCAAATGTAAATGCATAAATCGTAAACCAACAATCGATATACGATGAACCTGTGCCAACAGTCAATAGACAATGAACCTGTGCCAACAGTCAATATTCGTCAAACATAACCCAACAACAAATATACGACAATCATACGCCAACGATCAATAATCAACAACATAAGCCACAAATCAATATCTTAAACCAACTATACGTACATATACTTCCGAGGATTCTACTTTCTCCAAGTCCCAGATGCTTATATATAGGGTCACCCGCAGCCTTCCCACCACATCTAGAACCCAATGAAGGCATAACCGACTTCCATGTATGCACGTCTATCCTAATATAAATGTAATACTTAACTAAAACATAACCCAACAACAAATATACGACAATCATACGCCAACGATCAATAATCAACAACATAAGCCACAAATCAATATCTTAAACCAACTATACGTACATATACTTCCGAGGATTCTACTTTCTCCAAGTCCCAGATGCTTATATATAGGGTCACCCGCAGCCTTCCCACCACATCTAGAACCCAATGAAGGCATAACCGACTTCCATGTATGCACGTCTATCCTAATATAAATGTAATACTTAACTAAAACATAACCCAACAACAAATATACGACAATCATACGCCAACGATCAATAATCAACAACATAAGCCACAAATCAATATCTTAAACCAACTATACGTACATATACTTCCGAGGATTCTACTTTCTCCAAGTCCCAGATGCTTATATATAGGGTCACCCGCAGCCTTCCCACCACATCTAGAACCCAATGAAGGCATAACCGACTTCCATGTATGCACGTCTATCCTAATATAAATGTAATACTTAACTAAAACATAACCCAACAACAAATATACGACAATCATACGCCAACGATCAATAATCAACAACATAAGCCACAAATCAATATCTTAAACCAACTATACGTACATATACTTCCGAGGATTCTACTTTCTCCAAGTCCCAGATGCTTATATATAGGGTCACCCGCAGCCTTCCCACCACATCTAGAACCCAATGAAGGCATAACCGACTTCCATGTATGCACGTCTATCCTAATATAAATGTAATACTTAACTAAAACATAACCCAAGTCAATCAAACCAGACGAACTGTCACGTCAATCCAACAATCCAGTCAAACAATCAACAAACCGAAAAAATGCAAATAAACACGCCAGGTTTACACTTTTCAGCCCGAATCTCAAGCGAGTAGGGAGGTACGAAACTCACCTTGATCGGCAAAGAAGTTAGTAAAAGATTACAAACGAGTACTAGGGTCCACACCTCCACAACCTATAATTATACATCAATATACTGGAATGTCAATTATACAACCTCAACCATTTGAAAATCGACACACATAAAATCACAGTGACTATCCACTGCGCCGCAGTGGAGCAGAACTATGCCCACTGCGCCGCAGTGGGCAAGAACCATGCCCACTGCGCCGCAGTGGCTAAACTGGACCAGGACCAGAAACAATGCACTGCGCCGCAGTGGGCAAGAACCATGCCCACTGCGCCGCAGTGGCTAAACTGGACCAGGACCAGAAACAATGCACTGCGCCGCAGTGGGCAAGAACTATGCCCACTGCGCCGCAGTGGCTAAACTGGACCAGGACCAGAAACAATGCACTGCGCCGCAGTGAGCAAAGGTGAGCTCACTGCGCCGCAGTGACCACCTCCTGCAGCCAGCACCAGCAGCTTCAACAAGAAACACGAACCCAAAACCCCCAAATCGACCCAAACCAACCCAAATCGATTTGTAAAGACTTTTAACCTGCTTTGAAGCATAACTTAGCATCATTGAACATAAATACACATAACCCAACCCACAATTTCGACCAAAACATCAAAATCACTCACAAATCATTCAAACCCTAACCTTAACCCTAAATTCCATTTTTACCATTTCAAAGACTCGAAATCACCTCAAATCAACTAGAAACATATGAACAAGCATAAACGGAAATAAATGGGGTGATTTTGACTTACACAAACACCTCCTTGAGCTTAAACCCGAAATTAGGTCAAAATGGCTAAGAATGGAAGATTTCCACCTTTGATTCTTCGATAGGAAGCAAACGAGATGAAGATGGCTATGATTCTTGTATTATGGTAGTTTCAACACAAAGTTAAGGCAAGATTTGATGAAGAACCAAAAGAGGGTTCTTTTACTTGAGAGAGGATAAGAGAGATAGAGAGAAAAGAGGGAAATGAGAAAAGGATAAGGGGAAATGGGTCTTGGGGAGGGGCTGGTGGGTCATGGACTACCCACGGGCCGACCCGTTTCCCTTCTCAACCACATTACCATTAGTTGCACAATTAAATACCGACTACACATACGACGACCCGACTAGCATACCACATAGCCATATAATCACAAATGGGCCCAATTATTTCATTCAACAAGTTTGTTAGTCAATTTACACAAAAAGTCAACGGGTCAAAATTCACGGGTGTTACATAATCAGTAATCCATGAAAAATAAGCACGGTACGAAGATAGTTAAGTTCGTAATAAGGATTAACTTCGTAAGTAGTGATTAACTTCGTAAGTAGTAATTAACTTCGTAAGTAGTAATTAACTTCGTAAGTAGTTAACTATCTTCGTAAGTAACTTACGAAGATAGCTTACGAACATAAGCAACGAAGATAGCTTACGAAAATAGGCAACGAAGATAGCTTACGAACATAAGCAACGAAGATAGCTTACGAACATAAGCAACGAAGATAGCTTACGAACATAAGCAACGAAGATAGCTTACGAACATAAGCAACGAAGATAGCTTACGAACATAAGCAACGAAGATAGCTTACGAACATAAGCAACGAAGATAGCTTACGAACATAAGCAACGAAGATAGCTTACGAACATAAGCAACGAAGATAGCTTACGAACATAAGCAACGAAGATAGCTTACGAACATAAGCAACGAAGATAGCTTACGAACATAAGCAACGAAGATAGCTTACGAACATAAGCAACGAAGATAGCTTACGAACATAAGCAACGAAGATAGCTTACGAACATAAGCAACGAAGATAGCTTACGAACATAAGCAACGAAGATAGCTTACGAACATAAGCAACGAAGATAGCTTACGAACATAAGCAACGAAGATAGCTTACGAACATAAGCAACGAAGATAGCTTACGAACATAAGCAACGAAGATAGCTTACGAACATAAGCAACGAAGATAGCTTACGAACATAAGCAACGAAGATAGCTTACGAACATAAGCAACGAAGATAGCTTACGAACATAAGCAACGAAGATAGCTTACGAACATAAGCAACGAAGATAGCTTACGAACATAAGCAACGAAGATAGCTTACGAACATAAGCAACGAAGATAGCTTACGAACATAAGCAACGAAGATAGCTTACGAACATAAGCAACGAAGATAGCTTACGAACATAAGCAACGAAGATAGCTTACGAACATAAGCAACGAAGATAGCTTACGAACATAAGCAACGAAGATAGCTTACGAACATAAGCAACGAAGATAGCTTACGAACATAAGCAACGAAGATAGCTTACGAACATAAGCAACGAAGATAGCTTACGAACATAAGCAACGAAGATAGCTTACGAACATAAGCAACGAAGATAGCTTACGAACATAAGCAACGAAGATAGCTTACGAACATAAGCAACGAAGATAGCTTACGAACATAAGCAACGAAGATAGCTTACGAACATAAGCAACGAAGATAGCTTACGAACATAAGCAACGAAGATAGCTTACGAACATAAGCAACGAAGATAGCTTACGAACATAAGCAACGAAGATAGCTTACGAACATAAGCAACGAAGATAGCTTACGAACATAAGCAACGAAGATAGCTTACGAACATAAGCAACGAAGATAGCTTACGAACATAAGCAACGAAGATAGCTTACGAACATAAGCAACGAAGATAGCTTACGAACATAAGCAACGAAGATAGCTTACGAACATAAGCAACGAAGATAGCTTACGAACATAAGCAACGAAGATAGCTTACGAACATAAGCAACGAAGATAGCTTACGAACATAAGCAACGAAGATAGCTTACGAACATAAGCAACGAAGATAGCTTACGAACATAAGCAACGAAGATAGCTTACGAACATAAGCAACGAAGATAGCTTACGAACATAAGCAACGAAGATAGCTTACGAACATAAGCAACGAAGATAGCTTACGAACATAAGCAACGAAGATAGCTTACGAACATAAGCAACGAAGATAGCTTACGAACATAAGCAACGAAGATAGCTTACGAACATAAGCAACGAAGATAGCTTACGAACATAAGCAACGAAGATAGCTTACGAACATAAGCAACGAAGATAGCTTACGAACATAAGCAACGAAGATAGCTTACGAACATAAGCAACGAAGATAGCTTACGAACATAGAGTTCAAACGAATTAAGTTCAAACGAATTTAGAGTTCAAACGAATTTAGAGTTCAAACGAATTTAGAGTTCAAACGAATTTAGAGTTCAAACGAATTTAGAGTTCAAACGAATTTAGAGTTCAAACGAATTTAGAGTTCAAACGAATTTAGAGTTCAAACGAATTTAGAGTTCAAACGAATTTAGAGTTCAAACGAATTTAGAGTTCAAACGAATTTAGAGTTCAAACGAACTTAGAGTTCAAACGAATTTAGAGTTCAAACGAATTTAGAGTTCAAACGAATTTAGAGTTCAAACGAATTTAGAGTTCAAACGAATTTAGAGTTCAAACGAATTTAGAGTTCAAACGAATTTAGAGTTCAAACGAATTTAGAGTTCAAACGAATTTAGAGTTCAAACGAATTTAGAGTTCAAATGAATTTAGAGTTCAAACGAACTTAGAGTTCAAACGAATTTAGAGTTCAAACGAATTTAGAGTTCAAACGAATTTAGAGTTCAAACGAATTTAGAGTTCAAACGAATTTAGAGTTCAAACGAATTTAGAGTTCAAACGAATTTAGAGTTCAAACGAATTTAGAGTTCAAACGAATTTAGAGTTCAAACGAATTTAGAGTTCAAACGAATTTAGAGTTCAAACGAATTTAGAGTTCAAACGAATTTAGAGTTCAAACGAATTTAGAGTTCAAACGAATTTAGAGTTCAAACGAATTTAGAGTTCAAACGAATTTAGAGCTCAAACGAATTTAGAGTTCAAACGAATTTAGAGTTCAAACGAATTTAGAGTTCAAACGAATTTAGAGTTCAAACGAATTTAGAGTTCAAACGAATTTAGAGTTCAAACGAATTTAGAGTTCAAACGAATTTAGAGTTCAAACGAATTTAGAGTTCAAACGAATTTAGAGTTCAAACGAATTTAGAGTTCAAACGAATTTAGAGTTCAAACGAATTTAGAGTTCAAACGAATTTAGAGTTCAAACGAATTTAGAGTTCAAACGAATTTAGAGTTCAAACGAATTTAGAGTTCAAACGAATTTAGAGTTCAAACGAATTTAGAGTTCAAACGAATTTAGAGTTCAAACGAATTTAGAGTTCAAACGAATTTAGAGTTCAAACGAATTTAGAGTTCAAACGAATTTAGAGTTCAAACGAATTTAGAGTTCAAACGAATTTAGAGTTCAAACGAATTTAGAGTTCAAACGAATTTAGAGTTCAAACGAATTTAGAGTTCAAACGAATTTAGAGTTCAAACGAATTTAGAGTTCAAACGAATTTAGAGTTCAAACGAATTTAGAGTTCAAACGAATTTAGAGTTCAAACGAATTTAGAGTTCAAACGAATTTAGAGTTCAAACGAATTTAGAGTTCAAACGAATTTAGAGTTCAAACGAATTTAGAGTTCAAACGAATTTAAAGTTCAAACAACTTCAATAAGGCAAAGCCAAATCAAAATCATTCAAAAGGAATTCAAATAAGGTAAGCCACAATTCAAATCAAGGTCGAACTCGATTTTTCATCTTCAAAAAAAAAAACTTTTCGATAACAACCCAATCTCATCTTCTATAATCCCATACACAAAAGTTAGTCCAACTTGTATAATTAAAATCTTTTCTAACCAATGTTTAAATTATGAAACACAATAGAAAAGCCAAAACTTAACAAGTACGGGACTTTACTGGAATTAAGAAGGAATATAAAAATACTTGCTTGAAAAAAGAGTTTGGATGCAAGTTTTTATATGTTGACTTGATGAAGAATCAAAAGTCACAAAACGATTAAAAAATCTTACAACGTGATGCAAGAAATTCGACCAACTGTGTGCACAAGAGACAAAATGGTCAAAATGGGACCCCTTTATATACGGAAGTATAAACCGTCCCTTCATAAGAAGATTGAAGCCCAAATAAAATTTATTAGTAAAATTCGGCCCATGAGACTTTAAAATTCGGCCACCCCAAACACTACATATTGACCGACATTTTGTAAGTCAAGCAAAAATTAATTTAATTTTTTTTTTACACTAATTTGCAAACCAAGTGCATCCCTTTAAACAAATATCAGCCCTTTCCTAAAACCCATCTGTAGCAAGAATATGATGGCAAAAATCGGCCACTCTGCAAAAATAGATTAAAGTGTAACAACCAACTTTGATATTTAAACCAATTCGATCGAAGTCATCATATTCAAAAGACTATTAAACTTAGCTCATCAAAGTTTAATTTTAAAATTAGAATAAGTTTCAATGAAACCCATTCTAAATGTCCAAGTATTTTGAAATCTTCACCATTTAACATCATCTCTTTTAAAAATTAAGTTCAAAAACCAATTAAAACAAGTTTAATTAAAAACCTGTTAATTAACCAAGTTTTTCAGAAATTAACTTTTGCAAAACGCTATAATTTGGACTGCAGACTAAACTAGCCCATTCGAGACAAAATCAAACCCAACCCGTAGGCGAACTCATATCACACGAGATCCACACTTAATGTGAGTTTGTGACACCATTTTGCTCGTAAATGAAATTTCAAAACCCATAAGATAAATCAAGTTTAATGAAAACCATATACTTTTATATTCAATCTCTTTTAAAAATTAAGTTTCAAAAACCAATTAAAACAAGTTTAATTAAAAACCTGCTAATTATTCAAGTTTTTCAGAAATTTAAAAGGAACATAATTTCAAAAACTAAGTAAAAAATTTAATGAAAAACCTTTTAAAACAAGCTTTTCAGAAATTAACTAAGACTTTAGTTAAATGATTATCCAATAAAAAATCATTCAACCTCGATCATTTTCAACATAGATATTAAATATCTTACCAATTGCTTAACACAGAATGATGTTCATCCGTAACGATCTTTCCCAGCATAAGAAACACTAAATGTACTTATTATATAACTATAAACGAATAAACAAACAAGAACTAATAAATAAATTTTGGTGAGAGTCACTACGAAAACAATCGGATTAGCAGTTTAAGCCAAGTTTGCACAGAGAAATACACTTCTCTTTGTTATTATTAATATGACCAATAATTCAAGACGATTACCGATATATTTGTCCTCTTAAACACTCGGCACTTCCAGCTCCCACGGACACTTTCGATACACCCGGGCCAAGGATCTACCCATGTAACCAAGGTAATTTAATGATGTCCAAATTATTATTAGCGCACCAGTGTGTCCCACAGCTAGATATATACAATCTAAGTTAAATTATTGATGGAAAACAAAAAAGTAAATAATATGAGACTTTTTCTACAATATTAATATAAATACTAATATAATAATATATTTGGATAATGATTATTTAATTATGATGACATAAGAAGAGTCAATTTGATGAAATCAAGCGATTTGATTGGTTAATAAGTCATTAGTTCAATTGTTTTAGAATATATTAAGATAAGATTAAGATTAAGATAAGATTAAGATAATCAACGTGAAACTGTCAATAACTCTCGACGATAATGCCTTCTAGCTTTGTTTATATATTAATAACTAGAATGTTTATCCGCGCTTCGGCACGATTTTATCATATTTAGTTCTTATTAACAATGAATTTTATAAAACACGTTAAAAGAACAATGTAATATCAAAACTAATTATAAAAATAACTATAATTACAAAATGACATGAATAGATGGTGAGTGATACACAATACTACAACTGTTGTGTGACAAATCTTAAATGTTTTATGTAAAAGATTGATATCGTATAAATCATATCTAAATAAATAAAGATAAATGTTACAAATCAAAAAAAAATTCACTAACGAGATATAAATCTTGACCCTTATATTAAAATCAAGAGACAAACATGTGAGAAATCTACCCAATATAGATATAGATAAACTTAACTTGACCCCTCAAGTTATAATTTGAGGGAATCTCTACCCAATATAGATATAGATATGAATTTAGATGGATAAGAAAAAGAAAGAAGGGTAAATATGTGAGAAAAGAGTAAAAAGTAAAAAGAAAGAAAAAAAAAACATGTGTAAGCCCATAGTTGGTTTCTCTTAACTACAATGTTCTCACATCAAAATTTTATGAATTGATTATATTAAATCAAACTTTGAAAATACCTTTTCTTTTGTATTAAACTAGAGTGCACGCCCGTGCGATGCACGGCTAGGTAAGTGGGTCAGCAATGCACGTATGGGTAAGTGTCTTTAATCGACGGTTTTGAGGTTTCATCCCACATTGGCAGCTACTTCAATTTAGGTTTGTGTTCATGGAGTGAAAGATCTAAATTTTTGCATCAATGGGGCCAAATGTGTATTTTGTTTCATACAGCAGTTTACCTTTTTGATCATCCAAAAACCCCTACCTTTATCTGTGTGTCAATAACACGTCCGAGTTCAATATTTTGATAGCCACAAAACTGTATCATTAAACTTAATTATAAGACCACTAAACTCCAAGAAGATGATTACACGTGAAGAATTTCCCACGTGTATTACCTACAATAAGCTAAATAAATCCTTTATGTATACGTACGACACCAACAATAAGCTGAATAAAAATTAGTTATTCTCTTAAGAAAATCATAAAAATGATTAAACACGTGTAGTACGTCTCTTAAAAATGGTTAAACACCTATTCTATTAATTCATCAAACCTTTATAAGTTCCAAGGTAAGTATATATTATGCTATTTTGTGAAGATTCAGATACAACACGACGTAAACTTAGTAACTCTCGGTCCCTTCATTTTTAATCAGCTTTTAAAGTTAAAAGTAATTACCGCTCAGGTTTCCTATCAAAGCTACATAACTTCTCGCCAAGATTGCTCATTCAATCTCTCAACCTCTGCTTTGCATAATTGTTTTATACTTGGGTCCAACTAATATTATCCCGCTTGATTGCGATGTTTCCATTCGGGTCAACTCCATCATAAGCTCCTGCAAATTAACATCCAAAAGGAAGGAGGTGAAAAGTTGTCTCCTGTCCGAAACTTCGTAAAATTGTAAAGCAGCAATAACAGTAATTCAAATCCAAATCGAGTTGATAAATATAAATCGTAAAGAATAGTGAATCGAACCTGGTTGCTCCAAAATCTGGACGCTATGGTGTTATCTCTTACAATTTAAAAGTGATGTGATGTCATCACTGTCCATAATCAGCATGGCCAATGAGCTAGAGAGGCAAAGTTGGGATGCAACACAGGTTGTTGGCTCCTAGCAAACCAAAAACCAAATAGCTAACTCAATAAGATTTCATCTAAACCTTTCCGTTCCGTTGTAGCTAAAATGGGCATTGTATATAATATTACATAGCTTTTGAAACTATATAGAGCACATTTAAGAATAAAATTAAACATGCGAACTATGTGTAAACGGGTATTTCCAACCCACATTAGGAAAAGTACTCATTTTGACCCCACTTATCTACCCTCCTGATATGGTCATTTTGATTACACAGTATTTCTAGAATCTAGAGTGATACCAACCTATATAGACAACTACTAATGGATTATATGCACATGATTAGATGCTAAAAAGAATTTACTATATTTGATACTCTACAAAAATATGGATTAGTAAAGTTACCTTGAACAAAAAATGCATGTGCTGGTAACTTTTGGGGAGGCTAAAAATATCAAAACAACAACCTAGAGTTCGTTTCAATATGTAAATTAATAAACATAAGTATTACAAACCAAAAGCATAAGATGGAGTTCTAGACAAAATATTAATGAAAGTTTTCAAATACCTGAAAAGATTCTTCACTACTGAAATTATATACAGTGTGTTTCTTCTCCACATCCGGCGAACCTTCTTGTTCTCCCCATGGCATAGAAAGTAAACTGCGAGAGTTATAGTTATCCGTTCATGGGTTGCAAAAATTTCAAGAGACTCGAGTGTAACAACTGATGTCAATAAAACTTCAGAGCTTTGAGCAACTCGAGTAATAAAAAGCATCAAGATTTTGTTTTAGACACTATATGATTCAAAATGATATATAACTACATAATCAGGAGCATCCTAAAATTAGAACTCTGATCATCTTCAAGAAATAAATGTATAGGAAATAATATAAGAAAAATATAAAATACCACTAAACAAAACAATAATAAATGAAATAAACATGTATGTATGGAGAAAACTTAGTAACATAACTATCTTGGCAAATTACAAAAGGATACCACCCATCTCATGACATATACAGTAACCAAGATTAAACATCTCATAAGTCAAATAGGTAAAAATTGACAACGCTAATTTAGCCACATACACATATTCATTATCAGTATTAACAGAAAGAGTAGTAGAATGAGAACCTGAACTCAGATAAAGTCATCATCTTGGTTAAAGACTTGAAGAGACAAACTTCCCTATTAAAACCACCTACTCCTCACGCTTTTTTTGTTCTTTTTCTTTCCATGCTCTTCATCAACATCACATTCTGACTCACATTCCTCAATGCGACTATGAATACAACATGATTCTAGTGCAAAGGGCATGCAAGCTTGAAAATTTCAACAAAATTTTTCCACATACCTTTTCCTAGACCCAACTGCAACTATGCAGCAATTGATTTCTCAACATCATCAAACAGGTCCTTTGTCTCCGACTCATTAATGGACCTGGATTTTTTGGATCATGATTACTTTATGTTCGCATGCACTTTTGGATCATGATTGCTTTTGTTTAGTTTTTTGGGTCGGGGTGTTTATCATTGATTGATGATGACACCGGAGAACCCGGAGAAACCTTTTTGCTCACAGAATGCTCCCCGAGTGACATTTATAGGTATGTAACTTTCACCCATAACATGCACACAATTGGAGCTTTCGTAATCCCCATAGTGGTAATAGGTGTTTGTTTATATCTCAAAAACGTGTGTGGTTCGTCATCCTACATCGCTCAAAAATATTCAGCAGATGAAATGAAATCGTTAATATAGTGGCAAACCAGGGAACAGTACCTCATATTGCTCTGCTAATAGCTCCCTTGTTGGTCGCTTAACCAACCGCTCTGCTGCGTCATCAAACAGGACCACAACAGTTTCTGCAATTCCATCGGTCACATCTAGCTCGATCCTGTACCTCTTTGCCAATCCAAGAAAGTTAACTTGCATTTGCAACAAAGTTAAACCGGGGGCAAGAACCTCAATAGAGGCAATAGTGGGGCTATGATTCTGGTCTGCCACTAAAAAGTGTACCTTGTCCACGGAAAGAGACATCGGTCTTACATGCTACACACCAAAACTTCCCGCCCAGGCTTTAATTAGTTCCATCTTGGAATCCATTTGGGTGGCACTCAACATAGTCCAACAGCTTTGCTTATTCACATCCAAACGTCTATCAAAATTCATGTTTAATACTCAACAGAATTAACTCAAGGGATCAATGCATGTGATTACAGGTATAAAAAAAGAGCTAAATTTGACGTTTTAGTAGCTTGTCTACGTAATTTTCAATATTAGCTAATATAAACTTGGATACATTAAACCAACTCATTCCCCTTCATACATAAGACCCACAAAAAACTATTGCTACCGAGTACCTGATCAATGAGTGCAATAATGCATGCAGTTGAAGATCCTTCGGCTTTAGTATTAGCATGAAATTTCTCCAATACCCTCCCCGGATAAGTAGAACCCATGAGTTCATCTTGTACTGCACTTAGAGAATTAAACATAAGTTCTCCAGCATATATCCCAGCATCAACACCATCATCAATCCAGCCGCCTACACCATCAGATACACCTATAGCTCGTTTGTCTTAACAAATAAAGTGAGCATCCTAACTACCAGTTTCCTCCTTTTACGATGGGGCAGAGAACAACAAGGTACTTTTTATCTTCTACATAACTCTGATATATGCTACATGGTATACAGGTCATGAATATGACATGATCATAGAGTTGGCAAATCAAGTTAGTAAATTACTTGGAACTGCAGGCATGATATCTATTGATTATCGATTTCATCACGTTAAAAAAAGGAGCTTTGTTTTACTTTAGAACTTAGCCAAGCTCCATTCCATGAAATTATTGTAGTCGTTTATTGCAGTCAAGCTCCATTCCACGACAGTACATAGTTGTTACTACTTGAATAGGCAACAACAAAGGCTTTTGTGTAGCTGTTTACTACCCCAACTTCATCCGACACCAGGCAAAAACAAACCTGAAAGAAAAATAAACCATAAACGGGTCTCACTTTTATTAGACTCCATAAACTTAATATAACCTGGCAGACAAAGAACTTAAAGAGTCGGCTCTATACATGTTCCATTGCATTTACGGACCATGTACCTGCTTGCAAAGCTGAATAAACAATAAACCGACCTTACTTACATTGGAAAGCAGTACAAAACTTAAAAACTGTTAGGGTTATTTGACGCTAAAACCATGTGTTGTCTCAAGTCCTAGAGCTTCATATCTTTCCTATATAAGCATTCTTTTATAGCGCAATAACCATTTCACAACCATATCAATATTCTCAACTAAAATTAGAATCATGAAGCATCAATTAATAAGTTGAATGAATAAAGGATTAGCAATCATAATTCATGAGGTGTATTTACCTTGATGATCTCCTGCAGATTTTGGTGAATTAAAATGATCAAAAAGGAGAAATCTTATAGCTACATCATCAATAAAAACTAAAATTAGTTAGAGAATCATAAGAAGAAACAAAAGAAAAAGATTGCTTTAATACAAAACATGGAACGTGAAGGAAATTCTACCCATTGGATATAACATGAAGGGCTGCTTTCAAGATCATACTATGGAGTTACGTAGTTACCTACTGCTAATTCTGCTGTAATGTATTTGACAACTACATGATCCAAATAGTCTTCATATTTTCTTTTCCATCTGCCATAACATAACTCATATAAGCATTTCAACACCTTAAGAACGTTACACATAACTTCAACTTAAAAGTATGGGTACAAATACACTTGCAATAACCTAAGTGCTCTATTCCAAGTTGTATATTCATCCTGTCAAGTTTAATACCCCACACTATTTTGTTCTTTCAACTTGTTGAATGTGCACACCAACCAACAAATTTCCAAGCCAAAATTGGACTTTCTAAGTATTGGCTGAACGTTTATACGAAAATTATAAAAAATATTGAATACATAAGAACTCAACCAATGTTTATCATCTTGAAACTCATAAACCCTCTCACTTTTGCGATAAGCACAATAAGATCAAAAAATGCCTAAAGTATTCATCTCCATAATTACTCAGACAACAATATCATCAATATTACTAATCCATAACACAAACACATATAGATAGACTGTATACAACAAAGGTTGTAATATAAAACAAATGTATATCTTCTAAACTACAAACAAAACCTCAAAATCCAGAAAACAATAAACACAAAATAAACGTACCTGTAATATATTTAATTCAGAAATATTCAAAAATATATAACAAAAAGGAAGAGATTAATAACTATGGAACAATATGCAATCAATAAAAAAATAAACGTACCTGTAATATATTTAATTCAGAAATATAAACCGAATTAAGAAAAATTAGCAAGGCTCTTACGAAATAATATTTGAAATAGTAACAAAAGATGAGAAACACTTACTTGCCAGGGAAACCCCTAACTGTTAGTAGGTGAAAAGCCAAAAGAATTGATGGCTGGAGGGTTCGTCAGTTGCAGCAGATGAAAAGCCACAATAATTGATGGTGGAGAGTTCATTAGAGGCAAATTGATAGCAATTAACCTATATGTATCATCAATCGGAACTAAGCAAGAGTAATAGTAAAGCCATCAATGAACAATGAAAAGAAGTTGTTAACCAACACGAAAATAAGCCAAGAAAATCAATTATTATAGCAAACTGTTATGCAAAATTTAAATTCAGAAATTATTTTTCATTACATGATGTAATAGAGAATGTAGCGAGCGGACTTAGCGGACTGAATGGGAGTTGATTTTAACCACCTCCAACATCAAGAAAGAGCAGAGTGTTAAAAAAGTATCAATTTCATCCCTATACGACTATAACAACAATAAGAATATATTTCAGAGTTGCAACTTCAAAAAACCAATTAGCTACTATACAGGAGTGAAAAAAATCATGAATCTCATACCTAAACTCATCACAACTTGATTAAAACAATCTGATGTGAGATAAATTTAGAAAATATTATTCATTACATTAGGTAACACAAAATGGCTGATCATATGTTGCTGCCCAAGTCGTATTCCTGATCCTACATGTAGCTGTTCACATGACTCAAAATAAAAAACTCTTGATATAATAATATAACATATTTATATACATGGAATAAAGTAGAAGGTATTATAAAACTCAAATAGAGGTGGTTAATGTTTAGATTTATAAAAAGAAGACTGAATTTTATTGATTTCATCTTTTTTTGATCATTATACATGAACCATAAGTCCCTATTTATACAAAGATAAAACCCTAATTAGGGTATAATGACCGACTCTAATTACTTTGGGCTTAATTCTAATATCTTGGGCTTGGGCCCAACGATACCTATCTGATGCCTTTGTAAACTCGGGAGGTGATGAGATTGATTCTGATCCCACATACTCTAACACTCCCCCTCAAGTTGAATATTGGGATTACCAAAATTCAACTTGCTTAAACACTTATGAAACATAGATGTTCCCACAGCTTTGGTTAAAATATCAGCAAGTTGATCTTCAGATTTAACAAAGGGTAATTTGATGATTCCACTCTCCAATTTTTCTTTAATAAAATGACGATCAATTTCCACATGCTTAGTTCTGTCATGTTGAACTGGATTCTCTGAGATCTGAATAGCAGCTTCATTATCACTCATGATTTGAATACTTTCCTTAGGAGCAAAACCTATTTCAGACACCAGTTTCTTCAACCACAAGGCTTCTGCTAGTCCTCTAGCTATACCTCTAAACTCAGCTTCAGCACTAGACAGGGAGACAACTTTCTGTTTTTTACTTTTCCATGTAACCAAGTTACCACCTACCAATGAAGAACAACCTCCCCCCTCCTTATCTCTACCAGTCGCTGCCATACTACTGTAACCCTCTAATCGCCGGTCACCACTGCCACTTGCTTTATTTTGTTCAGTGAACGAAGTATTTGATTTCCCTTTTTCGGATTTGACTGATTTGGTGCCTTTCTTGATGCCATCAGTCCACCAATCCGGATAACCGATGAGGCGGAAACACTGCTCCTTGGTGTGTCTTTCCATGCCACACTCATCACATGTTAGATGAGATTTATAATCTTGAATCTTTTCCTTGTTGTCATATCGGCGATAACCTTTCAAGACAAATCTACCGCCGTTGATATCTCCGGCAGTCAACCCGGCAGTGATGCCCTGGATTTCATTGGTAGCTGCTCCCAAAATAGTTTGGTGAGCGGTTTCCTTGCGAATGGTGGTAGGCAGTTGGTGGTGTTTAAGAGATGGCAGATGGCGATTTAAAATCGGGGGAGTTTGATTACTCGATTGAAACGATTTGGTGGTTTTTTCTCTGTTATACCGGCAAGGAGTTCCGTCGGTAAGTTCAGTTATTGTGTTTGATCGATTTCGGTGTTGTGGTTGTTTACCCCAGTCGCCGGAATAATATTCCATGGTGATTTGGGTTTTGATTTTGTTAAGAGATGATTGAAATTCCAACTCGGAACCCGAGCTTTGGTCGCCGGTTTTGGCCATGGTGACTGCTCGATGGTCTGTGAGTTTAGGCGGAAGTTTATTGGGAAGATTATGAACCGATTGATGTCTCTGATACCATGTTTAGATTTATAAAAAGAAGACTGAATTTTATTGATTTCATCTTTTTTTGATCATTATACATGAACCATAAGTCCCTATTTATACAAAGATAAAACCCTAATTAGGGTATAATGACCGACTCTAATTACTTTGGGCTTAATTCTAATATCTTGGGCTTGGGCCCAACGATACCTATCTGATGCCTTTGTAAACTCGGGAGGTGATGAGATTGATTCTGATCCCACATACTCTAACAGCTCACGCAAGGTTATCCAATTGACGATGATAATTATTCAATAAGGATAAATACATACCTTCAACTTCAGAAGGAGATATGAAACTCGTTTTTTAGACAACAGGAAATCAAAACAGCAATGAGAGAAGATGATTACTTTGTTCACATACAACTTTTTCGTTGAGACATAACATCAAACACCTTGAAGGCATCTACTTACTCTGCAATAATCCTGCACCAAAATTAAAGAAAAAAGGAAGATGAAACTAAAAGAAGAATATATACCCACAAAGACAATGTTACCAGGGAGATGGGGAAAAGAATGGTTACGTATTTGTTTTAGAAGCCTTCAATAAAGGATCAAATTATGATACAACCCTTCAAATTCTAAACAGCAAAGGTCCCATCAATGCTATTCAATTGCCCAGTTTGTTGAAAGACTTTTACTTTTTCTCACCTCTTGAATAGATTAATTATTTCTCACCATTCATTATTTCTCATTGCCGATCATAATAAGTAAACCAACAAATACAACACAAATAAATATAAAAACATTTAATAACTTGCTTATTCATTTGATGATGCATATTAACACCCACATTTAGACGAAATTAAGAAGAGCAGGAAAGAAAAGCTACCCTCATCAATGAAATCCATAAATAACATCCTAAATGAAGTGCCAAAAAACCATCAGGCCTTCAACTTTATATGTTAATAATAGATAGATATTCTACTTTTAGTCAATGTTTATTATCACCTACTTCAATACTAAATTTGTTTAGTTTATTATCACCTAATACTAAATTTGTTTAGTCATACGTTTATTATCACCTACTTTAATACTATATTGTTTAGTTTATTAATTACTCATGTAATACACGATATGAACATATTAACATCGAATATAATATTATTGTAGTTATACCTAAAACATATTGAAATATGATAGTAACATTATTATTAAAAAATGTTTTATATCGAAAACTAGCTTATTACCCGCGTAACACGCGAGATTTCATTAAAAATACCTTTAATATCTGTAAACTATTAACATCTAAATAAAGTTTTATAAACTTTTGAACCACAATTATAATATCATATTCATTGTCAAAGAAAAATGTCAACAATGTTTTCAACCATAAAACTAAAATATATACATGAAATATTAAAGAGATATTTTTATTGACACCAAGTTGTAACTATACATCTACTTTTATCAAAGGACTAAAGATGTTATTTTAATCCATATATTTAAGTAATCACATCAAAAAAACCTTGTAATATAAAATTTTTTGAAAATATTTGTAGCGTCGTTGAAATAAAACGTTATTAATGAAAAGAAAACGTAATTGAAATTCCGGTAACTAGGGATGAGCATTTGGACCGAAACCCGTGACCCGACCCGGAACCGACCGGCCCGCCCGAAGGGCTAACGGGCCGGGTCACGGGTCACGCTTTTGTTGCATTTTCGGGTCACGGGTTGCGCGGGTCGGGTCGGGCCGGGTCAAGCCAAAAACCGAAAAAAGGTGAAGGAAACCCGTAACCCGCCCGAACCGACCCGAACCGAACCATCACGGGCCGGGTCACGGTTCCGATTTTCATGCACTTACGGGTCGCGGGTCGGGCCGGGTTTTCGCGGGTCGGGCCATTTGCACATCCCTACGTGTAAAAATAATATTTTTTAAATGTTTTATTATAACTAAACACTAAAAAAGTAAAAACAAAAAATCATACAACTAAATTTTTTTACCAAAAGATAATTAGTAAGTAAATGTATAGATTATCAACAAATAAATAAACATATTGTAAATATAATAATTTTTTTTTATCAAAACTTAAATATCATATTCAACTTATCAACCCATCTTAAATTGAAATTTTATCAAATACTCAGTTAGACGACATTAGAAATAAAAATATATAAAAAACTTTATATACATGAAAATATAATATACTATATACTCGTATATAATTTTATTTAGTTATAAGTTATAAAATTAAAAAATTCAGAGTACTATTATTATAAAGATATAGTTAACAAAGTTATTGAGTGATATTCAACTAATCAAAAAAAAGTAAGGTTGAGATGTAGACAGCCTTACCCCTACCAAAGGTAGAGAGGCTGCTTCCAGGTTCTACCAAAGGTAGAAAAGGACCTCCAGCCTTGCTGGGCATGAGGATCGAACCCATGACCTCTGTCCAGAGGCAAGGGCTCCAACCACTGATCCAACCCAGTTGGTTTTAGTGATATTCAATTAAGCTATTTATTAAATTAAAATAAATATAATTAATGACTTTATAAGACATTTATATAAAAGTTTAAGGACCAAAAGTGTTATTGATCAATTCTTTGATTATTGATGATGTCATCAATATGATCTAATGGTGGAAAATAAGATATCAAATTCAATCAATGGTCCATACTTATTCAAATTTAGAATTAAGGGTTTTATTTTAATATATATTAAAGATGTTTTATCTATACTACTATATAAAGATTATACACCCTTCTTGTATAAAAGAGAAAGATGCGAAATGACCATCAATCCGTACAGGTTTAATACTATTAAGACTATTATATACAATCATGCAATAAACAAATCTGAAACACTCTCAACCTTATATATAATGTTACAGTACGTTAGAACTACTACTTATTCATCATTCATTTGTATATTGAGCTAGCTAGCATCGATCTAGCTAATTTCTTTCTTTCTTTCTATCTCTCTCAGTCCCGCTCTAGAGCAATTAAACACACATATATACACAAAATGGAAAATGGAAATTACCGTGCCGGTAAACCATCGGTGGCCCTTATTGTAGGGGTCACGGGAATGGTGGGTGTGGCCTTAGCCGAAGCCTTAAAGAAGCCAACTACACTAGGTGGTCCATGGACGGTCTACGGTGTCTCACGACGAACATTACCCCCTTGGTTCCCATCCTTCTTCCTAGACAAACACATCATGTTAGACACCTTGAACAAAAAAAACACGTACAAAATCCTCTCACCTCTGTTCTCCTCCCAGATCACCCATGTTTTTTGGTTTGCTTTAAGTGTCAACGAAAGCGAAGAATTAAACGTTTCTTTGAACTCAACTATGCTTTCCAACGTTCTTAACGCGTTAACTTCTTCTCCAAACTCATCAAAACTTTGTCATGTCACTTTGCAAACAGGTACAAAACAATATTTGGGGCCGATTTTCGACTTAGCCCTTTCATCTCAACTCGTCCCTCATGATGCACCCTTCAGAGAGGAATATCCTAGAGTTCCTTTTCCGAATTTTTACTATGCTTTGGAAGATATTTTAGCTTCCTACCAACAATCTTTCACATATTCCATACACCGTGCTTCTATAATCTTTGGCGCATCAACACGAAGCTACTATAACGCACTTCTTTCGCTCTCGGTTTACGTATTGGTTTGCAAACGCGAAAACTACCCATTCAGGTGCGCATGTCCAACTTGTCAATATATATCATGCCGTTGAATTATATATATAAATTTTTCTAAAGTTATAGATATGTGTATCAGTGTATATAGTTGTGTTTTTTTTTATGTATGATGATTTCTTGCTACACCTAGTATTGTAAAATTCAGCCTGAGTTGAGAATAACTCTTAGACTCGGGGGTCTAAAGAGTCGAGTAAGGCCGATTCGGGGTCAAACTCAAGTCAACAGGTCAAACTCTGGTCAAACTTAATCAAACTCGGGTCAACTCGGTCAAAATCGGGTCAAGGTCATATTGGTAAAAATAATTTAACTTTTTTGTTTGAAGTATTATGTTTATGTTTCAGAACAATTAACCTTGAAAACTCAAGTATTATGTTTCAAAACAATCAACTTTGAAAGTCCCTTTGCCGGATCTACGAGATTAGATAACTAGTGTTTGAGTGCGGAAAGTCTCGAACACTAGCAATCAACAATATTCGGTATACCGAACACAAGTACAATGAACAATATACGAATGATAAAAACGAAGCCTTGTATTAATTCGGTAATAACGATTACAATTAACACACGAGCTCCCAAATACCGAAAAAACAAACTAGAGAGATTAACCTTAAGCATAAGGTTTAATCTCCTATTTATACTAATCTAATATGGACCGAAACCTATTACTCAAGACACGAACCCGTAACATTTCGCCCCATTGAGGTCTAGCTAGACCTCCCAAGGTCGACCTAGACCAACCTAGACCATCCTAGACCGGTCTAGTTACCGTTTCGATTGACTTGGTCGTTTTTGACCTTATTACAAACAAAACAAATCGTTTAACTAATTACATATACAAATTAATCAAAACAACATTTCTCGGATGCGGTTGTCACTAGGCTATGCTCCAACAAACTCCCCCTTGACATCAGCATCTTGAAATTTCAGTTGTCTTCAGAATCTTCAACAGAAGCAATCTTCAGTATCTAGCATACATCTTATATTTCAACAAATGCTTCACCATATATTGATATTGTTGAACTAGTCTTAGATAACAACCAATGGATATCATCTCAGTATTGTTTAACTTCTCAAGATCTTTTTTGCACAAATTAGCTAAATGAAGAGGTTCATATACTCTGAGAAGCACATTCGAATCACCATCTTCAATCACAGCTTCAAAAGATTTGACATCCATCCTCCAAAACTTCATATTCAACAACATATTCGGCTTCATTTTTCTCATTGGAACTTCTTTCAAACATTGAATTTCATTATAAACCACCCGTCCTTTAGGCTTTTTAGTAATTGGGTCAACTTCATTTGGTTTAATCAATAATTGACCTCTCTGAGGACGAAAATGTTGATAATATCCTTCACTTGCCTCCCTCTTCATCAAGTCAACAAGATGATTAGCAAGTGGACTATTGCCATAATTGTAAAAAGGCACTTTTGTAATATCAACAAATCCCTTTTTGGCAACGTACTCAATGCTATCTTAGATGGTGGAAAATACATAACACCAGAAGTTCTCTTTACAGCAAACATATGAAGTTCTAGGTCATAAAACAAGCTCAAAATTCGTCCATCCACACTAGGTAATGATGAATCTTTCACTTTCTTTAAATAGACAATTTTAGAAGATTTTTTAATCTTGCTTCCACGACAGTCTTTTGCTTCTTCATCTGAAATTCCTTCACGAAAAGCTTTCTTTCGTATCTTTCTAATTCTAGAATCTTGAGATACATTCTTCTTTAAAGGAACCTCAACAGGTACAGCCTTTTGATAGACAACCTCCACCACTTCAGCCTCAACATCTTCACCACCAACAACCTCATCATTAGAAATGATTTGATCTAAATCAACTACTTGATCACCTGGAAGATTTTCATCATTGAAAATCTCAGTCAGATCATCCAAAGAAGCAGATACATTCTCAAATTCTTCAGCTTCAGCACTCTGCACATTTTTAGAATTTCGAGCACTCTCAGAAGCATGAGACTCCCCCTGAATTGTTACTACACCTTGAGCTTGAGATGTTGTAGAAAATGGCATCTCACGACTCCCGGATGCATTGGGATCATTGTCTCTATCATCACGACGAGGATTCTCAGCTTCAGCACTCTGCACATTTTTAGAATTTCGAGCACTCTCAGAAGCATGAGACTCCCCCTGAATTGTTACTACACCTTGAGCTTGAGATGTTGTAGAAAATGGCATCTCACGACTCCCGGATGCATTGGGATCATTGTCTCCATCATCACGACGAGGATTGTCAGTTCTACAAGAATCAGTAGGAACATCACTCCCCCTAGATGCCTTTTTCGTATACAACTCGGCGATCAATTTCTGGACCAAATTTCTTAAGACTGTAACTTCAAGTTGCAAGTCGGAAACATCAGTCTCAAGCTGAGTAATACGTTGAGCATCAGTTATCTCAGTAACATTGGGTAATGGAGAAAACCTTAGAGGAGAATGCATAGAATTTGTTGTATCAGAATCAGAGAGCGGCATAGAAGAAACCACAGTAGAATCCACAACAGAAGTAACAGGAGGTAAATTCACAAAAGTATTCTGACAACGAGTCGTAACTTTAGAACGTTTGCGTACATGCAACTTTGCAATTACTTTCCCAGAAGAATTGTCAAGTTCAGCAAGTTCAGCAGAAGTCGGCCGATACTCAGAATCATCGTCTGAATCTTTCATCCTACGTTTTCCAACTAGCGACACAGAATCACTTCGCCCAACTACATCAGCAGGGGTAGTAGCATCATTCGAAACAGAAGAGGAAACTGAACATGACACTATCTCAGCACATGAAGCAGATAGCGTACCATCAGAAAGTCCAACACCGTTGCCACTTGAACCAGGAGTAGAAAAAGCAATATTAGCAAATCCACCATCAGCAGCCCAACGTGTCTGTAATGTTTCAAAATCAAATCTTTCCCCCGAAAGAGGTGTACGAAGTTGCAGATCATCAAATAAACCTCCAGTTGACAAATCCATCTCAGAAAATTCAGGAAGAGGACCTTTGAGTAAATTATCAATCATCTTGCCGACAGTAAGTTCATCATCCGGCCGTACTATTGCACCAATAGGAGAAATAATCATAGCATTTTCCGGTACTTCAACTGTAGATTGAACAACAACATCATCTAGCCAACCATCAGCACACGGTTCTACATAATGCTCATTGATCAAATGACCAAACAGCGGTGTTCGCCAACTTTCAACAATAGCACCTTTAACCTTAATGTCATGCATGCTATTAAAAATTTGTACCCCACCAATTTGATACACCGGTAAAATATCACCTTCAGGTTCCAAAGTTGAAAGTCTAAAAGAAATAATTGCTGCAACAAATCTCGGATAGAGTATAAACTTACTAGTCCGAGGATTACCAGCAATGATACGAAAATTCTCCCACAGAAACGTAGCCAAACCAAACTGTTTGTTATAAGTTAGTGCAACCATCAACGAAAACTCTCGCGCATTCAAAGTATCTAGGGACTGCTTCCCATTCTATCTGCAGCACCATCTCTCAAAGTCGAAGGAAAATCAATCCTTGCATCAACTTGAGCCGCATCTCCAAGCTGTAGTGCTTCGCTCATCTGATCTATAGTGAATGTCAACACTTGATCACGAATGGTAGCTTGAGAATATGGTTGCTCCCCGCCAGAGTGATAAGAAACAGTTTCCCAAAAGTCCCTAATAAAGCGCTCATATACAATCGGATGCATAGATATCAAATGAGAAATCCGAGAACGGCGAAGAAATTGCATCAACGGATGATACTCAACGGGAGTCGAATCATCCGTATCCAGAGTGTATGTAGCATTATGAGTAGAAATAAACTTAATCAGACCTTCAGCCACTGCAAAACAAACACACAAACAAAAACCAAAATGCACAAAAGAAAATATGAGTGAAAAAAATACCATATAATTCTTTAAAACACAAAGTTCACAAAAGAATTGATACGTCCCACGGTGGGGGGGGGGGGGGGGGGGGGGGGGGGGGGGGGGGGGGGGGGGGGGGGGGGGACGGTGTATCAATATACCAAAGTATATTGTACACAGAACAGTTGTAGAGGGGGGGGTGAATACAACTTACTTTGATCTTTACAAACTTTTTAACAAAATGTTTTAAAGACTCAATTTATATATTCAGTAAGTAAAGAGCAAGAATCAATAAAACAGTAAAGCAGTAAAGTAAATGAAACATTCTTGAACACAGATTATAGTTTTCAATGTAATCCTTTATTAAGAGATAATCTATACAAAGAATTACAGGGTTGTTGCGGAAACAAGATAGCCTACAGATATCTAAACAACCCTTTGAAATGACAAACTACAATCAATAAGTTTCTACTCAAGAGAATCAGCCCAAGCTGATCTCAAACAGACTAAGCTGTGTGTAAGAGCAAAGAAAACTTGTGTGAAGAATGATTCTCAGGAATGCCACTCATATGCAATCAAGGATTGAGGCTTTTATAGGCGAAATCCCTTCTCACTTGGTATCCAATAAAGCCACGTATTCTTCTTCTACTGGATGACAAAGGAATATTTGAGCGTGCCTTCTCATAGTACTTGTGGTCCCTAAAGTACTGCCATTCATTCTTTATCATCCAATAAGAGTATGGACACGCATATGTAAATCCAACCACCAACCTGGATCCTAGGATTCTTCCTAGTCATGTCATTTGTCCTTATCTTCAATCCAGGTTGTTATCTTCACTTGATTGTCAGACACAGATTGGGCCAATTGTCAAAGCACCAATCTGCCTAAGTATCTCCAAGCTGACTTCTAATCCCAAGCTGACTTCCACTACCAGCTTGGTCTTCTATCTTCAATCCTCCTCTTCGACTTGGATTGAATGCTAATACAATGTTGATGCAGCTTGAACAATACTTGCTTCCATAAGATTATAATTACAAAAACATGAAGCATGATCTGGGTCAGAAACAGATCGTAAGCTGTGTCAGCTTAGTCTGACCCAGATCAGAATACAAGAACCAAAAGATTTCTAAGTGTTTATCTATCAGATTTGTCATCACCAAATTTACAATGAACATTGGGACTCAACAATCTCCCCCTATTTGATGATGACAAAACCCAACACACTTCTAACTATCAGCTTACAAAGAATCAAAGTAAAATATTACTAACAGCTTGTGACCCTTTGAATCTTTTGGGTTCTATTTGATCTGATATGAAGTTTTAACAAGAAAACAGAATTTGTACAAATACTTTGCATATATTGAGAAATGAAAAATATTACAATCATAACGACCTATTCCCCAATCATTTCTACTGCTTCTTGTTTTACTTCAAATGATGGGGCAACTGTCACATTCAATTTCCTATCTAGACCTTCATCAATAAGGAACTGCTCATACCCATTACCTTGATCACTAAAATTGACACAAAATCTGTACAAGGTAAATAGGTGCATGTGTGGTACCTTTTTCAGCTCAGCAGTCCTTTGAAACACCAATTGGCCTCTTGCATTTATGAAGTACATTCCATGCTCTGGTTCAGTTATGAACAACCCACTTCTTGCATTTGTAACACCAGCAGGTAGAGACAGATCAAGATGACTCAGAATCTTGTCAAGAGCTTCAGGAGACAATAGTTCAAGCAACTCTGAAAGGTTCAAGTTCTTGAGAAATCTGAGTGATCACCTTCAGGAGCATTAATTCTTCCAAGTCTTCTCCTTTTCTTTTTAAGTGGCTCAGCTGACTCATCTTCATCATCCATATCATAAGCTTTTGGTCTTGGAAGTCCATTGATGTCAATCTTGAATTTAACAATTATTGCAAACTTCTTTTCAATGGCTTCCAAGACTGTCTCTTGATGAATGTCAGGCATACCAGTAATGATATTGTGCAATTCAACCCACTCAGTGTATCCCAAATCAAACAGCTTGTCAAGATCACAAGTTTCATAGCTAGTTTCATAACCTTCTCTTGTGATCCTGATGCAGGGGATGGACTGTCCTCTTCTCCTTTTTAATTGGCACTTAGTGATCAGCTCTGGATGTCTTCTATAATTGATTCTTTCAGTTACCTTCCTCTTCTCCAGAGCTTCCCACTGATCATGGAATTTAGCACTTGCGTTCACATCTTTCAACTTATGTGATGGTTTTGAGTGAACCACCACTTTCTTTTTGCCTTTGCCCTTTCCAACATTTTTCTTTGATCCCACAACTGCAAGTTCTTCTTCATCTTCTTTATTCAATGTTTTTTGAAGAATCTTGGCAATCTCTGGATCAGATTGAGTCCTTTTATCATTCTCTCTTCTTCTATCTTCCTTTATCATTTTGTATGCCACCTTAACTGTTACACCTAACAGTTCAGCCTGTTCCCTTGCAGCCTCCCAATCTTTTTCATCATCAGTTAGAATCTTCACACCACTTGAACCAGCTTCATTTGGCCTTTTCTTTATCATAAACTGATCCAGAGTAGTGTTATCTTCACTGGAAGAAGATTCTGCTAGTTTTTCTTTGGGAGCTGGGTCAGCTTGAGATGACACAGCTTGAACAGGGTCAGCTTGGGAAGACTTCTTCTTTTCACCAACTTTCACAATCTTTTCCATATCAAATTCCTTCCTTATCTCTCCAACAATATTCATAACTACATCAGTCTCCCCCTCAATTGTATCACTCTTCTCACCAGCTTCCTCATTCACATTTCCAACAATCTTTTCACCACCAGACTCAGACTCTGGCATTTTTATCTCCTTTTCAGTTTCCTTCTCACCTTCCACATTTGAACCAAATACAACAAGTCTTCTATCATTGGCCTCCCTCTCTGCTCTAGCCTTTTTCTCCCTTTCATCTAACTTCCTCAAGTACTCAGCAACTTGTTTATCCACTTGAATTTTCTCTTTTTCTTTTTCAAGTTCTTCTTGCTCAATCTCAGCAGCACTCTTCTCCCCCTTTTTGTCATCATCACCAGGGACAGAGCTAACTGGAGTGGCAAAGATTCCACTGAGTTTGTGGTTGAGCAAGTCAATTTTGACATTATTAACACAGCAGGCTCTAAATAAGTCAACATAATCAGCATGGAGGGATCCAATACTTGTTTTAACACCCTTTGAGACTTCAACCAACTCTTTCTTGAATTCAGCTTGAGATTTGTTGGCTGCTTTAAGCTCAATGGTGACTTCTCTAGTAAACTTGTTAGCATTCTTTTCAAACTGACCCATAGTGCTCTTGTATATCTCATTTTCTTCATTAATGGCTTTTGTAAGACCATCAAGAGACTCTGTCAGCTTGATTTGGTTCTGCTGCATCAAGTCAACTGCCTTCTTTACATTTACTTCCAGAGCAGTCTGATCTTGACACAACTTCTCTACCTACTTATCCGTCAATTCCTGATCCTTTTAGATCTTTTCCAAGCATTTGGTCAGCTTTGAGCTCTCAACCTTATAGGTTGAAGTGAACTCAGTGAGCTGACCCACCACATCTAAAAATGAGATAGTGGCAGCTTGGGAAGGACTTGCAGTTGGCCTAAAGGCCACTGACTCTGGAAAGAGCAGCCTGCAATCCTTAAAATCAGGGTCATTGGGCTCATATAGAAGGGGGTGGAGTGTAAGAGAGTTTTGGTGAATTTTCTCATGAGAGTGAGTCTCATGAGCAGATCTGTCAGAAATGACAATGTGTTGGTCAGCCTGAGAAAGATTGACGTGTAATTCAGGCTGAGGTCCAATGGGAATGTGTTGATCATGAGATTGATCAACTCCTCCACTGGCATCTTCCATCAGATCATCCCTTGAGGATGGATGGGCAAGCACATCATCGAATGAAGAATCACTTCCGGAGATAGTGATTTTATTCTCATCAGCATCGTGAGGACCACCGATGGTTCCCATTGCTGCACATGGGGCTAACATGACTGCCTTAAAGACAGCCAAGTAACCTACAGGATCCATCTGTCCAAGGACAGATGCAGACACAGATCCTGCAGGTGTAATGTTTTGTGTAGAGGATTGCCCTTCAACAATGGTGTGTTGTTGCACCAAGGTATCCTGAGGGAGAATAATTGAGGCATGTACCCCTCCTTGTGATCTAGAAGGGGCATTGACAGCCTGTGCAGACTCAGAGTGTAAGAAAGAAGGAGTCTGATCAGCTTGGGGAGGAGAAGCAGTGTCACAAGTGCGTTCAATACTTCTCTCCTTTGGTTGGTCATCCTCAGAATTAATGTGCAAAGACTCTGGCTCATTTTGGATCTGGGATGGATCCACTGTTGTCCCTTTAATGATATCATCATCCTTTTTAGAGGGATGATGATGGCGATTTAGGTTCAGACACAGTATGACCTTGGGAGGAGGTCTTTGTTTCAATACCTTCACCCTGTTTGGAGGGTTGGGTAGCAGTAGGTGATCCCTTTAACTCATCTACACTCTTTTGGGAGAGTGCAGATGGGTGTAGTGAAATGGGCTTGTCAGCTTGGGTGGCAGAGTCAACTTTGGAACGTTCCTTAGCTTCCAATGCACCTTGGGGGACTTTAATTTTTGTAGATGTTGCTTTGTCAACCCCAGAAGCTGACACAGACTTCCTTTTTGTTCTTTGCTTTTTAACATTGTGAGGTACTAAGTCCTCAACAATGGGTCTTTTAGAATCGAGTTTGGAAGAAATGGATGAGGGTGTGGCTAGGGTGGCTGATGATGTGGCCAACCCTTCACCCTCTTTTGAAGGAGAAGAAGATTGAATAGATTTGGAAGAGTTTGAGGGTTCAGAAGCATGTGTACCTTGGTCCCCCTGATTGGCAGATTGAGTGTCAGACTCAGATCGCGTCGAAGAAGGGACAGCTTCCTCACTTGCAACTCTCTCTCTCCCTTGCCCTGCAAAAATTAAGGTAGGTCTGCATTGCTGGGGTCAGACCCTGCGCAGTTACCTTAGGACTATTGAAAATGTTATTATTTATGGCCTTACATTCAACAGTTTGACCAGTTGCCAAACTGAAATCACTATCCAAGATAGCTTCAATAATGAGTGCAAGAATCCTACCATAAGGTATGGTAAGACTCTTAATATTGACTCGGCCAACTAAGTCCTTAAAAAAGAACCCCCCCCCTCCCCCCCCCAAAGAGAAGGGACCCCCCCCCCCCACACCTCGGCCAACTAAGTCTCTAAAAATCACAGCAGCAAAATCTATTCTGGTCATAGTGACCATTGCATGAAAAATTTGCAATTCTAAAGCATTGGGTTGGTCAAAGTTGCCTGCCTTTACTTGTAAAGATTTTGAAATTGTACTCAAAAGATAATTCCATATTCCAGTTAAGTATTTCATTTTAACTACTGAAGCCAATGGACCATCATAACCAACATCTTGTAAAACACTTTTGGCTTCAGCATGAGACACTAAACTTTCATAAATATCATCAGGCATATAAGACATCTCAAACGCAGACCTAATCCTCTTTAAAGAAATGTATACCTTTTTCTTACCATTGAGGATGGTGCCATAGATTGCAGGATCTCCTTCTTTGTTGTTCTTCACATAACAACTAGCCCAGAATTCACAAAGTAGATCTTTGAACACCACGGTTGGCTGCTCAATCAACATTTTACCAAATGGATGATGCCATAAGAATGACACCACTTCGCCATACCCCTTAGCCCAGGAAGGAGGATGAACATTGGCAGAAACGAGACTGACAATCTTGATTTTACCAGTATCAAGATCAGCAGGAACAACCACTACCTTATCTCCCACCACATAGGGTGAAAGCTTATTTACGCTTACCGGAGCTGGGTATAGGACATCAGATTCAGATGAAGAATCTGATTGAGAATTATTAGCAGAAGTAGATGATGATGCCATTTAAACAAAAAATTTAGAAGAAGAAATTAGAGAAATAGATAGAACAGTATACAGATTTTAGAAAATGAGAGAGATTGATTGAGAAATGAAAGAGTGATTTGGGGTTTTAGGTTAAAAAGAGTATATATATGTAACAACCCTCAAATTTCGACTAGGACAATTTACTTGGACTTATCTAGACATTTAATTCTAGAGGATTATTAAGAGAATCTGCCTTCTAGGCATTAAGGCATAGTGATATTTGCCCTCTAGTTCAATAGAATGCCAAAAGGAAGCCAGTTGCCTTAGAAATGCCATAAACAAAAACTATAATTATCCAAGACAATCTCAAAGAGAATGAGTAATAACAACCTTATAAGAATGTAATTTAAACAATCAAAATCTAACAACTCAAATAATAATGAAGTACTTTAAAAAAATATAAAATTAAATAATAATATATAATATATATTTAAAAAAAAAATATATAAAAGTTACGCATACAATAAATATATACACCTAAATCTTGCAAGAACTAATATTTGCACTTAACACAAACACATATCTATATACATGCATGCATATATAATTACAAGCCTAATACTTGTATAAATAAAACTTACATATTCAAACCACTACTACAAAACTTGTTCAAATCCCACCCACATTAGGAACCTAGACTTCATTTCACTACAAATTCAAACCCTTACACCCCCACCACTTCCCTAAACCAATCACCACCTTCCCACCACTCCATTCCACCAATAAGCTCACTCCCAACTCTCTTCCCTCTCCTCCTTCACGTGACAAGAGCCTTGGGAAGGCTCACAACTTTCATTCTTACACACACATCTCACACACACACCTCTCAAATGCTCTCAACTTTCTTCTTCCCCTCTTCTCATTTTCGGCAGAAAAATGGGGCAAAAACACCCCCAAATCTCAACAATAAATCATCAAACAAACAAGTAATCATTTCTATAATGTAAGGAGCAAAGCCATGAAGGGTTGGAGCATGGATGATGATGCGAAATCAGCCCCCAACAGCCTCAAAACTCACGACCAGGAGGCTGTCCGAACAACCCTCTTCCTTCTTGATTTCGACCCACATGCAAGCCAAAATGGAACTCAAATTTAATCTAAACTATTGTAATAATAAACCTTCTTGTTGATTTATCATTGAGAGTCATGCATGAAGCCGATTTGGGTGGTCACAAGTCTCAAAAATCAGCCCCATCACCACCATATTCGATCCATCTAAGGTTGTTCTCTCAAAACCGATTTCAATACATCTTTATCTATAAATTTTTCAATGATCCATTAATGTTTTTGAGTTTGATTATCAGTAAATATGTGTTTTGTAAGTAAATAATGCATTGCATGTTGAGAAAATACAATATCTTTACATGCATGTTGTTTTTAGGATGATCAAGAGATGTTTTTGCAAGAATCAAGTTAATCAATTATGTTTTGTATAAATTCAGTTTAATATGATGAAGAATGATCTTGAATATGTTTGAAATCAGTGAATATTGATGTTAAAGTAATACAAAAAGGGGTGTTAATCTTGTAAGTGATAAACTAAAGTGTTAATTAATTAAGCAAGAAAGGTCATTGGTGAGTTGATATAATCAAACACAAATCTGACAGAATCAGTTTTCTGTCTTGGGACGGATAAACTGAGCATGTGAGGGCAGATTCAAGAAAAACTTTCATAATAAATATTGTATATAAACGAGTTAACTTTAACCACCAACTGGAGTTACTCAAAAATACTGAACCAAACAAAAGATATGATTTTTCTACCAACAGTGGTCAAAACTGGATTTTTGTCTTAATGTTGAGTCAACTTTGATGATTTTTAATTTCTTAACTAATAGGTTTCAGAAGTTTAAACTTGGTATGAACTGATTTCAAAGTGTCCCTAACCTAAAATAAAATTGGGGGATTTTTCTTAAAGGTTCATCATATAAATCTTCTATAAAACATTTTGGGTCGCACAGCAGCAAGCATTCTGACCAACTTTGGTTTTGTAATTTTTAGAGGTAGTAAACAATGTCTAAAAATTTATCAAAATTCACATAAATATAGGACACATATATGTCTCTGTATAAAAATCACCAATGTCCAAATAATTCAATTTAACCAAGAATGACTACTCAACATTTTATGAAAATAAGTGTTAAAAACAGAAAATTCCAAGTAAAAGCTCTTCACAACAAAATAAGCTAAAAGTCACTAGATTGCAACTTTAATCAACTCCAACAATCTCGTAACAAAAGGTATTATAAACCTACTGAGAGTATGTCAAATAAAAGTTATAAAACTTAACTTGGTTATAAATGGCAAAGACAAGCCTACAAATCACTAATTCGGTTCGTATAATCACTAACCGAAGCTCTAAATTGCACATATCACACCACCACCACTATCACGACTTGAAATACCAAAATATGATGAACATTCTGTAAATGATGAAATAAGGATGAAAATCCATTTTAAAGCACTTGAATTGCTTGAGAAACGAGGCTATAATTACTATATCGGTAAACGACTTTAAGCATAAAGACCTCTAAATGAGCTAGACACAAGAGAGGTTGAATTGATATGAGTTAGGAGTATTAAAAGTTACCTAAGAAGGGCATACACTTTAAAGTCAAGAAATTAAGTGGTAATCCCAAAGTTATCTTACATACAACCGATTAAATGGTAAATAAAAATAATAAAATAAATGAATAAATTCAAGTTATTACTTACTATGAACACCAAAAAAATATAGAGCTAATAAACACCATGATAATCAAGTGATCCAAAAGATACAATCAAAACCATATCAAATGTAAACCAAGAATTTAACGTATAAACAAAAGTGGCATTTCTAAGTGATGGCTTAAGATAGGGACTTACGTATATTAGTCCTCTCGTAGGGATAGTCTTGGTTTGAAATGTGATTGACGACATGAGGATACATGATCAAGGAGACTATAGATGGGAAGTACCCATTTTGGATAAGTATATATAATGCTCGGCATATCAAGGTGAGTCATAGCCCCCTTTCAAACTCTTTTATGTGTTTTACTTACGGGGTGAAAAGCATGATTAATTAAAATTGCTTTCTTTATATGAAATGATACTTTGAAAGAATGTTTATGATATGGGAATTATATTGTATGTTCAACGTGTTATATGTTATATGGTGAGCTTGAGTACTGTCAAACGGTTGTCCCCTGTACACTACTATTAACTCATTGAGGCATGTAGTTAGAGGCATGTAGTTAGAGGGTTGGCCGCCTACGTGGCCGCCTTCAACGGTGTCGGTCATGGGGTGCTCTAATCTACTATATATATTATTGGTCGTCTCCATGGCACGACCCCTTTATTATCATTTTTGCACGTGATTGACAGCATGTGCTTCTATTATTATCTTCGGGACATATTATCATTATTATTATTTTGACGTAAAATGGTCTTAGTAGTGGCTCAAGACAAACTCATCAAATTATACCTTTGGCCAAGTGTTATTGATATTATTTATGGTTGGTTATTATGGATTGAACATACGGTTTGGGTATTGGACCTTATATGGAATCTTGAAAGTTGTTGAATTGGCGATATCGAAATTTTGATGACCGAATGGTTTTGGTGTGATGTATGATTAATCGATTTATATATTTTTCTCTCACGATGAATTTGAACAAATGAGAACTTTATAATTTACCATGGATTCTCAACTATTTTGAAATGACATTATGGTATTTGAAAAACTTGATGGTTTGATATGGGAATTTTGCCGGCCATGTGGTTTGGGTATATTGATATCTAATAATATGTTTTCTAAGTATTGAAATGATTGTGCTAGCGAAATTTACTTAAAAACCTATGCACTCACCAACTACGTTTTCGTAGTTGACACTTTTTCTTCATGCTTTTCAGGAATTAGCATAAGCTTTGAGGAATTATATGCATCATGATTGTTTGCATTGCACTTTGGAGTCAAAGATCAAACCTTGTGATGGGCAATGGAATCCGCCTTGATCATTGTAGTATATCATTTCATGTAATTGTTATTTGTTTCGTGGACTTAATATCCAAGTACGGTGGACGCATTGTACTTGGGGATTGGTTCACATGCTTGTGCATTTGTAAACTCTTTTATCAAATAAAGCTATGGTGAATGTTATCTATTATCCTTTGTTTTGAATACTCGACTTTCTGTACATCTCATCGTTCCGCCTTAGTTGGGGGTTACAGAAAATGGTATCAGAGACTAAGGTTATAGAGAACATTGGGGTTCCTCCGGGAATTTCAAAACTATAGCCACTTTTCAAAAACAAATTTTTATAGTCGAGTCGAGCATAAGGTTAAGCGGATTAGTTTGAGCTTTACATGGTAGGACCCTAATTAAACGTAGGTCATGAACTACGTTTAATTATGAGAGGACCATGTAAAACTCAAACGGCCACTTGGACTTATGTTCAAAAGGATTCCTTTTCAAAAAAAAAATCTTTATTAAACGCGTTTTTATGTGAATACTTGTTGCATTTAGACATTCACCTAAGCATATATAACGATTCGAGACTTGCTTTACTCGAGGATTATGCTAGTTTAGTAGGATTCTCCTTTTGCACATTAGAAGTGAAATGAATAAGATTGAAAGATATTCGTTGATACATGCTACTCTATGCTATAACATGTGAATTTGGGCATGATTTGATTGCAATGTGAAAGCTTATAATGTGCAATGTGAAAGTTGTAATATGTAATGTGAAAGCTTATAATGTGCAATGTGAAAGTTTGTAATATGCAATGTGAAAGTTTGGAATGTGCAATGTGAAAATTATGAGATAAATGCATGCGTAAAAAGCTTTATGATTATGATGTTGAACTTTAAGTAGCATATGCATTTTAAAATAATGTGATTACTATGAGGCATGAAATCATTTTGGGATATGACTTGTTTAAATTATTGGGTAATGAGGTTGATTATTTATGATTGATTTGAAAGAGAATATGAGCATGACGAGTTGATAGGAAATTTTATGGACAATAGAGATATGAAAGCTTTCACCCATAAGATTGAGCTACTTGAATCTAGCGCGCGAATATTGCGATGATTACGTAGTCATGCCTTACTATTGAGATAGTTATTGCGCCCTAAGGTTGAGCTATTTGAGGACTAGTGCGTGAATGATGTAATGATATATATAGTCTTGCCTTAGTATCGAGATAGTTATTGTGCTCTAAGATTTGACTATTAAGAACTAGTATTTGCATGATATGATGATAATGTGGTTAGTCCTTACTATAAAGATAGATATTGTGCGTTGAGATATGACCGCTTGAGAACTAGTGATTGTCCCTGAGAAATTCATTATGAATTAGAAATTTCCTAAGTATGAAAGTTGTCATTAAGTACCACTCCAATCCAATATTCGTTCACTCGTGCTCTTTTGAAATTATCCCACATCCTATTTCTTACGACACCACTATTCATTATGGACATATACAACGTGGACGATATACTCTAAGAATTGTAGTCCCAAGATATGACGCGACTCTATCCCTTAGATACTACGCGTAACCTTTGTATTCGATCTGAGATGGTGCGAAACATATGGAAACGTCGGATGAAGTTGGAGACTTGTGAAGGGTGAGTGGTATTAAAGCCAAATTACGATTCGACGACGCCGGTAGAACACATTTCGATATACATTCTAGACGACACATTCTGGGGATTGTAGCTCCGAAATTTGGTGCGATATCTCTATTCTAACACGCGCACACGAACAGTTATCCATACTATCTAAGCCAGTGTGACATATATTGACGTCATTGAAAGTTGGAGTCCATCGGGCAACGAAAGACAGAGAAGTGATTTCTTTAACTCACGCAAGGAGTCTGATTCGAGCCTTGAGGATTCTTTTGTTTTTATATTTCCTATTTCATTCATTCGAAACCAAATTCTATATCCTTTATATTCTTGATGATTCAAAGTAACGATCACCATCGCCTCTCTGTAAAAGTTAGTAACCCAACAACATACAACTCACTTACACAACACTCAAAATTGGCAAAATCGAGTAAGTGATACCCTGCTGTCGCTGCGACATCAAGGGATGCGAAAGACGTTGAGAT